>OY725326.1:54910426-56110426 GCA_963242795.1 Inga leiocalycina | reverse complement strand
TTCCAATCTTAAAGTTCACATCTCAAGCTTCAAAATGGACATAAATTTTGTGTCATTTCGCTTTTTGAGCTAGGAGTTTGAACTGTCCAAAGTTTGGCATCAAAGCTGAACCCTGTTTTGGTACAATGTTAGGTTTTTGGTAAATCTGGACTTTTGTAGTGATTTCTAGTTATGGAAAATATTTTTTCTTGAAAGAGGACTTAAATAGATTTCATTTGGTTTTGAAATCACCTTATTTTGATTTTTACTGAATTAGTTATGATTTTTGGAAATTCAGCCAAGAAACTGGATTTTCTTGGGCTGCAGCCAAAATGTTTCTGAGCGTTTCTAGACAGTTTTGGGCCGCAGCCCATGGATTTTGTGTAGGATCGGTAAGCACAGCGGAAGAATTTAAAAATTTTCACCGATCCTAATCGAGGATCTATCAACGGCGTTTAAACCAAGTTGGAAGGATTCATACCTTTTTGATGATTCAGAGTTTTCATGATCTCTAGGAGCCAACACGTCAGGTCCGCTCCCTCTACCGGTATCCACACGAATGCTCTCCAACCGAGACTGCGTGCTAGCACCTCTAATGTCTCTAAGGGTTTAACTTGCGGCTTTCAATTCTGATCTTCCTGAGTCTATCAACTCTATCAAGTTTATAACCCATGAGGGTTATTTTCAAATTTCAAAATTAATCATCATTAATTTCAAAATTAATTAACAATTAATTATCTTGATGAGCTAATTAAATAAATTCAGTTTAAATTAAATCTGTCCAACAGTTTTAATTTAACCTATTTATTTAATCTAAATAAAGAGCCATTAGATTTAATTTATCTTCATAAATTAAATCTGAAATACTATATCTCTATCATGTTAGTTATTAAATTTAATATATCTTAATAAATTAAATTTAAAATCAACACAATATAATAATATAATATAATATATATATATACATATATATATATATAATATATTTCGAAAATATATATATCTATATAATATTATTAAATATAATAATATAATATAATATAATATATATATAAGATATATATTTCGAAAATATATATATATCTATAAAATATTATTCATGAATTTTATATTATATATATATATATATATATAAATATAACATTCATTCACCCTAAATCAAACATTATCTCGTGTTGGGCCATTCTTATGTGCGACCCTGTAGGTCCATATGAAGTTGGCAGTGGGCCAATAACTACACTAACCCAAAACTCGCAAGCGGCCTCTAGCAAGACATTACGACTACCCAATTCATATGAGGATCATTATTACGATGCAACCTGTCATACAACCATGTCACGTCCCTTTTGTCACACGATATATCGATCAAGGATAAGGCATGGAAAATATCATCCTCTTGTTCCTGACCATTACTTTCTCGATTCCTGAGTAGCCTGATAACAGAGACAGAAACTTCTTTCATCATAGTATGGCCATACATTTCTCAGATTCACTTATCGAGGGGCCCAGTAATATCTCTCTACTAATGTGAGGGACAAATTCCATCTTGATCATTCATATTCCTCTACATGAAAAACCACCAAGCCCGATCGTAGCATTTATCATCACCCGGTCAAAAGTTACTTTTGACTAGTTCAAAGCTTAGCAACTCTCATGTAGGAATCTATGATGACCTCAGGTCTAAGGGCATTGTGACGTGGTTATACATGAGAAAAGCTTATGACTTGATCCATGTAACTTTCTCATAGTGGGTCGGTCCAGCACCTTATACTCTTACAAGTGCCTAAGACTTTTATTCATATCTCCATATCTTATCAAAGTCATACTGGTCTTGTTTCATCTCTGCTCCCGCATAGATGACCGACCAAGGACATTTTAGGACAATCTTTATGAATTATCCAAGGATACAATTATCACAGTTAACATGCAAATAATATGATAACAGAATGGAGAAATTTCATTAAAATAATAATGTTTAAAGTATAATGATTGGCCCATAGGGCACAATTTCCAACATTTTGGGCCGCAGCCCAAATGTTTCTGAGCGTTTCTTGGCAGTTTTGGGCCGCAGCCCGTGGATTTTTGGGCCGCGGCCCACCCCTAAAAATCAGTATTTTACACTTTTAAAGGTGATTTTTGGTATAGCTTTTCCCAACCCTTTAGGCATATGTTTAGACCTAGAATAGTCACCTAAAGAGTTCAAATGATAACCAACTTAAAGTATTATAGAGAAAAGAACTTGGGAAAGAGATTGACGGGTTGTCCCTAATTTGGTTTACAGGATTTGATATTTACCGTCCTCGTGAGCCCGCAGTGCCAAGAAACGTTGGGAAAGGATCAAGTAGTGACTCTCTCTCTCTTATACTATGTATAATGCTCTGTATGTGTGTGTTATCACTGTTATGTGATGATTCTTTGATGCTACTGTGATTACAACTGGTGATAGCTGTCGTTTACAGCGCAAGCTGTCGTTTACAGCGTAAGCTGTTGTTATTGTGGGATTATTATTACAGCGTAAGCTGTCATGATTATTATTACAGTGAGAGCTGTCGTATTGTGCATACAGCCCTGAGTGCTGTCGTTTGTGGTGAAAACCATGTATATTTGATATTGCTGCTACTGTTGCTGGTTGTGATTTATATACATGCTTTATGTTATGCATTGTGTGAGTGATTTATTACTACTGGGATTCGCTCAAATATCATTCTTTCCTATGACTAACATTTCAGACAGGGCGTGTGGCTCAAAGGAGAAGCGGCCAACCCGGAGCACTTAGGATCTTTAGTGATACTAAGGATTTTTGAGATGTTGGTTATCTATTTTAAACTCGGGATTACTGTATATATATTTTTAAATATGAAGATCATATTCAATTTTGGATGTGTAATCCCCTAGTAAATATTTATAAACCCTCAGGTTATATATATGTATAGAACCCGGGAGTTGACGGGGATTTTAGCTATCCACTCTGATATGTGAATGTAAATCAACTGTACAGTTAATTATATTCGAATGTTTAAAATAAGACCAGGATAGGGGAAAGATTTTGAAAGATTTTTGTGAAAACCCTACGGTATAGTAGGAAGTTTGAAATGAATTTAAACTATCCGACGGTCTCTAAACCGACTTAAATATGCATTATCAGAATTATAATTACATGTTTAAAAACAGGGGGTTACAAGTAGTGGATCTCCAACATATTCCTTGGGTCTACCTTTCATCTTCTCATGATACTCAAGCTCCAGCAGCTTGACTTCTTGCGGTGATTATGCACCCACTTCATAAACCATCTAGATTAGAGTGGAAATTTCTCTCAAGGCTTAAAATAGGTTGAATGCCCTATTAATTTGAGTCTTCACAGCTCTAATACACCCTGCATCATGATCAACAACACAACCTTTCTCTAGAGCAAAAGGGTTAATGGGTGACAAAACAAGCAAAGCATCATTAATCAAAGTAGTGCTTGGAGTGGAAAGAGTGTAATCTAGTGACAGAGCACTAGAACACTTCACCTCATCACCAAGCAAGGAGGAGGAAATAGAATGGGGGGCAGAAGATGTAGGTAACTCACATTCATCATCACAATTAACATCCACATGAAGATGCAATTCAAGTACTAGAAGTGTATATACAACTCATCAATGAAATTTACCCCTAGTAAAGAATAATAATCTATGTGGATCTTTCATTGCTTCATACATGTTGAAATGCACAAAGTGATCACCCACAAATATAGTAATAGAACCTTCTTTCATTTTAATTTCGGTGTTAGAAGTTCCCTGGAAAGGTCTACCTAATATCAATGTACCTTCATTCATGCACTCATTTAAGCATAGCTGTCTTAGAGGCCAGAAAATAAATCTCCAAAAGCAATTTCTTGAGCTTCTCCCATGTTAGAGTGGTGTAGCCCTGTAGTGTTAAGGCCAGGTCCTCAACCACTCCTTTGCACTCCCATCAACAACAAAATGGAATGTCTTGCGAAGCACCTAGGCTTGAATGCAGAACATGCCACAAGTAGATCGTGCATGTGGCGATGAGGATTATCTCCTGCATGCCCAAGGAATTTAGGAATAGTATTAAGTAATGAACTCTTAAGTTCAAACTCAGAACCATCATCATAGAAACCATAGGGATCATAATACTATTCCTAAATTCATTGGATATGGCAAGAAAAACCAGAAAAACAGCCAAAGAATTCAGAGAATTTCAGATCTTGTTGAATATGTGAGAATCAGCAGCAATTCCAGCAATCAATGTATCAGCATGTATATGATAGTGTTTTGGACAATTTCAGAGTCAAAAACTTGTCCAATTCAGCGAATCCTATGAATGCAATGTATTCCAGGACTGTACAAGTGCCTCACAAAGTGCAATCAAGTGCAAAAACAAAAAACTCAGTTCAGAGCGATTGACAATACGATCATGCAGTAGATCAGTTTTAATATTAAGTGAATGTTTCAGCAGTGCTTAGTTAAAAAGCAAAGTATCCTTCTCAGCAGTTACTGTGTAAAGGTATACAAGCAAATGCACAGTTCAACAAATATTGCAAAAACAAAAAACTCAGTTCAGAGTGATTGATGATACAATCATGCAGTAGATCAGTCTTAATATTCAAGTGATGTTTCAGCAGTTCTTGGTTAAAAAGCAAAGTATACCTCTCAGCAGTTACTGTGTTAAGGAATACAAGCAAATGCACGCTCAGAAAATATTAATGTGTAGAAAAGCATATTCTCTCTTCAGCCGAATTACCGAAGTGCATCAGAATGATCACAAGAAGCAGATTTTAGAGAAGTAGAATGCCAAAAAAATGAAGAAACCAAATCTAGTAGCAGATACACTCAAGACTAGAACTTAGCAAACTGGAAGACTGTATCAAACAATGGTTTGCAGAATGGAACCCACCTAAACCCAAGGTTCAGCAAATGTCACTAATCAACACCATAATGATTCACCAGAAAAATTCTATCACATTAACTTGAACAAAAAAAAGCTATAGTCTAGACACACAAATATACTTAATGCTACAACAACTAAACTTTTTTCCAAATGACAGCAGCAAAATGATTCTAATGCACATCAAATTTCAGCAAACTACGGGAAGAGTTTATCTATGTTTTATTATGTGTCTAACGTTAATTGTTACAAGTGTCAAGTGTTGGTTATTGTAAGTTATTGGCAGTTCCATGTATTTAGGGATTGGTAGTTACTTTCAGTTATGTTGTCAAAACTATCAATATCATGTTATGTGACTGTAAGCAAAAGAGCTTATACAAACTATATTTACACTAAATCTGTCTAAATGAGAGGAATACAAGATATATTTATATACAAAACAGAGACAAAAGAGGAATGATTAACGGAAACAATTCAAAGAGTAGTTGAGGAATAGTTAAAAAAATCCACCACCGAATTGCTTCTTCAACTATCTCATGCCACTGTATTGATCTATGTTCATAACACTCCCCCTCAAGTTGGAGCGTAGATGTTAATCAAGCGCAACTTGTTACAAAGATAGTCAACACGAGTCTCATTTAAGGCCTTAGTTAGAAGATCTCCCAATTGAGATCTCCCAATTGATCACTAGATTGCACATGCCCTGTAGAAATAAAGTTTTCTTTGATCTTATCACGTACAAAGTGACAACCGATCTCAATATGTTTTGTACGTTCATGAAATACTGAATTAGAGGCTATGTGTAGGGCAACTTTATTATCACACCACAGCTTTGCGGGCAATGATGTGGCAAAACCAACTTCCTTCATTAATTGGTGAATCCACACAATTTCTTGCGTAGATTGAGACATGGCTCTATACTCAGCTTCCACACTTGACTTAGATACCACATCCTGCTTCTTACTCCTCCAAGATACCAAGTTTCTACCCACAAACACACAGTATCCTGTGATGGATCTCCTGGTAGACTTTGACCCAGCAAAATCAGCATCACAATAACATTCAATCTCGGTGTGGCCATGATTTGTATAGAGTATACCACGACCAAGTGAGCTCTTCAGGTAATGTAAGACATGCTCTAAGGCTTCCCATTGAGCAACGGTTGGTGCTGTCATGAATTGGCTAAGTACACTTACTGGAAAGGTCACATCACGGCGAGTCACCATGAGATAGTTTAGCTTCCCAATCAATCTTCGGTATCTCTTAGGGTAGGCAAACGGCTTGATTTTTTCAGAATCAACCTTTTTTCTTACATCCTCAGGTAGTTCATCAAACGGTATGCTATCATCAATGTCCGAAAGAGGATTAGGAATCATGGGAAAGCTACTGGGTGTTGCCTCAAGTTTCCCAGTCTCCTTTAGCAAATCCAGAACATATTTCCATTGTGTCAAGAGAATGCGTTTCGTGCTTCTCATAACCTTGATCCCAAGAGAGTATTTTAACTGACCCAGATCCTTTGTTTGGAAGTAAGAATTTAGGAAGGCTTTTAGTGAGGAGATTCCTGAAGTGTTGCTCCCCGTAATAACAATATCATCAACATATACCACTAAGAGGATCATGCTAGCCTCCGTTCGCTGACAAAACACAGAATGGTCACACTTACTCTGATTTAGACCAAATTTCTTAATCACAGTGCTAAACCTATCAAACCACGCATGAGGACTTTGCTTCAGACCATATAGGGACTTTTAGAGTGGCATACCTTCCCACGCTCCCCTTCAGTAACAAAACCAGGTGGTTGCTCCATGTAAACTTCCTCAAGAAGATCACCATTCAAGAAGGCATTTTTAACATCCAATTGATGAAGAGCCCAACCATAATAAGCAGTCATAGAAATAAAAAGACGAACAGAAGACAATTTTCCTACAGGGAAAAAGTTTCTGAATAGTCAACACCATAGGTCTAAGCATAGCCTTTAGCAACGGTCGAGCTTTCAAGCGCTCCAAGGTTCCATCGGCCTTGGTTTTGACCGTGAACACCCACTTATACCCAATAGCCTTCTTGTCAGGAGGTAAAGTAACAAGATGCTAGATACCTGTTTGATCAAGGGCCATCATTTCATCCTCCATAGCAGCACGCCAACCAGGATGGGCTAAGGCTTGGTGGAGAGATGTAGGGATGGTAATAGAGTCAACGGAAGCTATGAAAGAACAGGATGGGGAAGAGAGATGGTTATAGGAAACAAACAAAGAAATAGGATAGATGCAAGTACGTTTACCTTTGGCAATGGGCAATTCCTCAGAAGGAGCATATGCATCAATAGTATCAAGCATTGTTGCCAGGTCAGTGGTAGGAGGAACTGATTCTGGATCAGACGTCGAAGCAGGCACTACTGGGGGACCTTGAACATGAACGACGTCATTACTTTCCCGAGGACGCTTACGATAAACATGCTGAATAGGTGGTTTAACAGGTATTGGTACAGAGGCGTGCACAGGTGGTAAATGAACCTCATAGACCAATAGATCATCAAGACTGGAACTGTGGGCTGAGGATGAAGATTCAGTGGAAATAGAAAAAAATGGAGTCGACTCATGGAAAGTGACATCTGTAGACACAAGATAACGTCGAAGAGTGGGAGAATAACATTGATAACCCTTCTAAACCCTAGAATACCCAAGAAAGACACATTTAAGAGACTTAGGATCCAGTTTGGTAACAGTATGGCGGACATCACGAACAAAACAGACACAACCAAAGATTTTTGGATCAATAGGAAACAAAGGTTTTTAAGGGAACATAGTTGTGTAAGGAGTGTCACCACTAAGAACAGGAGACGGCATATGATTGATAAGGAATCATGCTGTTGACACAGCATTAGCCCAAAAAGATTTTGGAACATGCATTTGAAACAGGAGTGCTCGAGCGACCTCTAATATGTGCCGGTTCTTTCTTTCAGCAACCCCATTGAGTAGGTGTATCAACACATGAGGATTAATGAATCATGCCATGTTGGAGCATATAAGTGTGAAATTGGGCAGAGAAATATTCCTTAGCATTGTCACTCCGTAAGGTTTTCACAGAAATACCAAACTGAGTTTTAATTTCAACACAGAAATTGCAAAAATGAGAAAACTCTGAACGATGTTTCATTAAATAAATCCAGGTGAACACTGTGATGTTTGGCAAACTGACACGATTCACACTCTAAAGAAGACAAACGATGAAACTGAGGATACATCCTCTTTAAAGAGGACAAAGATATATGACCCAGACGACAATGAACATCAAAAGGAGAGGAACCACTAGAGCATGTAACGGAACGCGGCACCCGATCATCAAGGAAGTAATGGCCACCAGATTCATATCCCCTACCAATAATACGTGTAATACCCCGAATTCTGAGACTTGAGCTTAGAGAATAAGCCTGAGATTAGTGGACTGTTAAGCCCTGGTTTAGCAGGATCCCAAATTGGATTAAGAATTATGAAAATGAGTTTGATAGTGAATCCAAGTGAATTGCCATAATCGGGAGCAAAACGGTAAAGTTACCGACCAGTTGATCAGTTACCGAGGAGGAAACTCATTGGTAACTTCAAGATCAATGGTTAGGATTAATTTGTGTAATAGATCAAGGGGTGGAATCCCATGTGGTTGTACTCATATGAGCTCATGGGAGATGGTTTAAGATGCTGACACTTGGCAAATTGTGGACCCTTGGATTTGGGTCAAGATTTCAACTCATTCCTCTCTCCTCTCCTTCTCAAATCGGTTGTGTGTGTGTGTTGGGGAGCTAAATTCTGATCTCTTCTCTCTCTTCTCATGCTCCATTTTCGTCTAGCTTGGGAGGAGGAGAGAGAATGGAAAAGGTGAGATTTGGTTGGTTTCTTGTCCTCTTTAGCTTAAATCATCTATTTTAAAGTTGTTCATAGTGATGAGAGCTTCATTGCTATGGTTGTAGATTTGGGAAAGGTGTTTTGGGAGTTTGAGGAATTTAGAAAGATGAAGAATCAAGGATATAGCTTGGGAAAGAGGGAGAGGTGAGTGATATCTTCCTTTTAATCTATTATTTGTGATTCTTGGTTGAGTAATGTGATTTGTAATAATTGCCTTGATTTGGTATAATTGTGGAATGATAGTGTTTGGTGGTAAAAATGGTGTCAAATGATGTTTGGATGCCATTGGGTTTGATTTGGAATTTTAGAAGTTATAGTGATGAATTTGGGTTAAGTGTGAATTTAGTGTGATCAAAAGAGGAAAATGTCATTGTAGTATGATTTTGGGTATTTTGAGGTTACCAATAGGTTCCTTATGGAATTTTAGGTGAGAATGAGCTTTGGTGCAAGTTTAAAACCTATTGGGATCAGTTTTGGTCAATTTGGTAAATCTAGGAATTTTCTGTCATGTGCTACGATCTGGGCATTCTAATAGCAATGCTCGAGTGAGGGAAGATCATGCTCAAGTGCATTTAAGGTTATCACTCGAGTACGGTTTTCTGTGCTTGAGTGATGGTGTAAATCCTTAGTTAGGGTTGCTCTCGGGTTGTTACACGCAGTGGATTTAGGAAGAGTGTGAGCTAGCACTCGCGAGTTGTGTGCCATTACTCAAGTATTAGGGGTAGTGCTCGAGTGAGCTTGCCATTTTAAGGTTTCAATGCTCTCGGGTGTTCACTTTCTAGGCTTCACTCGATGGTGCTTGGGTGAGCATAAGTCCATCACTCGGGTGCTTGGGTCAGTGCTCGAGTGAAGTGATCATTTTCTGTCTCTGGTAGTGCTTTCGGGCAAGCACTCGCTCGAGTGAGCCATCCTCACTCGGGAACGAGCCGTACATCACTCGAGTGCGCCATCCTTCACTCGAGTGATGAAGCTAAAAATGGGTTTGTGAGGTTTCAAAAGAGAACTTTAGTCAAGTTTCTCCCAACCCTTTAGGCTTGTGTTTAGGTTTTGGGTAGCCACCTAAAGGTCTTGTATGATAACCAACTTTAAGTGTTTGAAAGTCAAGGAATTGGAAAAGGGGATTAACTCTATATCCGTGTTTGGTTATAGGGTTTGATGATCGCCCTAATTGTGAGCAGCCAGAGCTGGAGCTTACGTGAAAAGAGTGTAGGGAGCATATCTTTTCTGCTTGTATTTGATATATGTGTTAGTGTGTTGGTGCATGTCTTAGCTTTGCATGAATATGTGTATTTGAAGCTATGTTTCAATTTATGCTATGGCCATTAGTATATTGTTAGAAGCATTGAGCTTACAGATTCGTCATTGTGATAACATGAGTTATGTGATGCAAGCATGTCATGCATTAAACATTTATCGTACATGCATATTGATATTGTTGTTCTACTGAGATTCTCTAGAATCTCAACCTCCCCTACTAACCTTTCAGACAGGGTAGTGGATCGAGGATGGAGTATGCAGCTAAGGGCGATGAGGACTTCCTTCGGTTGTTATTCTGGTAGTTGGTTATCATCCCAGATGGGATATTTGTATTTGGATGTGTATATATGTATGTGGATGAGGATCTGATTATGTGTATGTGAAAGATTTGTGTAATCCCTATATGAGGGCTTGTATGGGCGATTGTGCCCTGTAAAGCTTGATTAATGAATGGAAACCAGGATTGTCAGGATTATTATATTGCGTACTCTGATATATTAAATGTGATTTATGTAAGCGGCAAGCTTCACCCAAGAGGGGGGTGAATTGGGTGATGTTATAAAATTTTTCGTTTGAGATGATAATATGTAAATATAGTGGATAGAGTAGAGTAGAGAAGATTTGAACACAGAGAGTTATACTGGTTCGGCCTAACAACAATGCCTACGTCCAGTCCTCAGAGATCAAGACCTACTGAGCTTTTCACACTATCTCCAAGATTCAATGGGCTCTCAGAACGCCACAAGACAACATTCGTCCTTGAATGGACTATGAGCAGAAATATTCTCTCAACAAGAAACTTCTCTCCCCCTTACGACAAGTCTTATGTGCAGAGAAACAACCTATGACTCTTCTCACTTGCTTATGTATACAAGACTTATGAGCAGCAACGTTCTCTTCTGCTTACACCACTGTAAGTCTAATGAACAACAACGTTCTCTCCTGCTTGTATCTTATAAGGCTTATGAGTGAAAGATACTACTAGGAATTCTCTCAACTGCTTCTCTCGTAAGGAATAACTACCCTCTCAGATCCCAATATCTTGAGATTACACAAACATAGAATTTGAATTTGTATGAGGAATCTCTTACAGAGTAAATGAATAAACACTGAAGATCAAAGTGTATACAGAGAAAACAGATGAATAATAGAGAATTGATATGAGCTTGTGAATTCTTGTGCTGCGTTGTTGTTCTTTCTCTTTGAGTCTCTGTATATATATATAGTTGCTCCAGTTTTTGCCCGTTTGAGAAATCATCATTGGAGAAGCTGGACATTTGCAACTGTAGAAGAACACGCGCATGTTTGAATAATCTGAATGTGGTTGGTGCGAACGTGTCTGTAATCATGCTGTCTGCCAATGTTTGACTTTTCTCCATAACAACAAATTTGAAACGTTCATCTTCCTGTATTATACTTTTAAAATAATCAAAACAATGTTAGATAAAAATAATAAGTAATGATGATATGAATTAATAACAATAAACCATATTCGTAATGAACGTTGTGAGACTTATCATATTCTGTGGTCAACAGGGCATCACTTCGAGCATGAAAGGCTCACCTCGAGTGATCTCCTATTTTCCTTCATATACCTCTGTTATCGGGTTGTGCTTGCATGGAATATCAGAGAGAAAAGATCTTCACTCGCGAGTGAAGAGAGGTCTCACTCGAGCACAAAATCTCTGCTCGAGTGATCTTGGCATTTTACACTGGGAGTGTCTTCTTGGGTTATCACTCGCATACCATTTTGACAAGAGTGAGAATTTGCACTCGCGGGTGATATGGACCCTCACTCGAGCACACTTACCTCTGCTCGAGTGAGAAGCATATTCTCAGGGAATATGCTCTCTAAACCATCACTCGCATCAGAATTTCAGAGGGATAGAATTTTCACTCGCGAGTGATTTTGGCCCTCACTCGAGCACACTTACCTCTGCTCGAGTGAGAAGCATATTCTCAGGGAATATGCTTTCTTGAACAAGCACTCGCAACTGATCTTGAGAGGGATGGAAATATTACTCGCAAGCATGGACGTGTCACTCCAAGCATGGATGGGTGTGCTCGAGCACACATGCACATTTCTGAAATTCAAGACTCTCGGCCAAGTGCTCGCGTCTCTTGCTCGAGTGAATATAGGAAGCATGCTATCACTTTTGCTCTCGGCCAAGTACTCGCAGCCTTTCTCGAGTGAAAGATGGAAGCATGCTATAACTTGCTCTCGGGCAAGCACTCGCATGCCCTCACTCGCATACGTGCTCGAGTGAGAATGACTTCTCTGCTCGAGTGCATACTTGTGCTTCGAGTGATCCATTGAATACAAAGGGAGAAAGCCTCTCGGGTACTCACTTCCTGGCTTTCTCTCACACTTGCTCGAGTACAGAAGAGATTTGTGCTCGAGTGCAGATTTCATGCTCGAGCACTCAAGTGCATTTTCACAGCAGATATCAGCAAACTCAAAACATGCATTTGGTAACTTGGAATCTTTTCTAAATCTTCTGAAAGCATATCTTACACATAATTGAATTATTGTTATCATCAAAACTTGGGATCTAACAATTTATCTTCGTATAGTAATTGTATTTGGAATGGAAAAGTGAGACCAGGTTATAAACGATTTCGAAATGTATTCGCGAAAACCCTGTCGTTTAGATGGGTTTATAAATGTTAATTTTGTTCTTATTGGTTTCTATTTCACTTTATTGCATAATCCCAATATTAATTACGGCAGGGGGTTACATTTTGGTATCAGAGCTACAGTTCCTAGCAAAGATGGATTTTGCTAGGATAGTGGCAATAGTTGCTGCCTTAAGTCATAGAGAATGACTTGGTTGTTTATGGTATACACATTAAAGTCTTTGCTAATTGTGGATATATGAGAATTATGGACTATGTGTATACATTATTTGGTGATTTTGGAGTGGCGAATCATTGTAGAATCGAAAGATATAATAGTTTGCCCAAGAATTTGATGTGTAAACCCAGAGGTGGAGGTAATTAGACCTATCATCTGATTAGAGAACTAAGTAAAATAATTTTCTAGTTATGTGATATTGAGATTCTAGGTATTATGACCTACCTAGATATTGGGTGAGAAACCTAAGGTGATATGATGTTACATGTAGTGATGTCATACTGAGCTTGTGTGTTTAATGGCCTTAAGACCTAGGGGACTGGTGTGTCTTAGGCTGGCAAAGATATTTGGATTTGTGTTGGGTTTGATGTCCATGGAAATGAGGGAAGTGATTTCCCGGTTCAACTGAGGCTAAGACTTTGAGAGTTGAGTTGTGATCCAAGGATCAGACTCCATAGCTGGGCTGATTCTTAAGAATTCTAAATGATCAGAGGATGGTTTTGATAGAACCATGAATAGTTAAGAGATATGGTCTCAATGTTGAAACAAAGAATGGAATGTGTGAATGGCTTCTGAATTCTCATTACAATGATACCTTTATTTTGAGACAACCGACTGGAAAGAGCTATCTACAGAGGATTCAGATTGGAAAGGGCTACCTGCGGAGAGTTCTGATAGGAAAGGGCTACCTATGAGGAAGTCTGACCGCAAAGGGCTACCTACGGAGAGTATGGTACTGTAGTATGAAGCCACCGTGACGACAACCCTAGAGTGCAGCCGCCTTGACGACGAACCGTGGAGTGCAGCCGCCGTGATGTTGAATCATAGATTAGCACTGCGGAAGTATTGGCTCTCAATGATTGTATATTGCAAAGAATCCCACAATGAACGGGTATTCTGGAGATAAGAAGTCATATGGCTATGAGTTATTCAAGTTGAATCAGGCCAAGGTCTGGCACAGATGAATATATGTTGTGAATGTTGTCAGTTGTAGTGGGAGATTCCTATGGGACTCCTGTTAAATCAACTTGACATTGTGAAAGCACAGATGAGGAGAAAGACCTCAAAGTGTGCAGTGGAAGCATGATGAATGTAATATGTTTGAGAATTGTGTTGAGCGGAAGCTCGAGGGGCTGTGAGAATGATATGATAATTATGGCTTCGGAAGGTAAAACTTCGGGGTCAAGTTGTATTGTGAGAAGGGGACTTAAAGGATCCCAGTATGTGAAAAAAATCCGGGATGTTGAAGATGAAGCTGTTAATATGCCTGGTTCCAACTTGTTACGATTGTGCACTGTGAGTCCATCTCCCCGATTGGGCTGGATCGGGTTGGTCTAGTAGGCTGCTCCTGGTAGGCATAGGCTCAAGATGTGACTGATATTTGTGAGCCTCTCATCTGCAGCCGCATGGGGTGGTTCCCATGTCGGAGAACCATTCCGTTGGGGTGGTAGTTTACGGGGGATTGGCTATTTGTGAAGGCCGACGGGCCAATTGTGAAAGCCGGATAGCTATATGAGCTATAAGGCTATGTGTATGCACTGCCACACCAACAGTCCCTGAGTAGCTAACGGTTTAGGTTAAGACTGTGTGTCTTCCTGACGGAGAAAGGGGATGAGGGTGGAGTGTGATATGGAAGTCGAAAGGCTATGTGTAAGCACCGCTACGCCAATAGTCCCTGAGTAGCTAACAACGGTTCGGGTAAATACTGTGTGTCTTCCCGGCGGAGAAAGGGGATGAGGGTACGGTGTGATTGTGGATCTACTATTGTGAGCCAGAATGGCTATGTGTGTGCACTGCTACGCCAATAATCCCTGAGTAGCTAATAATGGTTCGGGTTAAGACTGTGTGTTTTCCCGGCAGAGAAAGGGGATGAGGGTGGAGTGTGATTGTGAATCTGCGACAGTTGTTAATAAGGTGGGACTGAGGTATAGTTGTGTAGTAGAGCAGAGCTAATTCAGCTGATGGCTAATTCGACTACATCCTCTTTAAAGAGGACAAAGATATATGACCCAAACGACAATGAACATCAAAAGGAGAGGAACCACCAGAGCATGCAACAGAACGCGGCACCCGATCATCAAGGAAGTAATGGCCACCAGATTCATACCCCCTACCAATAATATGCTTCGTCGTGAGATCCTGAATCAAACAATGGTCAGGAAAAAATGAGATACAACAATTTAACTGGTAAGTTTGCTAGGACATAAAAGGTTAAACGCAAGGTCAGGGACATTAAGGACAGATGAGAGGGAAACAGATGGATTAGGTGTAACAGTGCCAGATCCAAGAACACGGGAGTATGAACCATTAGCACTTGTTATCGAAGAGGGGTTGGCATAAGGTGCATACATAGAGAACAAATGATGATTACCTGTCATATTATCAGTGGCACCAGAATCGATGATCCACTTGGAAGACGAACTAGCAAGGCATGAGTCACTGTTACCTGTAGCAAGCACAGTAGGTGTGGAGGGGGCATTATCAGAGGAGTTGGCCAAATGAGCAGCACTGCTACGCTGTAGCTTGTTTTGCAACTTACGACAATAATGTTTAGTGTGACCTGGTTCCTTACAATAGTAGCAAACAATCCCACCTGTACCAGAATTCTAAGAATTGTTACCTTGGCGAGAAGAACTTGGTGTCAGTTATCAGTAGGAATAGGACTTGTATGCCCATGTCCTAGTCACGAGAAGCCTTGAGTCCTGTTGTCAGGAGAACCACGGCCTGGTAAAGCACTAGCATGAGGGTTAGAAGTTGGTTGAGACAAACTATCGGCACGTAGCACATGGGAGTACACATCCTGAAGTGAAGGAAGCTCAAAACTGGACA
Source organism: Inga leiocalycina (assembly GCA_963242795.1). Lineage (NCBI taxonomy): Eukaryota > Viridiplantae > Streptophyta > Magnoliopsida > Fabales > Fabaceae > Inga > Inga leiocalycina. Next base: position 56,094,718 of record OY725326.1, on the reverse strand, counting down.
ATATTTGAGATCAAACTGTCTCATAAGTGGGATCAAGAGCAGTAAGGAGGCTAATAATAGCTTGTTTTTCCATGTTATCCACTTGTGCCTGAAGATCTGTTGTGGGAGGCATCAACTGCCTCATTTCCTCATACATCCATTTAAAATCCATTAAGAAATTCTTCAGAGGATGACCTTGTTGTTTAGCTCGATAGAAACCTTTACAGACGTCGTGAATACGAGTAATGTTCCCCTTCCCAGATTACAGGAACTCCAGATAATCCATAAGTTCTTTTACAGTATTAAAATGACTTACGAAAGGTAAGATGTCACTCTCAATAGAATTCTGAAGTTGTAAAAATAACCGAGCATCAGCTCTAGTCCAACTCAGTTTTCAATCATCCGTTAGAGGCGGCTCAATCAAACGACTTTCCTTTTCAATACTTAGTAAATACATTCGAATCGTCTTGTTCCAATCCAAATAATTTGTCCAATTCAACTTATGATCAGTAATTTTATTTGAAACAGGAATCATTTCAGTAGTAACATTGGTTTTAGAGTCAGCCATAGGAATTAACCAGAAAAACAACATTATACAGCAATAGTCACCCGAATTTGCAAGAGGTTGGTCCTCCGAATTTGAAAAATGACAGAAAGGTCCTCCAAATTTTAAAAAAATGACAAGATAGTCCTCCAGAAGACAGAAGACAAGACTGAGGAGCAAATTATCGACCAAATGAAGATTCACAAAAAAACTTCGACAGCACCCAATAATCAATCATACCCAAATGAACCAAAACACGTCAGGGACAAACCAGGTTTGAGAAATGAGCTCAGGCGAAGCTCACCACCGGCAGCAACTCCGTTACATGCGCCACCACGCGCTGGTGAAATTTTCTGGCCGTCAGGTGCGTGAAGGCCACGCGTCGCCTTCCCGTCGTCGGATGGCAGTCAAACTTCAGGCGTTCGCCGATATTTGGCCGACGATTTTGATGGTGGGGCGCGTGAACAGTAATACAAACAAGGACAGAATGCGACCCCTCTCTCTTGCTCTCTGTCGCACCTCTCTCTCGCTCTCTATCGCACAGAACGAAAGGGAAATCAGGCAAGGTTTTTTTACTCCAGCTCTGATACCTTGTAAGCAAAAGAGCTTATACAAATTATATTTACACTAAATCTGTCTAAATGAGAGGATTACAAGATATATTTATATACAAAATAGAGACAGAAGAGGAGTGATTAATGGAAACAATTCAAAGAGTAGTTGAGGAATAGTCAACAAACTTCACCACCAAATTGCTTCTTCAACTATCTCATGCCACTGTATTGATCTATGTTTATAACAGTGACAAAAGATTTGGGGGAAAATATTTTTGATGATTTCATTTACAAGACTTACATGGGTATTTATAGAGGGAGCTTTTTACATGAGCATTAAATGTTACAACTGCCAACTACTATCTACCAGCTACTATTTACCAGCTACTTATTAATTACATCATCTACCAACTACTTATTACATCATTTAACAATCCCCCTCAAGCTAGAGAGTGGATATTATCCATTCCCAGTTTGGTCACTAAGTTCTTAAAGTGCTCACTAGATAATCCTTTTGTGAGAATATCTGCCAATTGATCTCCTAAAGGAACAAATAGAGTACATATTAGGCCACTTTCCAATTTCTCCTTGATAAAAAAAGTTGATTAATCTCAATATGTTTAGTCTGATCATGATGAATTGGATTATGAGCGATATTGATAGCTGACTTGTCACAAAAGAGCTTCATTGGACCTTTCTATTTGATCTTCAAATATGCTAGAATGATTTTAATCCACAATAATTCACAAATTTCAAGTGCCATAGCTCTAAACTTAGCTTCGGTATTGGATCTAGATACCACATTATGTTTCTCGCTTCTCTATGTAATGAGATTTGAATCAAGAAAAGTACAATAACCTGTTGCAGACCTCTTGTCATCAAGATTTCCACCATGATCCGTATCAGTATAAGCTTTAATTGTCAATCTTCTCCCCGTTTTGAACAAGATTCCTTTTCCTGGAGTACCCTTTAGGTAATGGAGTATTTGATATACTGCTTGTAGATGTGATTCTTTAGGATCATGCATATGTTGACTCACCATACTAACTGCATATGCGATATCAAGCCTCATGTGTGCTAAATAAATCAACTTTCCAACAAGCTTTTGATAAGATTCCTTGTTGACAGAAGGATCTTTTTGTGGTTTACAAGGCTTTTTATTTTTCTTTGGTTGCTTTTTATTTTTCTTTGGTTTGGAAGCTCACTTCCCAGCTGAACACAACTTGTGATTTTGCTCTATTGGTGTATCCACTGGCTTACAACCTGACTTTCCTATTTCTACCAGAAGATCAAGAACATACTTTTGTTGAGATATGAAGATACCATGTTTAGAATGAGCAACCTCAATTCCCAAGAAATATTTGAGACTCCCTAAATTGTTAATTGCAAATTCCTTCATCAACTATGCTCGTGGAGAGTTAATGCCTTCCATGTCATCTCCTATCACAATGATGTCATCAACATAGACAGGTAAGATTGTCACTCCCCCTAAAGCTGAATGTTTAATAAACAAAGTATGGTCGCCCTAGCTCTGTTTGTGTCCCATGTGAACCATGGATCTTGTAAATCTCCCAAACCATGCCCTTAGTGATTGTTTCAAGCCATAGAGTGCCTTTTTAAGGCTGCATATTGTACTAGGAGCTAGTTGAGAGTTAAAACTAGATGGAAACTCCATACAGATCTCCTCCTTCAAATCACCATGTAAAAATGCATTTTTCACATCAAATTGCAGTATATTCCAATCTTGATTAGCAACCAAAGATAACAAAATACAAAAGATATTCATCTTTGCAACAGGAGCAAAATTTTCTTCATAATCTACCCCAAAGGTTTGAGTGTATCCATTGGCAACCAATCAAGCTTTATAACGTTCTAGAGTACCATCAGAATTGTATTTTGGTGTAAAGACCCATTTGCATCTAACAGGTTTCTTTCCATTTAGTAATTGAACACGCTTCCATGTTTTGTTGTTCTCTAGGGCTTCCATTTCAACGTTCATTGCTTGGACCCAATTATCATCTGCTAATGCCTCAAATAAGGTTTTTGGTATTGAAATGGATTGGAGATGAGTGAGAAAGGTTCTGCGACTGCAAGACAACTTATCATATGAAAGAAATAAAGATAAAGGATATAAAGGATGCTTACTGCAGCTTCGAACTCCTCTACTCAAGGCAATGTGTAGATCAGAGTCATTAGGAATATCATTATGACTTTCAGGAATATGAGAAAGGGATGGAGCTACCTCGGTATTCTCAAGAGATGGTTCTGGTGTCTCAACAGTAACACATTCAGATGATTGAACGTGCAGTAATTGAGATGCCTTATTTCTAGAGTAAATTTGTAGTAGAGAGTAGAGCTAAGAGTTGGTGGAGTTTTTGGAGACTCACTTAGATGAAATTGTGGAAAGTCACCAAGAAAGAGATCATTATTTTGATCATCATCGATTGGACTTTCCCTCCTAAAATGGGTGCTAAAATAAGAGTCAGATTCAAGAAAGGTGACATCAGTTGAAACAAAGAACTTCCTACAAGGAGGACGGTAAAATTTATATCCCTTTCGGGTGGAGAAATATCCAGCAAACACACATTTGAGAGACCTAGGATCATGGTTGGTTCTCTGTTAAGAATGTAGATGAACAAATGCAACACACCCAAATATTCTAGGTATGAGACCATTTGATGCATTGAAATTTGGAAAAAATTTAGTGAGAACCTCTGTAGGACTCTTTGATCCAAGAACTAAAGTCAGAAGTCAGTTAACGAGATATGTTGCAATTAAGACTGCTTCACCCCAAAATTGCGTGGGCACATCCTTCTAAAACAATAGTGCCCTTATAACAGCAAGATGGCTATTTTCTCTTTCAGTTACCCCATTTTGTTGAGGAGTATTGACACAAGATAACTCGTGTAGGATCCCTTGTTTATCAACAAATGTGGATAGAGATTGATTGAAGAAATCTTTTGCATTATCAGAACGAAACCTTTTTATCCCAACTCCTAATTGAGTGTTGATCATATTATAAAAGGAGGGGGAAACAGAGGTAACATCAAACTTTTGTTTCAACAAGTAGATTCATATAACACGAGTACAATCATCAATGAAGGACACAAACCAACGAGACCCTTAAACATTAAAAATACTAGAAGGACCCCAAAATATCACTATGAATCAAGTTGAAAGGAACAAAACTTTTATTACTACTAAGGAGGACCGTTTGTGTTTTGAAAACTCACAAATATCATAATGAAGTGACTCAACAGGTATATTTTTTAAAAAAAAGGAAACAAGATCTTAAGGCCATTAAAAGAAGGATGACCAAGATGGCGGTGATCAAGCCAAATCTGTTCCTCATTTGATTTAATATCTCTTGGTTAAGAGGAAGACAATAAACTCTGAACTCTACCACATTCATTAGGTTAATAAAGTCCATCTTTTTCCTCAACAAGTCCAATCATCTGTTTCGTGTCTTGCTCCTGAAGGATACAAGATGTTGAAGAAAAGAATACATAGCAATTAGAATCAACAGCAAGTTTTTTGACAAAAATAAAACTAGTGCAAAGTTTCTGGACATGTAAGACATTTTTTAGGACAAGGGTACGATTTAGACAAACATCTTAACCAGCCACAGTCATTACAAATCCATCAGCCGCAATAATTTTCCTATCACTAGGACAAGGACTACAAGAAATAAAGAGCTTAGAAGAATTAGTCATATGATATGTGGCTCTTGAATCAATGACCCAAGAATGAAGGAAATCTTTATTTGAGGCATTAAGTGATGAGAATAAGGCAGATGAAGATTGAAAGGAAATACTTGAGAACCCTAAAGCACAGGTACCTGTAGTAGGAGAAGAATCTTTGTTGAGTGTCTACAACAGGGCTCTTATTCTTTCTATCTCCCCCTTAAGATCAGCAGGACCAGATTTGCCTTCACCATGTGAAGCAATATAAGCTTGACTCTTCTTTAGATTCGGAGGCTTGCTAATAAACTTCCAACACTTCTCCTTGGTATGACGGGGTTTGTTGCAATAAATGCACCATAAGGTTTCCTTATTAGAAACTTTTGAATGATCACTTTGTTTACAGTCAGCAACATTTTTAGAGACTAGGGTCATACTTTCCAGCTGCTAAGGTTCCATCATCACATTTCTTTGTCCTTCTTTTGCTAAGACAATGGTGATAGTTTCATTGAGAGATGGTAGATCCTCCCATCCAAGAATTTGTACTCTCACAAGATCATATTCTACATTTAGCCCTGTGAGATACTCAAATATCCGTTCCTTCTCAACAAAGCATTTGAAGGTAGCAGCACCTTCTCTACTTTTTATAGTAATACACTGATAGTGATCCAGTTGTTGCTATAAACTCTTCATAGTCGTAGAGTACTCAGTAAAAGACTTGCCTCCTTGCTTAGTATTGGAAATCTTGGTCTTAATCTAATATATTTGAGCTGCATCTTTCACCTTTGAATAGGCTATACACTTAATATCCCAAGTTTCCTTTGCTAAAGACAAGAATAAGCATGCTTGACTAACATCAGGAGTCATGGAACTCTATAACCAAGACATAACCATTGAGTTTTCTTCATCCCAAGCATCAAAAGATGGATCTCCTACTTTAGGACCCATTCCAAGCAAATGACTAATTTTCCCCATGACCCTTCGAGAAAGTGCAAACAAATTGAGACCAGTTTAAAAAATCAATTCCGTTCAGCTTATAAGAAGCTAAAACACTCTGCCAATCTCTAGAAACATAGAGAACACCAGCTGTGGAAGACCCAGTACTGTTAAAGGTGTTTTTTTCCGCAGACATAGCTTAGAACAGAAAGAGGAGATTCCGAGAAAAACAAACTTGGCCGGTGATTGAGAGGTGTACCCATGCCCCGTCACATGCCAGCAAGAGAAAACTATCTAGAAATCTTCGATCGGAGCGTGTGAGTGCATGTCGTGCCAGAATCTTCGAAGGCGGCGGGTTGTGGTCAATCTGCAGCCTCTGAACACGATGGGGGGCGGGTGTCTTGAATGGAGGTTGTAATATCCCAAATGGGCCTAGAAGCTCAAGAATAAGTCTAAATCAAGCAGACTACTAAGCCCGGTTTAGCAAAAGTCCCAAGAATGTCTATGAAATAGCATGCTTTTCAGGGACTCTGATTCAGCCCTCCGAGTAGAGAATAACTCTACAAACTGTATGATAGCTCAGTGTGTGAAATTAGTCGGATAAAATATACCAATGCAAGTGTACATTAGCACACTTAGATGCCATTTTGATGGCACACTAAGAGCATATGTGGCGCTATGTGGTGACATCTGAAGGCTTACACAGACACTTGGCATATTCTTGAATTCATATGGACATGTGGCGCCAAACTGAGTGGACTTTGCATAAAGTTACTTTAATAAAGTAGCTTTAATAAGGTAACATCAAGACTAAGCTTTTGTGATGGCACCACAAGAAGGAGCCACATGTCCCACCATCATTATATCTACTTTTTACTTTTGTGTTGGCTTATTGAGGAGATTGCACCTAGCCTATTAGTCAAGGAAATTTACCAGTCTCTAGTCCGGTCACACGATTGATTTTCCTGAGTACCGAGTAAAGGAGTCAAGGGAATTCATCAGACTTGCCCTTCCCTTGACCAAAAAGTCGGTCAAGCATGAAAGTGAAAGAGGAAGACCAAAATTTTAGGACACATGGCACTCAAGGATTTAATCCTTGAACACATGGCACTCTAGGATTTAAACACATGTAATTAAATCATCCAACCACTCCAAGACCCTTAAAATTTTGGCCAACACATGAAAATAAGAGGAAAAAATAGTTGGAAAAAGAACGAGAGAAGGTAGAAATTTTGGAAGAAAACCTAAGTGTTCTTGAGAGATTCTTGTTGATTCCGAGCCTGAATCCTTATATTTTACCAATAAAGCCTTCATCAATCTTCTTCTACTCATCGTGGGCTTCATTCGTACAGTTTCAAATTTCTGATTGAAGGTGTTTGGTGCTGTCTAGTCGATAGAAGTGCTGCTGGAATTAAGAACCGGCTATAGTATCGCAAAAAGGCAAGCCTAAGCATTGATTTGAACCGAATATCTTGAGGATTTACTAAGTTTTCATGAGAATATTTGTGGCCTAGAGTTACGGCCAACATGGGGTTTTGAGGGTTTTATGTTGCTTTGATCATGAAAATGATGACACATGATGTTTAATGATGATACTAGACTAGTTTGGTAGTTAAAATTGCAAAATTGTTGGTTGTTGGTTTAAGGGTTGGTTTGACCAAATGTAGAACCTAGGGAAGGAACATGATTTTTTTATTTTTATGGTTTCTAATGGATTCTACATGAAAAACTATGTGGGAACAGCCTCTAGCCATGAATTTTGGTTGATTGGAATGAAAATCTTAAAATTGGAATTAAAGGTTACTAGTGGTTAGTTGCTACCAGATTCGAGATAGGTTGCTTGTGGCTTAATTTTGACTCATTGATAGAGCTCAATATTTATATATTTTTATTAATTAATCTTAGGCTTTTGTGGGACTTAATTGAATATTTTGGACACAATCAATTGTTAATGTGAGATTTTAGTAAAAGGATAATTTGGGAATTATAGTGGTTAAATTGTTATAAGTTTAATTAATATTTGTTATTCCCATTATTCTTTAATTGTAAGAAAAAGATATTACCTTTGTGAATCTAATTTTATAGGTGATGATGTAGCACAACTTTTGTCAAGTGATCAAGGTCAAACATGTCATTTTGGAGTTTAATGAAGGACAAGAGTGGAACATCACAAGTACAGAATTTATTTTCACATATTTTTTCTAAGAGGAGATTAAATGAGCAAGGGCCTTGTTTGGTAGTTACAATTTTGTGCCTTATCCTAAAACATATTTTCACTACCTCATTCAAACATGGCACAACTCACTTTTAACCTAGAGAGAATTGAAGAAGCAAAAGAAAAGTGGGGACCCTTGTTGAATAGAGAGTGGCAGCTGTGAAGGAAATAGAAGAGAGCACAAGATGAATAAAGGAAAGGAAGGAGGGAATGAATGGGAATAATTGAATATGTGAGAGCTGGACTGGAATTAATTGAAAAAGCAAGCTTGACCGAATTGGGCTAGCTGGACCGATGTGAAGAAAGGAAAGGAGGGCTGACCGAGTTGAGTTGAATGAAGAATAAAAGACGTGAAGAGGGCTGGACCGAAGGAAATGAATTAAAAGGAAAAGGAGGGAGTTGACTGAGTGGAAGGAAGAATTGAAGAAAAAGAAAAGAAAAGTAGGTGGACCGAGAGGAATAACAGCGTGGAGCAACCTAATTGAAGGGGTAAGCAGCCGACATTGTGGAAGGTGGGCTGTGTTAGGAAACAATATCCCACTTAATTAGGGATTGTTAGTATCCCACATAATTAGGGATTGTGATTAGTATCTCTCACCATAATGTGTTATAATGAGCCATTAATGCTGAGGCTCCTACTTTGTATATAAATACCTAATGTATACATGAATAAGATACGACTTTCAATATTATGATTACATGGTATCAGAGCCTAGGAGCTCTCTGGATCTCGTTTTCTTTTCCTTCCGGCGCTGCTCTGTTTTTCTGAGTTCTCTGTCCGTTACTGTTCATGCGAAAGGGGCTTCAGTTGCCGGGGGAGTTGGTGAACACGCGCCCTACAGGAAGACTCGCCGTCGGCCGATCTGCCAGTCCCCGGAGAATCGCGGCCGTCTGAGCTGCGCGTGGCCCTCACGCGCCGCTTCCCTTCTCGCCGGAGATCCACGCGCCGGCGCGTGACGGCGGTTCCCGGCGTCCTTTCTGCCTCCGGTTGCTGCATCAGGCTCGACTCTCTGCCGCCGTTCCTTCCTTGGTGGTTTTGTACCGTGGGTCTCCTCCGGTTGCCGTGTGGTGGTGTTTTTCCCTCTTTTTTGCTACTGTTGTTTGGACTACGGTTCTGTTTCTGGTGTTTTTCTCTATTTCTGGTGTGTTTCTGCCCTCTTTGGCTCTTTTAGCTTGTTTGGAAGCTTATTCCGTTATTGCTTCTGCCTTGTTCGGTGTTCTCATATTTTGGGAGCTGTTTGGTTATTGTGGTTGTGAGAATTGTGGTTGTGAGATCATTTAGTTGGTTGGTTGCATCGTTGGTATACATAATTTTTTGGTCTGGTAATATCCTCTTGCATTCATGGCTGATTCCAAAGCTAGTGTCACTACTGAAATTGTTCCTGTGACTATCAAAATCACTGAACACAAATTGACCTGGACCAACTATATGGATTGGAGCAAAACCGTCCGCATGTATCTACTCAGTATTGAGAAGGAGGGCCATTTGACTGATACGCCTCCTACGGATGACCCTAAGATGGCTTGGGCCCGAGCTGATGCCCGTTTGTTCTTGCAAATCCAGAACTCTATTGACAGCGAAATCCTCCCCTCGGTTAGTCACTGTAACACTGTTAAGGAACTTATGGGTTGCCTGGAATTTTTGTACTCTGGAAAGGGGAATATTACTCGCATTCATGATGTCTGTAAGGGATTCTATCGTGCTGAACAGCAGGGCCGTTCGTTGAAGACCTTTTATGTGGAGTTCAAGAAAATGTATGAAGAGTTGAAGATGTTAATGCCGCCTACCCCTGACCTTCGGATCCAGGCTGATAATATGGAGAAACTAGCGATTCTTAGCTTTCTTACTGCCCTTGATCCGGCCTATGAGACCGTTCGTTCCCAGGTTCTGTCGAGTTCTGAACTTCCTTCGCTTCAGGATGTGTACTCTCGTGTACTCCGAGCAGATAGTCTCTTACATTCCGCTTCTGCTCCTAATGCTAGTGCCTTAGCCGGCCGTGGTCCTACTGATAACCGAAGCCAGAGTTTCTTGCCGGCTGGCAATAGTACATCATCCTCGACCTCTGTTGATTCACGGCACCAAGGTCCTCCTCGCTCAGGCAACCATCTCCCGACCCCTGGTCCTATTGTTTGCTTCTATTGTAAAGAACCTGGACATACCAAGCGTCACTGTCGCAAGTTGCAAAACAAGTTGCAACGTACTGGAGCTGCTCATATGGCACAATCCTCTGACCAGCCGACCAATGTTCCATCCACTCCCAGTGCACTTGCCACAGGTAACGGTGACTCATGCCTTGCTACTTCTTCCTCAAAGTGGATCATTGATTCCGGTGCCACTGACCACATGACAGGTAACCATCATTTGTTCTCTACGTATGCACCTTATGCCAACCCTTCCTCCATCACTATTGCCAATGGTTCTGTTTCCCGTGTCCTTGGATCTGGCACTGTTACACCTACGTCTTCTGTTTCTTTATCGTCTGTCCTCAATGTTCCTGACCTTGCCTTTAATCTTTTGTCCCCTAGCAAGCTTACTAGTCAGTTAAACTGTTTTATCTCACTTTTTCCTGACCATTGTGTAATTCAGGATCTTACGACGAAGCGGATTATTGGTAGGGGATATGAATCTGGCGGCCATTACTTTCTTGACGATTGGGTGCCGCGTTCAGTTGCTTGCTCTGGTGGTTCCTCTCCGTTTGATGTTCATTGTCGTTTAGGTCATGTGTCATTGTCATCCTTAAAGAGGTTGTTTCCTCAATTTCATCATTTGTCGTCCTTAGAGTGTGAGTCGTGTCAGTTTGCCAAACACCACCGTGTTCACCTGGCACCTCGCGTCAATAAACGGGCTGCGTCCCCCTTTGACTTGGTCTATTCTGATGTTTGGGGTCCTTGTCCTATTGTTTCCATGTCTGGTTTTAAGTACTTTGTTACTTTCGTTGATGATTTCTCTCGAACCACCTGGCTTTATTTAATGAAAAATCGTTCTGAGTTATTTTCTCACTTTTGCAATTTTTGTGCCGAGATCAAAACTCAATTTGGTGTTTCTGTGAAAACCTTACGAAGTGATAATGCTAAAGAGTATTTCTCTACCCAATTTCACGACTATATGCTTACACATGGCATGCTTCATCAGTCTTCCTGTGCAGATACACCTGCTCAAAATGGTGTAGCTGAACGAAAAAACCGACACTTATTAGAAGTCGCCCGCGCTCTCATGTTTCAAATGCATGTTCCTAAAACCTTTTGGGCTGATGCTGTGTCCACTGCCTGCTTCCTTATTAATCGTATGCCCTCTCCTATCCTCAGTGGTGACACTCCATACACAACTTTGTGTCCTTCCAAACCCCTGTTTCCTCTTGATCCCAAAATCTTTGGTTGTGTCTGTTTTGTCCGTGATATTCGTCCCTGTGTCACTAAGCTTGATCCAAAATCCCTCAAGTGTGTCTTCCTTGGCTATTCTAGAGTCCAGAAGGGATATCGGTGCTATTCTACCGATCTTCGGCGCTATCTTGTGTCTACAGATGTTACTTTCCATGAGTCCACTCCGTTCTTCCCTGTCCCTGCCCTACCTCCGTCTTCTAACCCTGACCCCAATCTTGATCATCTCTTAGTGTATGAGGTCCATTTCCCACCAGTGTAAGAGTCTGTATCGGCACCTGCTCCGCCTCCGATCCACCATGTTTATCAGAGACATCCTAAGGAGAGTAATGCCACTGCTCATCTTTCTGACCTACCAATACCCGCCTCGGCGCCTGATCCGCACTCCGCTCCTACGCCTCCTCCTGTTTCTGACCCTGTAACAGTGCCTGATACTCTAGACCCTACTGCCCCTTCTGCTGACCTTCCCATTGCCCTCCGCAAAGGTAAACGCACGTGTACGTACCCGATTTCTTCATTTGTTTCCTATAATCACCTGACGCCCGCATCTTGTTCCTTTATAGCCTCCTTAGACTCTCTTTCCCTTCCCACCAACCTATCCCAAGCCTTGACCCATCCTGGTTGGCGTGCTGCGATGGAAGAGGAAATGATGGCCCTTGATAAGGCTGGTACCTGGTTTCTTGTTGATTTACCTCCTGGAAAGAAGGCTATTGGGTGTAAATGGGTGTTTGCTATTAAGACGAAAGCTGATGGCACCTTGGAACGATTGAAAGCTCGATTGGTTGCTAAGGGTTATGCTCAAACGTATGGTGTTGACTACTCCGAGACTTTCTCCCCTGTGGCCAAATTGTCCTCTGTTCGTCTGTTTATCTCTATGGCAGCTACCCATGGTTGGGATCTTCATCAACTGGATGTTAAGAATGCTTTTTTAAACGGTGATCTTCTTGAGGAAGTCTATATGGAGCAACCGCCTGGCTTTGTTGCTCAGGGGGAGCATGGCAAGGTATGCCACCTTCAGAAATCTCTATATGGTTTGAAACAGAGCCCTCGTGCTTGGTTCGACAGATTCAGTTCTGTGGTTCAGAAGTTTGGTCTGAACCAAAGTAAATGTGATCATTCGGTGTTTTATCAACAAACGGATGCTGGCATGATTCTCCTAGTGGTCTATGTCGATGACATTGTTATTACAGGTAGTGATACGTCAGGGATCTCATCACTCAAGGCCTTTCTTAATTCTCATTTCCAAACAAAGGATTTGGGTCCGTTAAAGTACTTTCTTGGGATTGAAGTTATGAGAAGCAAGAAAGGCATTCTCCTAACCCAACGGAAGTATGTCCTTGATCTACTGAAAGAAACTGGGAAAATTGGGGCAACACCGAGTAGCTGTCCCATGATTCCGAATCCCTTTTTGGACATTGATGATAGTGTGCCGTTTGATGAACTACCCGAGGATGTAAGAAAAAGGATTGATCCTGAGAAGATTAAACCATTTGCCTACCCTGAGCGGTACCGAAGGCTGATTGGAAAATTAAACTATCTTACGGTAACTCGCCCTGATGTCACCTTTCCTGTTAGTAGACTTAGTCAATTCATGGTAGCACCGACTGTTGCTCAGTGGGAAGCTTTGGAACATGTCCTGCATTATTTGAAGGGGTCCCCTGGTCGTGGTATACTCTATACAAATCATGGTCATACAAAGATTGAATGTTTCTGTGATGCAGATCATGCGGGGTCAAAGACGACTAGGAGGTCCACTACAGGCTATTGCGTTCTTGTTGGTGGAAACTTGGTATCTTGGAGGAGCAAGAAGCAGGACGTAGTGGCCAAGTCTAGTGCGGAGGCCGAGTATCGAGCTATGTCTCAATCCGTACAGGAGATTGTGTGGATTCACCAGTTAATGAAGGAGGTTGGTCTTGCCACGTCATTACCTGTGAAGTTGTGGTGTGATAATAAGGCTGCCCTACATATAGCCTCTAACTCCGTGTTCCATGAACGAACGAAACACATTGAGATTGATTGCCATTTTGTACGTGACAAGATCAAAGAGAACTTCATTTCTACAGGACATGTACCGTCTAGTGATCAATTGGTTGATTTTTTGACTAAGGCCTTGGATGGCACACGGGTTGACTATCTTTGTAACAAGTTGGGCTTGATTAACATCTATGCTCCAACTTGAGGGGGAGTGTTAGGAAACAATATCCCACTTAATTAGGGATTGTTAGTATCCCACATAATTAGGGATTGTGATTAGTATCTCTCACCATAATGTGTTATAATGAGCCATTAATGCTGAGGCTCCTACTTTGTATATAAATACCTAATGTATACATGAATAAGATACGACTTTCAATATTATGATTACAGGCTGAAATGAAAAAGGGAAAGAAGCTACACGAGACAATGGAATAGAGGTGTGGCAGCTGATTAAGAAAGGGGAGCACGAAATTGGTGAAGCAACCAACATTGTTGATAAATGGAATGAAGAGAGGTGAGACAGCTGAATTGAGAGACTTGAAGAGCTGACCAAAATGAAGAAAGGGAATTGGAGAGGCGTGAAGGAGACAGCTGGACCGAAGGGATTTTGAAGAGAATTAAAGAGTGACGTTGCTGCTGCATTTCATGGCTAATTATCCCTTCATCTATCAAGCTTCATCTTCCTCTTCCATGAGTAGCTAAACTTCGGTGATTTCCTTGAGTCGGGTAATGGTTTGAGTTTCTAAACTTTAATGGAATTCCTTTAAGCTCTCTTTCTAATTCATAATTATAGGACTTGGTTAAGTGTATAGTTATGATCTAAATTGTTCTATGCTAAGTGAATAAACTTGGTGGTTGAGCTAAGAGTTGATTAATTAAGCTTTGAATGATTCAAATTAGGAGTAGGTTGAGTTGTTTATTCCAACTTGGTTGAGTGGATTATAAATGACTAAACTAAATGCTTTGAACTTTTGTAATGGTAATTACAAACTAGGATTGGAAGTTAATTATTCATCTCCTTGAGTCTGAATTATTTGGTGGTATTCATTTAATTGCTTCGGTAGAATGAATTAAATGATTGTTACAAGTATGGAGCTAGTAGTAGCTTAGTTTCATCCTCTTGACTCATGTTATTGAATTTTTATCATTAGCAAGCAAGGAAGACTAAAACCTCAACTCAAGGGAATCTCATTTCATCATTATTCTAGTTTATTAAATTTACTCTGTTGTTATTGTTAATTTCAATTCCGTCTGCTTCTTTGTTTTAAAAACCAAAAAATACAAAAATATTGCATTAGCTTAAATTACTTCATTAGTTTTATAAACAATTTCTCAAAATGATTTCTCACAACTTTAAGGTATTTATCACTTTACTATTTAGAAACTTGGAAATTAATCTCCTCACAAGAACGACCTAGGTTGAGCTATTACCCTACAGCTGAGAACTCACATGAAATGGAATCATCACTCATCAAATGATGTCCAATGATCATGAAATTTTCCAGATTGGTAGTAAACATCTTAAACTTTAATTTGACATATAGAATATGCAATTTGGGTTTGTAGATTGTAAGTTATGATATGTTGAAGTTTGAGGATTGAAACTGGAATGAAGTCTAGAAATGTGTTGGTGTTTAAGGAATTCTTTACTGTTGTACTTATAATTGGCTGTAATTGATATTTTTCACTTACAGAGGACTTAGAGAGCTTCACATAGGAATTTGAATCACCCCATTTAGAATTTTATAGATTAAGTTATGAATTTTCAAAGTTGGATGACAAATCTGGAAAATTAGAGTTGACCTGCGAATTTGCAGAATTTGTAATAACTTGTGACAAGAGAGATCATAGGGAATAGAGGTATGACATAGGGAGTAATGTAGTCACATTAGACACCCAAGTCCTTGCTTAGACACTACTTGACCTAATATAAAAATCCTAAAGATAACCAACATAGTTAAGTTAAAGACAAAGTTAAGATTGGGTCAAGAACAACATAATGTTCATTATGTTGATACCATTGAATCAAGTAATGACCTATCTCTATCAATTCTAAATTATAGGACTTGACAAGTGCTCGAGATTTGACATTTGCCCGAGCTCGAAGAAGTGATTGGACAGGACATTGGAAGGCTGTAAAGTAATAACTTCTCTCTCACATACTATGTATTCTTTTACATGCATGTTTTTACCATACGGAATATTTGCATTATGAACATGAGATAGGCAGTAAGGCTTATTAAGCATTCAGATTGAAAAGGGCTAGGGCCCAGTAGAATACACAACGCTGTGGGAATGGACCTGTGTGTCCTATGAATGTATTTCATGCTGCATATTAAGAATTGAACTGAATGCTGAATGTGTGATGCATTGTTGAAATGATGGTTTACCTGGCATGTTTTATGAACATGCATTTTATCTGAGTGATATCTGTTACTGCTGAGATTCTCATGAATCCCACCCCTTTCCACTAACATACAGCAAGGGCAAATACTTTGGTATCAGATCTTTTCTCTTCTAACTACCTCTAAATCTAGAATTTCAAATTCTGGTTCTACACTTCCTCTCCTTCTCTACTCTTTCTCTTCCTCTTCCTCTTCGTCCCTTTTCCCCTATTTTTTCAGAACCTAACATTTTGGTATCAGAGCTTTTGTATTCTGGTATGTTGGGTTGCAATGGTTACCATCCGTAATTCCACTCACCAAAATGATGCCCATCTCCCTAACCCACATTTAAAGACTGCTCTAGTATCACCACCACCTAATGATAACGTTAATTCCTTTTCTACTGAACAACTTTCACAACAGTTATCTACCATCATATTTAAGTCAGGTTGTTTGGATACTGATATGAAAGAACTGAAGAAGAACAGTGTGCAGCCTTCTTCTAGACATTTTACACAGAGGAATATGTGGCCACGTGTTGCAGACAGCAACCATAGTTCTATGGGATATAAAGATAATTTTCAAAGGTAGCTAATGTGATGTCAATTACTGGACCAACCCAAGCAGTTACCACCACTCCACAAATTTCTGAAACTAACAAGCAGTTACGCAGAGCAAACAGTTATGTTTAAGATGTGGGGATAAATTTATTACTGGTCATAAATGCAAAACTACCCCCTTCCTTCCTATCGCCTTAAGGACAAGGCTGTTCTCCTAGGGGAGGATATTGATAGACCTATACGAGTTGATAAAATAGATGAAGAAGGAGATATCAGTAAAGCTGTGGACATGGGGAACTATCAACGAATGGTAGGAAAACTAATATACATGTCTCATACCAGATCAGATATTGCATTTGCAGTAAGTGTGGTTAGCCAGCATTCCCATGATTCTAAATAGAAACACTTGAATGAAGTCTACAGGATCCTTCGTTATTTGAAGGGATCTCCGGGACGTGGTTTGCTATTTAAGAAAACTGATAAACAGAATGTGGAGTTATTTGTAGATGCTGATTGGGCAGGTGATCAAGATGACAAGAAATCCACATCTGGATATTGTACATATGTGTGGGGTACCTTGGTCACATGGAGAAGTAAAAAGCAAAGTGTAGCACTAAGAATCTATGAAGGCATATGGATAAAGCGTGTCCTTAAAAACTTGAGGAAGTGTATAAATTTGCCAATCATGTGCTATTGTGATAACATGGCTGCAATTAACATTGCTCATAATCCAGTTCAGCATGATAGAACCAAACATGTCGAGATTGATAGACATTTTATAAGGGAAAAAGTTGATGAAGGTATTGTTGATCTAAAGTATATACCCTCTAAAGAACAAACCGCAAACATCCTCACTAAAGGACTGCCCAAGGACAAGTTTGACTATCTGATTGGCAAGTTGAACTTGATTGATATCTACAGTCTAACTTGAGGGAGAGTATAGAATCCCAAAACTTAGGGAGCAAGTTCAGGTCCTAAATCATAGGGAGTGATTAGGATAATTAATCTTGATTATTTCCTTAATTGTACAAAGTCATATCAGAAACAAATTAATGCCTAATTATGTCATATGTGTATATATGTGTGTAATCTGTCAAGATGAATATACAGTTAGTCCAATCATTCTCTTCAGAACCCAATGGCCTTTACTTGTTTATTTAGGAAGAGTTTATCTATGTTTTATGTTTTACTATGTGTCTTGTGTTAATTTTTACAAGTGTCAAGTGTTGGTTATTGAAAGTTATTGGCAGTTTTATATATTTAGGTATTGCAGTTACTTTCAATTATACTGTCAAATCTATAAATATCATGTCATGTACTGACTAGAGTTTCAGATTTTAGCTCTAGCCTTTTCTCCTCCTATCCCTTTCTTTTCTTCTTCTCTCTTCTCTCTTCTTTTCTCTTCTAACTCCCTATAAATCTAGAATTTCAGTTTCTTTTCTAGACTTCCTTTGCTTCCCTTTTCTCCTATTTCTATTCCTATTTTTTCAGAACCTAACACTCTCAAACTAGCAAATTTAAACCTATGACAACAACAAATTTTGTTCAATATCTCATAGCAGACTAATGATTCTAAAGTTTCAATGATAGCATACAACAATCTAATGACAGCAACTGACCACACAATTACAGCAATGAATATTTTACTCCCATTGTCAGTTAACCCAGAAATTCTTCCCACAACACAGCTCTAACTTACCTAACAATGACAGCAGCATAAATTCCCAGTACCCTTGGACTCATGACAGAATATCCTTTAACAAATGCAGAAAATTAACAGCAGATACAGCATTGCTTCAGTTTCAATGTCAAGCAGTAACTGACTAATCCCAGATAGCAACAATTTCAGATTTATAGTCCCAATTTCGTTTTCACAGCAAAACTCAAACCCCAGCCAAAATTCAAAGCAAATTCTTTCACAGAAGAATGAAAGCTTATGCAGAAATCACAACAGATACAATTAAGAATCAAAATTGAAAGCAAGCTGAAACTCAATAACCAAACACACCAGTAACAGTAAAAACAAATGTATTATTTGTATGAAAAGTATATTGTTGTACGATTTTTTTAATGTATAATGGAAACACAAATCAAAATCAAAACACACAAGCTTTTTTGCTTTTCTTTTCCAAAAGAGTTCTACAAAAATGAAAAATGACTCAACTACACTAGACATTAAAAACACAAAACCTATCTAAAGAAAACTAACACTAAAACACTAGAGAGCTAGGCTGCCCCGCAATGGCGCCAAATTTGATGTCACTAGTGGCTTAATGCACCAAATTACTAGGTTATAAATGTAGAGTAGTGGCACAACCTAGATCATTTCACTTAAGGAGCCTTTATGTTCACTAATTTCCTAATGAACTAGTGCTAATTCCCTATTAAATCAAATGAGTGACCAATTAAAGTGTGTGAGATAGCAATGCATTGCATGAAATCTATTCTAATGTTTATGTTATTTTCCAATTGTAATGAATGAAGAAATGAGTAAAGTGAATGTACCAAATAAGTCCATCGGCCATCATAGTTCCATTATATTGAGTTATATTACTTAGTCAAGTGCTTGAGAAGAACTCTTCCAAACAAGTGCGATTAGTTCACTAAAATCACCTAGAAACCTAATTCATTCAGTTAATTAGGAACACGTTAAGATACTGACCGGTATTCAACTTGCAGTCGAAATGCTACACACCTTAATTAATTAACTAACCTAGCTAATTGACAAGAGTATGGGCTCATGAGAGGCCAATTACATCTAGCAAAGGAACACTAACATATAGCCATACAACTCATTCAGTGCGATGCAAAAAACAAGTATCAATACCCAAAGCATCAACCCATATTACAACTCCGTCACAATCACAAATCACAAGTATAGAAATCCTAGAATCAAAATTTACAAAAGCAACCGATGAAAAACAAGATTAAGATGTGAGAACTCCCCTATCATCCCGCAGAACTCAGGCTAGCTTCCTCAATCATCAAGAACTTGGAGCTTTCGCCACGCATGGCTTGTGAAACGGATTCATAGAAGCACCTTGTGGGTCTGGGTATCGCAGCTACTGAATGGGATGCGAATCGGAGAGAACACAGGAATCGATCGGCGTTGGAGGTTGAGAACGAGATACGGTGGCCGGGACATGAAGCGGACGGAGATGAGAGGACGGCTATAGAATTTTAAATAAAAATAATTTCTTAACTATTATTTTTTTAAAAAATAATTTTTATTTAAAATCCACTAATTTTTTAAAAAAACTCTTAACTATATTTAAAAACCACTATTTAAAAAAAATCTAATTTAAACCGTCTAAATCATATCTAAAATTTAAAATAGTTCAAATATACTTAGCTCTCTTTACCGAAAAACCACTTAACAAGAAAACCGGTTCCTAATGATTGAGTGTGAGGGTACAGAGTATTCTATGATATCCCTAACTAACTATATACCACACTCAAGATATTTTAATTAGACCAATATATTTTAATATGATATATATATATAATATTAAAACATCTCACAAAAAGAACATAACTTACTTTTTTTTAGAAAAGGTAAAAGTTGGTTTAACAGTGTAAGACCTCACTAAATCATTGTGTGTCTCGAGTTCGAATCATAGAGGAGTTATTTATATTAAGAGGGGTAACCACAATCCCTAAACCAAATACTAGATGATAATATAAAAACAAATATTATGAAGAGTAAAATATTTTATAGAATAGCAAAGCTAACAGACAGATAATAATCAAAATAACAATTAAAGGAAGAAGCCGAATTGACTTGAACAATTTAAGGAGTGAAATTCTTTAGTAAAGTTAAAATTTCATACCATATTATGTTGCTTATAAGATGAGGTCCACGAAGAAGGCTGATAAATCCTTTGTTGACATAAATAACTGTTAGTTTTTTCCACGAGTAACTTTGCCATCCAAGGGTAGAAAAACTTTGCTATTGATATTGTACCCTTGGTAGGACCACTTGCAAAAGCCCCAACTAGGATGCTCTATATCAGATAACATAATTTAAGAAATGGATAGAGGAGTTACAAAGGATTCATCAGGCCTAATGTTTCCTTGTGGGTAGCTCCAAAATTGTTTATTAAGAAAGAAAGTCAGGAGGGCGTTATGCAAAAAACTTGCGATGATGGTGTATAGTAGGCTTTACTTTTATTTTGTCCATGCATCGCATGGATTTATAGCTAAATCTGGATCCTTATTTTACTCAGTCACTGGCTCCAATATTGCATTTGCTTGTGACTTCTTCATGGTTCCCGGACCTGGACCGGACCGGCCGGTCTGGACCGGAAACCGCCGAACCGGTCACTAGACTGGTCCGGGTCCCAAATTAAAAAAAAAATTTTTAACTTTTTCCTTTAGAATTTCATACTATAAGCCTAAAATTTTCAATTACTCACCGGTTTGGTCCCGGTTTAGCTCCGGTTTGGTCCCGGTTTGACCCACTGACCCTTAACCCAGTACCCCGACCGGTTCAATACCCGGTCCGGTCTTTAATACCTTGGACTTCTTTGATCCCCAAAGGACATGTTTTCTCAAGGACTGTCATCGATCATTCTATAATTAAATTTAGTAGACTTCGTTTTAGTCAAAATTTTGTTTAAAATATATTATTTTATTCATTCGCATTCAATATATTAGAAAATAGCCTAATACATATTTGGTGGATTAGACCCAAGTCCAATAACATTGGGGGTCAAATGGTCGCATTCGCCAGATTTCTTACATATATGGTATCAGATTAGCCATGTTTTTTATCCTGATGCTGTATATTTTAGATATTCCATTGGTGTTTGTATCTCTATTCCAATGCCATTATGTGTCCAACTTGCTTCTCTATTTTATCTTTCCGTTAATATGCTTCTAGGTAGATTTATATATGCGTGTGCGTGTTTAATAGTCTTTCTATGATTGCACGGTAGTGATTTGCTTCTCATAAATACACAACAAATGTTGCATAGTAAGTCTTTGTTTCAGTTTTATATATATGTAATATGAATTTTTGGGTTTGGGCTTATAAAACAAAAGATTTAGACATTAAAAATAGTCCAATTGTGTAGGGCTAAAAAAACAGAAAACGGCACAAAAAATATGAGAAACAGACATCAAACGGTATATATATATAAGATAGAAATATCCAAGTCAACTATCTTGACCCATCAATCTAGTCAGGGTCAAACTGACTTGACTAGAGGTCGAAGACAACTAGATAGACATCATTTTGCATTAATTTTATTGGGTTAACACCATAAAAAGTATTTATAATAAGGCTTTTCACATGCTCTTTGATAAGTGAGAGTTTTAGGGTATGAGCTAGGCTTCTAAAAGTCAGTAAAATATTTTAAAAGTACTTATATGAAAATCTCAACAAAATGTAGTAATATGGCTAGCATTTTTGTGATAGGAGATACAAACTTATACGCCTAATCATGAATTTAATTAGTAGTGTTATTATTTAAATACATATGGCTTTATTGCAAATGAAGTGAATCATTTTGTTTTTTTTGTTTTGAAATGAAAACCTAAATATCATATCTCCAAAGAGAAATACACAAGAGACTAAGAAAACCATCCTTCATCACCCTCCGCCTTCATCTAAGAGAAACTTGAAGGGGTGTTTTATTTTTTCCAAAATAACTACGACTCCTTTGATCCTAAATATGTAATGCCTAAGTATATAAATTTTATCCCACTTTAATGTAAGGCCTAAGTATATAAAAATAAATAAAAAAAAAACCTGCATGCATGTCTTCATTATTTAACACAAGGCTAAGTATATAAATTTTTATTTCAACTTTACAATTTAAAATACGCTTGTTCTAATCATTTAATTAATCAAACAAGAAAAATTTAGAAAAAAGAAAGAATAAACAAAAGAAAACCAGGAAAGATGAATATATAAAGGCTCCTTCTGACTTAATTAGTTAAACCTTATTAATTAAAATCTAATTAAGGAATCTGGTTGTTGCCCTGAGGAATCGTCTCCGAATGCATCTGACCAGAGTTGTGTGTAGGATTCAACTTCTTCATACGAAACCGATACACTTGAAATTCTAATATGGCAGCAACACAACCCAAGGAAACTATGATGCCCATGTAAGCTCCCTTTGGAATGAAGAAGCCACCGCTGGCCATGGCAAAAACCATGGCACAATAACCACAAATTATGTGAAATATTTTCCTTTGGTCTTCTTCCTTAGGCCTCAAGAATGAAGCAGCCAAGATTTGAGTAGTACATAAGCCGAATAGAGAGATTCCCAAGGGGTCATTATAACGGAATTGGTCTAATCCCATGTGGAAGCCCACACCACAACCAGCTGTTCCTATGATATAAGCTACAATCAGGCATATCCAGACATCCAGTGCAAATGAAACCAAGAAGATTTTGTAGCTTCAAATGCGTTCAAATAACGACCGATCATTATTCCTATTGGCATCAGAATTCCCCATCCTATACCACTCAATGTTCCGCTGACCTAAAATAAATAAATAAATAAATAATCCAAAGTGTTAGTTATTCTTATAAAATTATAAATGAAATTGTCTAGTATTATTATTATATGTAGATAGAAGCGGCGAAACAACTTATTAGAGTATCTTTTGTTATATTTATTCATATAAACTGTTATCATTCAATATTTATTCAAGGCAGGGGAAATTGTCATGGGTGTTGGGATTTTGAAAAATTGGAGAAGTGGGGTAATAAAATTTTAACAGGAGAAGGTGTAAGATAAAAAAAATTAATTAAAATCGTTTAATACTAGGCCTCTATTTTTTTATATCCAACTTAAAAAATTTCCCTTCCTGCCCCTTATCATATTTAAGAAAAATGTCTAGTATATTTATTATACAAGGGAGTGAATAAACTAACTTTTCGAAGTAAAAGGATCTTCGGGTTATCTCCCAGGCGATAATAGGAAGCTTCAAGAAAATCAAGGTGACCAAAAGATTTGAGATTTTCACCAGACGTAGGATGAAGTTGAAGAGTATCTTGGAAAACAAAGCCTTGTTGCCAAACATGATTCACCATAGTGGAATTCCCAGGAAGCTGAAACTTGCCATATATAATCATCGTACCATCTTCAAAACTCGCAGAAATGGCATTAACCTCAAAGCTAAGGCCTCCTTTCTCCAACCTCGTGCCATATGAGGTTATGGGAGAGGTATAAGCCGCCATTGTCCCATCAGATTTCTTAAAAGCCACGAAAGCCTGAGAACCCACCATGCCTGTGGAATTAGGGTTAATAGCCCAAGCGATCCACTGATTGTCTTCGACATTATGCTTCTTGAAAGCCAAATCAATGGTGTTTGAAGAAAGATGATAATTCCAATGGATAGAAGAGTCAAGGATAGGCAAGTCATCACAGGCTAAAAAATTTGCAGTATTAGGAAATTTGTACGAACGACAAGTTTGGGAATGTAGTGGGAAGGTGCCAGCCAAGAAGATAAAGTACAGAATGAAGATGAAAGCGAAAAAGAAATTAAGCCGGGGAGAATAATCCATCGAGCTTTTACACGATATGATGCACAGCTGATAATTTATGGTAAAGGGAATCAAAACGAATTCATCTGGGCTTCTGTGAAGCATTACGCCATTTTATGGGTGAGAAAAATATCTTTTATTAGATAAAATAGAATAGTCATCATTTATAAACAAATAGATATTAGTATTAGTAAATCTGTAATGAAATACTGTATCAAAAAAAATCTGTAATGAAATTTATTGAAGAATAAATACTATGTGAAAGATAATCTTGGAGATCCATGACATTATAAATTTTCATGTACAATAGTAAAATAGGCCAGTTAAAACACACAAACAGATTGTCTATATTTTATTTTAAATTCATAATAATTATTGTTATATTTCAAAAATCAAATTGTAAAAACAAAACAAATAGATATGATTTGATATATAATTGTTATCTCTTGTAGTCTTGTATATGATTTCATATCTTATATAACTGGATATACAAATTAAAAAAATATTATATTATACTAAATCTTATTTATATCTTTAATATATAAAAGCGAGGCTGAAAGTAGGAATCCTGTGAAGCTGCAAAGTGGCATCCTGGTTAAATCGTATTTGGTGAAACACTCCTTCACTTTTGTTTTTAAAGCAAAAATGTGAATTTAGATGTTTTTTCTGATAATTGTTATTGTATTTGCCTATAACTTCCTAACTACTCTCCCCCGATTGGTGTTGATAAATTAATACATTTTATTTTAAATGTTATTTTTTTTAATTGTAATTGTATTTACTTATAATTTCTTGACCACTGTCCTGTGATTTATGCTGCTAAATTAATGCATTTTATTTTAAATATTTTTTTGCTAATTATCATTGTATTTGCTTGTAACTTTCTAACCACTCTCCCATGATTCATGTTAATAAATTAATACATTTTATGTAATTAAAATAATATTATTTAGTTAAATTTGGAAAACACGTTACAAAAAATCTCAAATCTAAAATATCTAATAAATTTTGTGGCAACTTTTGTGTTTGTATTTGTATATACAGTTCCCATTATAAATGGAATGTAATATTAGAAAAATATCTATTGTTATGGTATTTAATTATGCAATATTATTTATGGTCATATTTAATTTGTTTTTGTGTATAACTCAATCCTATTATTTAGTTCTTCTATATTTTTTTGTTATTTTATCTTATATTTTATTATTATTTAAGCTCATTCTAAATTCCCCTACTTTTATTTTGTTTTGGTTTTTTTTTAAAGTCATTGTGCTGATAATTGCATTTGTGCCTTTCACGTCTCTTTACTATATAAAATGAGCAATTTGAGCCATCATCTTGCTACCAGGTAATCATTTTGTATAGTTTATTCTTTATTTTTATATTTTCTTTTACATATTTTAACTTCATAAATAATTTCTAATATATACAAAATAACCCCACTACTTCCACTTATGGCATTCTATGGGTGATCATGTTAGTGGGGTGTGGATGCTATCTCTTCAACATATTAAAATATACGGATCGGATTCTTTCTAGCGTATAATTCAGCCTGTCTTCCCCTCCTCAACCTCTTCCTCCCCCTCACTAATCTCCTCTTTCTCCTATTCTTCTTTATCATCCATCTTCAATCTTCTGTTCTTACCAAATTTCCTTTCTAATGTAGAGTTGGTTTTTTTCTTTTTCCAATGTAAGGAAGTTGTTGAAATAGTGAAACTAGATCATGCCTATTAAAGTCCTTAAAAAGGAAATACAGATTAATTGAGAATCAGAATAAGAATGGAAAGTGCAAACCAAAGAACAATGGGCAAATCTTCACTAAGTTGTTTTGCTACATGGGTAAGATCAAAATCCCTTGCATCTGGATATTTTGAATTTGGTATGGTTTGATTTTATTTACAAATGATTTTTTTTTTCATTTTATGTGGAGAAGAATTGATTTTATAAAACTGTTGTGATTCCTCTCATAATATCCTATCTATTCCTAATAGAGGCAACCCAAATGGCATTCTGTAGATTAATATATGTTTTGTTCTTTTGGTCTTTAACTCTTTTCTAAGAGGGGTAACATTTACTAAAAATGCTTTATTTCTTCCTACATTGAAGGTTGAATTTCGGGGTCTAAGGAAAGATAATAGGCTAATAGTTATATTACTTGTGCTTTATGCATCTACGAAGAAGGCACAAAGGGAAGTACGTTTCAATTAATGAGATTAAACATTAAATCTATTTTTGGATGTTTCCCTCTCAAAAATTTCTTAATATATAGAACTGATTTTTTATTGCACATACATAAGTCAGTTGTTCCTTAAGCTTTTCTTCTTTCTTTTCAAATCATTACTATATTTATTTTCTTGTACAAAAAAGAGGGCATTAAATATATGTACTTGTGAACAGTGAAAATAGCCTAGCAAATATATATATATATATATATATTACCTTTTGTATTTATTAACATAAAAGAAAATATTTAAATATATCATCATCTTCTTCATATTTGAAAAAAAAAATAATATATTGTCTTGTATTTATATATTACAAATGTAAACAATGAAAACTTATACAATTTATATAATAAGCGCCCACGCATTACGTGGGTTCTGTGCTAGTTATATATATATAGCCTTAGACACTACTCGTATTATATATATATATATATAGCCAATAACACAAATGCTCAAATATATTAAGTTTATCGATATAAGATTTTTGTTTTGATATTAATTTGAAATATATATATATATATAGTTATATTATATTTTTGGGTTAAGGGGCAAAACTAACCTTAAAATTTTCTCAAAAATGCACCCACCACCATAAACTTTTTTTGGATACAAAAGTAACCATGAACTTTCAAAAAAGGGGCAAAAGTGACACTACCGTTACTCAAAAGTTTTTAAGAGGCAAAAATACCCATAAACTTTTCTCAAAAGTGCACTCACCACTATAAACTATTTTTTGGGTGTAAAAATAACCATAAACTTTCAAAAATGGGGCAAAAGTAACGGTTATCTCACTGTATTTAAATGTCATCTTTTGATTGTTCTAAGTCCAGGAAAACAGCACCTCAACTTGTCCACCATGATTTTTCCAAACCAAAAATTGAAAAACTGATTTTCAATGAAGTTGACTTCGTCATCCTGCTCTCACCGACGTGCAGTAAATGGAATTGTTGATATTAATGGTGTCGTAAACGCAGTTGCCAAAATTATTGATGGGGAAGGATCTCAACAATTCCATTTGCTACACGTCAGCGAGAGTAGGATAGCGATGCCATCTTCATTGAAGAAGGGTTTTTAAATTTTTGGCTTGGAAAAATCATGGTGGATAAGTTGATGTGTTTTTTTCCGGAACTTAGAACAATCAAAACATTACATTTGAACCCAGTAAGATAACCGTCACTTTTGCCCCATTTTTTAAAGTTTATGGCTATTTTTGCACCTAAAAAAAGTTTATGGTGGTAAGTGCACTCTTGAGAAAAGTTTGTGAGTATTTTTGCTCATTAAAAACTTTTGAATAAATAGTCGTTAACGGTAGTGTCACTTTTGTTCATTTTTTGAAAGTTTATGGTTACTTTTACACCATTTTTAAAAGTTTATAGTTACTTTTACACAAAAAAAAAAATTTATGGTAGTGGGTGCACTTTTGAGAAAAGTTTAAAGATAGTTTTTCCCCTTAACCCTATATTTTTATGAAATTATTATTTAAAAGTAAAAGAAAATATAGATATATAATTACTTATTTTAATATATTATTTTATATTTTATAGCTATAAATGTAAATATTAAAATAAAGCGTTTCTTGACCCGATGAGAGGCATACTTGTTGAGGCGAGTGGCCTTGTATGGGCAAAGGATGATTGATGCATATGATATTGAGTAGGAACTTTGTGTTTTGTATGTATATACTATTTTTATGAGAATGCACTAACAATCTGACTATTATTGATATACTGTCAAAAGGTTAGATATTGACTGCAGGCTTGTACTCATGAATATGTGAAATGTAGAAAACCCCGTGATAATGATGAATATAAATGCAGAAGATAGAGAAATGGTTGTGATATGCGAAAACTAAATATCACGTAGAAGGCCGCTTGATTTTATTAAGCACCCTCGTTGACATTGATTGACAAGACAGTACCAGCTGATACTAAACTCCAGTGGCTATCCAAGTATTTATGATAAGACTTGTTTGATTATTATTCTTGAGTACATTGTGGGCCTAAGGCCAAAGGGGAGCTCCTTTTTTTTTTATATATGTATAAGGGTGTGCTTCCTGCATTTATTGTATGTGATTATATGTGTAATATTCTGAATAGCGGGATTAGAAGCTTGATATTAAGTCTGAATTGGGTGGACTATTATGTCTCAATTTAACAAGTGTTCCAGGAATGCATAAAAAACTGAATGGCTTATAGAAACCTCATTCAGAATAGAATATGAATTTCAGTGCGAATTAGTCTAAAGAAAGTACCCGATTTCTTTAGATTAGAATGTGTGAGTACGCCAAAGAATCTGTCTTGGATCTAAAGGAAAAGGGAAATGGTGTCTAGAAAAACATGATAAAGAAAAAGAAAAGAATTAATGGCATAGGAAATAATATTACCATTATCAAGGACAAAAGAAACAATTACCACTTGATCTTAAAGTCAAAATTGAAAGATAAAATGAAAGGCCAAGAATTACTCTTCAAAAGTAAGAAGTAATTATTAGAATGAAAAGCAAATTTTCTCTCCTTTTAAGCCATTAAAAACGTCCTAGGCAAGAAGAAGAAGGAAAGATAATTTAATTAATACACTTTTTCACTTTTTCATTTGAAAAGTCAATAATTATGGTTAGGCTTAAAAAGTAAGTTTGCAAGAATACTTGATCAACATTTTCCTTCCCATTCGTTGAAGCATTTTCATCTAAGCCAAGGGAAAGAAAGAGAAAAAAATTTAAAGCCACTTTATAATCAATGACCAAGTCAACAAGTTTTGCAAGTTGGTACAACTTGGAAATTTTGATCAAAATGTAAGAGAATGAGAGAGAACTTGGTCAACATTTTTCCCTTCCCTTTTGAGTGTCATGAATATCCCAGAGAGAGCTTCACAAATAACCAAACCCATATTGAGTTAATCAACCAAGCACTTTTGTAAAAAGCCACAAAAGGATGACACTTGGATTTTTTCTTGCCTTTTGGTAACAATTCTTGGCCAAGTGAATTGCAAGATGACCAAATGGATATTTATTCAATTAAACACTCTCTCACCCTCATCCATTAGCTAAAGTCATCTAAAGTACAAAAAATAGAGGAGAGAAGAAGAAAAGGAAAAAGGAAAGAGAAAAGAAGAACAAAGAAGAAGGTGAGTTTTCTATCTTGATTTTCACCTTGTAAACCACCTTTCTAGCTCAAAAATTCTTCATGAATCTTGTTCCCCTCTTCAAGAGCTTCATTTCTATGGTTTTTGTTTTTGAAGACGAGGTGTTTTGAGTCATCTTACAAGAGCCAGAGGTGGTGAATCAAAGAAAGAGCTAGAGGTGAGTAAGAGCTTTGAGCTATGGATTGTGTTGATTGGTTGAGGATTTTGGCATGTGAATTTCTACCCTAATTTTTAGTTATACTAGGGTTTGGAGGTCTCATGATGTTTTGATTATGCATTTGTGGTTAAATGATGATTTATGATGGTATTGGACTAATTTGATGGTTGAAATTGCATTTTGGTTGTGGTGGTTTTAAGGGTAAATTTGGCCAGACTTGGTAGGAAGGGAAGGAGTGTGATTTTAGTGTTTTTGAGGTTTCTAATGTGTTCTACATGAAAAACTGTGTGGAAATGGGACCTAACTACAAATTTTAATCTAGGAATGAAAAACCAAAATTTGGATTTAAAGTACTTGTGGTTAGTTGCTGCCAGTCCGAGACCAGATTGCTTGTAGAACAAATTTGATTAGTCAAATGTTGTTTTATGGTTGTAATATTTTCCAAAATAGTAAGATATTATAAGCTTTAAGTTGATATATACACTAGTACAGAAAAGGGTTTTTAGACCGCAACATTTAGATCGGTTACATCGGATAAGGTCTTAAAAATATGAACGGTGGCATTTTTGTAATTATGATGAAATATTAAGACCGGTTATTAATATAATAGGTCTTAAAAATACTTTTAAGATCGGTTATATAAAAAACCGGTCTTAATAATAATTTTAAGACCGATTACAAAACAACCGGTCTTAAAATATATACAATAAAAAAAATAAAAATATGTTATATATTTTCTAGACCGGTTTTAAAAATAACCGGTCTAGAAAATATTATCTGAATTAAAGACAATCATAAAAATAAAATGTTTATTATTTTTAAGACCGGTTGTAAATAAAAACCGGTCTTAAAAATTCAAAATTTTAGACCGGTTATTAATTAATAACCGGTCTTAAAAAGTTTTAATTTTTAAGACCGGTTATGTATTAATAACCTGTCTTAAATATATATTTTAAGACCGGTTTTAAGATAGAACCAGTCTTAAATATTACTTTTAAGACCGGTTGTAATTGAAAACCGGTCTTAAAACTGACCTGAATTTCAAAACCTGCCTAAATTTAGCTCTGAAATTTCATTTCAAGAGTCAAGCACATCAGCGAAACCCCTGGGTTTGTTCGCGGCAGATCCTCCTTTCCCCTTCTCTTCTCCGTCCTTAACTTCACCGCCGTCAACGGAGATTTACTGTTGAATTCATTGTCGGAAGGCTATTGTCGTTTCTTCCCTCCGATTGGTTTCGTTCTCAACCTCATTTTTATTGTCAGGTTTGTGTTTCCATTTCGTTTTTGGGTTTTTCATTGAAATTGTGAGATTACTTATCCTCCATTTTCTTTGTTCGATTCTTGAAGCAAGTGGCCAAGGACTGTTCAAATCCAGAGGAATAAGAGGATCCTGAAGCAAAGGTTTAAGGTACGGTTGTATATTTTGGTGGTTTTCCTCCGATTGGTTTATACATATTGGATTAGATGTATTTCAAACAGCTAAACTAATGACTAGTATCATTTAGAATGAAGTTGCCAAGAAAATAAGAAAGACGGAATTATTTGTTCACTAACTCTGATTGAATTCAGCCTCTCAATTGGGAAATCACAAAATATCGTTTCAACCTTAAGGCTAGCTAGCAAGTAGGTGGAAATGATGTTGGCTTCTATCATGTTGCTTCTCCAATATGTATTGGAATTTGGAAAATTACACTTGAAAACCCTAGGGAGAAAGATGTCAAAATAGGATCAAATATGCAAACCCAATTCAGGACTGTGAAATAATATAATCATCACTTTGAAGTTTCTGAGAACTAGCTTGGGATTACATTTCGCAATGAAATCACCTAAATGTCTTAATTGTTGCCATTTGATAAATTAAAGTCATTACTTATTATAGTTCTATATATATTGAATATAGATGATATTGTTACCATCTGAATAAATCTTTATTACTCATGACCAGATTAATTGTAATTAATCATTCCTCCTTCAACTTGTGTATTGCAATTATTTGTTCATATTTGCATAACTTGGAAATTGCCTTTGTAGATAGTGCCGTGTTATAACAATAAGCACCGTGTAGCAAAATTGCCTTAAATAGTGTTCTTAAAGTGTTTTTAGACAATGAGTCATCCTAGTGAGGGTACTCCCAATCCAACTAATCCAAATCAAAGCGAGCCTAGCAATGCTCCGAGTCAGGAACACAATGAGCCACGTAACCGGCCTAGACGAAGGGGTAGGAGAGCCACCCGATTGAGAGACATTCCTCTCAATCGGAATACCGGGGGAAAGATTCCAATTGAGTTTGATAGATATTGGAAACCAATCGGGCCTAATACCCAACGGTATAGGAGTTTTGTCGGCCTCCTAGCATGCAACAAGCCTAGCATCTTGATAGAGCAGTGGAGAAATGTCGATAGAGGTGTGAAACGACATATTTGGGAAACTATCCAGCTCACTTACAAGACAATGACGTATTGTGATGAACGCTGGAGGAAGTTTAAGACAAATCTAGCTAACAATTACGTGCATATCGAGGTGGAAGAAGGTCAGCCTCTTCCTAATCCGTGCGAGCAGTATTCTTTTATTGACGAACAGACTTGGCAAGAATTTAGACAACTTCGGACTACTCCAGAAGCATTGGTGAGTTGTTGACTTATTTTGCAATTGATTTGCTTATGAATTATGAATTGTCTTTATTAATTTACAATGACTTAATTTTGATTTCTTATTCATAGGAAAAAAGGAAAAAGGCCCAAGAGAGTGGTAGAAAGAATGATTGCCCCCATACAATGTCTCGTGGGGGGTATGCGAAGGCTGAAAAAGACTTGTTGGCAGCCAAACGGAAGAGATTGGAAGAAGTAGCTCAATCCGATCCTTCTGTTCTTCTTTCTCCACCATCTCCGATACGTCGAGAAGAGAAGTGTTTGTTCGCTCACCAAAAGAGGAGCGGGTTTTATACGAGTGAACAATCTCGTGTAGTCGGTGAGAAAATTGTAAGTATTGTTGTTATTAATTATTTAGTAAACAAATTTCATTACTAACATTTGTCATCTGTCTTATAGGAGGAGCTTAAAAAAAACAAGCCGAGGGATCGTTTAGGTCGGATGGGAGGAATGACATCCTGACCGTAGCTACAGGAAAACCTGAGCATCCCGACCGTGTCAGGGGGATTGTACGAGGGGTAGGCATAAGGGATTATTTTGGAGCACCCTCACGCCGTTCCTCAAGTAGTATGGTGACTAGGGAGGAGATGGAGTGCATATTGGCCACTGTGAGGGCGGAAGCTAGGGCTGAGGCAGAAGCATCATTTGATGCACGATTTGAAGAAAGATTCAGCAAGATGAAGGAGGAATGGATGATCATGATGAGCACAAGGGAAGCAAATACCAGTTCTCCCCAGGCTCATTCCCTAAACCCTAAACAGAGCACTAAAGGGAGTTGTATTGGTCAGTCATCAGAGGGTCCTGGCGGCCAAATTGGTGAGCCTTGTGACTTGTTTGTGGAGGATCCTTTAAGACAATTGGTTGCACGGGGGAGCATGCATAACTTGGGATCAACTGTCCACCACCAAGAAATAAAGGATGATCAAGTCAGAGTGGCAGTTGAAGAGGTGATCGTTGCAGATGCACCTCTCCCTATCCCTGTTGATGACTTCAAGGTTATGGGCGATGTCATCAACTCTTTCATCTTGTGGCCAAAGAACCTTGTTTCTGATCAAGCTAAGGAATCCCCTTCTCCGCCTCCACCTCCACCTCCACCTCCCTCCACTCAAGTTGTTTCACGACCTCCATTGAATGTCATGCAGCAAGTGATTCTGATGGCATATGATACATCTTTTAGAACAAGAGATTGGCCTACTGAGTCAGCTGTTGGCAAATCAAGAGCACACTGCTATCTTGAGAGGATGATTTAATGTCCCTGGTAGCTCCTCTACAACAGCTTACGATTTCGATTGTCCAGCTCTTTTTGATGTAAGTATCTTCTCAAATTAGAAGTTAATATTTTACAAATTACGCCATTAAACTTTGATTTAATGTCCCTACTTGAATTATTGTAGGTTGATGCATCATAGGTTGGTTGACTCTGGAAAAACCGATAAATTTGGACTCCTATGCCCTTTTCAACTCTACGACAAAGGGACCACTTCTTCTATCAGACACATATACTTATCGCATAGGCTTAGTGAAACCGCAATTGAGTGTTTCTTGGCTCCATATTTGCATGGGTAAGACAAATTTATATTTCATACTATACATAATATTTTATATTTGCTTAAAAGTTTTTCCTTTTTTCAGTTATTATTGGCAGTTGGCTATTTTGTGCAAGAGGAGTTATTCTATCATCCTCTTATGCTCCCTCCACCACAGCAAGCCAACTAGTGAATTGAAGAAAAGCTTGAACTCGTAAGTTTTCTTGCATTATTAAATACCTTTCGTGTGCAAAATTTATAGAATTTGTGTAAAATAAGTAACCTTTATGATTTTGATGATATAGGGCTATGCGGACATTCCAACACACTTGTGGTAGGCCTATGCGTTAGGTAAGAGACCCTACATGGATCTTGTCAAAGGTTAGTTACATATTGTTTTGTTTTAATAAGAATGTATTCAATAATAAGTCATGCTTTAATTTTATACTTGTTTTAACGATATCATATTATTTTTCAAACCCGTAGGCAACAACCGGGGCCCAACTTGTGTAGGATGTATAATATTATTACCCTAGGCATGACAGAACTTACTGAAGAGGTAAATGCATATATATATATATATATCAAAAATTTTGTACTATTAATTTTTTAAGTGAATTTAATGTTTTGCCTAGCTTTGGTGTTTCAGATGTTTGAACTTGCTGACCCTTTTCCAGAAGAAGATATTGAGCACATTCGCAAATGTTGTGCTGAATTCATTTATAAACTTTTACAACAGTGAGTTCTTGTAAAACTGAGGAATTGTTTTCTGTATATTGATGAATTGACATAGTGGTTAATTGAGTGCAAATATTGTTGGTTGCATGATTTGACATGTTTGTTGGTTTTAAGATGATTGTTGTATATTTTGATGAATTCACTAGCTTGTTGGTTGCATGATATATATGACATGGTTGAATTCATTTATGCCTACTGAACATTGTAAGTGGAACTGGTAAGTGGAAGGATAATGCAAAAGGAAATGGTAAGTGGAAAGTTAAAGCAAAAGGACATTGTAAATGGAAGCAAACTGAATACCATATGGCATTTAACAAGTATGGCATTGCAGGTAGCAATTCAAGGATGCGTTCTGGTAAAAACCTAATCACACACATTTAAAAAAAACAAAATATAACACTTTTAAGACCGGTTATAAAAATAACCGGTCTTAAAAGTAATTTTAAGAATTTTAATTTTAAGACCGGTTCTTTTCAACAACCGGTCTTAAAATTACTTTTAAGATCGGTTATTTTTAACAACCGGTCTTAAAATTTCTCTAAAACCCCTTCCACCAGAGGTCTTTTAAGACCGGTGCTCATGACAACCGGTCTTAAAATTATTACTTTTAGACCCGTTATTAATATAACCGGTCTTAAAAGTTTGACTTTTAAGACCGGTTTCAAAACCGGTCTTAAAAATGACATACTTTTAAGACCGGCTGTATCAAGACCGGATCTAAAACCGGTCTAAAAAGTTAATTTTAACCGGTCTAAAAACCCTTTTCTGTACTAGTGATAATATGTTCAATTTGGAGTTGTACACTAGGAGTTGTGTATTTTTGAAATTGGTCATATGAAAACTAGCATGTTTCTGGACAGTGTCCAATAAAAGGCAATTCTAGATTTTTGTGCTTCCAATTGTCCAAGGGGAATATATTTTTTCCTGAAACTAGACTTAATAAAGGTCACATAGCCTTTTGAATCACTGCAATTAGACAATTGTGCAAATAGATGTGAGTTTGTAAAGTTAGTTGACAAATTCTGCAAGTTTTGGTCAATACACGTACATTGCAAAATGTAATGGCACATTGTAATTTCTTTGAACTCTAAGGATAGGAATTAGTCCCTTAGGATAATTTGACAACTTTAATTCATTGGTTGACTTGGTAAATGACCATGATGACCCTAATGATAACCAACATATAAGAATGATTTATGACAGAATTAGACTAAGTAATAACATGTCGTCCGTAAATTCTGGTTATAGGACCTGATATCTGTTTGGGATCTAAGACCTGCTCAAGCTTAGAGAAACAGTTGGTCACCCTTCAGGGAAAGCGACCAGGTAGTAACTGTTTCTTTCATATGTTATGAGATACATTGCCTATTTGGGGTATCATCATAGTTTGTCGCTCGAGGCCTGTTGCGCAGGTGGATGCTTGGTCCATGAAAATTACTATTATGCATGAGTGGAATTTCGGCGCCTGTCACGCTGGAGAACACTCGAGGCCAAGTGATTTATATACCTAGCGCTATGCTAATGTGATATACTGCATGATGTGTTTTGAATGTTGATTGCTATTTCTGTGTTATATGATGACTGTGTGGTACGCTCTATGTTCTTGTATATATGTGATTGAATGCCTGTTACTTCTGAGACTCTTTTGAATCTCACTCTTTTCCTATAACAACTACATCACAGGCTAGTAGCTCTAGGGGCAAGAAGGTAAACTCGAACAACTAGAGGACAAAGCTGAGAGATTTTTATTTCCTATTAGTTGTCTATTTTGGTACTGTATATAATGTATGTAACTTGGTAAACATAACAACAGTACAATGGTAAAACTAGAAGTAACTAATGCTTAGGTAACTTAGTTGAACGATGTTTCTATACGGTAATGGATCATTAACCAATCCATCCAATGTAACACTTAAGCAGAGAAACGCTTGCTTACTCTGATAAAAGGAATTAAGAACTGATGAGTTATGATGGAATTGCGAACTTTTATGAAACAATTTTTAACAGCTTTAAATTCATGAGAAAAATCCATTCAATTACAACTTTAAACCCTGATTTAAAGCTAGGATTTATAACTATTTTCTAAAGTATATTTGTTCCAGGATTGAATTCCTAGCTTAATTGTTCAACTTGCTATGCATTTAAACTTATCAGATGACCATGAAGTTAAAGGTGTTACAATATGCAAAGTTTTAATTAGCAATAATAGATTGTTTGTGCATCTGTCCTTTTCCATCAAGGTTTAGATTGTTAAAGAGTGACATCATGCTTTTATAACCTTGATAATTGATTTGACACAACCTTGATTGCCTCAGGGTCAAATGTGAAATATTTACCACAAGTTAGAATGTAATATAATGGAAACAATTCAAGATGATTCTCTTATCAAGGAGCCCTTTATTTTGAAATCCCTAGGTTAAACTAAGTGTTAAAAATATGGTTATGGAGGGGGTTTGGTTTTGCTTTGAAATAGGTGTGTGCAACAATGAATTAAAAATCATAAATGTAACACCCTCCTTACCATACTCCTCTGATGAGCTAGAATGTAAGGGCCCCGCCCAAGGACACGAACCACAGGGCACTACCAGGACCGGCTTTGCACAACCATCCTATAACCCCCTTAATACTTAGGCTGAGATTAAGTTTATAAACACACGATAATGTCGAATTAGAGATCGTACGATGATTTGGGACTTAATAAAAGTAAATTTCCCAAAATCAGGGTTTTCAAAAACTTTTCTAAACTTGTTTAACAATGGTCTCATATTCATATTTCAATTACACAAATAGCTTGTACCGATTTCATTCATAAATATCATAGTACAATGCAAATTCCGGACACAATCAGGTTCTATTAATCAATAAAGGGGTTTACAGAGCACAAATGCCCATAATCAGTTTCTCATAACAAGGGGATTACACAAATAATATTCTATGATCCAACATAGCATATAAAATTATCCAATATGATAACCAAAATCCAAAATAAACTTCTAGCCCTGAGCTCTAACCACCCTTCATCACCTGCTTCTCTTTAGATTCACTAGCCCTGTCTGAAATTTGTTTTGGGAGAGTGAGATTCTAAGGAATCCCCATAATGTCAAATCACTCATAGTATGTACAACCACAAAGCATGAAAACAAATCATCATACAACACATAACAACTACAATGGCAATTACATCGGCAAGGGCAGGTGTGACATGCATCACCCTTACGTTTGCTCACGCCAAAGTGCTCACGTTGTATTGCATAACCATATGTTCATATCACATATATCACCACAACTATGATCCATATAAAATATTTCACATACACATAGCCACATTATCCGGATAATCAAACAAGAATTCACAATTCCACAACATAGCCTCGGCAATTACAACGGCAGGGGTAGGTGTGATAACCATAACCCTCTACAACTGGTCATACTGAACTGCTCACGCTATAATACCTTACGGCTGATAACACATTCACAAGATCGCAATGGCCTCATGCCAAAGATTTTTCACAACACAATAATGATAAGTCATACATACCAAGCATCATACACAATATGAGAGAAAAGTCGCTACCTTGATCCTTCCGTGCGTGATCTGGCACTGGTCTCTCCTGAATACGGCAAATGTTGAATCCTATAACTCATAATTAGGGACGAAGTGTTATTCTCTATTCCAATACTTAAATGACTTCATATCACTTAAAGTGGTTATCATTTATGTTTGTTAGGAAGCTACAAATGCCTCTAACAAAAGCCTTAAAGGGTTGGAAGAACTATCCCAAAGATCCCCCTTTAGAAACACAGTACTAGTTTTTTACTATTGCACTAGAGTGAAGAAGATCTCACTCGAGTGATGATGGACTTGTACTTGAGTCCTGAAAGCAACACTCGAGTGATAGCCAAATGCCCACTCGAGTCCTACGAAGTGAGGCACCAAAAGTGATCACCCAAGAGCAGAAAGAAATGACAGAAACTAGAATTGATCGCTGCACTCGAGCATAACTCAATTCACTCAAGTGATAGCCTAATGCTCACCCGAGTCCCCCCCGAAGTGAGGTTCAGGAAGTGCTCACCTGAGAGCACAATAAACTTTCAAAGGAGAGCATCACTCGAGCATAAACCTTGGCACTTGAGTGATGGCTCAACACTCGCGAGTGCTAAAACACACTCTTGAGAATTTGGCCGCAAGTGACAACCCAAGACGCAAGTTCATGGTGTCAGATATACCCACACTCAAGTAAGACAAGGTCCACTCAAGTGATAACCCTTAACACCTGCAAGTGAGACAACACTTTTGGCTTTTTGCACAGAAGTGCAAGAGAAAACTGAAGGGAAAAACAAATATGCAACACTTAACTCGAGTTAGACCCTAGATCACTCGATTGATGCATACTAGAAGCCAAAATCGCAGCAAAATGACATCACTTTTTCCAAAATGTACCCAAGTGATTCCAATAATCCCAAATACTAAACCAAGGCTACTCCCACATAAAATTGCCTAAGGAATCTAATGGAACCATCAAAACTGTCAAATTCCTATTCTATTATCATGATTTAGTTTTAGGCAACATACACACAAAATCCCAAAATTTTTCATACTCAACATTTCAACCTCAAACTAATTTTATCTATTCCAATCACATCCTAAAACACCCATTCCATGACAACAACATGCCATATACACAATGACCCACATTTTCAAAAATAAAGGCGAAAAATCCTCAAAATTCCAAACTTAACCATTTGGCATAAAACATAGATAGAAGGGTTCATTTCACTTACCTCAACAACTTTCTCAAAGAGGTTTCTTGATTCACCAATGCTTAGATTTCCTTGAGAGTACAAAACAACACCAATGAACAATCTAAGACCATCAAAATGATGCCCTCAATCCAAAGAACAATATTAATAAAGTGATTTTTGAAATTTGAGGTCATTGGCTTACCTTAAATCAAGATTTTCTTCTCCCCCCTTAAGCTCCCATGGCTGCCGAAATGGAGAGAGAGAGAGATGAGTGTGAGGAAGATGAACAAATGATCATTTCTTCACACACCTATGCTTGTTCAGTGAAAAGGAGGGAGGGTAGAGAGAGAGAGAAACAATAAAATAATGGGGGTATTTGACTTTTCTCTTATACTCTCCTCATGCCAAATTGCCACATGTCAATCTCTTATTGGCTCTCATAAAGTAAGCAACCAAATAGTTACCTAACCACTCCATTAGCTATTTGGTCGCACATCTCATTTCTCTTTAGTTAACAGTTAATTTCCTCATTAATCATTGATTAATTAACTGACAATTTTCCATTCTCTCTATTTTCTTAGATTTTGGCACATTTACCGAGATTGCCACAAAGCACAAAATAATTCAATCTTTAAATCAAAATTAATTCTCAATAATTATCATTAACCCTTAGTCAAAATTTGTGACATTACACATCCCACTACCAGGACACCAAGCAGGATATTTGCATCCTCCCTTGTGGATTTCTTTCGCCTCCCTAGAGCTCGAAGCCATGACATTGGGGATAAGATCGCGCTTATGTAAGACTCTGGTACCATTAGACCAATTGATCTTATATGAGACTCTAGTACCATTAGACCAAATTGGTCTAATGGTACCAGAGTCTCACATAAGCTCGATCTTATCCCCAAGGTCGTGGCTTCAAGCTCTGGGGAGGTGTAAATATCCTTCTTGGTGTCCTGGTAGTGGGATGGTTGTGCCAAGCCGATCATGGTAGTGCCTTGTGGTTCGTGTCCTCGGGTGGGGCAGTTACATAAAAAGGTGAACTTGTGGACCAAGTCTTGCATAAGCACGATCTTATCCCTAAGGTTGTGGCTTTAAGCTCTGGGGAGGCAAAAGAAATCACAAGGGGATGCAAATATCCTTCTTGGTGTCCTGGTAGTGGGATGGTTGTGCTAAGCCTGTCCTAGTAATGCCCTGTGGTTCGTGTCCTCGAGTAGGGCCGTTACATAGAATGCATAATGGATTTGAACCATTAAGCCATGTTTCAATCCCTGGCCTAACATACTTCACAAACAATTTAAGTCCCAACTACAACACAAAAGTTCAGGCCTGTAATTGAGTAGGTTTTTTGAAGAGTTTAAACTTCCAAAATTGTTTCATCAAGGTTCGCAAAATTCATCAAGGTTCCTAAGTTCTTAAATCCTTTTAATATTACTAGTATGTTCTCTACTAGTATTCATATTCCATTTGTTAGCCAACGAGATTTTAACTTATGGTTGTCCTATCCTAGTTCCTTTATCACAAACAACATACTTTCTGGTTTACTATGCGGTCACACGACTATTGTTATTATTTCTACCACTAGTACTGTAATTATAGTATATGTTATCTACAATATATATAGGACCAAAAATAGATAACTAACTAAAACTCTTGATTCTTTATTAGCATGCTCTATTCATCCATGATTACCTTCTTGCCCCACGAGCTGCTTGCCTCTGCTATAGGTTAGTTATTGGAAAGGGGTGAGATTCAAAAGAATCTCAGTAGTAACTAAAATGACCCTTTCTCCGAACAACAATTAACCGTAATGATTTTTACAAAATTTGGTTAACCAGTGATAATTGAAAACAATTTCCCATTTAAAACATATCAAAGTTCAAGGCACAAACTCGCCCACAAACCTACTACAGAGATATTCATTAATACAGTTATCCAAACATTAAATATGATATCTCCGAAAACATAATATGTCCTATAATGGCAATATAGAGAATAATACAACACCAATACCACAAGAGGCCTACAGGATTCTCAACATCTATGGCTCTGGTTGCTTCCCTTGGCCTCTAACCAAATTAGAGGTCTCACCTGAAAGATATTTATAATGACGGGGTGAGACATAAAGTCTCAGTAACCAAAAATTAATTTACAAAATATGTAGGAAAAGATTGTAAGTCAGTGAAGCAGCTTTAACTAACATAATATTAATAATATTCTCAATAATTAAACTTCATATAATATGTTCAACAATTAGAATCATCCCCACTCATCCATCATGCTCCTCCTTATAGCTTCTGGATGTGGTACAGCCTATCAGTGCTAGTATACCCGGCCAAAGGTTAGCTAGTCACTTCAAGAATACTGCCCCTCCCATGCCACCACCAATATACCATAACAGGGAGGTGTCCGCCCAAAACACTCAACTCAAAATCCGGGCCAGGAATGAGAGAGCTGATGGGACAGTTTCACCATATCTCTTCCACACAACCTACCATATCCCATAACAGAAAAACAATATATCAATATAATTCTCGAAACATATGCAAATTATCATATCTCCTACAACATTCCATCTCAAACATCATAACCATCACAACAGTAACAATTTTAATAATATATATGCTCATATATACAATTTTGAAAATACACGGCTTCACTAAACTAGGTTCATATTCAAACATACACATAATCTTTCAAAACACAAACAAGTGGTATAGATGAAAGTGAGGTTTAGAAAACACCTTACAGTCCAAAACAAGCATATAAAATAAATTAACCCCGGTTACCTCAATTCCAAGCTTAACTTTAACTTGAGTACCAAATACGAACAATCACCGATCCCAAGAAAACTCTACATTATCAATTTAAGTAACAATTAACCCCAAGCAATACTAAAATAAATAATTTACACAATTCATCTTCAATTTTCCTCTACTATTATTATTTTTAAATATTCTAACTTCCTTAACAATCCTTAAACAACCTCTATATCATTTTCTCTCGTCAACCACTTAATTTTTATAAATTAAAGTTTCACCTTTAACATATCTATTATTATATAATCATCAATATCAACCTTCTAAAATAACTAAATCTCTCTTTCTAATTTATATGAATATAGTCTAATTATTAAACAATATTTGAAACTCCCACGTAATTAAAATCATATAAAAAATCTAATTCTTAATATCAAATTATAATTTATAATTTCTTATACAACAAAATTTACCAAACTAAACCGATTAGAATTTCCATAATACCTCCAACAAACCAAATAAATTATTTAATCCAAATTTAATCGGATAAAGAGCCTAATATATAATTATTCATAGATTAATTATATAGAAAATTCATTATAAAATTATATACCAACTACATAACAAAAGTAACCTGATTAAAATTAACTATTAATCCCCCTCTATATTCCTATAGCCTTATATTAACAAAACTCAAATTTGTCCAAAATCCTAATCTTAAAATTTTCTCTAATCCACACAAAATTACTGTCATAAGAAAGAGAAAATTATTTAGAATATTTTCACAAAAGAAGAGTTGTGATCAGAAAAGAATTTGAGTACCTTATTGATCTCCAAAAATGTGAAAATACTCCTATCAGTATCACACTATACACCATACGCCTTCTGCACAATCACTTCACGCAGACTATCTGCATTAAGTGAGAAGGGAGAGGGGGTATTTATAATACCCCCTCCTCCACCTCTAATAATTGGCGCCTAATGGTGCCAATAAATGAATGAGGGGAGGCACTTTCGGTGCCTCCGTCATTTTTTCAACTGTGGGGCCAAATTGGCACCCACATTTTTCTATATATATATATATATATTTATATTAACATTTTATTATTAATATTTTATTATTTATTTATTATTATTAATTTTTTTCCCTCTTTTTCCCCCCCAAAAAGTTACTACTAAATTCATAATTATCTTTAAATTATAATTATATTCTAAAAAAACAAGGATGTTACAATTCTTCCCACCTAAATAGAATTTTGTCTCCAAAATTCACAACCAACCAATAAATATGACAATCCACAACAAAAGATTACAACACCAAAGTCAAAGCAGAATTTTTTCACAACACAATCGGCATGCCAAACACAACAAAAACACAAGCCTTCAATACAAAATTAATCATAACATTACAAATTCAATTATAACACAACATAAACATAAATATCATCACTACTAAACATAGAAACATACTTTAAGTAAATAAGTTAGGGAAATCGGGCCGCATCGGCTCTTCAGTTTCCCAGGTGGCATCTCCAAGAGACATACCCTTCCAGAAAACTTTTAGAAGTCGAATTGTTCTATTTCGTAACTGCTTGTCTTTCACATCTAAGATCCTCTCTGGTTCAGACATATAGGTCAAATTCTCCTTTAACTCAATCTCTTCAGGCTCAATCACATGAGAAGGATCCGGATGATATTTCTTAAGCTGTGACACGTGAAACACGTTGTGCACACTCGATAAGTGCGGCGGCAAAGCAATTTGATAAGCAACTGGTCCAATTCGTTCCAAAATTTCATATGGTCCAATGAATCGAGGAGTCAACTTCTTGGCTTTAATAAATCTACCAATACTAGTCACCGGAGACACTTTAAGGAACACGTGATCACCCACTCCAAACTCCAAAAGTCTACACCGCACATCCGCATGGCTCTTTTGTCTGCTCTGAGCGGTCAATAACTTTTGGCGAATCATTTCAATCTTCTTTGTAGTTTCTTCTACCAGGTCTGGCCCAATCATGATTCTCTCACTCAATTCAGTCCAACAGAGAGGTGA
The DNA here is from genome assembly GCA_963242795.1 of Inga leiocalycina. Lineage (NCBI taxonomy): Eukaryota > Viridiplantae > Streptophyta > Magnoliopsida > Fabales > Fabaceae > Inga > Inga leiocalycina. The sequence goes on along the minus strand of OY725326.1, from coordinate 56,051,022 downwards.
TCTATACTTTCTACAATATAATGCCTCAAAAGGTGCCATCTGAATACTCAAGTAATAACTGTTGTTTTAAGCAAATTCTGCTAAAGGTAGGTGATTATCCCAATTACCTGGTTACTCCGTGGCACAAGCTCTCAGCATATCCTCAAGAGTCTGAATTGTCCTCTCTGTCTGACCATCGATCTGTGGGTGATAAGCCGTACTATAATTCAACCTAGTCCCCATAGCCTCCTGTAATGCCTTCCAAAAGTTTGATGTGAATCTTGGATCACGATCTGACACAATCTCTGTAGGTACACCATGCAACCTAACAATCCAATCCACATATAATTGAGCTAACCTCTCCAAGCTATAGCCAATATGGATTAGCAAGAAATGAGCAGATTTTGTTAATCTGTCAACAATGACCCATATGGTGTTACGGTGTGCTGTAGTCTCAGGCAATCCCACAATAAAATCCATAGAGATGCTGTCCCACTTCTACTAAGGAATCTTTAAAGATTGAAGTAGTCCTGCAAGTTTTTGATGCTCAATCTTCACCTTTTGACAAGTTAGACACTTCATTACAAAGTTTGTCACATCATTTTTCATTTTAGGCCACCAATACCCTTGCTTCAGATCTCGATATACTTAGTGATTCCTGGATGAATAGTATACTTGCTCTGATGAGCCTCCTCAAGAATTTTCTTCTTGATTTCCTTATTGTCCGGGACACAAATCCTCTTCTTGTACCTCAATATACCTGTATTTCCAATATCATAATCAGGTACTTCACCATTCTCTACCTCTTCTCTGATCCTCAGCAATCGACTATCTTTCATCTAGGCCTTTCTTAAATCACCATAAAAGTCAAAATTTCTGATTACTGTACTCATAATCACCTCTGATTTTGGTTCGAGATAAACTTCTCATAACCTTTCTAGGAGGTTATGCTCAGTCACACACATATGAAACACGTGTACTGACTTCCAGCTCAAGGCATCTGCAACTACATTCGCCTTCCCTAGATGATACTTCAACTCATAGTCATAATCTTTCAACAACTCCATCCATCTTCTCTGTCGGTTGTTCAACTCTTTTTGATCTACAAGATACTTCAGCGTTTTATGGTTACTGAAGATCTCAAATTGAGACCCATATAGATAATATCTCCAAATCTTTTAAGGCAAAAACGACAGCTGCCATCTCTAGATCATGAGTCGGGTATTTCTCTTCATGAGACCTCAACTGTCGAGATACATAAGCCACAACTTTACTATCTTGCATGAGCACACATCTCAAACCCTTCAATGATGCATCTGTATACACCGTGTACGGTTTATGTGGGTCAAGTATGGTGAGAACAGGTGCTGTAGTTAACCGAGTCTTCAGCTCCTGAAAAGCTGCCTCGCACTTCTCATCCCAAATAAATGGTTGTTCTTTCTTAGTCAATCTGGTAAGTGGTGTAGCAATCTGAGAGAATCCCTCTATAAAATGACGATAATAACCAGCTAACCCCAGAAAACTGTGTATCTCTGTCACAGACTTAGGTGGTTCCCACTTCAACACAGCATCAACCTTGCTTGGGTCTACTGCTATTCCTTTTTCGGAGACCACATGCCCCAAAAACTTCACTTCTCTAAGCCAAAATTCACATTTGCTCAACTTTGCATACAACTTATGCTCTCTCAGAATTTGTAGTACTATTCAAAGATGATTTCGGTGCTCCTCCTCATTCTTTGAATAAATAAGGATATCATTTATGAACACTACTACAAATTGATCTAAATAAGGTCTGAAAATCCGATTCATATAATCCATAAACATTGCTGGCGCATTAGTCAACCCAAAAGGCATGACAAGAAATTCATAATGGCCATATCTGGTACGGAAAGCAGTCTTTGGAATATTTTCTGCCTTTACTCTCAACTGATGATAGCCTGATCTCATATCGATTTTCGAAAACACCGATTAACCTACAAGCTGATCTAATAAATCATCTATTCTCGGCAATGGATATTTATTCTTGATAGTGACTTTATTCAGCTGCCGATAATCAATGCAAAGTTTCAAGCTGCCATCTTTCTTCTTCATGAACAGGACTGGCGAACCCCATGGAGATACACTCGGCCGGATAAAACCCTTTTCTAATAAATCTTCAATCTGCTTCTTCAATTCAGCTAACTCAAAAGGTGACATCCGGTAAGGAGCCTTGGAGATCGGTTCTGTCCCTGGTGCTAACTCAATGTCGAACTCAACTTCTCGCTCTGGAGGTAATCCAGTCAACTCTTCAGGAAATACATCAGGAAACTCTTTAACTACTTCAATCTGGTCAATATTTCCTTGAGATTCTACCTGAACCGATAAAAACACCACAAAGGCTTCACATCCCTTCCTTACACTTCTCTCTACTTGAGTCGCTGACAACATTACTGGACCTTGAGGAATTTCTTTATTTACTGTGCAAGCGTTAAATTGCACAGCTCTATTCTTACATTGCAAGGTTACATCGTTGGATGATAACCAATCCATGCCCACAATCACATCTACACCCCGTATGGGTAGACAAATTAAATCAATGGTCATTTCACGACCCTCACATACAAACATCAATTTCTTACACACCATAACAGTTTTCACACGTATACCAGCAGGAGTAGATGCAAACATATCATATGGAAGATTACTCATGATAAGCTTTAATTTTTTCGCACAGTCATAAGAAATGAAAGAATGGCTAGCACCAGAATCATATATAACACATAAAGGATGACCTTAAAGAAAAACAATACCTTGGATCAAATTTGGAGTAGCTCTCGCCTCCTTAAAAGTTAAAGCAAACACTCGTCCAGGCATTGATGGTCTAGATGTCTGGTCCTCTCTCCTTCCCTTAAAATAATATTTCACAATATGACCCTTCTCCCCACAATTAAAGCAAGTCCAACATTCACCAGGATGTACTCTCCCACAACGAGTACAAGGAAGGCATTGAGTCACACTAGGAGTTGATGCTACTGATCCTTGTTGGGAGCCCTGATTCCCTCTGGTATGGTTGCCACGGCTTTGACTCATAGGATGACGATTCCTCTACTGGAAGCTTCCTTGATGGAAATTCCTTATGCTCCCAGAGCCACCAGAACTCGAATGGTAGTTTTTCTTATTAACACCTCCTGATATTCCCATATGACTATTAAATCGGCCTTGAGAATCCCTTTTCATGGATCTCTCGGCATCTCTATACCTTCTACAGACTTCTCGAATTTTTGCTATCAATTCCTCGAGGGTAGTGATGTTATATATGCCCATTCTTGCCTTGATGGTATCATTACATTTTTTGAACATTTGTCTGGCTAACCAGTTGTTGTGTGCCTTATTTGTTCTATCAAATTGTGACACATATTTGGCCAAACCCATAAATTTAGCTATAAATGTGTTTTCATCCATCTCTCCCTGCCAAAGAACGAAGAACTCAGCTTCTTTTTGGTGCCTCATCTCAATGGGAAATTACTAATCAAAGAACATTCTCTTAAACTCATCACACTCAAGTTGATGTCCATCAGTAGGTTTCACAGTATTCCACTAATATAATGCACCATCTGCTAACAGGGTCTTCGCAGCTATCACTTTTTGATATTTATCACACCCAATTGACTCAAATAACATTTCCAACCTATCAATCCAACTTTCAACATTTATTAGTAATCTACCTGAGAATTTCTCAGGATGGAAACGATCTAAATGTTTCCATACTGTAAACATGTTTAAAGCACCCTTTTGATCTGCTGACTTATCAGGCTCAGAGTATAATGGATGTGGAATTGATTCCTTAGAATGAATACTATTCTCTTTTTCTGATTCAGCATTAACCTCATCCTTATGATCCTTATTTTCCCTGATCGGCCCTTCACTGGCTCTGCCCTCTTCTAGCCTTTTCAATCATTCTTCTGTCGTAAGAGTCCATCCATATAGATGTCGCAACATTTCAGCCTCAGTTAATTACTCCGGAGGCCTATTAGGTCTCTGTTGGCCATTGCCACCGAGATCTATACTTCCTGTATTCAATATTTCTCCTCACCTAAGGGTAAAACCCACCCAAAGAGGGAGAATAGTAAGAACAAGAAACAAAACACAACACAAAAGGGAAGTAGGTGTGTAAAGATTCTATATTGCCATACTCTAAATATGATGCATGACAAGCCAGGAAATCTTAAACCATTGCTCTTATACCAAATTGAAACGACCCTTTCTCCGAACAACAATTAACCGTAATGATTTTTACAAAATTTGGTTAACCAGTGATAATTGAAAACAATTTCCCATTTAAAACATATCAGAGTTCAAGGCACAAACTCGCCCACAAACCCACTACAGAGATATTCATTAATACAGTTATCCAAACATTAAATATGATATCTCCGAAAACATAATATGTCCTATAATGGCAATATAGAGAATAATACAACACCAATACCACAAGAGGCCTATAGGATTCTCAACATCTATGCCTCTGGTTGCTCCCCTTGGCCTCTAACCAAATTAGAGGTCTCGCCTGAAAGATATTTATAACGACGGGGTGAGACATAAAGTTTCTGTAACAAAAAATTAATTTACAAAATATGTACGAAAAGATTGTAAGTCAGTGAAGCAGCTTTAACTAACATAATATTAATAATATTCTCAATAATTAAACTTCATATAATATGTTCAACAATTAGAATCTTCCCCACTCATCCATCATGCTCCTCCTTATAGCTTTTGGACGTGGTACAGCCTATCAGTGCTAGTATACCCAGCCAAAGGTTAGCTAGTCACTTCAAGAATACTGCCCCTCCCATGCCACCACCAATATACCGTAACAGGGAGGTATCCGACCAAAACACTCAACTCAAAATCCGGGCCAGGAATGAGAGAGCCGATGGGACAATTTCACCATATCTCTTCCACACAACCCACCATATCTCATAACAGAAAAACAATATATCAATATAATTCTCGAAACATATACAAATTATCATATCTTCTACAACATTCCATTTCAAACATCATAACCATCACAATAGTAACAATTTTAATAATATCTATGCTCATATATACAATTTTGAAAATACACTACTTCACTAAACTAGGTTCATATTCAAACATACACATAATCTTTCAAAACACATACATGTGGTATAGATGAAAGTAAGGTTTAGAAAACACCTTACAGTCCAAAACAAGTATATAAAATAAATTAAGCTCGGTTACCTCAATTCCAAGCTTAACTTTAACTTGAGTACCAAATACGAACAATCACCGATCCCAAGAAAACTCTACATTATCAATTTAAGTAACAATTAACCCTAAGCAATACTAAAATAAATAATTTACACAATTCATCTCCAATTTTCCTCTACTATTATTATCCTTAAATATTCTAACTTCCTAACAATCCTTAAACAACCTCTATATTATTTTCTCTCGTCAACCACTTAATTTTTATAAATTAAAGTTTCACCTTTAACATATCTATTATTATATAATCATCAATATCAACCTTCTAAAATAACTAAATCTCTTTTTCTAATTTATATGAATATAGTCTAATTATTAAACAATAGTTGAAACTCCCATGTAATTAAAATCATATAAAAAATCTAATTCTTAATATCAAATTATAATTTATAATTTCTTATACAACAAAATTTACCAAACTAAACCGATTAGAATTTCCATAATACCTCCAACAAACCAAATAAATTATTTAATCCAAATTTAATCGGATAAAGAGCCTAATATATAATTATTCATAGATTAATTATATAGAAAATTCATTATAAAATTATATACCAACTACATAACAAAAGTAACCTGATTAAAATTAATTATTAATCCTGTTCTATATTCCTATAGCCTTATATTAACAAAACTAAATTTTGTTCAAAATCCTAATCTTAAAATTTTCTCTAATCCACACAAAATTACTGTCATAAGAAAGAGAAAATTATTTAGAACATTTTCACAAAAGAAGAGTTGTGATCAGAAAAGAATTTGAGTACCTTATTGATCTCCAAATATGTGAAAATACTCCTATCAGTATCACACCATATACCATACGCCTTCTGCACAATCACTTCACGCAGACGATCTGCGTGAAGTGAGAAGGGAGAGGGGGTATTTATAATACCTCCCTCCTCCACCTCTAATAATTGGCGCCTAATGGCACCAATTAATGAATGAAAGTGCCTCCCTCATTTTTCCAACTGTGGGGCCAAATTGGCAGCCACAGTTTTCTATATATATATATTTATATTAATATTTTATTATTTATTTATTTATTATTATTATTATTCCCTCTTTTTTTTCAAAAAGTTACTACTAAATTCATAATTATCTTTAAATTATAATTATATTCTAAAAAAACAAGGATGTTACAGTAACAACAATCACTCGTATGATATGTAAATACACAAAGCATGTTAAACAATCATCGCATCGACATATTCATCAATATGCAACCATTACATAATACACAGGACCTATTTAGTCCACATGCATAGGACCTACCCATCCCCTCAATGCCAATGATTAATTTATACATGCAAAGAAATACATATGTTATAAGAGAAAGAGTTACTACTTGGCAACCTTTCCAAGTTTTATTCTTGTTCCTAGTTTCTTGGGCATCCCGAGCAAATGTCAAATCCTATAAATTGGAATTCACTAACAGACGAGTTATTACTTATTCCAATTCTTTGATAACTTAAGACACTTGAGATGGTTATCTTTAAGGTTAGTGCACTAATTCAAATGACGGGTCAATGTGTTTATACTAGCCCAAAATGCTCAACTTTGCCATTAAAGTTCAAGCTTATTACATCTTGCCCTAACTTCTTATTTTCGAAAGTTATTCAAAATTCACCAATTTTTAAAAATTCATATCTTTTTCTAGGAATGTCCAATTGCAGTGGTTCAAAGTTCTATGTGACACTTATTAAGTTTATTTTTATGGAAAAATATTTCCCTCGACCAGTTACATGTACAGGATTCTAGAACCATAATTCAATTCACCCTGCCATAGAATCATTCCAATTTTAAATGTCTAACTTCAAAAATTCACAACTCCTAATGTACAGAACCAAATGACACAAATGACATATCAAATTAAAGCTTGACATGTCTACTTTTGTTTTGAAAAATATCATATTCATTGGACAACATTTGGTTATTCAAAACAACACCACTTTCCAACTATCTCACAGAAACCCTAACTGGCCGCATTTTGTTAAATTCCAATTTACAGAATTTCATTCCAATCATCTAGAATTCATAGCTAGAGGCTATTCTTGCACAATTTTTTTGTAGAATCCATTGGTGACATCAAATTTATCAAATTCTCACTCCTCCTACCATCCCTGTTTTGACCAAAAACGGCTTCCCAATCCAACAATTACTAAGTATGCAATTTAATGATCAAACTAGTCTAATATCTTCTTTAAACATCATATGACATTATTTATATGATCATATCACCGTGAATTCCTAAGAACCCTATTTGACCAAATTCTAGGGCAGAAAACCAAATTCCACAAAGCTCAACCAATTAATAAGATGTTTGGTTCAAATTGAAGCTCAAACTCACCTCTTTCACTTTCCAAAGCTTGTTCTTGATTTCTCTAACTTTGGCTCTTGATTGGTAGCTCAAAACACCTCCTCTTAAAAGAAACAAAAACCATAGGATTGTAGCTCTTAGAGAGAGAACAATGTTAAAGAAGAGAATTTGAGCTAAAGAGGTGATCTTGGAAGTGAAAATCAAGCTAGAAGATCTTACCTTACTTCTTGATCTTCTTTCTCTTTCCTTTTTCTTTTTTCAAGTATTTTTCTCTTCTTCTCTCACTTTGGCTGACTTTTAAGAGTGGTTGAGAGGTGTAATTGTGTTAAATTCATTTAGCTTCAGCCCATGAATTTGTTTGGCCAAAATGCACTCTAACAGGCCAAGAAAGGTGATGTGCCACACTTACATGGTGCCTTGAAAAAGTTGTTTGGTTAATTTAACTAAACCATGATTTGGTTGAGTCAACACTTTTCCTTCCCTCTTCATCTCACTTGACCGAACTTGTGCACATAAAAAGGGGACAATTTCGTTGACCAAGTTGTTCTTGCAAGATTGCCTTTTAGTCAACCTTCCAAGTTGGAAAAATTTTGAAGACACTTTGACTCTTCCTCCTTCTCTTCTTTTCTTTTGACTTGGTCAATGAATTTGGGATTGACTTTAATTGCATCCTCTTTTCCTTGGTCTTGGACTAAATTTAAGAGTCTAATGGAAGAAGAAATTTGTTGACCAATTGATCAGATATTTATAGGTTCAAGTTTGACTAAAGCCTTCTTCACAAGAGTTGACACTTTGACCAAACTTTCTTTCTTCCTTCTTTGCCTTCTTTAACCAATTTAACCCTTATAAGAAGAGGGTTAATTTGATTTTTGAACTTATGATTACTCTTGCTTTTCATGAGAAAATCCTAGCCCTTCATTTTGTCTTCCAATTTTAACCTCAAGATCAAGTGGCAATTGTCTCTTTTGCCTTTGATCATGGCAATATTAATTAAATTGTCATTAGTTCTTTTCTTTTGTTTATCTTCCTTCTTCCAATATGTCATTTCCTTTCTTTTTGGATCCAAGTTAGGCTTTAGATCCTATTTGACTCTAGATAAAGGAATTGGGTACTTTCTTTTAACTAATTAGAACTAATCCCATACTTAATTCCAAATTAGTCTCTAAAAGTCACTTTGGCTCTTGGACATTCTTGAGACTCTTACTAAACCAGGGTTTGTTAATCTGCTTGATTCAAACTTTTTCCCAAGCTTCTAGTCCTAAAATTTAGGATATTTGAAGATTAGGCGTTGTCAGCTTTGTGTCTTAGTAACCTCTTCAAAAATTAAACCAATGATTGCAATATAGAGTGCAATCCCGGATTGTCTCTCAAAGAGCTTTTTTTTAATTACCTAGAAACTAAGCATGATTATTGGCGTAAAACAAGTTTTTGAAAAATGATTTTGATCTTTTTATCTAATAACTAAATTGCAATTAAACTAAAATGCTTTAAAACTAATATTTTTTGATTTTTGGAATAAAAGTGGAAAGGAATGAAAATTATTTTTGAAATGTATGATAAAACTTCCTAAAACAATGGATTTCATATATCCTTTGCTTCAAAATATTTTCAGGAGTGTACTAGTTTGACAAAAAATGGCCAAAAGAGCCTTTAAGCTAGCTTGAGTTAAGTGAATTAAATCTTCCACACCGGGCAAGACTTAATCCCTCTACCCTCTAACCAAAACTCAATACAAAACATTAGCAATTGCAACTAAAGTTTCTCAAAATACCAAACCTCAAATATCGTTGAGTCTAGTGCATTAATCAATGATTATTTCTAGATCTAGAAAATAATCAATTCTTAAAACACTATTAGAAACCACTCTGTATGCAATTTATGAAATCACTAAGTTTTCTAAAATATCAAACCCCGTCAACCGATCTAACATCAAAAGAGAGGAACCCCTATTCTAAAGATTCTATTAAGCACTCTTAATATGTGATTGTGAATTAATTGATACAATTAGTTCTAAAGTAATTCAAAATCAACTCAATATCCAAACAATATCATGCAAGAAAATAGAGAATCAATAGCATTACGATGAAACATATATGTAACCACATATATTGATAAGCACAAAATTCAACATCACTAATTCAAATCATAAATTAGTTCAAATAGTTATTAAACTAAATATATTAGTTTTAACTACAAATTAAAATTCCTAAAATAAAGGAATCATAAATATATAGTCAATCTAATCAACTAAAACTAAAACTCCCCTTTTGTTGCTCGAAGCATCAAGACTCAACCTATTGCTATAAGAGAAGAAAAATTAGCCATAAATATCCATAGAACCAGCCATATAAACCATTGATTAAATTAACCAATAAGCACTAGATCAATTAAGACCAAGCTGAAATTTCCACACAAAAAGAATCAGAGCAAGCCACGACTGATTTTCAGAATCAGAGGAGTCACGCTCTGGATGATAGGATTGATGGCGTTGAAGCCAAGAGAAGCTCGCCGGCATTGGTGGTGGTCGATGCTTAAATTTCAAACCGAGCTCTGTCTCTGCTACTCTGTGTTCGATCTCTGCCAGGTTAGATTTCTCCTTAAAATCTTAGCCCTCACCAGTGACAAAAAGGATGGTGAGGTTGGAGTGAATGTCGCCGGCGAGTATGAAGGGCGGTGGAGTGGTTGAAGAGACGAAGGTGGAGATGATGATGCAAAGGTCCCCTAAGGTTCTATGCGGCGCCTCTATTCTATTATATTTCAGAGCTCCCTCTGCAATTAAATTTGTCTGAAATCTTATTCAAAATCTGCCTAAGTGGATGCCAAAACACAGCGGTTGAACTCATGGACCAAGCTGGCATTTTCAAAATTCGTGGGAACTGGCATTTTGTAAATTTGAGCCCCAAATTGCCATTTTCAGTTTTAATCCCATTTTTCAAGTACTTAAAAATAAAAATAATTAACCCAACATCAAATTTTCTCAAAAATAAATGATTAAGAGTAATTACAATTTTTTTGACAATTTTACCCTTTTTAATCCTAATTTAATATATTTACTCTTAATCTCAATTAAGACAAAGAAGGCATTTTAAGCTAAATTATTATGACAAAATCTTCAAATAAAATATGAAAATATATCATAAAAATGAGGATTTGTCAATATTACATTAAAGCTATCATCTTTTTTAATTTGTCTTTTAAAATATGATAGTGAATGGAATGGAATATGGATAAAAAGAATTCTCTTGAGAAATTGGTTCTATGGATATTCTTGTTCAATAAATGATATGGGAGTCAAAATTCATCAAATCTAAGTTGAAAACTCCAAGTAATCACATTAGGTATAACACTCTTAGTCAATAACTACTTTTACAATCACATCCATAGCTAATTCTTAGGAATGTTAAATACCACGTGATGTGTAAAATGGATTGAATTAATGTAAATGTTTTCTCTAGTATGAATGCACAGTCATGACACTCAAATTAACTAAAATCAACTATAAAAACTAGTAATCACTTAGCAAACATAACCTTATTGAATTAACAGGAAATATATATACGAAAATCATCCAAATACAATAATCCAAACCTAATCACAATCTATACACAGTCTTAGCTCAACAATATGGAGTCCAAAATAACTCAAAACAACTTCCTACTAAAACTACCTTAGTATATAGCAAGGAATTACATTAACAAAAGGAAATTCATAAAGGAACTAAGAAAATTATATGCGTTGACCATTTGGAAAACTTAATGGTGGTGTCACTTTTGCCCTCTTTCATAATGTTTGTAGTTACCTTTGCACCCAAAAAGGTTGATGGTTTCTTATGCACTTTTGGTATAAGTTAATGCCTATTTTTGCACCTTGACCCATTTTGATTCAATGATATTGTGTTACCTACATGTTAATATTAGATAGTATGATTAAATTGGATCAATTGAGCGTCATGTTATTACATTCATATCCACAGGAACCAAGTAATATCAATCCATTTCATTTGCACATTAAGTGGTGATTAATAGTATTTCTAAGCAATAATTACGATTGTGATCATAGGATTAATAATTGATTACGAATACTAGACCCAATATGTAATCTTGGGGTTTTATTTCATTACACTTATAGCTTTTTTGATTCGATTTCATGGGAGAGGATTACATGTAATCATGATGTAACATGTCGATTACAGCGTTTGGTTGAGCATATATAATGTAAAGAGTATTACATTTTGTAATCTGAATTATATCATTTAATGTAATTAGGCTTACATTGCCAGAACTTATAAATGGGGATGCAGGCATCCTGTAATCGAGTAAAAAAGACACTATTGCCATTTTAATTTTTAAATTGACCAAAGTACCCACTAATAAACGAGGCTAAATATTAAATAATTACAACCACTAAATATTAAAAACTTAATTAATAATATTAAAATTTATAAAAATTCTCCCTTTAAAAAATTATATTCCACCATTAAAAAATGTTAAAATATCCCATTAAATGATATTCTCACCATTAAATATTAACAAATTACCATGAACGCAACCTGCTGCATGACATTTCCATCATTAAATGTTAAAAAATTACTATGAACCCAACCTGTACACTGCATGATATTTTCACCATTAAATATAAAAAAATTACTATAAACCCAACCTATACACTGTATAAATTGAAAAAAGTATCATGTACCCAACGTGTACATTATACATATATGTGTAAATAGGGTAATTTTATCTCTTGCTATATTATTCTTATATATTTTCATATTCGATGCAATCTAACCAAACATTTTTATGTATATTCATAATCTTTCTTTAATAACAAACCAAATAATTTCATGTAATCATTATTACATTACATTCCGTTACATTGCATTACATTCCTTTATATTACCTCTGAATCTGTAAACCAAACGGGCACTTAATAAAAGTTTAACTCCCATAACCTTTTTGAGCAAAGATAGTCACCACTCCATTTTGCCATATTATATTCATTTCCATTAACCATTCGGCTTTCTAAAGAAAACACCAAAAATAGTAGCTTGAGAGTTAAATATATTCCATTCAATTTGTTGTAATTAAAAATGACTTTTAAAAGCAAACCATGTTTTCTTGCATTTTAGATACTTAGTTAATTTAGGTAGCTCAATAAAATCTCCTCAAGAGAAAGATATGAGCGTTGCACTTTATTGCAATTCTTGGTTCAAAAGCATTTTGCATTTGACTTCAAAGCTAAAAAACACAGTCAAATCACTTACTTTTCAAAATCCTTAACCTCACTAAACCTTAACTAACCATCATAACCCAAATCTTCCTCAAATCCTTGAAAATAGAAATTTGAAGAGTGCAAATAAGTTCATAAACTCTTACTTGAGTGTTTATAAACTACAAATCTCTCCAAAACATATAGGGCCTATTTGGTTCAATCCTGATGAATAATGTGGTACACAATGTAGTGCATTATAATGGTACAATGCAATATTAATTATAGGGATAGTGTTTAGTTTGATTTTTTTAAAAAGTGCAATGGGTTATTTTTAATAACTTTTTAAAATTAATATATAACACAAACTCTATTTTACCCTTAATATAATCTTCATAGAAAAACTTGCTAAGAGCCATAACACTACCTCACCATAGCCATCACATTCACTACTACATATTTGGGCTTTTATAGCTAATAAACATCATGTTTATCGAGGTGGAAATCATGCAAGGATATATAATGCTTAAACATAACAGTTAATTATGCGCATCATTATGTATTGCCAGGCGGAATTTACGAAAACATAAAAATAAAGGTTGTAGTTAATAACTATTATTTATTTAATAACAAAAGTGACGATACTCAAAACAAAATAACAAAAGTGACGATACTCAAAACAACCGCCATGTAACATTTACAAACGATTCAACTTCCAACCTTTTATATCAGTGATGACAAAACATAACGGCCTTCAGAAACAACCGTTATCTAACTCTTTCAAAACCCTTCATAACATTTGGACCTTCAATATCATAACTCATCATAACCCTTGGTAATCCTGTTAGACTTTCATATCTCATAACTCATAACCTTTTGCAGTCTATTAGACCTCTATTTAAACTCAAGTATTTCTTGTGATTCCGACTACTTTTCTTTCTCAGCCTCCTTCTCCTCTCCTTCATCATGTTATAAATTCCTAGGGAACTCCTCCACCGTCGCCACCCTCTCCTACACCACCACCACCACCTCCTCCTCAAGGCTTATTGGTGGCAACAAATGGCTCAAGTACTGAGGAACTTAACCACGTTGCCCCCTTTACCATCACTAGCGCCTTCGTACTCTTCACCAATCCATCTATTCCTTCACCAATCCATCTATTTTGCCAAATGACGAGATGACACAAGAGAAAAGAGTACTGGGGAAGGGTCTTCTTGTCATAAAGGAGGTCTAGAAAGAAAATTAAGAGAGAGGGGAGGAACTTACTGTAGATGGAACAAGAAAGGTCAAATTTTGAAATCTGACAAGCTCACAATTTGTTAGATTTCATAGTTTGTCCTTCCTTATTCCACCTCACTGTAAGTCTCCTCCCTTCTCTCATAATTTTCTTTTTGGACCTCTTTCATGACAACAAGACCATTCCCCAGTACTCTTTTCTCTTGTGCCATCTCATAATTCAACATAAAGATGGATTAACAGAGGGGGCAGAGGCACCAGCAATAGTAGAGGGGGCGACGTGCTTAGTTTTTAAGATACATAACAGTTAGTAAGTAAAACTCATCACTTAATAGAATTCCAAGCAAATAAATAATGGTGGTAATCAGTAACCGTCATATTTTGCCTCATAAGAATAATGGTTGTTACGCAAAAACCATCATGAAACAACAAATAATGTGATGGTTCGAAACCTTCCCCCTTCTCCATGATAATGATAATACTCTGACCCAACCCTTATCTCCCTCATTTGATGATGAGGATGAGGATGGGGATGGGGAAGAGGAAGAGAAGGAAGAACATGATGATGAGGATGGCAATACGGTCCTCTTCCTCATCCTTATTACCAAAGGAGGGGAAATAGTTCACGGTTATTAATTAAGAATTATAAAGTATTTTTGCCGTATACTCAATGATTCTAAGTTAATATTCTAGTTGATTATGCATAATGGTTATTAAGAATTAACCGTTGCCATTTATAAAATATGATCTTTAATATTAAAAGACTTGACAGCTTGATAATCCACAAAACCCTCTCTATATAAACATCCGAAAACTAAACTCCACTTCTCTACTTCCATTTCAACTTCTTAAAGCCAACTTATGATTCAACAAAATATCATGGACAGATGCAAGAGAAATTTTGATTTATCATCTGGCAAACTCCCTCTACTAACAAGCATTGAATGTCTCGTCCACACAACCTATGAGCTCTATCATATGGTCCAGGTTTACTTACAAGAGCAAGGATGCATAGACCAGTGCTTAAAGGAGCTTACCTCTCTCGTTCACTCTTTGAACAAGAAGGTGGACAAGTTGCTGGAGAATGAAGAATTTGATGATGTATCATATTCTTAAAACATCTATGTAACTTTTTATTTTGTAGAAATTTACTGTCTCCTTTTTTGTTGTTGTAAAATGGTGGTTGCATAATCAACCTCCAAAATTTTAAAAAACTAAAAAACGTAACAACAATCAATTATTTGAATACCATGCAGATACAGAACAATTGTACTTTGTAACCATCATAAATAGTCTTAAGAGAATGACAGGTCTTAGGATAACACTGTCTTGAAACATTAGATAAATGAACAAATGATTTTTTTCCAACTTCATATCAAAAAAATAATATAGCAGTTTCTCTTAAATAACCATAAACTAAATGGTCCAAACCATTCCCCTTCCCCACAATCATGATGAGAATATTCTGCGCTTCTTCGTTCTTCGATGATCAGCACAAGCACCAAGTACCCTTTAACTAACCACTACTGTGTACATGACTGCTCCTCTTCAACTTCCAATGTGTGTAATGATGGTTTGAATCATCACTTTCAATCTATATAAACTCTCAATTTTCTTATGTTTATCGTCCTCCTTTGTTCTTTCAATCACCGAGATGAAACACCATGCTGAAGACTTGCTAGAAAATTCACAGCGTAATCCTCCTCCACCTCCACCTCCTTCCCCTCCTCTACAACCACCACCACCTCCTTCTCCCCCTTCTCCTCCTCCAAACATGAGCACAAGCACCCTTTGCATGATCCTTGCCAATGGTTATACATGAGCAAAAAAAAAATATTTGCCCTAAAAAAATACTTGATATGAATGCATTTTCACATATTAATAACTTCTGGAGGTGAAGTTGTGTGGAACTGTGGATCAAATAAACATGTATTCCGTAAGGCCCCGCCTTACATACCACTTATTATCGATTTTAATCAGAGTAGCAATTTCACAGTTTGGGGAGCACATAGGAATAGCATAGATATACTGATAACAAGTATTTGATTACACAAATTCCCCACATGAATTATACATAATAATTACAAATAATGTAGCCACACAGGGCAACTAGGACATCTAAACCTATACCAATGAAACGCAGACACCTTCCCATCTTTGTTCCATTACTGCATTCCTCTCGTATAGTTCTCTTCTTTGTTCTCAACACACATCCTGTTTTCACCTGTCTAAATTGTTGGTAAGGGAGGGTGAGATTCGAGATAATTTCAATATGAAACAATTACCATAATGCAAGCATGATAGATGCTATGTGCATGACTTGTTAGCTTTATCTAGATGCTTGCTCCATAATAACATTTCTACATGCTTAATGTTTCATGCAACATAACTATGACCACAGTATAAATAGAAATAGAGCTTCATTTATTCAAATATATTTTACACAATCAAGTGAAGTAATCACATACATCACTACACAAGTAGAGATATCAAATACATGTAAATAAGGTAAGTACCATACCTCTGGTTTTTGAGTTCTCCTCTTATACCTTTTTTTCAACCATTGAAGATGCCTTTTCTTTTGCAACTCATGGCCCTAGATGAATAATCATATCATTAGGGTCTTTGCATTAGGCCCAATGTGTAGCTAATATGCCCACACTAATTCCAAGTGCTTGATTTGATCTTTGGAAATTAACTTTATCACTAACTAACATTACCTTTTCATTTTCGCATAAGATATAGATCTAGTAGATTATCCACTTAACTTTGAAAAATCATAACTAATTTTAGAAAACTCCAATTGGGGTGATTCAAAATTCTATGCAACACTTATTAAGTCTATCTTAAGGGAAAATTGCTTCCCACAATCTTCTATGCACACAAAATTCCTAGTTTTTACGTTTTTCCTTGCTGCCAAAAAATCTGTCCAGTTTTAATGGTCTAACTTCAAACACTCATAACTTTTTGTATACTTATTCAATTTCTACATATCACCTATCAAATTAAAGGTCTTTATGTGTAATTTAAATCTGAAAAATCTCAGGGTAAATGGATAAAGTTTAACTATTCAAAAACGCACCACAACCAGACTGTCTTCAGAAACAAAATTCAGGCAACTTTAAACATAAACTTCCAAAATCATCATTTAACCATAAACACATGATTAAACCTTAAAAACACCCCTTGTTCGAATTATGAACAGTACCACCCTAAAAATACTCATCTAAACAATAATTCAATCAGTTCAAAATGAAGCCTACGCTTACCTCTACGAGTTCCTCAACTTGATTGGAAATTCGGCAGTACTTTGGTAAGTGAGACGGCACCAAACTCCTCCAAATGAAAATCTAAAACTGTAGAAATAAAGCATAGGATGAGTAGAAGAAGGTTTGTGAAGGGTAATTTGAGAGAAAACACAGAGTCGGAGGTGATATATGCTCCATAGCTCAAGAACGGTTACTATTCATCTTCTCTTTTTCCTCTTTCATTTTCTCCTATTTTTTTTTTCTGTTTTTCCTCTCCTTTTAGGGCAGCTGCAGGAAATTAATAAGAGGGAGGAGAGATGATTAGCCAATGTGCCCAATTTACTCTTGGTTTATACAAAAACTACCAAGATGTCATTCAGTTGGATTTCAATCGTCCAGTTTGTTTTCTCTTTGCTCTATCTTTCTTTAAGTTGGCTGATGAAATATGACGCCTTTTGGAAGAGAATATGATCTCAAAATATCACAATTTCACCTTCTCAAATAATAATATTTTATTGTAATTAATCACATGTCCTTGATTATTTTATTATTGCTTTTTTCACTTGGCCAAGAAAGCTTCCACATGGCATGACTTGTGTCCAAGTCTTATTTTTCTCTTTTCCTTCTCTTGTTTGGACAAAAATTAAGGTCCTTTGGGAAGAGATGATGATCTTCAAAATTATTACTTGACATATTAGTATTTAATTGCCAAATTATCATATGCTAATTTGACTTTTATTTCATCTTTTCATACTTAGACAAAAATGCCTCCACATGTCATAATTGGGACCAACTAAATATTTCCCCTCTTGTGTCCCTATTTGGACGAAAATTGCATAAAGAAAATGGAGAATAAAAGCTATCTTTGCTTGATTGGCCAAATGAACATTTTGCCCTTATACTTTGCGATTAAATTAGGCTTTCTTCCTTCCCTTTGTGTTTGCCCGAAATTCAAGTGTTTCTTGAGCCCAAGAATTATACCCTTTTATTCTTCATTGTTAGGCATCAAGAATGGGCTTTTATGAAGATACAAATTATATTTTATGTCTTATTGTGGCTCAAAATTCATGTGGCTACCAGTTGCACCGTTTGGCTATTATTTCAAGTGCCATTATTCACCATTTTATTCCCTTTAATATAATATAAGGAATTTTGGTGACTGAAATTTCGAATGTTACATATACTCCTTTGGTTCTTAATGTAGTACCTAATTGGAAAGTTGATGTTAGTCCTAAATGTAACACCTATTATCCATATTTGTCGGTCTTTTCCAAAATTACCCCTATTAATGCTTCCTCAACAATAATTAGGTATGAAAGAGATTGAAAGAATTTGGGAAGATGGTGATGCTTTAAAAAATATGTCATATTAATTAATTTCCTCAAATTAATCAAAATAGTTAAATAGGTCTTACATTTGGATCTCAGGAGTGTGTAGCATATGCATAATTAAGTGAAACAAAGTAAATATATAACGATTCTCCACAAATATCATATTAAATGCAAAACCCAAACTTGCATCAATCTCTCAATGAAGCTCTTTTACGTACTTTTGATGCTCTATAGCATAATATTCACACAACTTCATTCCCAGTGTACTGTAATAGCTCTTCACCATTTCCTTACATTTCTTATTTATCTCCTTAGTATAGTTTTCTTTTACGTTATATGTTATTACGTGTGTCTTCAATTTCCCAATGACGAATATGATTTCTTGTTGGCATCAAATTCCATTTCATGCAAGTTTAAAATTTGCACGGTCCTAAATTGCATTTTTTTGTCAGTATCTTAAATTCCATTTGACTAGCTACTAGCATTGTGAAAATTGTGCTAAAGGAATTCAAGAGTTTATTTGAATAAAGCCAAACAAACACATTTTTTAATCAAATTTTATCCGTGTACTCCAGCTAAAAATGCGACAAACTTCTGAAATAAGATCAACAAATCAAAAATTTGTGCGCTATATGCATGGTTCCCATGATTATTCTGAATAAAGCAAAGGGATTAGTCTCTGCCGTCCCTACCATATTTCTGCTTTTTCTGGATCATATATATGGGAAATATTATATATGGGCACCCAAATTAAATAATACAACTTGCTTATATAGGTCTGTTAGAAAGATAAAGTTTACATTCGTGGGCAAATTTTCTTGTCCATTATTAGCATATACACATCATACAGCACTAGTGAACATTTGCAGTTGGTGAAAGTTCTTTTAATCAATGCTTTTTTTTTTTTATCGGCTTTTTTTTTTTTTGGTTCAAATTTTTTTATCGGCTTTTAATCAATGCTTTTAGAGTGTGAGCGGATATGAGTGGAATGTCCATTTCAGGTTGATTGATGCGATGGTATATGGTTTCGCACTGATCATTACCAAAGTCATATATATATACACATATTAAAATATTGAGTAAAATATGTTAATATCTTTTAGATTTTTAAAAGAATTACAATCGCCCATGTTTTTAAAACCTATAATTTAGTCCATTTTTTAATATCGTTAAAAATATTTTATTAAAAATAACAAAAAACTTAAATTATTAAAATAATTATGCTAAAAAAACTTTCCTTCATAATCTAATTGTCTACCCATGCCCCTCCTTTTCCAATTTAGAAATTTTTAAATAATTAAGTATGGTATCTTTTAAATAATTTTTTTTTTACAAATGTATTGAAATTAATAAAATTTGAAGTTAAATAGACATAAATTGTGTTAGCTTATTAATCCATCAATCCTCATTATCTTAAATGCCTAATTATTTAATTATTTTTGTGCAGACATATTTGAAATATTATCAAAACTCAAAAAATAAGTGTCACTTTAATGCAGTTTAAATTATTTTTAAACAATATTTATGTTGAAAGGGGCACTTTTTTGGTTCCAATATAAGTGATATAATTTATTGTAGCAAATGGATGGAATCTTAAAACTGAAGGTAAATTGATTTTTTTATACATGTTATGTAAATTAATTTTGAGGGAGCTGGATAGAGGTTTTTTAATGAATGTTGGTGATCGGTTTACTTGGGAGCGTGGATGTCTTAAGGAAAATATTGACTGGGCGTTTATGAACAATAATTGGAATACTTTGTTTCCCTTTACAAGGACATATCACCTGAGCAAGTTCGGGTCTGATCATTGTCCAATCCTTCTTAAAACTAACCCTCCTATTCCTCACCTTCGTCCTAAAACTTTATTTCGTTGTCAAGCGGCCTGGTTCCTTGAAGAGGAGTTTAGGGATCTGGTTAGGCAAACATGGGACTGGGGGGTTGGAATGAAAAGGTGAAAAATTTTTCAGAGCAAGCTCGGGATTGGAATACAAGGAAGATAGGGAATTTGAATAGCAGAAAGAGGAGTATTTTGAATCGGATTGAAGGTATTGACAGATCTAGAGCAAGAAAGGATAATCAGTTTTTAGTTCAAATTGAAAATGAATTGTGGAAAGAGTATAATAAAGTTCTAACCCAGGAAGAACTTCTTTGGTACCAGAAATCGAGGTGCAATTGGTTGAAATGGGGGGATAAGAATAGTAAGTTCTTTCATACTGCAGCTGTGATAAGGAGAAGAATAAATAGAGTGGATGGTCTTAGGGATATGAACGGGGAATGGATATTTGATCACAACAGCTTAAGGAATATGGCGGTCTCTTATTATAAAGATCTTTTCAGGAGTGAGTTAACAAATTTCGTCTCAATTGATACACATCAATGTTTCCCCGCTTTAACATCAACGGACTTGGAAAAGATTCATACAGAATTATCCAGGGAAGAAATCAAAGAAGCGATGTTTGATCTGGGCGACTTTAAAGCTCCTGGCCCGGATAGGTTACAGTTGGTTTTCTACCAAGAATACTGGTCAATCCTTCAGGAGCACATTGTAGAGTTGGTTGGGAGAATTTTCCAGGACCCGGAGAGAATCAAAGAAATAAATAATACTAACATTGTTCTTATTCCAAAATTGGAGAACCCG
Source organism: Inga leiocalycina (assembly GCA_963242795.1). Classification (NCBI taxonomy): domain Eukaryota; kingdom Viridiplantae; phylum Streptophyta; class Magnoliopsida; order Fabales; family Fabaceae; genus Inga; species Inga leiocalycina. The sequence continues at coordinate 56,029,794 of OY725326.1, read as the reverse complement.
GAGACAATTAGGGATTTCAGACTGATATCTCTTTGCAATGTGAGTTATAAGATTATTACCAAAATCATGAGTCATCGTCTTCGGGATATTATGGGGAAAGTGGTTGGTAATCATCAATGCAGCTTCATTGCGGGTCGTCAGAGTAGTGAAAATATCATAATTGCACAGGAAGTGATTCATTCTATGAAGACAAAAACTGGGAGAAATGGGTGGATGGCAATTAAGGTGGACCTTGAAAAGGCGTATGATCGCCTGGAGTGGCCGTTTATCTATGATACTCTTAGATTGGTGGGCATAGAAGGGAGAATCTCTGAGGTTATTATGGCGTGCATTACAAGTCCATCTTTTCAGGTTTTATGGAACGGGGAAGCTACGGGAAATTGTAAGTCCTCTCGCGGAATTAGACAGGGGGATCCTCTTTCTCCTTACATATTTACCCTATGCATGGAACACCTGAATCATATAATCCAGGATGCTATTACGGAAGAGGAATGGAATCCCATTAAGCTGAGAAGAAATGGTCCCAACGTCTCGCATCTTTTCTTTGTAGATGATCTTATTCTATTTGGAGAGGCGTCGGAAAAGCAAGCGGAGCTAATGATGAAGTGCATGCAGATTTTCTTTAATATGTCTGGTCAAAAAAAGAACATGGACAAGACTAGAGTGTGTTTCTCATGGAAAGTGCATTTTTCCAGAGAAGTGGAGTTAAGTCAAAAGATGGGGATTAGTCTTACGGCAGATTTGGGAAAATACCTGGGTATTCCATTAATTCATAAAAGAGTTACTAAGCTTACCTTTACACCTGTTTTGGAGAAAACTATGAAGAAGATAGCTGGGTGGAAAAGAGGATGTTTAAGCTTTGCGGGTAGAACTGTTCTCATTAAAGCTGTTCTTTCCGCTTTGCCTTCGTATCAGATGCAAACAATGTTGATTCCTAAAGGGATTCTGCGAGATTTGAAGAGGAAAAGTAGAAAATTTCTTTGGGATGAACAGGATGACAGGAAGAAACTCCATCTCATTTCTTGGGACCAAATTACAAGAGACAAGAAAGCGGGTGGCCTGGGGATTAGAGACATGTGCAAACAGAATGAAGCTTTTATCATGAAACTTTGTTGGCAGATCCTTAATAATACTGATAAGCTGTGGGTCCAAGTACTGAGAGGAAAATATAGTTGGGATCAGCAGAATGGCCCGGTAACTAAAAGAAATGCGTCACCTACCTGGAGGGGTATTTGCTCTGTTTAGGACAGGTTTCAGAAGGGTGTGGGAGTTAAAGAGGGCAATGGAGCTTCTGCTTCTTTTTGGCTTGACAACTGGTATGATATTGATAGACCGCTGATTGAGCTAATCCCTGGGAGGGAGAGTTTCATCGATACAAATGAAAAAGTTATCGGCTATGTAAATCCCTGGGGAGAATGGGATATTCCCAAGATGACTAACTGGTTCCATTATCATATTATTCAAACTATTATTTGTGCCAACCCACCAGGGGAAGACAGAGGAGATGATAGATATATTTGGAAGCCTTCGTCTGATGGTTGTTTCTCTGTGAGTTCGGCATACCGTTTTATTAATGTAGGTACTTCTAGCTCGAGTACAACAATCTGGAGGGCACTTTGGAAATGGCAGATACCTGAGAAGATTAAATCCTTCATGTGGTTAGTTGCACATGGTAACATGTATACAGCGCAGCTCAGGACAAGGAGGGGAGTCTCAGATGATGCAACTTGTCCTTTTCACTGTGACCAGGATGAGGATGTCATACATCTTCTGAGAGATTGTGTCAACGCTCGGGAGAGATGGATTTCCATTGTTAAGCCAGGTATGTGGAATATGTTTACCAATTTGCAGGGACCTGAGTGGATAGAATGGAACATCAAGTATGAAGCAGGACGAGATTTCACAAAGAAGATCAGCTGGGCAACTTTATTCGGATATGTCTGTTGGGATATTTGGGTGGACAGATGTCGGAAGCTGTTCGGGGAAAAAACCAACATGGATCATCAGAATGCTTAATCAAGTCTATTTCGAGCAAGTTGGGATATGGAATTGAATGCCCATTGCAATTTTTATGCTTGAGCTGCTGATGGGGCTTCGGATCAATTACCAAGGAAGCAGGGGTTCTACAGACTAGAAGCAGACGGATCGGTCTTGGAGTCAGGTCAAAGTGCAAGTGCGGGAGTGATTAAGGATGAAGATGGAGGCTGGGTGTGTGGCTACATATGCAGACTTTCACACGTTCCTCCAGTTATTGCTGAGATTATCGCTATCATTCAGGGACTCCAAATCTGCTAAAATAGAGATATCAAAAGGATAATTGTTTGCACCGATTGTGTTGAAGCTGTTAATTTGCTTACTAGGGGTTGTGATCATAGGTATCCCTTCAGAGATGTTATTGATGAGGCAAGGTTATGGATGGCAAAAGAGTGGCAGGTCATGCTTACACATATCTCTAGAGACCTTAATGTTCATTCTGATTATTTAGCATCGTTAGCTCATGATAGTATGATTAATTTTGTTACTTTTGATCATCCACCTCCTACGCTTAGGATAGGCGATAGCTGATGAGAGTGTCTTGTTTTATGCCTTTTTCGGAGGCAGCTTTGTATTAATCTGTTGTGGATTAATGAATTCCAGTTTGATATTCAAAAAAAGAAAGATAAAGTTTACATTCGTGGGCAAATTTTCTTGTCCATTATTAGCATATACACATCATACAGCACTAGTGAACATTTGCAGTTGGTGAAAGTTCTTTTAATCAATGCTTTTATTTTTTTTTTTATCGGCTTTTAATCAATGCTTTTAGAGTGTGAGCGGATATGAGTGGAATGTCCATTTCAGGTTGATTGATGCGATGGTATATGGTTTCGCACTGGTCATTACCAAAGTCATATATATATACACATATTAAAATATTGAGTAAAATATGTTAATATCTTTTAGATTTTTAAAAGAATTACAATCGCCCATGTTTTTAAAACCTATAATTTAGTCCATTTTTTAATATCGTTAAAAATATTTTATTAAAAATGAAAAAAGACTTAAATTATTAAAATAATTATGCTAAAAAATATTTCCTTCATAATCTAATTGTCTACCCATGCCCCTCCTTGTCCAATTTAGAAATTTTTAAATAATTAAGTATGGTATCTTTTAAATAATTTTTTTTTTGCAAATGTATTGAAATTAATAAAATTTGAAGTTAAATAGACATAAATTGTGTTAGCTTATTAATCCATCAATCCTCATTATCTTAAATGCCTAATTATTTAATTATTTTTGTGCAGGCATATTTTGAAATATTATCAAAACTCAAAAAATAAGTGTCACTTTAATGCAGTTTAAATTATTTTTAAACAATATTTATGTTGAAAGGGGAACTTTTTTGGTTCCAATATAAGTGATATAATTTATTGTAGCAAATGGATGGAATCTTAAAACTGAAGGTAAATTGATTTTTTTATACATGTTATGTAAATTAATTTTGAGGGAGCTGGATAGAGGTTTTTTAAAATTTAAGAGAGGTTTATACATGTTTAAAAAAAGTGTCATAAAGATAGTGGAAATGTGGCCTTGCTAAATTTCTTTCTTTTTTTTTTATTATTTTTGACTCATTTTACCGACATTCCAAATAACCGGCTTTATAGAGATTCGAAGCAAATCTTTGCATAACAATATTTTAAACATTCTAGATAGCAATATATATATATATATATATATATATTGTTGGACTTTGGGTCCAAGTCCGCCCTTGATGGGCCAGACTATTTGATTAGGAAATAAGTAGCCTAATCAAATAAGAATAAAATCAGCATAAAATGTAGATTGGGGAATAATTCAGCAATAATTATGGATTTGTTAAAAGAGGAACAAATCACCATAATTAGGGAATTAATTGAGAGACAATTAATTGTCATCTTGGAAGGCAAGAAAGAGTGCACACGTTTCCTAATTAGTGGCATCCATAAACCACTATAAATAGGGTGTGCCTCCTCAATTGCAATTCACCCCGCCATTGAGTTTTCTAGCAATTCTCTTCTCTTTTACCATCTTTCTGGTTCTAGTGATCTGCTGTGCAAATCACAATTAGGCTCTAGTAGTCTAATAATTGTGTGGGCACAAGTATGGAGTATTGGAGCTTTGACCCGGATCCGAACATGGATTCGTCCAGGTACGCCTAATCTCCTTTTTAGTTAATATTTTTCCTACATTGGCATCAAAGCCATTTGATCTTTGAGGCCGTGATTATTCTATGTGAATAATAATGTGATATAATTTGTTTATATCTCTCCATCATATTTTCCGCTGTGCTACTATATTTTTTCAAGCTTTATATCTGTAGCCTCTATTGCTTGAAATTTTGTTGGATATGCATATTCTCTGGTTCATATGTGAATACTTTTGGGAATCTGGGCGTATGTTTTCCAAAACGTGAACATGTGTGTATATATATATATATGTATATATTTTGCTTCTGCATATTTTGAAAGCTTCAGATGTGATATATATATTTGTTGCTGGGTGTTTTTTAAATATATATTGAATGCATGCTAATATCATTTGGGCCTCTGGTTATCTTATATATATATATATATATAATATGTGTGTGTGTATATATAATTCATGGCTCAAAGCTTCGTTTCCTCTTCGTTCATATTAAAGGTGAGTTTTTTGGGACCAATATGGAACCAAAAACGAAAAGCCTTAACTCCTTAAAGGTTAGAAGAGCCTTTGAAACTCAGAGGACATACATCCACATCGGTTTACGTCGCACCGACAACGTTGAGAAAAATTGGGTGTTTGAAACTCGGTGTTTTTGCCGCGTCAAACGAAGTCCGGATGAGGGAGAAACAAAGGAAAGAAGTTGGCGGGTCATTAGTCACCGCCGCTACTTCACACGCGATTTGATCAACGAAATAGAGGTTTTAAGATCAAATAAATGCCATGGATTTGTAGTTCGCTGAACTACGATTCCAACAACACCAAGAACACGAAAAACGGAGCTAAAACGAGGGAGATATGGCCTCCTGAAGTTGGTGGGTCGCGATGACCCGTCGGAGCTCCAACCGGGTCGGATTGACCCGACTGGAGGTTGAAGACAATGACGTGGCAGTCAACGCCACGTCATCGGTCAACCAATGCCACGTGTCTCCAATGAACAGTCGCCACGTCTGCGACAAAAGGCACGTCAGCATCGGTCAATGAGGCCACGCCATCCATTGACCAGCCACGTTGATCGAGACACGTCATCGCCACATCAGCGGTGACGGGTCATAGTTGACCAGGCAAAGTTGACTAGTCAACGGTCAATGGTCAACAGTCATTCGTTGACGGTTGACCTAAAAAAAAGGGAAAGGACATATGGTGCGTGGGGCCCACTGGGGTCTCCTTTTGACACGTGGCAAGCACTGTCGGAGAGAGGACGGCACGTAGAGTCTTGGGTGCCAGCGCGTGTCGCCGGCGGAAGGCCATAAGGCGGCGCGTGTACGTCACATACCACCACCGAGTGTGGCCAATGCTGGAATTTTCCAATTTTTCTGGATTTTTCCATCCAAACACCTTCTAGGGGCGTATGAGAGTGCGTAGGACCTCCGATTGAAATTTGGTTGGTTCCTAAAAATCCCTAAATTCAAGAGCTTCAATTTAATATATAATTTGTATATATTTGAAGCACGTTTGGATCTATTTTGAGTCAAAAAGGTGCTTGTATGCACCTAGAGATTCCCAAAAATGTTGGAATTGAATCAATGTTGGTTCTATAGTTTTTGGGATAGGTTGGCTTATTTTTTTTAAGAGTTTTTTCAATTGCAACATAAGGTTAAATGCTGAAAGATTCTTTAAAAGTAAGGGATTATTCAAATGAGTTTTTGAATATAAAATCCTATCCAACCTTGACTCAAACTCTTAGAGATAAAACCTGAAAAATTGCAGCAACTTAAAATTATTCAATAATTATTGAATAATAATAAGTTTTCCCAAATGTTGAAGCAATGACTTCTAAAAGTCAACCTTTTATCACATATGTTGTGACAAAGGACAAGATAGATAAAGATGTGAGAATCATCTCATCAAGTGGGAGGTATGCTGCAAATACATCCAAATGAGTGGATGTAAACATGGCAAAGAGGAGCTGGACATTGTAGCTAGACGCTACATGAGTTAATATGGTCAGAAGAGCCTATGAGAGAGAGAATCTGTTAAGAGACAACAATATGAGGCTTAAATTTTTGAATGTTTTTGTTTTTCCATTGAATTTAAGATTAAATTCTCTGTTAGTTTATAGAATTGAATTCAATATATTCTCTTCTTGCTTTCTTGAACATTCATGCTAGTTAAATGATATTGTGTTATTATCTTTGATTGAGTGGGAGTTTTTCTGGAATGCGTCTAGAAATCCAAAGGGGAAAGTGTTCAATGAAGACTGTGGTTAAAAGGGTGATGAGCTAACTAGTATGATTGGGATGGGAGTCAACATAGTTGTTTCCTGAACATGAAACTAGTGAACTTATTATCTAATTATCCTTTGTCTTATTTGAACAAATAAGATTTGTATACCATAATCGTCTGAGTGACCAATTATGACCAAGTCTATTTGACTGAGCTTATGAAGACAAGCTTAATAGAGATATCTGTGGAATTAAAATCTCTCAAATCTCTTTCATTCAAGAAGAATGAGATGTCAGGCACATCCTACCAACTAGTCTTCAGCATTTAAAGGCTGAAGCAACTGAAGGATACAAGAGGTTTATGCTATCAAGATAGAAAGAACAATATTGCTCAAACTTATGTTGGTATAAGCAATGTAACCTTATCTAAGCCGTGTGGATAGTGTTGGAAGATTGTGTAATAGGTGATCTTCTTCCAAGTTAAAACTAAGTTAAGTTTTAACACAGTGTGCTAAGTCCTAACATGTCGTTTAGGCAACACTTCAGACAAATGTCAAACTAAGAAGTTGAGACAAACTAAATGCCAAGTTCTTTCTAACAAACAACAAGTGAATGTTGTGACAAGATGTCTCTTAATGAGTGGGAGTAAGTTGTGTCTCCCAGTGAGTGGGAGTAAGGCATGTTTTTCGATGAATAAGCGTATACAAAAGTACAAATTGCCCCTGATATGCATATTGTAACCTTCAGCAATGTGATTCGCCACATTGAACTTGAGTGTGAAAGACTGAAGGATTCAAGATCCATCAATCAGACGAACTTAGCTAAAGAGTTGGAGGATTCATCCTCTAAGCCCAAGGGCAACAAACCTATGAGGTAAACTTGATCTAGAGGAGGTCAAATGGTTTCTACAAATATGAAAAGCTACATTCATAATTCTTAAGGGTTATAAAAGTAGCGATCCACATGAGTTGTGGATATTTCATAGAAGCATATGGCTTCATGTCAAATGCAAAGCAACAAAGAGATAGAATCAAGGGATTGGAACTTGCACGTTAACTCTGCATATATAAACCACCCTGATTCACTCCATGCAATTGCAACTGATAGAATTACATCTTTGTTATCTCTTTAGTTAAGGATCGATGGGACTATGATTCTCAAAATCCTTTGTTGGATTTTGATGTTTCTTTTCTAGGGATAAAAGATTCCATTTCTTGCCACATGTACACCTTGGTCAAAAGGAATGATCAAACTAGCAAAAGAGTATTTGCAAAACAACGTGTGCTAAAGGTTTAATACCCTTATGAATAAGTTGAGAACTCATTCTACCTGGCAAGAAAGACAAAGAAACATTTTTGAGAAAATCCACTACAATTGGCAAATTATGATGTTGGTGAACCAATGAACGTGAGGGCAAAACACAAACAGCTTGATGTTTTCGTTGACATTGTGGACGTTTACTCGAAATACAGTAATGTTTACTTGATTTTTGGCAAGTGTGAAGCTGTTAGATAATGGTTGATCTAGTCAGGAATCAATGAAACTAAAAGGATAAGACCTTTTGAACTAACAAGGGTTAAAGACACCCATGTGCTTAGTTCAAGCTGTTTTGTGTACAAGAAAGGCATTGTTAGGCAACTATCAATACCTAAAACCCTTCAACATAATAGAGTTGTTGAAATGGAGAGATAGACCTCTCCTTGATTTGGTTATGAACATAATGGCATCAATGAGGCTATCAGCCATATATTGGTAGGTGGACTCATAGCTATTATATTCACACTTCACCAAATGCCCTCTATGTCAGTCACGACCTTACCCTATGAATCATGGATGGGCCTTAGACTAGGACCAAGCTCGTTAAGACCATTAGGGTTATCAACTTTATATTCATAATTCTTCCTATGAGTAAGGAAGATTAGGGTCAAGGTATACAAGGTATCTCTTTGTGAGATGACATGAGAATTTGACATGACACGTCTTCATTAGTGAAAATGATGACGGTTTAGTGACTGATAGAAAATCGTGGGACACAACGTTCATAATACCCAGATTTCCTAGCAGGAAATGAGCATTAATCACAATAAATCTCTTTAAGAGGTTCACAAATGACAAGGAATAACCAAGTGTTCCTAAGTTCACTGATCCGAGTAGGAGGATTGAGACCATTTTTACAATGAAAGAGGTAAGAGGTAAGTTACGAGAGAATTACCTCACTCATACATAGGAAAAGAATCCTATGAAATCCACCTCGGAGCAAATTGCCATCTAGCGAATGACTATAAGGGATAGATTCCCTAATGGAATGAATGCTCTCTTCATCATTTAGAAGGTGATGATAAGTACCTATAAGTGTCTGAAAGACACTAGAAGGACCTGTAAAGATGAATTACAAAGTGTCATGCAGGAGGTTTTGGATTCCTTTTAAACCAAATACGTGTTTGGGTAATTGTCACCTAGCCAAGAGGCGATTGGGAACAAGTAGATTCTCAAATCTGTTGGGGGTATGTAGAACCTAAAACACTTAGTGGCTAAGGGGTAATACAATGGAAGGTTGTCCATTGTGCGTTTTAACTCTGAACTTTGGCTATGACAACAAGCTTAGTCTTGAAAATTGCATCAAGATGATGTAAAGACCACCTTCCAATTTGGAATTTTGGAAATTGGATGATGAACTCTACATGAAGCAGCTTAAGGGCTTCGTAGAAATAATCACCCAGATAGTAGTAAATGAGGTTTTCACAAGGTGAAAGCCTCACCAACTTCTAAATAATCGAAGAACACTACACAAGTCCTAAATTGTCTAGTGATGATTCTTTGTGAAGTCATCCTTTATCAAATGACATATGAAACAAGTGTCAAGGGAGTCAAAGGAATAAAGGATAAGAGAATCCTTAAATTCTGAGTTGAGAAAGTCATGGGTTGAACAAATATCTTGATTGACAAGATAAACGGAGTTGCACAAGAAAGATACAGTCTTTTCCACCTAAGACATGTACAAGTGTAATCCTTAGACATCTTAGGATGTCAAAGTGCAAACCCATGGACACCCCTGAAGTCAAGGGCATAAACCTAAAGAGGTTACATGTCCTATGAGGAATCCAACATAAGAAAGGTGGATAGAGTCTCATGTGAGACTATAGTTGGTAATATGAATGTACACATTGGTGTACATAAGACCAAATGTTTTTGGTCAAACTTGGAAGTTGTTTTTGGTCCTGCTGTGAAATGGGTTATGAGAATAACCATGGATTAAGTTGTCAAGACAACAACTTTCCTTTTTTGAAAGGATACTCCAATGCAAGACCTAGGCAAATGGTGATGGAGTAAGGAAATATACAAAGTATTTTTTTTCCTGTTATCCATGGAAATAGAACGCAGGGTGTGTTCTACCATCATTCAAAGTGTCATATGGCTAAAGTAATTCCTATGAGAGATTGGGAATGAATGGTGGATAGAAGGATCCAAACGATAACATCTTATGATGAGGATCCTTAGTATCACAGTAAGGCGAAATATACTTTTTGATACATCTCTATGAGAGATATGCTTTCAAAGAGGGAAAGTGATAGTTCAATGACCTTCTACTGACAGAATGTTGGTAGATCCCCTTATTGAGCCCATAGCTTCATTTTCATTGAGTTAGTGAAAATCTAGGGGCGCAAATAAAATATAATAAGGTCGTAAACTTCTTTTATATGAAGATAAAAGAAATGGTATGTATGTTATGAGTAAATACATAAAGGTATACAGTTTTGTATGTCGTACTGGTCAAAAGAGGTTGGTTCACTCACACGAACAACCGTCTTCCCATGTTTTGCGAGGGCATGGGAAGGTAAGACGAGCAAATGATCACCATGAGATGGTTGAGAAGAATCTTTGGTTTGAGTTGCCTCAGTTAAACTGAGATGAGATCCACATGTGTGCGTATACACAGAAAATGGATCGAAGCATGAATATAGACCTGTAGCCAGGCAAAGAACTCTTTTTCACAAACGAGATTGTAAAAGAGATATTGTGAAAAAGATAGTTCTGGTTCGAATGTTGAGCATATTTTGGAACTAATGTCTGTACGGTGAAAGATAATGAAATCGACGTACACCTCAAACCATTCGCCATAGCATGCAATTCATACTACATGTGCTTGAGAGTCAAACTGCAACATAGGATGTGGGTGAAAGATCCCTAGTTCACCACAGTGTAAGTCCCAGGAAGGAAGAATACTTCCACGATGCCCTTAAGACTTAGGCGGCATCATGAAAGCTTGGTTTGGTGTCAGCTACTTTAGCTGAAGCTCCATGATCACACTCAATTCGGTCAGACGAGTGAAAATTAGGAAATCGACCAAGTCAAGATGGACTGATATTTAGTCAAAAAGGAAGATTTACTTCTAGATACATAAGGTGTACTAGTATCTGTGGTTGACCCCTTACTAGCTCTATGTGTAGCTAGTAAGTGCGGATACTATGTGCGTGGGAAGCAATCTGAGTTAATCAACATATTAACTCGAGAGGGATTAGATATGCCATGAGCAATATGTATGGGAGAATCTGGGGCATATGAGGCAATGAACATATAGCTTACGGTTATATATAAAGTGTCCTTGGATGCTGATCTGATATAAAGGATTTCTAGTATCACAAGCACCAAATCTTAAAGACGTTTTTGCCCATGCAGTCACGGCAGACGCCAAGTATGAAACAAGAAAGAGTAACGCATGCACGATGGGAGGCCCATCAAGTACGAGTGGGAGATGTTGGACTTTGGGTCCAAGTCCGCCCTTGATGGGCCGAACTATTTGATTAGGAAATAAGTAGCCTAATCAAATAAGAATAAAATCAGCATAAAATGCAGATTAGGGAATAATTCAGCAATAATTATGGATTTGTTAAAAGAGGAACAAATCACCATAATTAGGGAATTAATTGAGAGACAATTAATTGCTATATTGGAGGGCAAGAAGGAGTGCACATGTTTCCTAATTAGTGGTCTCCATAAACCACTATAAATAGGGTGTGCCTACTCAATTATAATTCACCCCGCCATTGAGTTTTTTGGCAATTCCCTTCTCTCCTACCATCTTTCTGGTTCTAGTGATTTGCTGTGCAAATCACAATTAGGCTCTAGTAGTCTAATAATTGTGTGGGCACAAGTATGGAGTATTGGAGCTTTGACCCGGATTCGAACATGGATTCGTCTAGGTACGCCTAATCTCCTTTTTAGTTAATATTTTTCCTACATATATATATAAACTCCCCTGAATTTTGAGCCATATATATAACTCACTTAGCATTTAAAATCTAATAGTAGTAATAAATCACCCTGAAGGCCTGAACTTCTACGTTGGTGCTCATAAACCCCAATCATCAATTATTTATCCTTTTAAACTTTTTTTCGACATATAATCCTTGCAAACAAATAGTTACATGTATATATAAGGGTTTACTATAATGTTTTAAATATTGGAAAGTTTATGTATTAGCTGATATAATGTTGAGGAGAGTTTTGTTTAACTTAGTCTAGAGAGAGAGAGAGAGAGAGAGAGAGCCTGGGAAAAAGAAATAGAGATAATTATTGAACGATGTGTGGCGTGGGGGCTCCTTGAGAGTTGAGACAACTTGGTTCAAATTTATTTCAAAGTGATTTGAAAGTATGGTAACATAAAAGATAAAACACGCTTTCCTCACCAAATTAGACAAACGGTATCAACTATATGTACGTTATACAGTGTTGTACGGAATTAATTACAACACAACTTTGCACGCAAGTGCCTTCTAGTGCTGAACTTAATACAAAGCATAAAGGCTTCAGCTTGGTTCCTATTACCACACAGATCCTTTCAAGCAATCAAGAACTAAGTTTTTTTTTTACCTTTCACGCCAAAAATGGCTCTCCGCTACCAATTTGTCTACCTTTCAAATGGTAATCTCTTCAAGCACAAAATGCTTCTATCAAATAAACCAATCTCCTCACTTTCAACCATCTCTACCTCTTGTGTTGTTCCTTGTACCATCCAATGCTTCGTTGTTTCTGATCAAAACAATATTACTGCTTGTCGACGTGTTAACTCCTTCAAACCTTCAATTTGGGATTATGATTATATCCAATAAGAAGTGATTTCGTGGTATGTTATTCATCACAAAGCATATTTACTAATTAGTTCGTTTTGATCTTAATATAAAAATTTCATAACCTTCTTTTTCTGGGTAGCCTTATGGGATTTATCATTTAGTTTCTTTGACTGATCTTGTGATAATGAGCTGATGTAAGATTGTCACAGGAAGAATCATATACAAAAGAAAGAGATAGATTGAAGGAAGAGGTAAAAGTGATGTTCTCAAAATTGGAAGATATTGTGAATCAGCTTGAGTTCATTGATGTCTTGCAGAGGCTAGGAGTGGCTGCTCATTTTAGCCTTGAAATTAGGAGCATAATGGAAAATGCTTACAATGATAATAACAATGGCATATTAAAAAAGAAAAAAAATTTATATGCCACGGCTCTTGAATTGAGACTCTTACGCCAGCATGGCTATAATGTGTCATCATCAGGTATTAATTTCTTATTTGATCCTCAAAAAATTCTCAAGTCGAATTTTTAGCATTGTTTGGTGAGAATATCCATTTACATGGTTTTCTTCTTGCAGATGAATTTAATGGATTTATAGATTCTGAGAATCGTTTTGATTCTCGGCTTTCCGTTGATATCAAGGGTTTGTTATCTTTATATGAAGCATCATTTCTAACAATGGAAGGTGAAGTAATATTAGATGAGGCAAGAGATTTCAGCTCAAAGTGTCTCAAAGAATTTGTTGAGAGCAAAAAAACAAAGATGAAAATGATATGATGTTTGTATTGGTTAACCATTCTCTGGAGCTTCCACTACATTGGAGGACATCAACATTGAAAGCTCGGTGGTTCATTGACGTTTACAAAAGAGGACAAAATGTAAACCCTTCTTTGCTTAGGCTGGCAAAACTGGATTTCAATATAGTACAAGTCCAGCACCAAGAAGATTTGAAACATACATCAAGGTAAACATAATTGTAGAAAGATATAATTTCGGTATTATGTATATAAGAAACGTTTTTTAGGGATAACCTTATAAGAGACAGACATTAACGGTATGTTTAAAATTTTTAGTATTATTTTGATGGCAAAAAAAATTTTTAGTATTATTTTGCTTTTATTATTTTACTCCCATTAATTATTGCCTCTGGTCCTATTCATTAACACCATTCTCTCTTATAGGTTTGGTCCTATATATAAGCAATATTCTCTTATCTTTTTTCTCACTCATTCTATTTCTCACCCATCATCTTCATTAATAAGGGTATGTTTAGAAAAAAAATGTATCTCTTACACATTCATTGCTTTTAATTAATTTTAATTGTTTGTTTTGCATTACTCATTGATTGTGGTAATTGTTGCTTATAAAAAAATGCAAAGGGACTATTGATTAGTTTCACTGCATTGATTGTGCACACTCTACCCTCACTCACTTACTCTCTCTCCACACGCACACACTGTTATTTTTAGAAACTAAGTTGTAGTCTTTTAAATATTTATTATCTTTAACTATTTTTAACCAATAATCTTTATCTATATAATTTCGTTATATGTATCTTATTAAAAAGGTGGAGGGAATATTATCTTTAGCTATTACATGTTTTTGTGTTGGAGGGGAAGTTATACTATAATTTCATGTCCAGCTATGTATTTTTTTCAATTATTGAAAAATATAACTAGTTGAATTTTGACTTGTTTTTTTTAAAGGCCATTCAAATAATATGATTAAAATCTCAGAGTACTATTATGCTTTTATTGTAATTAAGAAAAAAGTAGAGAATTTAACAAAGCTAAATCCTTCATATAAAAAAATAACATATCGATTACCACTAATTCAAAAATTTTTGGTATCATTTTTCATTTTTTACCCATTAATGTTGATTAGCCTAACAGCATTATATTAATTTTCCACACTTCCTCACCCACCCACCCACTCTCTCCCTCCATAAATATGGTTATTTTTAGAATATCGGTTGTATTCTTTTTAATATTTATTGTCTTTATCCATTTTTAACACACGTAATTCAGTTATTTTTATCTTATAAAAAAAAGAGGGAATATTACTTTTAGATATTACATATTATTGGGTTGGAGGGGAAATTATAGTATACCTTATTGTCCTGTATGTTATGAATATTTTTTCCTCGAAAGTAGTTGAATTTTTACTTGTTTCTTAAGGCCACTCAAATGTAATTAAATTCTCAATGTGTTTTTACCCTTTTATGGTAATTAATTAAGAAAACAGTAGAGAATTTTACTGCGCTAAATCCGTCCTATAGAATATAAATAGAACCAGCCAGTAACTGTGATCCTCATGGTTTGAATCCTAATGTTGGAGACTGGCATAAGGGATCCAGGTACTATTTACTGGCATATTAAGGAAAAAAATAGAAATTAGCATATTAATCATCATTAATTCTACATTTTTTGGGGTTTTTTTAATCATAAAGATGGTGGAAAAGAATTGGGCTCGTGGAAAAGCTGAGTTATGCAATAAGGGATCGAATGGTGGAAAACTTCTTTTGGACAATGGCTCTGGCTTTCCAG
Organism: Inga leiocalycina; assembly: GCA_963242795.1. Taxonomy (NCBI): domain Eukaryota; kingdom Viridiplantae; phylum Streptophyta; class Magnoliopsida; order Fabales; family Fabaceae; genus Inga; species Inga leiocalycina. Next base: position 56,014,793 of record OY725326.1, on the reverse strand, counting down.
CCACAACATGGACATTTCAGAAGATTGATGACAATTACCACAACATGGCTTTTCACAGGATGGTTGACCGGTAAGCACTTTGTGTTGATAATTATGTCAAACAATATAAATTTTGATAATTTGAATTGATCTTAGTCTTAGTCTTTTACTATCGTATTTTTCTTAAGTTTTTATTTTCTAAGAGCAATCTGCTTTCTTTTATGACATTTGTAATTTTTATGTCTGTCTTTATTTCTCTGTAATATTTTGATTAATGTTTAATACCAATTTTCTTTTTTCTATCAAAAAAAAAATATAAATGTTGAACACAAAATACAAATTGATCCTCTTACTTTATAAATTTTAATTTAGTTTCATAGATATTTTTTTATACAATCATTATTATTTTAAAAAATTAAATTTAATATGTCAACATTTGATAATGTATTATCAATATTTTTAAATTTCAATGACAACATTTTTTATTAACAAAATTAACAGTGTTAGGGTTAGAGGACTAAAAAGTCACTTTATAAAATTAAGGAAACAAAATGAAACCTTACATAAAATTAAAGGGACAAATGTACATTTTTACTTTAAAACTTTTTATGGCTTGTCAATTTAATTTCTCTCTCTGTCTAATTATCCTAATATTTATTACCATGTTGTAATTTTTTTATTGTACAGGTGGGATACAAATGCCTTGGATGAACTTCCAGACTACATGAAAATATGCTTCCTTGCACTTTATAACTTTGTTAATGAAGTAGCCTTTGACTTCCTTAAAGATAATGCCCAAAATATCATCCCTCACCTTGAGAAAGCGGTATGATGACTTATTTATGATTTCACACACGCGCCCACTCGGTCGCGCACACATATAATATCACAAAACATAATTAAATCACCACAATGAGTATTTATAATTTGACAAAAAATTGCACCTTAGTCTTTTAATATGACACAAGGTTTCATTTTGATCTCTTAATTTTATAAATTCTCTTTTAAGCCCTTTGACCCTAACACGATTAACAAAAAGTATTGAAATTGAAATTTAAAACGACGACAAACATTCTTAAGTGCTAACGAATTAAGTATAATTCTCAAAATAATAATGATTATTTAAAAAATACTCATAATTTGAGACTAAAAGTGTTAGGTTTAGAGGACTGATTTTTTTTTTTTTTTGAAATTACGAAACCAAGCTGAAACCCTGTACAATTTTTCAATGTATTTTAGAGGACCAAGGCGCACTTTTGACATATTTTCTTGTATTAATTTTCCTGTCCAATTTTTTGTCAGTGGTCTGATCTTTGCAAATCATAACTTGTTGAAGCAAGATGGTATTATTATTATCACAAACCAACCCTAGAAGAGTACATGGAAAATGCATGGATTTCAATTAGTGCGCCTGTCATACTCGTACATGCTTATTTTGCACTTCCGACTTCAATCACAAATGATGAGAACTTTGTTCGCTTGGAAGATTATTGTGAAACTATTCATTCTTCAGCAACTATTTTACGACTTGCCAATGACATGGGAACATCCAAGGTAACATATATATACGATAGTACCCCCTCCATCCTTATTTATAGGGTCCAAATTTTTGAACCCCTCCATCCTTAATTATAAAATCCAAATTTTTGAATACCTATGTTTCTTTTTATAAGATTCACCTTGGGTTATCTGTATATTAACTTTCCACATACATTATATTTCATTGGTGCTTTTATTTTTCTTTATAACCATTTGAGCCACCCAGTGTCTAGCACTTTTTTTGCTTCTTATTACCATGTATCCAAGCAACTGATTAATTTAGATCAAGGCTTTGTGATCAGGATGTCTCTCCTTAGGGGTCTTTTTCAATAAGGTGGGATTCGAAACTCAGTTCGCCTACTTTGTAGTCTAGCTAATCTACTACTAGACCAAGCACCCATGGATCTCATCATTGTTTTCAATTATTACTCTCTTATTTAGCTAGTTATAAATAAGAGAAATTTTGAGAGAGAGAAAGGTGCATTTTCTATGTTTTTATTACTTTTAACTAAGTTTAACAACTTTCTTAAAAATCATGCAATTCAGTTATTTGCATCTTATAATAAGGAATTGGGGAGTATCCTTTAACAAGTTTTTTAATTAAATACTAACAACATCACGATATGCGGTATATTAATGATTTTTCTTCATCTTTAATTTTGTTAGCGTGAAAAGGAGACAGGAGATATACCCAAAGCAATGGAGTGCTATATGAATGAAACTGGGGCTTCTGAGTCAGACGCTCGTAGACACATAAATTCCTTGATATTTGAAGCTTGGAAGAAGATAAATAAAGAAGCTACCAATTCTTCTTTCTCAAAGAGTTTTATTCAGGTTGCTGAAAACCTTGCTAGAATGTCTCTCTACATGTATCAACATGGGGATGGCCATACTGTTAAAGGCCCTCAAACTATAAGTCATATAACGTCATTACTTTTCCAACCTATCGTAGGAATTTAATTTTATGCAACAAATATATTTGGTTAAGAATATGTATATATGTATATACATGCGCGTTTGGAATAATGCTAATACTTGGATGTTATTATCTCCAGTCCTAAATATAAAAGCTAGACAAAGGATTTATGTTAAACCTAAATACAAGAAGACCATAATCAACTTTATTTCCCAAATTTATCATTTTCTCTTAAAGTATGCCTTTTTTTTTTTTTATGAATAAAAACACGGATGAGATTATGTGTTAGTACACTGCAAAGCTTCTCTCCTCACAGAGTTCAAGACAAAAATAGGCGGCTGATTGAGAAAACACACAAGCCTAGCTGTGATCTTCAAGATTTCTTTTGCCAGGATATCGATTCACTTCTCGTCTACACCAACCATCCCGAACCTCCCGCGATCCCAAACTGATGCCGATGATAATATTAAAAAAAAAAACTATCTCTCAAAGAGAGTTTCGTTTCTCTTATTGGAATAATCTAATAATAATGATCTTAAATATATTACATAATTTTATTAGAAAGAGCGGTAATAGAAGACTTGATGAAATACCTCAAGTTATAGTGATTCTGCACAATTAGGAAATTGTAGAGAACAAGAAAGAGTTAGAAAAAAATAAATCAAGGCTTCTTCTAATGGAAAAATGGGCATAGTTATGGTCTAGGAATAGCCGTCACCTATTAGAGAACACTCAGACAGCAAGTAGATATTTTATATGTTACTACTCTAACTTGGCCCATTTTATTTATAGGCCTCCATCAAAGCTTGAAATAGCTTATCAGCCAACTAGATAACCCTGAACAAACTCTCTATTCAAATCATTTGCAGTATACAATCAAAAGATATTTTATCTAAAACAATGATAAGATAATATATAGATATAATCTGTATTAAATAATAAAATATGTAGTGATATTTAATAAAATATCTAACACCTATTACTCGTCCCGTATCAACTATAGTGATTCTGCATAATTAGGAAATTGTAGAGAAGAAGAAAGAGTTAGAAGAAAATAAATCAAGGCTTCTTCTAATGGAAAAATGGGTATAGTTATAGTTTAGGAATAGCCGTCACCTATTAGAAAACACTTAGACAGCAAGTAGATATTTTATATGTTACTACTCTAACTTGGCCCATTTTATTTATAGACCTCCATCAAAGCTTGAAATAGCTTACCAGCCAACCAAATAACCCTGAACAAGCTCTCTATTCAAATCATTTGCAGTCTACAATCAAGAGATATTTTATCTAAAACAATGATAAGATAACATATAGATATAATCTGTATTAAATAATAAAATATGTAGTGATATTTAATAAAATATCTAACACCTCTTACTCGTCCCGTATCAACTATAGATGCAATGGCCACCACCTCAAGACATTCAGATTCTACCATAAGATGACGACATCCTTGATACCATGCAAACTTCAGGCCCATCAGTACTCCCCATGCATGCCACTGCCCAAAAACTTCACCGTTATAGTTTCGCATGACGCCACACCTCCGTGCTGAAAAGGCCCCGTCCGAGTTCATCTTCAAAAACCCAGGCTCCTTGATCCCCTAGATTTGGGATACCCTTTTGTAATGCCCCAACCCCTAAATGAAATTTTTTTTTTCCAAAGAAAGAATACAGGAAAATAATGCATTATTTTTTTGAAAAATCATAAAAAATTCAAAACTGCATCATTTTTATATCCATAAGATATCAAAATGTCACTCATTTCATATAGAATCTAACAATCATAACAAACAACAACAAAAATATTTTGAAAGCGGAAACATTTTTATGGGGTATTAGAGAGCACATTAGATTTCTTCATCTTCATGAGATTTGTGGGTTAATGAATTCCGCCCCAACACACTTTTGCGCTTAGATCCTGCATTCCTCCACTCACGATGACGTGAGATAGCGGGCCCAGATTGTTTTGATCATGTTTGCCTTTACAGTATTGGGCTTTTGGACTCCAGTCCTCTCATTATTAATTTCCCTCAAAGTCTTTGGGCCCTACACAATATACTGAGCCTATTAGATTAAACTCTCTCCATCCCCAAGGGCCTGAACGTAGACTTGGGCCTTATTTGATTCTTATTAAGTGTTTTTGTTCTCATTGGTTTTTTAAAGAGAAAATGATAGGAAAAAATTTTTGAAATTGTAAAATCCTAATTCAGGTATTTTTAATAAAATGAGTTATGAATTCCTTATCAAGTTACATCATTACCTTATTAATTTTTTGGTAACAAACCTGATTTGAAAATTTCCAATTTTAAAGTCCTTTTTATGTCATTTTTCCTTATCAAAACTAAGTTTTGGAGGAAAAACAAAAAAGATATGTTTAAATGATTTTTTTTAAATCTGTTTAATTGATTTTTGTTTTTGAAATATTTGAAAATAAAAATATAAATTTTTTTTGAAATAATTGTTTTCACAATGAACTTCTATTAGTATTGAGCAAACTAGGGATTGGAGATGACATGCAGATTGAGATAAGAAAGTAGCGAGTTCAAGTTTAGGAGGTGAGAGCTCAAGCGGTTAAGCGCGGAAGGAAGATATAACTCTACTTATTGTCAATGTTTTTCAGGCCTGGACTAGACCGGTCCGATCATCGATCGGAGAGGAGCGGTCTGTTTCAGAGCATTCAGCCGCTTTAAAGATCAAGCCGGAATAAGCCATTCGAAACCAGGATATGAGCCAGTAGCCAGAAAAAAACCGCGACCTGGAGCGGGTATTGAAAAGCCAACCGGGTGAAGAACTCAGAGCAATAAGCCATGTACGAAGAAGAAGAAGAAGAAGAAGTTGACGGAAAGGGAGGAATATCAAACCAAATCTATATCTAACATCAAATAAAACTAATTTACCAAGAAAATGTTGAAAAATATACATGAGAAAAAGAAAATTAAAGAGCTTCATTGTTCATATCATCCATGTGCTTTGATGTTTGCCGACTGCCGTTTTGCCTTCGACGGAGATGGCCTTGTACATTCTGGATTTAGGGGTTTTTCAGATGTTTAGAGGAAACACTATTACAAAAGAGGGATTTAACGGTGCCCCCTTTTTTTACGCTTCTTTGAAGAAGCACTGTAAATAATATCTTATTTTTAAAAAAAAAGTTTAGAAGCTACGACGTTTCCTAATATAAACATCAAATCTTAGTATTAGGCTCGTGTGACACTTTTTTAAACAAGCGTCGCACAAAACATTTATTTATAAAAAAAAATAAAGTCCAATCTACGGCAATTTTTGAAAAGCGCCATAGCTTGAATAATTTTTAAGCATTTTGTTATTTGAAAAAACCCTTATGTGGCGCTTAAAATAAAGTGCAGGATAAGGGTGGGAGTAAGTCAAAAAAAATTAAATAAAGCTGACATTTATTATAATGCATTATTGTTAAGAATCTTATGTTGTATTAAGTCAAAAGGATCTTAGTAGAATCGAGAAAATAAGTCTTCAATTAACATTTAAATAGAGAATACTCTTTCTTAGTAATTCCTTTATTATTAAGCATTAATTATCCTCTATATTTGTCTTATTTAAAAAAAAGGCATCTTAAAACAATGTTTTGGAGATCTCTATCTTTTTTTTTAAAAAAAAAAAGTAATAGCACTTTAGCCGGTACATTCATAGAAAGCGTCGGCCAAGGGCTAAAACCTTGGCTGGCGCTTGCATGAGAAGCGCCGGCTAAAGCCACATATATTCAAACATGAATATAATAGGCATCACGTGGGTGCTTTGAATATTTAAGACACCCACGTGGTACTTTGAAATATACAGGCTACATGTGGTGCCTTAAGTATATTTAAGGTTATTTTTGTATTTAGTGTTTGATTTTTTTTATAAAAAATTAGGGAGCTACGGCGCTTTGATTTAGTGTTTGATTTTTAAAAAAAAATTAGGAAGCTACGACGCTTTGACAAAAAGCGCCGTAGCTTCTGTACAAATGACTATTTAATTTTCACCCCCCGGTCGTTTTTATTTTCATTTCCATCTTCCCATATTCCCTCTTGCTCCCCCATTTCCTAAAACTCTGTTGTAATACAAAGTTTCCTCTCCCATATTTTTTTTTTCTTGTCTCATCCTCCTTCAAAATCTCTCTAGTGTGTAAGTGTTTTTTTCCCTCAACATTTGGTTCACGTTTATTTTTAGTTAGAATATGTCATGAGTTTTATATGTATACTCATAATTCTTTTTAGGTATTTATTTGAAGTGTCAACTCTATCTTCTTGAACTTCCTATACATTGTAAGTTTTTTAATTTTTGAGCTTACAAATATAATAATACTTAGTTTAATTCATTCTATATATGATTTTTATGTAGTATTATGAAGATCAATGTTGAGTCCAATTGATTGACCAACAAGTGGATGAAATCATCGAGGAATAGTGTGAATATATGGTCAGACAATTAGTTAATATTTAGGTAAATACGTTAGGTTGTTTCTTTACCTATTCTCATGTTGTTTATTCTCTTAAAATTAGTTGTACAATTACATTAATTGTAATTACATATATCTAATATTGATTTTATGAATTAGCTATGTATTATTTCATTCTGATTTGGTTTACTTTTTTCCTATTCGTATTGTAAATTGTTGTGGATTTTAATTGATTGGGTTCAAGGAAACAATTACATAAAATAAAAAAAAATTATTAATTACCTATTACGGCGCTTCTGGGGAGAAGTGTCGTAGGAGGGCACTTAAAAAAAATAACACAAGCTACAACGTGTTCAGAAATTTAAAAAGCATTGTAGCTTACTTTTACGGCACTAGAAGCTATGGTGCATGGGAAGGGCCATAGGATTTATAAAAATAAGCGCCGTTTATTGTGTTTTTTGTAGTAGTGAAAGAAGAAAGAGATTGTGATTTCAGAAGTGTAAAAGAAAAATGCCTCGATCCTTGGTGTAAAAGCTAGCGGTTGTTAAAATAAATGAAAATAAAATGTTTTTTTTTGTTTTACCCATTTTCCCATGTCTCCAAGTTCTAACCTATATACCTACATGCAGCTAATTTTTTTTTTCTTTTTAATAATAGTTAACTTTCATTCAAGGTTCATGAACCCAGACCGAGTACTGAATTGGTCGGGGGTCAAATCGAGGCCAAATTGGTGAGTAATTGAAGATTCTAGGCTTATTAATATGAAATTTTAAAGAAAATTAATTTTTTTTAAAAAAATAGGAACCCGGACCGGCCCAAGAACCGGACTGTTCTACCGGCCTATTTGCCAATTTTCGGACTGGACCAGCCGGTCCGGTCCAGGTCCACGAACATTGCTTTCATTGCATCAGTCACACATGTTTACCGAGAGGCATTTAAAGTTGAAAATTTTTTAACTCTCTCTTTACCTTATTCTTTGTTTTATTCTTGGGAAAATCCCTCAAAAAGAACTTTTAAATTAAGAAAAGACGCAGAGGTGTTTTAAAATTTAATATCCTAGATCAGTGTGAGTGTCTGAACTGGAATATTAGAATTCGAGACAAAATGACATGCGTGACCCTGGAAGTTTTTAAATTGAAAAGCGTTGAGGGAGGCGTGATAATGGCGCTAAAACGCATTCAGGACTATTCATCTTCTCTGTCGTCATCGGTGTCGTTGGTCGACCCTGGATCCGTGGCCTTGGATTGCTATAGTCCACAACATTTAATATTTTGTGTTTCTCTGAATTAAATCCTGTTCTCAAAAAATGAGAAGTACCAAAAGCTAAACAATATCAATAACTCCGATGCCATGAGTTGAGATAAACTAGAAAGAAAACAGAGTGAAATCTTGAGCACTCGTCATCTTCTTCTCGGTTGCTAACAACTCCGATGTCATCACCCCCAACAACTCGCCATCTTCTTCTTTTATAGGATCCTGTGTATATGCGCTAAAAAACAGGGATAAACAGAGAAGAGATTATTAAGAACACTCAAGTGATCATAAGAAGTAATGAATAAGTTTGAAAAATCACTCGAATTGTCTGAGTCTTGACCCAATCACTTCCTGAGAAAATTTAGTAACGATTGCAACTACCGACCATCACCGCCAACGACTCGTCATCTTCTTCACAGTTATCATCGACATCTGCTTCATCATTGACATGATTCCCAACTCGACATTAGGCTTTACCAACACAGCATTACATTTTCACAACATCCTATTGACTTTCACAACTCGAGTTTGCCATTCACAACTCGAGTTCATATCATCACTGGAGGGTAACCGGAGAGTGATTAGCTTATAGGATGCAGAACTCGAGTTATGAATTGATAACTCGAGTTTCCCAACACAATCTTACATTTTCACGACATCCCGTTAGATTTTCACAACTCGAGTTTGTCATTCACAACTCGAGTTCATATAATCACTGGAGGGTAATCGGCGAGTGATTAGCTTATAGGATGCAGAACTCGAGTTATGAATTGATAACTCGAGTTTCCCAACACAATCTTACATTTTCACGATATCCTGTTACACTTTCACAACTCGAGTTTGCCATTCACAACTCGAGTTCATATCATCACTGGAGGGTAACCGGCGAGTGATTAGCTTATAGGATGCAGAACTCGAGTTATGAATTGATAACTCGAGTTTCCCAACACAATCTTACATTTTCACGACATCCTGTTACACTTTCACAACTCGAGGCCAAATGATACCGTATTTAATTTTCACCCCCCGGTCGTTTTTATTTTTATTTTCATCTTCCCATGTTCCCTCTTACTCCCCTATTTCCCAAAACTCTGTTGTAGTACAAAGTTTCCTCTCCCATGTGTTTTTTTTTTCTTGTCTCATCCTTCTTCAGAATCTCTCTAGTATGTAAGTGTTTTTTTTCCTCAACATTTGGTTCACGTTTATTTTTAGTTAGAATCTGTCATGAGTCTTATATGTGTACTCATAATTTTTTTTAGGTATTTATTTGAAGTGTCAACTCTGTCTTCTTAAACTTCCTATACATTGTAAGTTTTTTAATTTTTGAGCTTACAAATATAATAATACTTAGTTTAATTCGATCTATATATGATTTTTATGTAGTATTATGAAGATCAACGTTGTGTCCAATTGACTGACCAGCAAGTAGATGAAATCATCGAGGAATAGTGTGAATATATAATCAGGCAATTAATTAATATTTAGGTAAATACGTTAGGTTGTTTCTTTACTTATTCTCATGTTGTTTATTCTCTTAAAATTAGTTGTACAATTACATTAATTGTAATTACATATATCTAATATTGATTTTATGAATTAGCTATGTATTATTTCATTCTGATTTGGTTTACTTTTTTCCTATTCGTATTGTAAATTGTTGTGGATTTTAGTTGACTAGGTTCAAGGAAACAATTACATAAAATAATAAAAAAGAATTATTAATTACCTATTACGGCGCTTCTGGGGAGAAGTGTCGTAGGAGGGCACTTAAAAAAAATAACACAAGCTATAACGCGTTCAGAAATTTAAAAAGCACTATAGCTTATTTTTACGCCACTGGAAGCTATGGTGCATGGGAAGGGCCATAGGATTTATAAAAATAAGCGCCGTTTATTATGTTTTTTGTAGTAGTGGAAGAAGAAAGAGATTGTGATTTTCAGAAGTGTAAAAAAAGAATGCCTCCATCCTTGGTGTAAAAGCTAGCTGTTGTTAAAAAAAATGAAAATAAAATGTTTTTTTTTTGTTTTACCCATTTTCCCATGTCTCCAAGTTGTAACCTATATGCCTACATGCAGCTAATGTTTTTTTTTCTTTTTAATAATATTTAACTTTCACTCAAGGTTCATGAACCCAGACCGGGTACTGAATCGGTCGGGATACTAGGTTAAGGGTCAACAGGTCAGATCGAGGCCAAACCGGTGAGCAATTGAAGATTCTATGCTTATTAATATGAAATTCAAAAGAAAATTAAATTTTTTTTTTAAAAAACCGAACCAAGAACCGGACTTGTCTATCGGCCTATTCACCGATTTTCGGGCTGGACCAGCCGGTCTGGTCCAGGTTCACGAACATTGCTTTCATTACATCAGTCACACATGTTTACGGAGAGGCGTTTAAAGTTGAAAATTTTTTAACTCTCTTTTTACCTTATTTTTCGTTTTATTCTTTGTTTTTAGCTTTTATTTTCATATTATTAATTTCTCATTTCATTTTCATTTTTTATCTAAAATACTTAATACAAAATTAAATCTGTGCTTATCATTATCATCGGCAAAAAAATTAGATATATGTTATGAGGTACCATATAAATTTATTAACTTATTTAAAAATTAAACTATTTAAGTTTATTATTAAATTATTTGGTAATTTAATATTTTTGTATATATATTATTATATAAGTATATAATATTATTTTTTATTTAATTATTATATCACCGGTTCTACCGAACGGCCTGACTGTTTCAACCAATTGAACCACAACCCGTTAGCCTTTCCTACTCGATCTCCGGTCTGGCTTTTAAAACATTGCTTATTGTTCAATTTTACATAACAAAAGAACAAAAATGAAAAAAAAATATAAATGTTGATCTTGTCTTTTTATTTTTAAAAATGTATTATTGCCTTTTGTTTTACAAAACACAACAGAAAATTACTTACCATACAAGTATTTTTATTTAATTATTTGTTTTTTAAAACAAAAAGTTGTTTTGAAACCACGAAAACAACTATTAAAAGAAAAAGAAAAAGAAAACACGAAAACAAACCAGGCCTTATCCCTCTATTGCTCTTTTTTTTCCTCCACCTTTTCTCAAGGATGACCTTGAATCCCTCAAGTCTACCATCTTAGATTTTCTCCTTTCATCATATATGATCATATCTTTTCTTGTTCTTCTTTCAAAGTCCACATTCCATTTTCCCGCTAGAAATCTGGCCATCTGACAAACTTTCATCTTCCACCACTAAAGTTTTCAATCCCTCTCTCTATTGTAGCAAAAGAAGATAAGCTGGTATGGTCCCTTTCTAATAATATAATGGGCAATACTCAGTGAAGCTACGATACAATCTGACCTGAGCCAGAGATAATGCTCCCCAATATAGGTTAGCTACGTAACGTGGAAACAGATATGGAGGACGACTAAAACAATTCCCAGGATCAACAATTTCGTATGGAGTGTACTGACTGGAGCTTTAGCTGCCAAGGAAGCATTATATAGGAGGAGGACAAGCTGCTGAAACTGTAGAGCACTTAGTTTTCTTCTGCCCCTGGGTTTGGCGGTGAGTTATATCACTCAAAGTTTATGCCAATAATGTTTCCAACTTGAAAGACTGGTGGAACAATATTCTAAACCAGCACAATCCTCTTGAGGGGTTTGATATCGTTTTTTTTTTCCCGCTGGACTCTCTGAATCCTTGTGCAGTTATTGAGCAGGCACAGTGTTCTTCAAAGGACTATTGATAAGGTGAAATCCATTTCCGGAATTTTGACAGAAGCACTTGCTTTTAAAAAGTGCTCTTTTGCTTTCTCAAGACATGGGCAATGACAATGTCATATTTGAATCTCATTGCCGGCTTCTTGTCTATCAGTGCGGGACATATAATTTAATATTCTTCATATATTTTTTTTTCCACTCATTTTTACCTTCATTCGGGCTTGTATATTTTTTCATCTCAAAAGCCTCAAGTCCACAATCTTCTTCTATTTTAATATTCTTCATACTATGTTGAATTTTTAACATTGAGACATATGTTGAGAGTGTCTTTCTATTAAAAGAAATTAAGTCAATTTGATATGACTAGCTCCTCATGGTTATATACCTTTCAATTTTCTTCGTATTAATTGATGTGGGACACATATTCTAATCAAATATTTGACTTATCCTCATGATTATATACCTATAAAACCTTTCTTTTATCTTTGTATTAATTGATGCGGTACATATTTTCTAACAGAAATATTTGTCTTGCCTCATGGTTATATAACATTCATTTATCTTTCTATTAATTGATGTGGGACATATATTCTAATATAGATATTTGGGGTTCGTTATCATCTCTAGCTTGGTTCCAGATCTCCTTCACTTTTCGGAAAGGGAACTGTGTAGCTGATAAGCATGCTACAGATGCTTGTAAGGGGGTGTGCTCTATTGGGTGGGTGATGACACCCTTACCTCCTTTATCTTCTATCCTAGCTGATGGTGCTAATTAAGGGTATGAATTCGTCTTCTTAATCTGATCTTTCAGTTCACTCAGTTTAGGTGGATGACTGATTTTATTGCGTGTTATACTTGGTTATTTCCACTTTGTCCTTGTTTTGAGACTGTTTCTTTCTTTCCTTTTATTCTGTTTCATTGTTTCTTGTTTTGAGTCTTTGATGTATTTCAGCTTTTTGAGCCCCAGAAATGAAAGTCAGTAGCTTTTCGACCAAAAGAAATATTTTTTTCCGGTGGCCTGATCTTTGCAAATCATATTTAGTTGAGGCCAAATGATACCGTATGGCTATCAACCAAACTTGCATGAATACATAGAAAATGCGTGGATTTCAATTATAAAATTATTTAAATGATTGATAATAAGTATTAAACATAAAATTTCAAACTAACATTCTTTTATTCATTATTTTAAAATATTGATTCCTCATCATTTACGTATTTTCACGAACCAAAAAATTGATTATTTGTTCTCAATGTTCAAGAAGGGCTCAAGTATTTTCTGTGCACTCATGTAAACTTGTCCTCCACGGTTCTCTCAGCTTTTCTTTTTTTGTATGTAGTGGTTCACTCGGTCTCAGATAGACTATAGACTCACAATAACTGAGCTTGGCTCGTCTAGTTCTTGAGATAAACCTTATTAAATTTAAACCTCATATTAAAATTAAATATCAAATTATATATGAGTTTGCCCAATAAGGGGACAGTTTAAATTGGCCACCAATGGCAAATTAGCATGAACATTGTTGTTATCCGTTGAAATTATATGCGTTTTTTATATTGCCTTCGGTTCTTAATATAAGACATATTTATTTAATTTGATTAGATTAAAGAAGCTAGTTAATTTAGTTAATATGACATATAATTTCTAAAACTCTCTAGTTATCTTCCTTAATCCCCTCATTACCTTTCCTTGATTATTGTTGCATTGAGAGAGTATCAATAAGGATAAATTAGGGGGGGAAAGCACAAATATGAAAAATATATCTTATATTTAGTATCAATGTTAACTCTCCAAATATGTCTTATAGTAAGGACTAAAAGAAGTAATAAAGATATAAAATTCATCCACCATCATGGGAAGAGAGATATGATATTTATCCTATAATAAAATATCTTATTCAAAATTATGTATATCATATATACATTAATTTTGATAAATATCTTTAATAAGATTTTATCATTATGTTTAATTTATGGTCTTCCATAAAAATTTCTTATGACATGTTTTAGAATAAATCTTCTAAAGATTTCAAATCATAACTTAAACATATTATTATTATTATTATTTCAAATAATAAAAAGATAAATGGAAAATTAATTATTTAGTCTTGATAGTTTCACTGAGTTTGTAACTCAGTCCTTATATTTTAACTCGTTACAACTCATTCCTTATAGTTTCATTGAGTGTGTAACTCATCCTCATTAGTGCCACATGAGATGCAAGTATGTTCCATGCTGTCATTTTCCTTTCTTTTTTCATGTAAAAATCTTCACTTTTACGGTTTTACCGTCTTTGTACTCCAACCTGGTTTCCTTTGCCTTATCGCTTAACAGCTTAGAAGCCATAGAGCCATCATCGCTTTCATCTTCTGCACCTCAAGCTTTCCTATCTTCTTCTCCTTTCTGATACGTGGTTCATCTAGATCCAATTGTAAAAGCACTCAATCAAAAATAAAAGTATAGTATTGTTATCGAATTCTAAATTCATTTCCTTTCTTCATTTTGTTTAGCAATCGAAAGTAATAGAAAGTGCGGCTTGTAACACCTTGCCTTTATACTGGTCCGATGAGTTACTACATAATAATTTCAAACCACTACACCAGGTTTGGACTTAGAGAGTAAACATTTTCGAATAATGGTTGGAAACTTAATCCAAACGCAGGTTTGAACCTGTAAAATGAATGGGTTTTTCTGAAAAATTTAAAACCTCCTAAAACAATTTATCAGTGATCCAAACTCTTCATTAAAACTCATTATTCCTTAAACTAGATTTGATGGTATCAGAGTTCTTTTCTGATATCACATAAATCTATCGTTTGTCAAGTTATGTGTTCAAATCAGACAAGTGCCCATCACCATTTCAATAATTAAGCATAGTATTACTACCGATACCCCTACTATGCATGCTGATACTACTATTATGTGTACCGATTCCACTATGTACATCTACGTTCATATATGAACAGATACAAAATTGTAGCCCCATGAGGCTAACCAAAAGTCCTAAGTATAAAGGAAAAAAATTATACAAATAACTAACAAAATTAAGCTATTCCAGCTTCTCCATCTTCTTAGTTATCAGCGATAATTACTGTCAAACCCTATTAAAATAGTATGTGAGGGATAAGTTACTACCTGATAAATCTTGATCTTGATTGACGTGCTTTGGACGTCTTGGGCGAGTGTCAAATCCTATAACTTTTAATTTACAGGCAAAGAGTTATTACTTAGTCCAATTCCTTTGTAAATCATTCTCTTATGTTGGTTATCATTAGGGTCACTACATTAGGCCTAATATATAGCTAATGGGCCCAAGCTAACCCCAAATGCTAAACTTAACCCTTTAAGTCCAATTCTATTAAAAAAATTACTTTGAATTTTTGCATAATTACCACAAGTTGGTAGATTTTTCACTGAATTTTGAAAAATCATAACTAATTATAGAAAACTTCAATTTGGGTGATTCAAAATTCTGTGACCCTTATTAAGTCTATTTTAAGGTAAAAATACTTCCAGCAGCATCTAACCACACACACTTCCCAATTTTTTTCCCTCTGCTGCCAGAAAATTTGACCAGTTTTAATGGTCTACTTCAAACACTCATAACTCCTAATGTACTTATCTAAATCCTTCATAATACCTATTAAATTAAAGGTCTTTAAGTGTATTTTAATTTTGAAAAATCTCATCATCATCATCAGATGAAGTTATACAATGAAATTTTCACCACAACAAAACTGCCAGACAAAAACGCATATTGGCAGCTTAGTAAACTAAATTTCCAATATTTGATATTTTTAACTAGTCTTCCACAAATTAAAACCAGACCCTATTCCTACACAATTTTTCATGTAGAATCCAATGAAAATCTAAAAAATACCAAAATCAAACTCCCTCATGCAGTTTTGCTTCTGACAAAAATATGTGCTCAAAAATACCAAAAATCTAACCTTGTGTTTTTAACTACCGACAAGCTTAATACTTCAACAACCATCATATATCATCTTATATATGATTAAAACATCTTCCTTCTTCAAAAACACCCCTTGGACAAAATACATGAGTGGTTTAAGAGCTAAGAAAAACTCAATGAAATCACAAAGTATTCGGTTCAAAAGGAAGCCTACGCTTACCTCTTCGCGTTTCTACCAGTGATTCGGTATTTCGGCGGACTCTGGATGACTAACTTCCACAAAACACCTCATATGAGAAATCTAAGACCATAGAATTGAAGCATATAGTGAGTAGAGGAAATTTTCTGAAGGACTTACCGGACGATAACAGCGATTCGAGGTCGAAATCGTCTCCGATGTTCAGGAAATGTCACTATTCCTCCTCCTTCTCTCTTCTTTCTATTTTGCGTAGTGAAATCAGATTTTTCCTTCCTTTTTCTCCATTTGGATGAAATTTGACACTTAAAAGGGAAGGGAATGGTTGAGATTTAATCTTGCAAAGTGATCCCATCTTAGCTTGCCAAGTGTCACAAGTTTAAGGCTTAGTGCCCCATGTCATACAACCATTGGTCTTCCATTTTCTCTTTCTTAGGTGGCACCTAAATGGTTAGGGAAAGGGAAAGGCCTGACCATTTCCCCAGACTCCTAGGTTTGGTGCTCATATCGTAAAGTATGCAACCTAGCTAGAGACGGTAGATTCCTCGGACTCAACCATTAGGTGGCGCACACTAGAGATGACAACACGAAAGGCATAAAGTGGGTGTAATGATGAGGGACACATGTCACCTCCTCATTTGGCGTACACAAAAAAAAAACCTTTTGCTTTGTAATGATTTCCGGACACTTGTCATTTCCTTATTTAGCCATCATGAGTCAACATGAGCCATCATTACATACTTTATTAAAATTATTTTAATAAAGTTGCTCCATCAGTGCATTACTCGGAACTGTGGTACACATATCGAGGCATGCCATGCAACGCCCGAATCCGTCCAATATAAAAAATGGAGCCTTTGAGTCCTACAGTCACCGACGAATTTTCCTCTGACTACTTGCACTCATATTTTACAAGCCTGACTTCTCGATTTCTGTGAATGACAAAACGGGTATCCGGGAGTTCTGAGAGTGACACTACCTTTATTTGTAAATATTAGCATTTATTTTATTCCACTATTTCCATATTTACACTTTCTTTTAGGATTCTTAGCCCTTACATGAATTTTGGGATATCACAATCCATTCAAATGTCGATCTTTTGGTTAGAAAATGAAGAGGTTGGAAGATGATGGAAAGTGAAGAGGATTAGATTCTTCTTTTGAGATATGAAACCCAGCTAGCCTGGATCCTAATATAGATTTCATAATTCCAATAAATAGACTAAATTCTGGGAATTAAGTTGTGATGAGATCCCAATTTAGCGTTAACCTAGTTATAAGGTCTTGAATTACCATTCTCCGAAAAAATTCAGCCTTGGACCTTGAAGTTGAATGCATTAATTTGTCAACTTGTAAATTCGTTTGAAAATTAAAACCTAACTGGAAAAGAACTATTCCTTTATTTATTTATTTTTTTGCACCCCAGTTATCATAGAAAAATAACATGCGTGGAAATAAGATAATCTAATAGAAGAATGATAGTTTGCTTTATACTCCCTCCGGTCCTCATTATAAGACAAAGTTGACTTTTTTTGAGAAATTAAGGAAGCTAATTAAATTACTCTAGAGTATTTTTATTTTTATTTTTTTTCTCCAAACTAATTAGTTTGACTAATAAATTGATATATAATCTAAGGATACATAACATATGATATAATTAAGTAACTTATTTAGCTTCTTTAATTTTTCCAAAAAAAGTCAACTTTGTCTTATATTTAGGACCGGAGGTAGTAGTAATTTATGAGTTCCCTTTTTTTTATAACAATTCAGGAATTCATTTGAATGAGAAAAGAGGCCTTCCATTTAATAATTGTTTCAATGGGATTGTTATGCAAAGCTACACGCAATTTAGTTAATTTATTCCGAGTGAGATTGAAATAATTATATATGTTTTAGTAAGGGGAACTTTTTGAAATTTGTCCTAAAATGACAACGTACGCGTTATTTGTTCTTTTAGTCCATTGATCTTAATATTTTCCTACCAATTATTATATATATATATATATATATATATATCTATCTATCTATCTCACACACATATAATGGAATCGAAATTATATCCATGAGGAAAAAGCACAAAAAACAATTTTTTCGTCATCCACGAATTGGTTGAAGCATCTGATTATGAATTCAAATGTTTGATATGCATCAAGTAGGGGGAGAAATAGATTAGGTCATGCCAGAGTTTGGCTAAATAGGCTCGAGCTTGTAATGGGAGAATGAAACCTAGGCTTGGGCCTGAGCATATATTTAGGGTTTTTTTAAGGTTTAGGCATGAACATATATATAGGTTTTCTTTAAGTTTAGGCCTAAGCCTTAATAGGCCTTAAGCAATAGGCCTATGAAAAGGCCTCATATTTAACACCTTAAAGGCCGCAAGGAGACAAGCACTTTAAGCCCACTAAAGCTTACATTTATAAAATTAAATTGAAAATATTGTAAAAGACAACATGATTTTTTTCCCAAAAAAAAGGACCAAATCATTAAAAAAATTGAAATTTAAGAGAATAAAAAATTATACCTAGAAAGGAACTTCATATACTTAAAGTTTGTCAAAATCAATAATTTATAGAATTTATAGACACTGCAATTTTACTTTTCAAAAAGGACAGACCCTGCAAACTCTAACAACAGCACTGCATCGCAACAACAACAAAATATAGACAACGCATAGAGAATGACAAAGGGATTTGGAGTGATAAAAAACCTAACAGCACTGCATCGCCACGATGGCAAGTGGCTGAAACTTTCAATATTGATTCTTAAATTATAATACGAGAATGAAAAAAAAAAACCTAGGCTAAAAAGCCTAGGATACTATAGTAATTAATGAATTGTATCTATAAATTATAATACAATTACGAAAACAATTTAAATATTATATATTATATAAATACTATATTATATATAAATATAGATATATTCTTTAAATGCACAAATAGGCCAGAACTAAAGGCTTGCAGACCAGGCCTTAATAAAAATATGGCTAACTTAATTATGCATATAGGCCGTTAAATAGATCATAGTTTGACCTATTTGCTAAATAGGCTAGGCTGCAGGCCATCTAGTAGCCGTATGGCTTGTTCTAACCCAATGTGCAAGAGATAAAACCCATGAAGGATGTTTTTGACACATGAATTCAAATGTTGGAATTCACTTTTTATTATTGAAAAGCATATTATCCACATAAATATCAAATTTGTATGACAAAATTGATTTTTTTTGTCTTCAGGTCTTATACTTTTGGAGTATTTGCATATTTCACAAGCGTCACCTCATGTATACTCTAACTAATTAAAATGCAATAACTCATCTTATTTTAATCCTATATTGCAAATGAATCATCAAGTTAAATTCAGATTTTATGATTTTACGGATCATGGGTGAGAATTGCATTTTTTGTTTTCCTAAATTAAAAAGTTTATGTTTTCTAAAATAAAAAAAAATTGAATTTCTCTACATGACTCATCTATCAGGTATAATTAAAATAAAATGAGTTGTTATATTTTAATTAATCAGAGTCCAAATGAGATGGCGCTCCCAAGATATGTAAGTATTTTTCATACTTTTAATGTGTTGTAGTTTGGATCATTACATGTAAGCCACATATATTGTCCTAATAAGCAGTCCATGTCAGCCTAATTAACCATATTAATACAAGATCAGCAAAGTTATAACACATTAACCAATAATGTTGGATCTAGACGAAGGATTTAATTCCTCACAATGTGGCCAATCAATATTCAAAGCCACGTTGCAAGAGGTATCCATATTTAGTAATTGACGGTGCCTTGAACATGCCCCCAAAAGGATGCCTATTAAGATCATGTCCAAATCTTTATAAAGCTTTAGGAACTAACCTTTTGGATAACATAAAGTATACGAACAAAAAGTAACCGAAAAAAAGTATAGGGATTAAAACTAGAATTCATTAGAAATACAGGGATATAGAGTGCATTTAACACTTTATGTTTTATTAAGGGGGACCATTTTGAAATTTCTTCGAAAATAACCTTTAGTTTGATTAATGTGGACCATTTTGAAATTTCTCCGAAAATAACGACGTTTTATTTGTTCTGTAGGTAGATTAATTCCATACCAATTATTTTATATCCATACATATCGTGGAGTCAAAAATTACATTCGACCTTCGTATATTCATATAAAAGGACAGTCATTTTTTATCCACATATTTATAATAGCATGGAATCTAAATCATTCTCGTCCTTCTTTACCTAGTGACAAGGACGGTCATTTTACATCTCTTGATAAGGACAGTCATTTTAGATCTCTTTTTTATTAGGTCCCTTCTGAATTGACCTCAATAATAAATGCAATTTTATTCATTTTTGCCCTCAATTTGTCTCACGACTTTTATTCCCCATACATTCTCTTTTATCATTTTCTCATTATTACTCATCCTCTTATTCATTCATAAATGAGGGTATTGTTGGAAAAAAATTTATATTTCCTACATATTATTACATTAACTAATTTTAACTACATTATTTTCTGGAATCCTGCAATTTGGTTAAAATGATCCTATATATGAGGACGGAGAGAGTATATAGCATGGAATCTAGATGATTTTCAGACATCAATTCTTTATCTTGTAATAGGAATCGAGAAGGCAATTATATCAAGTATGTTAGGTATTTTGCGTGTTGTTCAACTTTCAAGAGGCACATCACATGCAGAGCTAGACAAATAAAATAACCTATTCAAGAGGGCTCTCAATTAAATCATTTTTTTAATTTTTTATGTCATCTTATTATTTAAGAGAGTCATTGTATTTAGTAGATTATTAGGAAGATTTGATATATCTTTTAGATATTTTGAATTATCCTAAGAATCTTTAAATTTATTAGTAGTTTTTCTTTTTAGGATATTATTCTTGATATATGAGTTGCCAAATAGTAATGTCAAGGATATTATTTAATATCATATTATTTTATCCTTGATTTAAATTTTTATAGTTGACATATTATCCACAATGTTTTTAGAATATCTTATAATACTATTTTTAAATTTTTGAGTCTCATTAGGGTTAGGAAATTTCTTTATTCAAAGGTCGATTTGTATTCAGTTATTTTGGAGATTATGGGATGAAGTTTCTTTATGCAATTATGTTCCTAATTAGGTTGGGTAAAGTATTTTTTGAATTTTTTTGTCTATTTTAGAAAAAAAAATTGGTTCAAAACAAACTAAATTGAAATAAGCAAGGTAAAAGCAGTTTCTAACTTAGAGATATTCTTTACGAAAATCCAAAGAAAATATTTGACGGAACACTTCGGCCAAAAATTAATAAGAGAGAATGACAGATAAATACCATTTGAACTCCAAAATCCTGCAAACCATAATAGTAATGGGATTGACAACGCAAATCTTTCTCAAAGAACTAATTTGAGATTTTGAAATTCATGTGGTATTTTTCTGTCATTCTCCCAACTGATAACTTTATAGCTTAAAGGTGATAATGATTTTTTTTTAAAATACTATTAGGTTTAAGGGAAAATTGTGAAGAGATCCCTCACTGGCAACATATTTATCAAATGGGACCTTCGAGTGTAGATTATCTTCCGCGTGTGTAGAATATCTTCCCTGTGTGCAAAATTCTTCCTTATACGTATGCAAAAATCTTCCCCTATGTGCAAAAAATCTTCCCTCCGTATACAGATATCTTCCCTCCGTATGCAGATATCTTTTCAGGTCCCATTTGGCAATTAAGTTGCCAATGGGGTCCTTTTTCATAATTCTCCCTAGGTTCAATCCATTCGTTGGTGTTGTACGAGGCATTTTTCCTGCAATTCCAAGAAAGTTTGACTATTCATGGTGTAGTTTGAAAGCAACACCCCCTGAAAATAGGAGAATTTGGTTCAATCTATGGGTGATATATCTTGTCTCCGCCAAACCCCTTAATATTTTGATATGCGCATAGTATTAAAGGCACAGTTCCATAGGTATACAGAAATAGTACAAATATACTGATAAGAAGTATTTGTTTACATATAGGAGTCTCCCCATAGAGTTTGATAATATATACACAATTTGTCCAAAATATCAAAAGTAAAATAAATATAACCAACAGCTCTGTTCTCTTAACTCGCACACCTCAGTTGGAAGTATTTGCCGCTTTGCCCTTGGAGCCGCTAGCTTCCACTAGGAGATTTTAATTTTGAAAAGGGGTGAGATTCAAATGAATCTTAGTAGTAACAGATAATCAATTATATAAAATGTAATAATAAATATGCCATGTACCACATGCAACAATATTATAATAACACACAATTCAGTTTAGTTTAGTTGGAAACATTCAGAGCCAGTCACTGTTGCAACTTCTACTCGTTTCATTCCTCAACTAGGCTCGAGGCCACTAACTAGGCATACCAGTGTACCCATAGACACTATGTTCAGTCATGATTAGAGTATCCGTAGGCACTATGGTCAGTCATGTTCAATGTACTCGTAGGCACTATGCTTCATACATATTACGGTAAATGGCATACACAAAACATATAAACATTCACATAGTGTATGAAGG
Source organism: Inga leiocalycina (assembly GCA_963242795.1). Taxonomy (NCBI): domain Eukaryota; kingdom Viridiplantae; phylum Streptophyta; class Magnoliopsida; order Fabales; family Fabaceae; genus Inga; species Inga leiocalycina. The sequence continues at coordinate 55,992,330 of OY725326.1, read as the reverse complement.
ATAATGTTACTACCTTAAATCCCTTTTTGCAACACAAATTAGTTCCTAATTTGATCCAACTTGGGATCAACATTCTGGTCCTAAAAATCTAAGTTTACAAGAATTAGGTTAATACCCATTCATGTATCACTTTAGAGTCTTCAAAATTACTTTTGTTGGTTATATTTGCTGAAAACTGAAAAATTATCAAAATGCTCTTGGGACCCAGTCCAGGCCCCCTTTTTACCTGGTCTGATAGCACTTTTTTAGAAATTTTGACCCAGGGGATTCCAACACAATTTTATGTGTAGAATCCATTTTTGACCTTTGTTTTGTAAAATCACTGTCAAATGACAGTTTTGCTCTTGACAACCCCTATTTAGGGTTTTAGGGGTATTTTTGTAATTTCACTTTCTATGGCTTATCTCACAAAGTGATCAACATCAACCCTACACAATTTTCCTGTCTGAACACTATGGAATCATCATATTCATGAAATTCAAGCCCTAACCCCTCTAAGAAGCCCTAACCAAAACATGTGTAAAATCGGTAAACTCAGAGACTCAACTCACGAGTTTTATAACAATGGCTAGAATGTTGAAGGAATCACTCATAGCTAGAAGTGGAAAAAGGTGAGAGACCTATCTAGTGATCTATATATAAATTAGATTACACTATCTCACTTTTACTCTAATTTAATATTGCAAATTAAAATTCAGATGAAATATAAGTTTTCTCACCGCTAATCTAAATACACTCTATAGTCTTGTTTGGGTCTTAGTTATTTAGCGAATAAATCAGGCTCAAGCCTCATTTAGACCTCTTCGTTTGGCCTGTTAAATCAGTCTATTTATTTTTTTAATCTATTAATATAATAAAATTGAATATTTATATGTGATAATGGAAATCCACATAATATTATAATATTCATAACACTCCTAATGAGACAAAAACATAGGGAAAAAGAAAAGCGTACACGATATGTTTATATTCACTTAAATTGACTCATTAAAAATCTCAATTTGAAAACTCAGCAGGACAAAAACCAAGGAAAAAAGAGTATAATTCTATTCCTCCTATGACAATCTCACTTCTTGTTTTTGATTCATGGTACTTGTAGGCCAATTACTTGAATATTGTTGTTGTACATGAATTTGTGAGCTTAGATTCTTTTCTGGCTGCGCTATACATGAACCACAATTTTCATATAATATTTTGAAACATTTTCTTTCTACATATCTTCTGGATATGAACATATTATCCCTCTGTCGTATATTTTGTGGGAGGAGCAACATTTATTTTTAGATCCCCTGATATGAATGCATTTTTACATATTAATAACTTCTTGGAGGTGAAGTTGTGTGGAACTGTGGATCAAATTAAACATGCATCTGTAAGGCCTCGCCTTACATACCACTTATTATCGATTTTAATCAGAGTAGTAATTTCACAATTCGGGGAGCATACAGGAATAGCATAGATATACTGATAACAAGTATTTGATTACACAATTTCCCCACATGGATTGTACATAATAATTATAAATAATGTAGCCACACAGGGCTATTAGGGCGTCTAAACCTGTACCAGTGAAATGCAGACACCTTTCCATCTTTGTTCCACCACTGCATTCCTCTCGTATAGTTCTCTTCTTTGTTCTGAGCACACATCCTGTTTTCACCTGTCAAAATTGTTGGTAAGGGAGGGTGAGATTCGAGAGAATCTCAGTAGAAAATAGTTATCATAATGCATACATAATAGATGCTATGTGCATGACATGTTAGTTTTAACTAGATGCAAGTCCCATAATAACATTTCTACATGCTCAATGTTTCATGCAGCATAACTATGGTCACAGTATAAACAAAAACAGAACTTTATTTATTCAAATATGTTCTACACAATCAAGCAAAGCAATCACATCCATCACTAAACAAACAGAAATATCAAATACATGCAAATAAGGTAAGTACTCTACGTTTGGTTTTTGAGTTCTCATCTTATTCCTTTTTTTTAAACCATTGAAGATGCTTTTTCTTTGACACCTCATGGCCCTAGATGAATAATCATATCATTAAGGTCTTTGCATTAGGCCCAATGTGTAGATAATGGGCCCACACTAATTCCAAGTGCCTGACTTGATCTTTGGAAATTAACTTTATCACTAACTGACATTACCTTTTCATTTTTGCATAAGATGTAAACCTGGCAGATTATCCATTGAACTTTGAAAAATCATAACTAATTCTAGAAAACTCCGATTGGGGTGATTCAAAATTCTATGCAACCCTTATTAAGTATATCCTAAGGGAAAATTGCTTCCCACGGTCTTCTATCCACACAAAATTCCCAGTTTTCACGTTTTCCCTTGCTGCCAAAAAATTTGTCCAGCTTTAATGGTCTAACTTCAAACATTCATAACTTTTTGTATACTTATTCAATTTCTACCCATCACTTATCAAATTAAAGGCCTTTATATGTAATTTAAATCTGGAAAATATCAGGGTTAATGGATAAAGTTTAACCATTAAAAAACGCACCACAACCAAACTGTCTTCAAAAACAAAATTCAAGCAACTTTAAACATAAACTTCCAAAATCATGATAAATCATCATTTAACCATAAACACATGATTAAACCTTAAAAACACCCCTTGTTCAAATTATGAACAGTATCCACCCTCAAAAATACTCATCCAAACAATAATCCAATCGGTTCAAAATAAAGCCTACGCTTACCTCTAAGGTTCAATAGCCATTGGTTAAGCTCTCTCAAGTCATAATCAAACTTTTATCCTCCATTAAGATACACAATCTCTTGCTGCATTTAAGGGAAAATAATCATTAAACAGCCTCCTTACTTTGACAATGCTAGGTTAATAACTACATCTCTATGTTATTAACAAACCATCCATTTACCTCTTTAAACTTCAAGTCTAGCATAACTCTACCCACGTTCTTCAATTAGATTAACTCTCTCAAGCTTAACCTAGTTGAACATGTTATTCATAGTGCTAGCAATTCATGAATATCAGTGAAAACAGGGAAGAATTAACACATATATAGCATTAGCTAACGAAGAGGAAGAAGAATTCAAGTTTAATCCATACAAAAGTGAAGAACAATCCTAGAATGAAAAACCTAGCTACTCATGTTCAAAAACGGATTACAAATAGCAGGATTAAATGTAGCTATAACAGAATCACAGTGGAGAAAGGGAATGAATACAGAAAGATCAAGAAAACTGAAGTTGAAATCTCTTCCAATCTTCAATCCCACTTGATTCTCCTTGATTTCTAGTAGATCCCAGCTCTCAGCACCTCTCCAACCGCCTCTGTCGGTCTTTCCAAATTGGGAATCCCCCCTCAAAACCCTGGGTTTTGCTTTTTATAGCTCCTCAGATGTTAGAACGCGCAGCTTCATTTGCGGGGGTGGGCCGCGGCCCATGAGTATCTGACCTCATGTTGATTCTTCTGGGCCGCGGCCCATGAGATGGTTGGCCGCGGCCCACGCCTTTCTATGCTGCTGTTGATTTTCTGGGCCGCGGGCCATAAGATGGTTGGCCGCGGCCCATGCCTTTCTGTGCTGCTGTTGATTTTCTGGGCCGCGGCCCATGCACCTGTCAGAGTCATCTTCTCTTCTTTTCTGCTCTGTTCTCCTCCTAGCTTGCCTTTCCTTGGAATCGTTGTTAGCTTCAACTTCCTTCACCTCCTTCTCATTGTATGTGGCTTCCTCTGGGCTAGCTATGACTGAATCTGTCTCAGTTTACACAAAGAACTTGAACACATGATTAAACATTCATAGCAGTTAGTGAATACTGTCCTCCACAATTTCATTCTGCTGTGCATAGTATGAGAAGAACACAATTCATCACTTTAACCCTCTCAAATGCCCACTCATGCACCCACAGTGAAGTAAAACAGGATGAAATATGAAATTCTAACAAGAATTTCCTGAAGTTAATAGTAGAAGAAGGTTTGTAAAGGGTATTTTGAGAGAAAATGCCGAGTCGGAGGTGCAATATGCTCCATTGCTCAAGAACGTTACTATTCATCTTCTCTCTTTCCTCTTTCATTTTCTCCTTTTTTTTCTGTTTTTCCTCTCCTTTTAGGGCAGATGCACGAAATTAATAAGAGGGGGGGGGGAGAGATGATTAGCCAATTTGCCCAATTTACTCTTTTTATACAAAAACTACCAAGATGTCATTTAGTTGGATTTCAATCATCCAGTTTCTTTCCTCTTTGATCTTTCTTTCTTCAAGTTGGCTGAAATAAGAGGCCTTTTTTTTGAATAAAAAACTGAATATCATTAGTCCAATACGAGACTAATACAAAAAACAACCAAACAACTCAAACGTATCATCCTTCATCACCGACCGCCTCATGAAAGGAAGGTGGTGGGTGATCAAGGATTACAAAAGTTTCAGTAAGAGAATGCACATTCTTGGCAAGGTAATCTACTAGTAAATTTTGCTCTCTGGGAATGTGACAGATAAGAATTTGCCAATTCCTAGATATCCATAGCTTGGCATCATCAATGACATCCTTAAAAGGGTAAGAACCCTCGTATTCCCGAGAAATCAGGTTAATGGCCTTTAGACAATCAGTAAGGACCAAAATCTTTGTAAGGTTTCGGTTCCATCATATTTGAAGTCCCTGAATGATTGCAATGATCTCTGCGACCACCGGGGGTACTCGCGTAAGCTTGCTCATGTAGCCATAGATCCATCTTCCATCTTCCTCCTTAACGACCCCAGCACATCCACTCTGTCTGGATTCTAAGACCGAGCCGTCAGTTTCCAAGGTGATAAATCCCGGCTGTCTCTAAACACCTCCTCCTCCTACATTCCCCGAGTGATTATAGAACTGGCAATTGGAAGAAAACTCCATGTCCCAAGTGGCTCAGAAGAAACTAGCATGGGCATTATGGAACTCAATGTCCGAGTCGTCCCCAAAGAGCTTCCTGCAACAAGTCACCCAAATGTCCCAACATACGTAGCCAAAGAGCGTAGCCCAGTTAATCTTCTTCATGAAATTCCTGCCCGCTTCATGATTCAGATTCCATTTGATCTATTCTATACCCTGAAGTGATGAAAAGGTATTCCACAGGACAAGATTGACTATGGAAATCCATTGTTCATGAGCGTTGATACAATCCCTTAAGAGGTGCATAATATCTTCATCCTGGGAGCACCCAAACGGACAGCTTGCTTGGTCAGTCAAACCTCTACGTGCTCTAAGTTGCACTGTGTGGGCTCTTCCATGAGCGACAAGCCACATAAAAGTCTTTATCTTCTCAGGTACCGGCCATCTCCACAGCTTCCTCCAAAATAAATCCTCAGAACTATGAACACCTGCAAAAAGAAAGTGATATGCAGAGCTAACAAAAAAATTACCATCAGAAGAGGGTTTCCAGAAATACTTATCTTCTCCTTTGTGTGGACAGGGTGGATGAGCACATATAATTCGAGCAATAGTGTCACGTTGAAACCATAGTCCCAGCTTAACAGAGTCCCAGCTTAACAGTATCCCAGGCTCCACTTGGCATTAGATAATCCTGAACTTTTTCTGTACTGTCAACAAAAGCCTCCAATCCCGGAATTAGTTCAATCAGAGGCCTATTTAGATCTGACCAGTTGTCATACTAAAAAGAGGCTAAAGCTCCGTCCCCAATTTTGACTCCATAAACGCCTCGTCTGAATTTATCCCAAACAGTACAGATTCCTTTCCAGGTGAAAGAGGAGCTTCTTTGATTAACAGGTCCGTTCGACTGGTCCCATCTATATTTAGCTTTAAGAACCTTGACCCATAGCGTATCCTTGTTGTTCAGAAGCATCCAGCAAAGTTTCATAATAAAGGCTTCATTCTGTTTACGCATATCACGAACCCCAAGCCCTCCTCCTTTTATCTTTGGTAACGTGGTCCCAGGAAACGAGATGTACTTTTTTCTCATCTTCATTCCCACCCCACAGAAAATCCCTACTTTTCTTCTCAAGATCCCGCAAAACACCTTTAGGAAGCAATAATGTCTGCATATGATATGAAGGCAAAGCAGATAATACTGCTTTAATAAGAGTGACTATAACCGCAAGATTTAAATATGAGGCCTTTTGGAAGAGGATATGATCTCAAAATATCACAATTCCACCTTCTCAAATAATAATATTTTATTATAATTAATCAATTGTCTTTGATTATTTTATTATTTCTTTTTTCATTTGGCCAAGAAAACTTCCACATGGCATGACTTGTGTCCAAGTCTTATTTTTTTCTCTTTCCCTTCTATTGTTTGGACCAAAAATTAAGTTCCTTTGGGAAGAGATGATGATCTTCAAAAATATCACTTGACATATTAATATTTAATTGCCAAATTATCATATGCTAATTTGACTTTTATGTCTTTTTTTCATACTTAGACAAAAATGCTTCCACATGTCATAATTGGGACCAGCTAAATATTTTCCCTCTTATGCCCCTATTTGGACGAAAATTGCATAAAGAAAAGGGAGAATAAAAGCTATCTTGCTTGATTGGCCAAATGAATATTTTGTAATTAAATTGGGCTTTCTTGCTTCCCTTCACTACTACAAAAAAGTAAAGCTGTGGCGCTTATAATTGCATTAACTGTGACGCTAGAGAAGTGCAACATATCTAGACGTCACTAAAAAAAGCTGTGGCGCTTGGAAGCGCCACAACATTTTAAAATTTTTTTTTTAAAAAAATACCCTCCTGTGGCGCTTGTTGGAGAAAGTGCCACAGGAGGGGGGCCTCCTGTGGCGCTTGCTCAAGAAAGCGCCACAGTAGGATCCCTTTTTTTTTTCTTTCTTCTTCTTCTTCTTCTTTTTTTTCCTGTGGCCCTTTTTTATGCCTCCTGATTGTGAAGTTTTATATAAAATGAGTGGATTTCGTGTTTATCATCTCTACAAATTGTCAATCTTTCTATTTTATATTTCAACCTATTATATATATATATATATATATATATATAATTTTCATATTTAAAATTCAAGTTCCCCAACAATAATGTTCTTACATTAATAGTCTCCAAAGCTAACATAAAAAATATCACAATACAAGAACTTGATATGTGAATACAGTACATCAACAACTAATTAAGTAAATTAAAAGATTACTAAAAAACGCAAGCTTGTCGGCAAAAAAATTTAAACAAAGCAAAAAGGCAAACGAAACAAGCTAGGTTTTCATTCTTTCCTATTAAATTAGGAACAAAAAGGCAAACGTTATATTACGGTTTATCTTGACTAAAAAAAATTTAAACAAAGCAAGCTAGAATGAAATAGTCTTCTTCTTACAAATTTATTAATTGACCAGCGCAGGGAGTGGGAGACCATGTTGGTGATGCTAGCTTGAGTGACGAGTGAGCGTGAGGGTGTGTTTTTTAGTGTGAAGATGATAGGAAATGGAGGGAGGGGGCCGACGGATCCACTAAGAAGATGAGAAAGGGAAAGTAATTTAATGGAGGAGAGAGTAGTTAAATAATTAAAGTGGAGTAGTAGTCAAAAAGAGAAGGAATGGGAGGCGGACACAGGACCACTACGCGGGAAATGAAATAATTAAGAGATACACTATCAATTTAATTTTTTTTTTTTAAAAAAAAAGTGGGCAAGTGTGGCGCCTAAATAAATAGGCGCCACACATTGCCTCAAATCAGCTGTGGCGCCTAATGCATTAGGCGCCACAGCTGATCAAGTCATTATCATGTGTGGCGCCTATTTATTTAGGCGCCACACATGCCCACTTTTTTTTTTTTTTTAAAAAAAAATCAATGCTGCATCTGTGGCGCTTGGTGGGTTAGGCGCCACAGCTGCTTTAGTGTGGCGCCTGCACACTAGGCCTCCTCAATTGTGGCCCTTAATCTATTAAGCGCCACAGCTTGTACCCAAAATTAAAAAAAAATTATAGAGGTAAAAAAAAAAAAGAGAAGCTGTGGCACTTGTTTAAAGAAGTGCCACAAAATGTGCGCCACCTTTTATCCTTTTTGTAGTAGTGCTTTGTGTTGGCCCGAAATTCACATGTTTTTTTGAGCGCAAGAATTATACCCTTTTATTCGTCATTGTTGGGTATCAAGAATGGGCTTTTATAAAGACAAAAATTATATTTTATATCTTATTGTGGCTCAAAATCCACGTGGCCACCAATTGAACCGTTTGACTATTTCAAGTGCCATTATTCACTATTTTATTCTCTTTAATATAAGGAATTTTGGAGACTGAAATTTGGGATATTATCTACTCCTTTGGTTCTTAATGTAGGACCTAATTGGAAAGTTAATGTTAGTCCTAAATGTAACATCTATTATCCATATTTGTCGGTCTTTGTCTTTTCCAAAATTACCTCTATTAATGTTTCCTCAACAATAATTAGATATGAAAGAGATTGAAAGAATTTGGGAAGATGATGATGCTTTAAAAAATATGTCATATTAATTAATTTCCTCAAATTAATCAAAATAGTTAAATAGGTCTTACATTTGAATCTAAGGAGTATGTAGCATATGCATAATTAAGTGAAACAAAGTAAATATATAACGATTCTCCACAAATATCATATTAAATGCAAAACCCAAACTTGCATCAATCTCTCAATACAGCTCTTTTACGTACTTTTGATGCTCTCTAGCATAATATTCACACAACTTCATTCCCAGTGTACGGTAATAGCTCTTCATCATTTCCTTAAAATTCTTATTTATGTCCTTAGTATAGTTTTCTTTTACGTTATATGTTATTACGTGTGTCTTCAATTTCCCAATGACGAATATGATTTCTTGTTTGCATCAAATTCCATTTCTTGCAAGTTTAAAATTTGCACTCGTCCTAAATTGCATTTTTTGTCAGTATCTTAAATTCCATTTGACTAGCTACTAGCATTGTGAAAATTGTGCTAAAGGAATTCAAGAGTTTATTTGAATAAAGCCAAACAAACACATTTTTTAATCAATTTTTATCCGTGTACTCCAGCTAAAAATGCACCAAACTTCTGAAATCAGATCAACAAATCAAAAATTTGTGCGCTATAGGCATGGTTCCCATGATTATTCTGAATAAAGCAAAGGGATTAGTCTCTGCCGTCCCTACCATATTTCTGCTTTTACTGGATGATATATATGGTAAATATTATATATGGTCACCAAAATTAAATAATACAACTTGCTTATATAGGTCTGTTAGAAAGATAAAGTTTACATTCGTGCGCAAATTTTCTTGTTCATTATTAGCATATTCACATCATACAGCACAAGTGAACATTTGTAGTTGGTGAAAGTTCTTTTAATCAATGCTTTTAGAGTGTGAGCGGATATGAGTGGCATGTCCATTTCAGGTTGATTGATGCGATGGTATATGGTTTTGCACTGATCATTATCAAAGTCTCACACACACACACACATATTAAAATATTGAGTAAAATACGTTGATATCTTTTAGATTTTTAAAAGAATTACAATCGCCCATGTTTTTAAAACCTATAATTTAGTCCACTTTTTAATATCGTTAAAAATATTTTATTAAAAATGACAAAAGGCTTAATTTATTAAAATAATTATGCTAAAAAAATTTCCTTCATAATCTAATTGTCTAACCATGCCCCTCCTTTTCCAATTTAGAAATTTTTAAATAATTAAGTATGGTACCTTTTAAATAATTTTTTTACAAATGTATTGAAATTAATAAAATTTGAAGTAAATTAGACATAAATTGTGTTAGCTTATTAATCCCTCAATCCTCATTATCTTAAATGCCTAATTATTTAATTATTTTTGTGCAGACATATTTTGAAATATTGTCAAAACTCAAAAAATAAGTGTCACTTTAATGCAGTTTAAATTATTTTTAAACAATATTTATGTTAAAAGGGGCACTATTTTTGTTCCAATATAAGTGATATAATTTATTGTAGCAATTGGATGGAATCTTAAAACAGAAGCAGTGTTTTTAGGATCGGACTGGACCGGACGGTTGGACTGGTCTGGCCGTTGACCCGCGAAGAGAATGGATCGGCTCTCAATTTTAGACCGCCTTAGTGATTGAGCCGTGTTAAGCCGCTCAAAGCCAGGATTTGGGCCGGTAACCAGAATAAAGCCGGGAACCGGAGCGAGTTGTGTAGAGCCGGACGGGCGGCAGCTAAAAGCAACGCTGAGAGAGAGAGAGAGAGCAATATACAAAGACGGAGAGAGAGAGAGAAAGAGAGACAATCCACATGCCTGTATGTTTCCTCCATTTTTTTTCCAGAGCAAGTTCGCGAGTTGCAGACGGAGGAGATATCTTCGAATTGGAAAAGATGAAGAAGAAAGGAAGACGCGAGCAGTGAGAGACTTATGTGCAAAAAGAGAACGAGCAGCAATCTAAGTGGAAAACCATAGTTTTTCGTTATGTCCTATCACACTTCTCTAGCTTTCATGATCGTCCTTCACGGTCAAGAAGTGAAGAAAAAAAGTGTTTGTGCTTGGGTTACAGTGAAAAGAATTGAAGGACTAAAAGCCAGGAGAGAGAAAAAGTAAGCCCGTGAGTATGTGAGTTGTTATCGTAAATCGTGATTGAAGAGTGGGTTTGCATCTGCCACATGCTTTGATGTTGCAGCTAATAAATACTACTTGTATTTAATATTTCTTTTGAAAGTGATAATGAAATCCTTTTATTTATTTGTTATTTAAAATTAAAATGAGGAAAAGATACTTAAATGCCACTTTTTTTAAAATATTAAATTGGTTTTGTTGACAATAAGAGTAATGAGATTGATAAAAAGAGTATAACAATTGACAACTTAGGTTTTTGAAAAATCAAAGATTTATAATTTTAAAATTCAAGTGATATTTATTTGTCATTTTTTTCATTATAATATGTATGAATATAATTTTTATTAAATTTTTTTTAATTATTATGTCACCGGTCCGGCTCAACCGTTCCAACCGGTTGAACCTTGACCCGCTGACCTTTCCAGCTCAACATCCGGTCCGACTTTTAAAACATTGAACTGGGGAATTGTGTTATGTAAATTGATTTTTTTATACATTTATGTAAATTAATTTTGAGGGACTTTGATAGAGGTTTTTTAAAATTTAAGAGAGGTTTATACAGGTTTTAAAAAAGTGTCATAAAGATAGTGGAACTGTGGCCTTGCTAAATTTCTTTTTATTATTATTTTTGACTCATTTTACCGACATTCCAAATAACCGACTTTATAGAGATTCGAAGCAAATCTTTGCATAACAATATTTTAAACATTCTAGATAGCAATGATATATATATATATATATATATATATATATATATATATATATATATATATATATATATAAACTCCCCTGAATTTTGAGCCATATATAAATAACTCCCTTAGCATTTAAAATCTAATAGTAGTAATAAATCACCCTGAACTTTTACCTTGGTGCTCATAAGCCCCAATCATCAATTATATATCCTTTTAAACTTTTTTTCGACATATAATCCTTGCAAACAAATAGTTACATGTATAAATAAGGGTTCACAAGGGTTTACTATAAAGTTTTAAATATGAGAAAGTTTATCTATTAGCTGACATAATGTTGAGGAGAGTTTTGTTTAACTTAGTCTAGAGAGAGAGAGAGCGAGCCCGGGAAAGAGAAATAGAGATAATTATTGCACGGTGTGTGGCGTGGGGGCTCCTTGAGACAACTTGGTTCAAATTTATTTCAAAGTGATTTGAAAGTATGGTACCACGCTTTTCTCACCAAATTAGACAAACGGTATCAAGTATATGTACGTTATACAGTGTTGTACGGAATTAATTGCCACACAACTTTGCAAGCAAGTGCCTTCTAGTGCTGAACTTAATATAAAGCATAAAGGCTCAGCTTGGTTCCTATTACCACACAGATCCTTTCAAGCAATTAAGAACTGCGTATAATTTTTTTTTTTTTACCTTTCACGCCAAAAATGGCTCTCCGCTACCAGTTTGGCTTACTTTCAAATGGTAATCCCTTCAAGCACAAGTTGCTTCTATCAAATAAACCAATCTCCTCACTTTCAACCATCTCAACCTCTTTTGTTGTTCCTTGTACCATCCAATGCAAACCTTCAACCTTCGTTGTTTCTGATCAAAACAATATTACTGCTTGTCGACGTGTTAACTCCTTCAAACCTTCAATTTGGGATTATGATTATATCCAATCACTAAGAAGTGATTTCGTGGTATGTTATTCATCACAAAGCATCTTTACTAATTAGTTCGTTTTGATCTTAATATAAAAATTTCATAACCTTCTTTTTCTGGGTAGCCTTATGGGATTTATCATTTAATTTCTTTGATTGATCTTGTGATAATGAGCTGATGTAAGATTGTCACAGGAAGAATCATATACAAAAGAAAGAGATAGATTGAAGGAAGAGGTAAAAGTGATGTTCGCAAAATTGGAAGATATTGTGAATCAGCTTGAGTTCATTGATGTCTTGCAGAGGCTAGGAGTGGCTGCTTATTTTAGCCTTGAAATTAGGAGCATAATGGAAAATGCTTACAATGATAATAATAATGGCATATTAAAGAGGAAAACAAATTTATATGCCACGGCTCTTGAATTGAGACTCTTACGCCAACATGGCTATAATGTGTCATCATCAGGTATTAATTTCTTATGTGATCCTCAAAAAATTCTCAAGTTGAATTTTTAGCATTGTTTGGTGAGAATATACGTTTACATGGTTTTCTTCTTTCAGATGAATTTAATGGATTTCTAGATTCTGAGAATCGTTTTGATTCTCGGTTTTCCGTTGATATCAAGGGTTTGTTATCTTTATATGAAGCATCATTTCTAGCAATGGAAGGTGAAGAAATATTAGATGAGGCTAGAGATTTCAGCTCAAAGTGTCTCAAAGAATTTGTTGTGAGCAAAAACAAAGATGAAAATGATATGATGTTTCTATTGGTTAACCATTCTCTAGAGCTTCCACTACATTGGAGGACATCAACATTGGAAGCTCGGTGGTTCATTGACGTTTACGAAAGAGGACAGAATGTAAACCCTTCTTTGCTTAGGCTGGCAAAATTGGATTTCAATATAGTACAAGTCCAGCACCAAGAAGATTTGAAACATACATCAAGGTAAACATAATTGTAGAAAGATATAATTTCGGTATTATGTATCTGAGAAAAGTTTTTTTGGGATAACCTTATAAGAGACAGACACTAACGTTATGTTTAAAATTTTTAGTATTATTTTGTTTTTATTATTTTACTCCCATTAATTATTACCTCCGGTCCTATTCATTAGCAACATTTTCTCTTATGGGTTTGGTCCTATATATAAGCAATATTCTCTTATCTTTTTTCTCACTCATTCTATCTGTCACCCATCATCTTCATTAATAAGGGTATGTTTAGAAAAAAAATGTATCTCTTACACATTCATTGCTTTTAATTAATTTTAATTAATAGTTTGTTTTGCATTATTAGGGTAATTGTTGCTTATAAAAAAGTGCAAAGGGAATATTGATTAGTTTCACTGCATTGATTGTGCACACTCTCCCCTCACTCACTCTCTCTCTCACACACACACACACACACACACACACACACATGGTTGTTTTTAGAAACTAAGTTGTATTCTTTTAAATATTTATTATCTTTAACTATTTTTAACCAATATTCTTTATCTATATAATTCCGTTGTATGTATCTTATTAAAAAGGTGGAGGGAATATTATCTTTAGCTATTACATGTTATTGTGTTGGAGGGGAAGTTATAGTATAATTTCATGTCCAGCTATGTATTCTTTTCAATTATTGAAAAATATAACTAGTTGAATTTTAACTTGTTTTTTTTCAAAGGCCATTCAAATAATATGATTAAAATCTCCGAGTACTATTACGCTTTTATTGTAATTAAGAAAAAAGTAGAGAATTTTACAAAGCTAAGTCCTTCATATAGAAAATTAACATATCGATTACCACTAATTCAAAATTTTTTGGTATCATTTTTCAGTTTTTTACCCATTAATGATTGATTAGCCTAACAGCATTATATTAATTTTCCACACTTCCTCACCCACCCACTCACCCTCTCCCTCCATAAATATGGTTATTTTTAGAATATCAGTTGTATTCTTTTTAATATTTATTGTCTTTATCCATTTTTAACACACGTAAATCAGTTATTTTTATCTTATAAAAAAAGAGGGAATATTACTTTTAGATATTACATATTATTGGGTTGGAGGGGAAATTATAGTATACCTTATTGTCCTGTATGTTATGAATATTTTTCCCTCGAAAGTAGTTTAATTTTTACTTGTTTCTTAAGGCCAATCAAATGTAATTAAATTCTCAATGTGTTTTTACCCTTTTATGGTAATTAATTAAGAAAACAGTAGAGAATTTTACTGCGCTAAATCCGTCCTACAGAATATAAATAGAACCAGCGCCAGTAACTGTGATCCTCATGGTTTGAATCCTAATGTTGGAGACTGGCATAAGGGATCCAGGAACTATTTACTGGCATATTAAGGAAAAAAATAGAAATTAGCATATTAATCATCATTAATTCTACGTTTTTTGGGGTTTTTTTAATCATAAAGATGGTGGAAAAGAATTGGGCTCGTGGAAAAGCTGAGTTATGCAATAAGGGATCGAATGGTGGAAAACTTCTTTTGGACAGTGGCTCTGGCTTTCCAGCCACAACATGGACATTTCAGAAGATTGATCACAAAAGTCAATGCATTAATAACACTCATTGATGATATTTATGATGCGCATGGAACATTGGAAGAATTACAGCTTTTCACAGGAGTGGTTGACCAGTAAGCACTTTGTGTTTTTCGTGTTTTTCTAAAGTTCTTATTTTATAGAAGCAATCTGCTTTCTTTTATGACATTTGTAATTTTTTTTTCTGTCTTTATTACTCTGTAATATTTTGATTGATGTTTAATACCATTTGTCTTTTTATCAAAAACCAATATAAATGTTGAAAAAAAATGCATAATTGATCCTCTTACTTTATACAAAGCTTCAGTTTGATTCTTTAATTTTAAAATTTAAGTTTTCAGTGCTTTAATTTAGTTTCATAGATAGTTTTTTTAGACAATCATTATTATTTTAAAAAAATAAATTTAATATGTCAACATTTGATAATGTAATATCAATATTTTTAAATTTCAATGGCAACATTTTTTATTAACAAAATTAACAGTGTTAGGGTTAGAGGACTAAAAAGTCACTTTATAAAATTAAGGAAACAAAATGAAACCTTATATAAAATCAAACAAATGTACATTTTTACTTACAAATTTTTTATGGCTTGTCAATTTAATTTCTCTCTCTGTCTAATTATCCAAATATTTATTACCATGTTGTAATTTTTGATTGTACAGGTGGGATACAAATGCCTTGGATGAACTTCCAGACTACATGAAAACATGCTTCCTTGCACTTTATAACTTTGTTAATGAAGTAGCCTTTGACTTCCTTAAAGATAATGGCCAAAATATCATCCCTCACCTTCAGAAAGCGGTATGATGATTTATTTATGATTTCACACACGCGTACCCTCGTGCGCACACATATAATATCACAAAACATAATTAAATCACCACAATGAGTATTTATATTTTGACAAAAAATTGCACCTTAGTCTTTTAATATCACACAAGGTTTCATTTTGATCTCTTAATTTTATAAAGTTTCTTTTAAGCCCTTTGACCCTAACACGATTAACAAAAAGTATTGAAATTGAAATTTAAAACGGTGACAAAACATTCTTAAGTGCTAACGTATTAAGTATAATTCTCAAAATAATAATGATTGTTTACAAAAAAACTCATAATTTGAGACTAAAAGTGTTAGGTTTAGAGGACTGATTTTTTTTTTTTTTTTTTAAAGTACGAAACCAAGCTGAAACCCTGTACAATTTTCCATGTATATATTTTTCAATGAATTTTAGAGGGCCAAGGCGCACTTTTGACATATTTTCTTGTATTAATTTTCCTGTCCAATTTTTTGTCAGTGGTCTGATCTTTGCAAATCATATCTTGTTGAAGCAAGATGGTATCATTATGATTACAAACCAACCCTGCAAGAGTACATGGAAAATGCATGGGTTTCAATTAGTGCGCCTGTCATACTCGTACATGCTTATTTTGCACTTCCGACTTCAATCACAAATGATGAGAACTTTGTTCGCTTGGAAGATTATTGTGAAACTATTCATTCTTCAGCAACAATTTTACGACTTGCCAATGACATGGGAACATCCAAGGTAACATATATATACGATAGTACTCCCTCCATCCTTATTTATAAGGTCCAAATTTTTGAACCCCTCCACCCTTAATTATAAAATCCAAATTTTTGAATACCTATGTTTCTTTTTATAAGATTCACCTTGGGTTATCTGTATATTAATTTTCCACATACATTATATGTTATTGGTGCTTTTATTTTTCTTTATAACCATTTAAGCCATCCAATGCCTAACGCTTTTTTTTTCTTCTTATTACCATGTATCCAAGCAATTGATTAATTCAGATCAAGGCTTTGTGATTAGGATGTCTATTTTAGGGGTCTTTTTCAACAAGGTGAATGGGATCTGAAACTTAGTTCACCAACTTTATAGTCTAGCTGATCTACTACTAGACCAAACACCCCTGGATCTCATCATTGTTTTCAACTATTACTCTCTTATTTAGTTAGTTATAGATAAGATCAATTTTGAAAAAAAGGGTGCATTTCTTATGTTTTTATTACTTTTAAATAATTTTAACGGCTTTCTTAAAAATCATGCAATTCAGTTATTTGCATCTTATAATAAGGAATTGGGGAGTATCCTTTAACCAGTTTTTTAATTAAATACTAACAACATCATGATATGCGGTATATTAATGATTTTTCTTCATCTTTAATTTTGTTAGCGTGAAAAGGAGACAGGAGATATTCCCAAAGTAATGGAGTGCTATATGAATGAAACTGGGGCTTCTGAGTCAGACGCACGTAGACACATAAATTCCTTGATATTTGAAGCTTGGAAGAAGATAAATAAAGAAGCTACCAATTCTTCTTTCTCAAAGAGTTTTATTCAGGTTGCTGAAAACCTTGCTAGAATGTCTCTCTACATGTATCAACATGGGGATGGCCATACTGTTCAAGGTCCTCAAACTATAAGTCATATAACGTCATTACTTTTCCAACCTATTGTAGGAATTTAATTTTATGCAACAAATATATTTGGTTAAGAATATGTATATATGTATATACATGCGCGTTTGGAATAATGCTAATACTTGGATGTTATTATCTCCAGTCCTAAATATAAAAGTTGGATAAAGGATTTATGTTAAACCTAAATACAAGAAGACCATAATCCACTTTATTTCCCAAACTTATCATTTTCTCTTAAAGTATGCCTTTTTTTTTTTTAATGAATAAAAACACGGATGAGATTATGTGTTAGTACACTGCAAAGCTTCTCTCCTCACAGAGTTCAAGACAAAAATAGGCGGCTGATTGAGAAAACACACAAGCCTAGCTGTGATCTTCAAGATTTCTTTTGCCAGGATATCGATTCACTTCTCGTCTACACCAACCATCCCGAACCTCCCGCGATCCCAAACTGATGCCGATGATAGTATTAAAAAAAAAAAACTATCTCTCAAAGAGAGTTTCGTTTCTCTTATTGGAATAATCTAATAATAATGATCTTAAATATATTACATAATTTTATTAGAAAGAGCGGTAATAGAAGACTTGATGAAATACCTCAAGCTATAATAATTCTGCACAATTAGGAAATTGTAGAGAACAAGAAAGAGTTAGAAAAAAATAAATCAAGGCTTCTTCTAATGGAAAAATGGGCATAATTATGGTCTAGGAATAGCCGTCACCTATTAGAGAACACTCAGACAGCAAGTAGATATTTTATATGTTACTACTCTAACTTGGCCCATTTTATTTATAGGCCTCCATCAAAGCTTGAAATAGCTTATCAGCCAACTAGATAACCCTGAACAAACTCTCTATTCAAATCATTTGCAGTTTACAATCAAGAGATATTTTATCTAAAACAATGATAAGATAATATATAGATATAATCTGTATTAAATAATAAAATATGTAGTGATATTTAATAAAATATCTAACACCTCTTACTCGTCCCGTATCAACTATAGATGCAATGGCCACCACCTCAAGACATTCAGATTCTACCATAAGATGACGACATCCTTGATACCATGCAAACTTCAGGCCCATCAGTACTCCCCATGCATGCCACTGCCCAAAAACTTCACCGTTATAGTTTCGCATGACGCCACACCTCCGTGCTGAAAAGGCCCCGTCCGAGTTCCTCTTCAAAAACCCAGGCTCCTTGATCCCCTAGATTTGGGATACCCTTTTGTAATGCCCCAACCCCTAAATGAATATTTTTTTTCCAAAGAAAGAATACAGGAATGCATTATTTTTTTGAAAAATCATAAAAAATTCAAAACTGCATCATTTTTATATCCATAATATATCAAAATGTCACTCGTTTCATATAGAATCTAACAATCATAACAAACAACAACAAAAATATTTTGAAAGCGGAAACATTTTTATGGGGTATTAGAGAGCACATTAGATTTCTTCATCTTCATGAGATTTGTGGGTTAATGAATTCCGCCCCAACACACTTTTGCGCTTAGATCCTGCATTCCTCCACTCACGATGACGTGAGATAGCGGGCCCAGATTGTTTTGATCATGTTTGCCTGTACAGTATTGGGCTTTTGGACTCCAGTCCTCTCATTATTAATTTCCCTCAAAGTCTTTGGGCCCTACACAATATACTGAGCCTATTAGATTAAACTCTCTCCATCCCCAAGGGCCTGAACGTAGACTTGGGCCTTATTTGATTCTTATTAAGTGTTTTTGTTCTCATTGGTTTTTTAAAGAGAAAATGATAGGAAAAAATTTTTGAAATTGTAAAATCCTAATTCAGGTATTTTTAATAAAATGAGTTATGAATTCCTTATCAAGTTACATCATTACCTTATTAATTTTTGGTAACAAACCTGATTTGAAAATTTCCAATTTTAAAGTCCTTTTTATGTCATTTTTCCTTATCAAAACTAAGTTTTGGAGGAAAAACAAAAAAAATATGTTTAAATGATTTTTTTTTAAATCTGTTTAATTGATTTTTGTTTTTGAAATATTTGAAAATAAAAATATAAATTTTTTTTTGAAATAATTGTTTTCACAATGAACTTCTATTAGTATTGAGCAAACTAGGGATTGGAGATGACATGCGGATTGAGATAAGAAAGTAGCGAGTTCAAGTTTAGGAGGTGAGAGCTCAAGCGGTTAAGCGCGGAAGGAAGATATAACTCTTTACTTATTGTCAATGTTTTTCAGGCCTGGACTAGACCGGTCCGATCATCGATCGGAGAGGAGCGGTCTGTTTCAGAGCATTCAGCCGCTTTAAAGATCAAGCCGGAATAAGCCATTTGAAACCAGGATATGAGCCAGTAGCCAGAAAAAAACCGCGACCTGGAGCGGGTATTGAAAAGCCGACCGGGTGAAGAACTCAGAGCAATAAGCCATGTACGAAGAAGAAGAAGAAGAAGTTGACGGAAAGGGAGGAATATCAAACCAAATCTATATCTAACATCAAATAAAACTAATTTACCAAGAAAATGTTGAAAAATATACATGAGAAAAAGAAAATTAAAGAGCTTCATTGTTCATATCATCCATGTGCTTTGATGTTTGCCGACTGCCGTTTTGCCTTCGACGGAGATGGCCTTGTACATTCTGGATTTAGGGGTTTTTCAGATGTTTAGAGGAAACACTATTACAAAAGAGGGATTTAACGGTGCCCCTTTTTTTACGCTTCTTTGAAGAAGCACTGTAAATAATATCTTATTTTTAAAAAAAAAGTTTAGAAGCTACGACATTTCCTAATATAAACATCAAATCTTAGTATTAGGCTCGTGTGACACTTTTTTAAACAAGCGTCGCACAAAACATTTATTTATAAAAAAAAAAAAAAGTCCAATCTACGGCAATTTTTTGAAAAGCGCCATAGCTTGAATAATTTTTAAGCATTTTGTTATTTGAAAAAACCCTTATGTGGCGCTTAAAATAAAGTGCAGGATAAGGGTGGGAGTAAGTCAAAAAAAATTAAATAAAGCTGACATTTATTATAATGCATTATTGTTAAGAATCTTATGTTGTATTAAGTCAAAAGGATCTTAGTAGAATCGAGAAAATAAGTCTTCAATTAACATTTAAATAGAGAATACTCTTTCTTAGTAATTCCTTTATTATTAAGCATTAATTATCCTCTATATTTGTCTTATTTAAAAAAAAAGGCATCTTAAAACAATGTTTTGGAGATCTCTATCTTTTTTTTTTAAAAAAAAAGTAATAGCACTTTAGCCGGTACATTCATAGAAAGCGTCGGCCAAGGGCTAAAACCTTGGCTGGCGCTTGCATGAGAAGCGCCGGCTAAAGCCACATATATTCAAACATGAATATAATAGGCATCACGTGGGTGCTTTGAATATTTAAGACACCCACGTGGTACTTTGAAATATACAGGCTACATGTGGTGCCTTAAGTATATTTAAGGTTATTTTTGTATTTAGTGTTTGATTTTTTTTATAAAAAAATTAGGGAGCTACGGCGCTTTGATTTAGTGTTTGATTTTTAAAAAAAAAATCAGGAAGCTACGACGCTTTGACAAAAAGCGCCATAGCTTCTGTACAAATTACTATTTAATTTTCACCCCCCGGTCGTTTTTATTTTCATTTTCATCTTCCCATATTCCCTCTTGCTCCCCCATTTCCTAAAACTCTGTTGTAATACAAAGTTTCCTCTCCCATATTTTTTTTTCTTGTCTCATCCTCCTTCAAAATCTCTCTATTGTGTAAGTGTTTTTTTCCCTCAACATTTGGTTCACGTTTATTTTTAGTTAGAATATGTCATGAGTCTTATATGTGTACTCATAATTCTTTTTAGGTATTTATTTGAAGTGTCAACTCTATCTTCTTGAACTTCCTATACATTGTAAGTTTTTTAATTTTTGAGCTTACAAATATAATAATACTTAGTTTAATTCGTTCTATATATGATTTTTATGTAGTATTATGAAGATCAACGTTGAGTCCAATTGATTGACCAACAAGTGGATGAAATCATCGAGGAATAGTGTGAATATATGGTCAGACAATTAGTTAATATTTAGGTAAATACGTTAGGTTGTTTCTTTACCTATTCTCATGTTGTTTATTCTCTTAAAATTAGTTGTACAATTACATTAATTGTAATTACATATATCTAATATTGATTTTATGAATTAGCTATGTATTATTTCATTCTGATTTGGTTTACTTTTTTCCTATTCGTATTGTAAATTGTTGTGGATTTTAATTGATTGGGTTCAAGGAAACAATTACATAAAAAAAAATTATTAATTACCTATTACGGCGCTTCTGGGGAGAAGTGTCGTAGGAGGGCACTTAAAAAAAAAATAACACAAGCTACAACGTGTTCAGAAATTTAAAAAGCACTGTAGCTTACTTTTACGGCACTAGAAGCTATGGTGCATGGGAAGGGCCATAGGATTTATAAAAATAAGCGCCGTTTATTGTGTTTTTTGTAGTAGTGAAAGAAGAAAGAGATTGTGATTTCAGAAGTGTAAAAGAAAAATGCCTCGATCCTTGGTGTAAAAGCTAGCGGTTGTTAAAATAAATGAAAATAAAATGTTTTTTTTTGTTTTACCCATTTTCCCATGTCTCCAAGTTCTAACCTATATACCTACATGCAGCTAATTTTTTTTTCTTTTTAATAATAGTTAACTTTCATTCAAGGTTCATGAACCCAGACCGAGTACTGAATTGGTCGGGGGTCAAATCGAGGCCAAATTGGTGAGTAATTAAAGATTCTAGGCTTATTAATATGAAATTTTAAAGAAAATTAATTTTTTTAAAAAAAATAGGAACCCGGACCGGATCAAGAACCGGACTGTTCTACCGGCCTATTTGCCAATTTTCAGACTGGACCAGCCGGTCCGGTCCAGGTCCGCGAACATTGCTTTCATTGCATCAGTCACACATGTTTACCGAGAGGCATTTAAAGTTGAAAATTTTTTAACTCTCTCTTTACCTTATTCTTTGTTTTATTCTTGGGAAAATCCCTCAAAAAGAACTTTTAAATTAAGAAAAGACGCAGAGGTGTTTTGAAATTTAATATCCTAGATCAGTGCGAGTGTCTGAACTGGAATATTAGAATTCGAGACAAAATGACATGCGTGACCCTGGAAGTTTTTAAATTGAAAAGCGTTGAGGGAGGCGTGATAATGGCGCTAAAACGCGTTCAGGACTATTCATCTTCTCTGTCGTCATCGGTGCCGTTGGTCGACCCTGGATCCGTGGCCTTGGATTGCTATAGTCCACAACATTTAATATTTTGTGTTTCTCTGAATTAAATCCTGTTCTCAAAAAATGAGAAGTACCAAAAGTTAAACAATATCAATAACTCCGATGCCATGAGTTGAGATAAACTAGAAAGAAAACAGAGTGAAATCTTAAGCACTCGTCATCTTCTTCTCTGTTGCTAACAACTCCGATGTCATCACCCCCAACAACTCGCCATCTTCTTCTTTTATAGGATCCTGTGTATATGCGCTAAAAAACAGGGATAAACAAAGAAGAGATTATTAAGAACACTCAAGTGATCATAAGAAGTAATGAATAAGTTTGAAAAATCACTCGAATTGTCTGAGTCTTGACCCAATCACTTCCTGAGAAAATTTAGTAACGATCGCAACTACCGACCATCACCGCCAACAACTCGTCATCTTCTTCACAGTTATCATCGACATCTGCTTCATCATTGACATGATTCCCAACTCGACATTAGGCTTTACCAACACAGCATTACATTTTCACAACATCCTATTGACTTTCACAACTCGAGTTCATATCATCACTGGAGGGTAACCGGAGAGTGATTAGCTTATAGGATGCAGAACTCGAGTTATGAATTGATAACTCGAGTTTCCCAACACAATCTTACATTTTCACGACATCCCGTTAGATTTTCACAACTCGAGTTTGTCATTCACAACTCGAGTTCATATCATCACTGGAGGGTAATCGGCGAGTGATTAGCTTATAGGATGCAGAACTCGAGTTATGAATTGATAACTCGAGTTTCCCAACACAATCTTACATTTTCACGACATCCTGTTACACTTTCACAACTCGAGTTTGCCATTCACAACTCGAGTTCATATCATCACTGGAGGGTAACCGGCGAGTGATTAGCTTATAGGATGCAGAACTCGAGTTATGAATTGATAACTCGAGTTTCCCAACACAATCTTACATTTTCACGACATCCTGTTACACTTTCACAACTCGAGGCCAAATGATACCGTATTTAATTTTCACCCCCCGGTCGTTTTTATTTTTATTTTCATCTTCCCATGTTCCCTCTTACTCCCCCATTTCCCAAAACTCTGTTGTAGTACAAAGTTTCCTCTCCCATGTGTTTTTTTTTCTTGTCTCATCCTTCTTCAGAATCTCTCTAGTATGTAAGTGTTTTTTTTCCTCAACATTTGGTTCACGTTTATTTTTAGTTAGAATCTGTCATGAGTCTTATATGTGTACTCATAATTTTTTTTTAGGTATTTATTTGAAGTGTCAACTCTGTCTTCTTAAACTTCCTATACATTGTAAGTTTTTTAATTTTTGAGCTTACAAATATAATAATACTTAGTTTAATTCGATCTATATATGATTTTTATGTAGTATTATGAAGATCAACGTTGTGTCCAATTGACTGACCAGCAAGTAGATGAAATCATCGAGGAATAGTGTGAATATATAATCAGGCAATTAATTAATATTTAGGTAAATACGTTAGGTTGTTTCTTTACTTATTCTCATGTTGTTTATTCTCTTAAAATTAGTTGTACAATTACATTAATTGTAATTACATATATCTAATATTGATTTTATGAATTAGCTATGTATTATTTCATTCTGATTTGGTTTACTTTTTTCCTATTCGTATTGTAAATTGTTGTGGATTTTAATTGACTAGGTTCAAGGAAACAATTACATAAAATAATAAAAAAGAATTATTAATTACCTATTACGGCGCTTCTGGGGAGAAGTGTCGTAGGAGGGCACTTAAAAAAAATAACACAAGCTATAACGCGTTCAGAAATTTAAAAAGTACTATAGCTTATTTTTACGGCACTGGAAGCTATGGTGCATGGGAAGGGCCATAGGATTTATAAAAATAAGCGCCGTTTATTATGTTTTTTGTAGTAGTGGAAGAAGAAAGAGATTGTGATTTTCAGAAGTGTAAAAAAAGAATGCCTCCATCCTTGGTGTAAAAGCTAGCTGTTGTTAAAAAAAATGAAAATAAAATGTTTTTTTTTTGTTTTACCCATTTTCCCATGTCTCCAAGTTGTAACCTATATGCCTACATGCAGCTAATGTTTTTTTTTCTTTTTAATAATATTTAACTTTCACTCAAGGTTCATGAACCCAGACCGGGTACTGAATCGGTCGGGATACTGGGTTAAGGGTCAACAGGTCAGATCGAGGCCAAACCGGTGAGCAATTGAAGATTCTATGCTTATTAATATGAAATTCAAAAGAAAATTAAAATTTTTTTTAAAAAAATAGGAACCCGGACCGAACCAAGAACCGGACTTGTCTATCGGCCTATTCACCGATTTTCGGGCTGGACCAGCCGGTCCGGTCCAGGTTCACGAACATTGCTTTCATTACATCAGTCACACATGTTTACGGAGAGGCGTTTAAAGTTGAAAATTTTTTAACTCTCTTTTTACCTTATTTTTCGTTTTATTCTTTGTTTTTAGCTTTTATTTTCATATTATTAATTTCTCATTTCATTTTCATTTTTTATCTAAAATACTTAATACAAAATTAAATGTGTGCTTATCATTATCATCGGCAAAAAAATTAGATATATGTTATGAGGTACCATATAAATTTATTAACTTATTTAAAAATTAAACTATTTAAGTTTATTATTAAATTATTTGGTAATTTAATATTTTTGTATATATATTATTATATAAGTATATAATATTATTTTTTATTTAATTATTATATCACCGGTTCTACCGAATGGCCTGACTGTTTCAACCAATTGAACCACAACCCGTTAGCCTTTCCTACTCGATCTCCGGTCTAGCTTTTAAAACATTGCTTATTGTTCAATTTTACATAACAAAAGAACAAAAATGAAAAAAAAATATAAATGTTGATCTTGTCTTTTTATTTTTAAAAATGTATTATTGCCTTTTGTTTTACAAAACACAACAGAAAATTACTTACCATACAAGTGTTTTTATTTAATTATTTGTTTTTTAAAACAAAAAGTTGTTTTGAAACCATGAAAACAACTATTAAAAGAAAAAGAAAAAGAAAACACGAAAACAAACCAGGCCTTATCCCTCTATTGCTCTTTTTTTTCCTCCACCTTTTCTCAAGGATGACCTTGAATCCCTCAAGTCTACCATCTTAGATTTTCTCCTTTCATCATATATGATCATATCTTTTCTTGTTCTTCTTTCAAAGTCCACATTCCATTTTCCCGCTAGAAATCTGGCCATCTGACAAACTTTCATCTTCCACCACTAAAGTTTTCAATCCCTCTCTCTATTGTAGCAAAAGAAGATAAGCTGGTATGGGCCCTTTCTAATAATATAATGGGCAATACTCAGTGAAGCTACGATACAATCTGACCAGAGCCAGAGATAATGCTCCCCAATATAGGTTAGCTACGTAACGTGGAAACAGATTTGGAGGACGACTAAAACAATTCCCAGGATCAACAATTTCGTATGGAGTGTACTGACTGGAGCTTTAGCTGCCAAGGAAGCATTATATAGGAGGAGGACAAGCTGCTGAAACTGTAGAGCACTTAGTTTTCTTCTGCCCCTGGGTTTGGCAGTGAGTTATATCACTCAAAGTTTATGCCAATAATGTTTCCAACTTGAAAGACTGGTGGAACAATATTCTAAACCAGCACAATCCTCTTGAGGGGTTTGATATCGTTTTTTTTTTCCCGCTGGACTCTCTGAATCCTTGTGCAGTTATTGAGCAGGCACAGTGTTCTTCAAAGGACTATTGATAAGGTGAAATCCATTTCCGGAATTTTGACAGAAGCACTAGCTTTTAAAGAGTGCTCTTTTGCTTTCTCAAGACATGGGCAATGACAATGTCATATTTGAATCTCATTGCCGGCTTCTTGTCTATCAGTGCGGGACATATAATTTAATATTCTTCATATATTTTTTTTCCCACTCATTTTTACCTTCATTCGGGCTTGTATATTTTTTCATCTCAAAAGCCTCAAGTCCACAATCTTCTTCTATTTTAATATTCTTCATACTATGTTGAATTTTTAACATTGAGACATATGTTGAGAGTGTCTTTCTATTAAAAGAAATTAAGTCAATTTGATATGACTAGCTCCTCATGGTTATATACCTTTCAATTTTCTTCGTATTAATTGATGTGGGACACATATTCTAATCAAATATTTGACTTATCCTCATGATTATATACCTATAAAACCTTTCTTTTATCTTTGTATTAATTGATGCGGTACATATTTTCTAACAGAAATATTTGTCTTGCCTCATGGTTATATAACATTCATTTATCTTTCTATTAATTGATGTGGGACATATATTCTAATATAGATATTTGGGGTTCGTTATCATCTCTAGCTTGGTTCCAGATCTCCTTCACTTTTCGGAAAGGGAACTGTGTAGCTGATAAGCATGCTACAGATGCTTGTAAGGGGGTGTGCTCTATTGGGTGGGTGATGACACCCTTACCTCCTTTATCTTCTATCCTAGCTGATGGTGCTAATTAAGGGGATGAATTCGTCTTCTGAATCTGATCTTTCAGTTCACTCAGTTTAGGTGGATGACTGATTTTATTGCGTGTTATACTTGGTTATTTCCACTTTGTCCTTGTTTTGAGACTGTTTCTTTCTTTCCTTTTATTCTGTTTCATTGTTTCTTGTTTTGAGTCTTTGATGTATTTCAGCTTTTTGAGCCCCAGAAATGAAAGTCAGTAGCTTTTCGACCAAAAGAAATATTTTTTTCCGGTGGCCTGATCTTTGCAAATCATATTTAGTTGAGGCCAAATGATACCGTATGGCTATCAACCAAACCTGCATGAATACATAGAAAATGCGTGGATTTCAATTATAAAATTATTTAAATGATTGATAATAAGTATTAAACATAAAATTTCAAACTAACATTCTTTTATTCATTATTTTAAAATATTGATTCCTCATCATTTACGTATTTTCACGAACCAAAAAATTGATTATTTGTTCTCAATGTTCAAGAAGGGCTCAAGTATTTTCTGTGCACTCATGTAAACTTGTCCTCCACGGTTCTCTCAGCTTTTCTTTTTTTGTATGTAGTGGTTCACTCGGTCTCAGATGGACTATAGACTCACAATAACTTAGCTTGGCTCGTCTAGTTCTTGAGATAAACCTTATTAAATTTAAACCTCATATTAAAATTAAATATCAAATTATATATGAGTTTGCCCAATAAGGGGACAGTTTAAATTGGCCACCAATGGCAAATTAGCATGAACATTGTTGTTATCCGTTGAAATTATATGAGTTTTTTATATTGCCTTCGGTTCTTAATATAAGACATATTTATTTAATTTGATTAGATTAAAGAAGCTAGTTAATTTAGTTAATATGACATATAATTTCTAAAACTCTCTAATTATCTTCCTTAATCCCCTCATTACCTTTCCTTGATTATTGTTGTATTGAGAGAGTATCAATAAGGATAAATTAGGAGGAAAAAGCACAAATATGAAAAATATATCTTATATTTAGTATTAAGATTAACTTTCCAAATATGTCTTATAATAAGGACTAAAAGAAGTAATAAAGATATAAAATTCATCCACCATCATGGGAAGAGAGATATGATATTTATCCTATAATAAAATATCTTATTCAAAATTATGTATATCATATATACATTAATTTTGATAAATATCTTTAATAAGATTTTATCATTATGTTTAATTTATGGTCTTCCATAAAAATTTCTTATGACATGTTTTAGAATAAATCTTCTAAAGATTTCAAATCATAACTTAAACATATTATTATTATTATTTCAAATAATAAAAAGATAAATGGAAAATTAATTATTTAGTCTTGATAGTTTCACTGAGTTTGTAACTCAGTCCTTATATTTTAACTCGTTACAACTCATTCCTTATAGTTTCATTGAGTGTGTAACGCATCCTCATTAGTGCCACATGAGATGCAAGTATGTTCCATGCTGTCATTTTCCTTTCTTTTTTCATGTAAAAATCTTCACTTTTACGGTTTTACCGTCTTTGTACTCCAACCTGGTTTCCTTTGCCTTATCGCTTAACAGCTTAGAAGCCATAGAGCCATCATCGCTTTCATCTTCTGCACCTCAAGCTTTCCTATCTTCTTCTCCTTTCTGATACGTGGTTCATCTAGATCCAATTGTAAAAGCACTCAATCAAAAATAAAAGTATAGTATTGTTATCGAATTCTAAATTCATTTCCTTTCTTCATTTTGTTTAGCAATCGAAAGTAATAGAAAGTGCGGCTTGTAACACCTTGCCTTTTTACTGGTCCGATGAGTTACTACATAATAATTTCAAACCACTAAACCAGGTTTGGACTTGGAGAGTAAACATTTTCGAATAATGGTTGGAAACTTAATCCAAACGAAGGTTTGAACCTATAAAATGAATGGGTTTTTCTGAAAAATTTAAAACCTCCTAAAACAATTTATCAGTGGTCCAAACTCTTCATTAAAACTCATTATTCCTTAAACTAGATTTGATGGTATCAGAGTTCTTTTCTGATATCACATAAATCTATCGTTTGTCAAGTTATGTGTTCAAATCATACAAGTGCCCATCACCATTTCAATAATTAAGCATAGTATTACTACCGATACCCCTACTATGCATGCTGATACTACTATTATGTGTACCGATTCCACTATGTACATCTACGTTCATATATGAACAGATACAAAATTGTAGCCCCATGAGGCTAACCAAAAGTCCTAAGTATAAAGGAAAAAAATTATACAAATAACTAACAAAATTAAGCTATTCCAGCTTCTCCATCTTCTTAGTTTATCAGCGATAATTACTGTCAAACCCTATTAAAATAGTATGTGAGGGATAAGTTACTACCTGATAAATCTTGATCTTGATTGACATGCTTTGGATGTCTTGGGCGAGTGTCAAATCCTATAACTTTTAATTTACAGGCAAAGAGTTATTACTTAGTCCAATTCCTTCGTAAATCATTCTCTTATGTTGGTTATCACTAGGGTCACTACATTAGGCCCAATATGTAGCTAATGGGCCCAAGCTAACCCCAAATGCTAAACTTAACCCTTTAAGTCCAATTCTATTTAAAAAAACAATTACTTTGAATTTTTGCACAATTACCACAAGTTGGTAGATTTTTCACTGAATTTTGAAAAATCATAACTAATTATAGAAAACTCCAATTTGGGTGATTCAAAATTTTGTGACCCTTATTAAGTCTATTTTAAGGTAAAAATACTTCCAGCAGCATCTAACCACACACACTTCCCAATTTTTTTCCCTCTGCTGCCAGAAAATTTGACCAGTTTAATGGTCTACTTCAAACACTCATAACTCCTAATGTACTTATCTAAATCCTTCATAATACCTATCAAATTAAAGGTCTTTAAGTGTATTTTAATTCTGAAAAATCTCATCATCATCATCAGATGAAGTTATACAATGAAATTTTCACCACAACAAAACTGCCAGACAAAAACGCATATTGGCAGCTTAGTAAACTAAATTTCCAATATTTGATATTTTTAACCAGTCTTCCACAAATTAAAACCAGACCCTATTCCTACACAATTTTTCATGTAGAATCCAATGAAAATCTAAAAAATACCAAAATCAAACTCCCTCATGCAGTTTTGCTTCTGACAAAAATATGTGCTCAAAAATACCAAAAATCTAACCTTGTGTTTTTAACTACCGACAAGCTTAATACTTCAACAACCATCATATATCATCTTATATATGATTAAAACATCTTCCTCCTTCAAAAACACCCCTTGGACAAAATACATGAGTGGTTTAAGAGCTACGAAAAACTCAATGAAATCACAAAGTATTCGATTCAAAAGGAAGCCTACGCTTACCTCTTCGCATTTCTACCAGTGATTCGGTATTTCGGCGGAACTCTGGCTGACTAACTGCCACAAAACACCTCATATGAGAAATCTAAGACCATAGAATTGAAGCATATAGTGAGTAGAGGAAATTTCCTGAAGGACTTACCGGACGATAATAGCAATTCGGGGTCGAAATCGTCTCCGATGTTCAGGAAATGTCACTATTCCTCCTCCTTCTCTCTTCTTTCTATTTTGCGTAGTGAAATCAGATTTTTCCTTCCTTTTTCTCCATTTGGATGAAATTTGACACTTAAAAGGGAAGGGAATGGTTGAGATTTAATCTTGCAAAGTGATCCCATCTTAGCTTGCCAAGTGTCACAAGTTTAAGGCTTAGTGCCCCATGTCATATAACCATTGGTCTTTCATTTTCTCTTTCTTAGGTGGCACCTAAATGGTTAGGGAAAGGGAAAGGCCTAACCATTTCCCCGGACTCCTAGGTTTGGTGCTCATATCTTAAAGTATGCAACCCAGCTAGAGACGGTAGATTCCTCGGACTCAGCCGCTAGGTGGCACACACCGAAGACGACAACACGAAAGGCATAAAGTGGGTGTAATGATGAGGGACACATGTCACCTCCTCATTTGGCGTACACAAAAAAAAAAAACTTTTGCTTTGTAATGATTTCCGGACACTTGTCATTTCCTTGTTTAGCCATCATGAGTCATCATGAGCCGTCATTACATACTTTATTAAAATTATTTTAATAAATTTGCTCCATTAGTGCATTACTCGGAATTCTACTCGGAACCGTGATACACATATCGAGGCATGCCACGCGACTCCCGAATCCCTCCAATATAAAAAATGGAGCCTTTGAGTCCTACAGTCATCGACGAATTTTCCTCTGACTACTTACACTCATATTTTACAAGCCTGACTTCTCGATTTCTGTGAATGACAAAACGGGTATCCGGAGTTCTGAGAGTGACACTACCTTTATTTGTAAATATTAGCATTTATTTTATTCCACTATTTCCATATTTACACTTTCTTTTAGGATTCTTAGCCCTTACATGAATTTTGGGATATCACAATCCATTCAAATGTCGATCTTTTGGTTAGAAAATGAAGAGGTTGGAAGATGATGGAAAGGGAAGAGGATTAGATTCTTCTTTTGAGATATGAAACCCAGCTAGCCTGGATTCTAATATAGATTTCATAATTCCAATAAATAGACTAAATTCTGGGAATTAAGTTGTGATGAGATCCCAATTTAGCGTTAACCTAGTTATAAGGTCTTGAATTATCATTCTCCAAAAAAATTCAGCCTTGGAGCTTGAAGTTGAATGCATTAATTTGTCAACTTGTAAAATCGTTTGAAAATTAAAACCTAACTGGAAAAGAACTATTCCTTTATTTATTTATTTATTTATTTTTTTGCACCCCAGTTATCATAGAAAATAACATGCGTGGAAATAAGATAATCTAATAGAAGAATGATAGTTTGCTTTATATAGTAATTTATGAGTTCCCTTTTTTTTATAACAATTCAGGAATTCATTTGAATGAGAAAAGAGGCCTTCCATTTAATAATTGTTTCAATGGGATTGTTATGCAAAGCTACACGCAATTTAGTTAATTTATTCCGAGTGAGATTGAAATAATTATATATGTTTTAGTAAGGGGAACTTTTTGAAATTTGTCCTAAAATGACAACGTACGCGTTATTTGTTCTTTTAGTCCATTGATCTTAATATTTTAATAGTTTCCTACCAATTATTATATATATATATATATATATATATATCTATCTCACACACATATAATGGAATCGAAATTATATCCATGAGGAAAAAGCACAAAAATCAATTTTTTCGTCATCCACGAATTGGTTAAAGCATCTGATTATGAATTCAAATGTTTGATGTGCATCAAGTAGGGGTAGAAATAGGTTAGGTCAGGCCAGAGTTTGGCTAAATAGGCTCGAGCTTATACTGGGAGAATGAAACCTAGGCTTGGGCCTGAGCATATATTTAGGGTTTTTTTAAGGTTTGGGCATGAACATATATATAGGTTTTCTTTAAGTTTAGGCCTAAGCCTTAATAGGCCTTAAGCAATAGGCCTATGAAAAGGCCTCATATTTAACACCTTAAAGGCAGCAAGGAGACAAGCACTTTAAGCCCACTAAAGCTTATATTTATAAAATTAAATTGAAAATATTGTAAAAGACAACATGATTTTTTTCCCAAAAAAAAAGGACCAAATCATTAAAAAAAATTGAAATTTAAGAGAATAAAAAATTATACCTAGAAAGGAACTCCATATACTTAAAGTTTGTCAAAATCAATAATTTATAGACACTGCAATTTTACTTTTCAAAAAGGACAGACCCCGCAAACTCTAACAACAGCACTGCATCGCAACAACAAAAAAATATAGACAACGCATAGAGAATGACAAAGGGATTTGGAGTGATAAAAAACCTAACAGCTCTGCATCGCCACGATGGCAGGTGGCTGAAACTTTCAATATTGATTCTTAAATTATAATACGAGAATGAAAAAAAAAAACCTAGGCTAAAAAGCCTAGGATACTATAGTAATTAATGAATTGTATCTATAAATTATAATACAATTACGAAAAAAATTTAAATATTATATATTATATAAATACTATATTATATATAAATATAGATATATATATTCTTTAAATGCACAAATAGGCTAGAACTAAAGACTTGTAGACCAGGCCTTAATAAAATATGGCTAACTTAATTACGCATATAGGCCGTTAAATAGGTTATAGCTTGACCTATTTGCTAAATAGGCTAGGCTGCAAGCCATCTAATAGCCGTATGGCTTGTTCTAACCCTTATGTGTGAGAGATAAAACCCATGAAGGATGTTTTTGACACATGAATTCAAATGTTAGAATTCACTTTTTATTATTGAAAAGCATATTATCCACATAAATATCAAATTTGTATGACAAAATTGATTTTTTTTTGTCTTCAGGTCTTATACTTTTGGAGTATTTGCATATTTCAGAAACGTCACCTCATGTATACTCTAACTAATTAAAATGCAATAACTCATCTTATTTTAATCTTATATTGCAAATGAATCATCAAGTTAAATTCAGATTTTATGATTTTACGGATCATGGGTGAGAATTGCATTTTTTGTTTTCCTAAATTAAAAAGTTTATGTTTTCTAAAATAAAAAAAAATTGAATTTCTCTACATGACTCATCTATCATGTATAATTAAAATAAAATAAGTTGTTATATTTTAATTAATCAGAGTCCAAATGAGGTGGTGCTCCCAAAATATGTAAGTATTTCTCATACTTTTAACGTGTTGTAGTTTGGATCATTACATGTAAGCCATATATATTGTCCTAATAAGCAGTCCATGTCAGCCTAATTAACCATATTAATACAATATCAGCAAAGTTATAACACATTAACCAATAATGTTGGATCTAGACGAAGGATTTAATTCCTCACAATGTGGCCAATCAATATTCAAAGCCATGTTGCAAGAGGTATCCATATTTAGTAATCGACGGTGTCTTGAACATGCCTCCAAAAGGATGCCTATTAAGCTCATGTCCAAATCTTTATAAAGCTTTAGGAACTAACCTTTTGGATAACATAAAGTATACGGACAAAAAGTAACCGAAAAAAAGTATAGGGATTAAAACTAAAGTTCATTAGAAATATAGGGATATTATAACACATTAACCGATAATGTTGGATCTAGACGAAGGATTTAATTCCTCACAATGTGGCCAATCAATATTCAAAGCCACGTTGCAAGAGGTATCCATATTTAGTAATCGACGGTGCCTTGAACATGCCTCCAAAAGGATGCCTATTGAGCTCATGTCCAAATCTTTATAAAGCTTTAGGAACTAACCTTTTGGATAACATAAAGTATACGGACAAAAAGTAACCGAAAAAAAGTATAGGGATTAAAACTAAAATTCATTAGAAATACAGGGATATAGAGTGCATTTAATACTTTATGTTTTATTAAGGGGACCATTTTGAAATTTCTTCAAAAATAACCTTTAGTTTGATTAATGTGGACCATTTTGAAATTTCTCCGAAAATAACGACGTTTTATTTGTTCTGTAGGTAGATTAATTCCATACCAATTATTTTATATCCATACATATCATGGAGTCAAAAATTACATTCGACCTTCGTATATTCATATAAAAGGACAGTCATGTTTTATCCACATATTTATAATAGCATGGAATCTAAATCATTCTCGTCCTTCTTTATCTAGTGACAAGGACGGTCATTTTACATCTCTTGATAAGGACAGTCATTTTAGATCCCTTTTTTATTAGGTCCCTTCTGAATTGACCTTAATAATAAATGCAATTTTATTCATTTTTTCCTTCAATTTGTCTCACGACTTTTATTCCCCATACATTCTCTTTTATCATTTTCTCATTATTACTCATCTTCTTACTCATTCATAAATGAGGGCATTTTTGAAAAAAAATTTATATTTCCTACATATTATTACATTAACTAATTTTAACTACATTATTTTCTGGAATCCTGCAATTTGGTTAAAATGATCCTATATATGAGGACGGAGAGAGTATATCGCATGGAATCTAGATGATTTTCAAACATCAATTCTTTATCTTGTAATAGGAATCGAGAAGGCAATTATATCCATGGTTTGTAAACCCGGACCGGACCGGCCGGTTCGGACCGGAAACCGCCGAACCGGCCGGAAAACCGGTCCGGTTTGCCACTGAACCGGTCAGACCGGGTCAACCCGGTCTGACCCAGCTAACCCGGTCTAACCTTTCAAGTATGTTAGGTATTTTGCGTGTTGTTCAACTTTCAAGAGGCACATGCAGAGCTAGACAAAGAAAATAACCTATTCAAGAGGGCTCTCAATTAAATCATTTTTTTAAAATTTTTATGTCATCTTATTATTTAAGAGAGTCATTGTATTTAGTAGATTATTAGGAAGATTTGATATATCTTTTAGATATTTTGAATTATCCTAAGAATCTTTAAATTTATTAGTAGTTTTTCTTTTTAGAATATTATTCTTGATATATGAGTTGCCAAATAGTAATGTCAAGGATATTTATTAATATCATATTATTTTATCCTTGATTTAAATTTTTATAGTTGACATATTATCCACAATGTTTTTAGAATATCTTATAATACTATTTTTAAATTTTTGAGTCTCAATAGGGTTAGGAAATTTCTTTATTCAAAGGTCGATTTGTATTCAGTTATTTTGAAGATTATGGGATGAAGTTTCTTTATGCAATTATGTTCCTAATTAGGTTGGGTAAAGTATTTTTTGAATTTTTTTTTCTATTTTAGAAAAAAAAAATTGGTTCAAAACAAACTAAATTGAAATAAGCAAGGTAAAAGTAGTTTCTAACTTAGAGATATTCTATATGAAAATCCAAAGAAAA
Source organism: Inga leiocalycina (assembly GCA_963242795.1). Classification (NCBI taxonomy): domain Eukaryota; kingdom Viridiplantae; phylum Streptophyta; class Magnoliopsida; order Fabales; family Fabaceae; genus Inga; species Inga leiocalycina. Next base: position 55,956,665 of record OY725326.1, on the reverse strand, counting down.
TATTTGACGGAACACTTCGGCCAAAAATTAATAAGAGAGAATGACAGATAAATACCATTTGAACTCCAAAATCCTGCAAACCAGAATAGTAATGGGATTGACAACGCAAATCTTTCTCAAAGAACTAATTTGAGATTTTGAAATTCATGTAGTATTTTTCTGTCATTCTCCCAACTGATAACTTTATAGCTTAAAGGTGATAATTATTTTTTTAAAAAATACTATTAGGTTTAAGGGAAAATTGTGAAGAGATCCCTCTGGCAACATATTTATCAAATGAGACCTTCAAGTGTAGAATATCTTCCCTGTGTGCAAAAATCTTCCTCTATGTGCACAAAATCTTCCCTCCGTATACAAATATCTTCCCTCTGTATGCAGATATCTTTTCAGGTCCCATTTGGCAATTAAGTTGTCAATGAGGCCTTTTTTCATAATTCTCCCTAGGTTCAATCCATTCGTTGGTGTTGTACGAGGCATTTTTCCTGCAATTCCAAGAAAGTTTGACTATTCATGTTGTAGTTTGAAAGCAACACCCCCTGAAAATAGGAGAATTTGGTTTAATCTATGGGTGATATATCTTGTCTCCGCCAAACCCCTTAACATTTCGATATGCGCATAGTATTAAATGCACAGTTCCATAGGTATACAGAAATAGTATAAATATACTGATAAAAAGTATTTGTTTACATATAGCAGTCTCCCCATAGGGTTTGATAATATATACACAATTTGTCCAAAATATCAAAAGTAAAATAAATATAACCAACAGCTCTGTTCTCTTAACTCGCACACCTCAGTTGGAAGTATTTGCCGCTTTACCCTTGGAGCCGCTAGCTTCCACTGGAATATTTTAATTTTGAAAAAAGGTGAGATTCAAACGAGTCTCAATAATAACAGACAATCGATCGTGCCTTGAACATGCCTCCAAAAGGATGCCTATTAAGCTCATGTCCAAATCTTTATAAAGCTTTAGGAACTAACCTTTTGGATAACATAAAGTATACGAACAAAAAGTAACCGAAAAAAAGTATAGGGATTAAAACTAAAATTCATTAAAAATACAGGGATATAGAGTGCATTTGACACTTTATGTTTTATTAAGGGGGACCATTTTGAAATTTCTTCGAAAATAACGACGTTTTATTTGTTCTGTAGGTAGATTAATTCCATACCAATTATTTTATATCCATACATATCATGGAGTCAAAAATTACATTCGACCTTCGTATATTCATATAAAAGGACAGTCATGTTTTATCCACATATTTATAATAGCATGGAATCTAAATCATTCTCGTCCTTCTTTATCTAGTGACAAGGACGGTCATTTTACATCTCTTGATAAGGACAGTCATTTTAGATCCCTTCTGAATTGACCTCAATAATAAATGCAATTTTATTCATTTTTGCCCTCAATTTGTCTCACGACTTTTATTCCCCATACATTCTTTTTTATCATTTTCTTATTATTACTCATCCTCTTACTCATTCATAAATGAGAGCATTGTTGGAAAAAAATTTATATTTCCTACATATTATTACATTAACTAATTTTAACTACATTATTTTCTGGAATCCTGCAATTTGGTTAAAATGATCCTATGTATGAGGACGGAGAGAGTATATAGCATGGAATCTAGATGATTTTCAGACATCAATTCTTTATCTTGTAATAGGAATCGAGAAGGCAATTATATCAAGTATGTTAGGTATTTTACGTATTCTCAACATCCGGTCCGACTTTTAAAACATTGAACTGAAGGGAAATTGTGTTTTGTAAATTGATTTTTTTATACATGTTATGTAAATTAATTTTGAGGGACTTTGATAGAGGTTTTTTAAAATTTAAGAGAGGTTTATACAGGTTTTAAAAAAGTGTCATAAAGATAGTGAAACTGTGGCCTTGCTAAATTTCTTTTTATTATTATTTTTGACTCATTTTACCGACATTCCAAATAACCGACTTTATAGAGATTCGAAGCAAATCTTTGCATAACAATATTTTAAACATTCTAGATAGCAATGATATATATATATATATATATATATATAAACTCCCCTGAATTTTGAACCATATATAAATAACTGTTGGAAATTGTGCCCTAAGGGTCAATCATTGTACTTTAAACATTATTATTTTAATGAAATTTCTCCATTCTGTTATCATATTATTTACATGTTAACTGTGATAACGAGCCGGTAGTTCCCGTGCGTTGCACGGAAAGAATTGATTAGTGTGAGGAATCCATAAATGCACTAACTATTACCATGCCATTGATGGTTATTTCCATCTAAGTGCACTGGTCACAACAACAAATAAAAATCAAAAGGTTAAATAACGACTTCAATTGCTATAGAAGAACGTCGGAAGTTCATTTAATCATGGTATTGGTGGGAACCTAAGTATTGATGTTTCTAAACACTTCTTGATATACAACATTCTTAGTAGTGTTATTTGTCCCTGAATGGTTAGGCCCTACAACAATCTTAAGCCCATCTATGCTTCTAACTCTAGAAAGGGCAACATATAATTGTCCGTGAGTGAAAACAGGTTTTGACAAATACAATCCAACATGACGCAAAGATTGACCTTGACTTTTATTGATTGTCATAGCAAATGAAAGTGTAATTGGGAATTGCCGCCTTTGCATGCGAAATGGCCATCTAGACTCAGAAGGATTAAGATTCATTCTATGTATCAGAACCTTAACATTTGGTTTAGAACCATTAAGAGTAACTGCTTCAATGACCTTGTGGCCCAACTTGATGACACGAAGACTTGTTCCATTGCACAATCCAGATGCTTGGTCAATATTTCTCAATAGCATTATTGGTGCTTCAACTTTCAAGACAAGTTTATGAGGTGGCAGACCTGAAGAAGTGATGGTGTTAAGGAATTCTGTTGTGTATAAGTTATCGAAAGAGTCAGAATCTTCAGTTGACTTGCACACTGAGTCGCAACTTAAGAACTCATACTCCTGGCCTGGGAGCAATGAACACATGTGATCATTGATCTTGGCAACCATTTCAATTGTTGGTGCAAGGATAGCTCTATCATTAAAGTAGTCATTGGAAGTTAGGTTGTCTAGAAGCAGGTCATATGTTGTCTGCACAATTGCATTAATTGGATCATTGGAACTTGGAATCAATACTTCATCAGGGATCTCTATATCTGCAACACCATCAACAGGATTTCCTAAGTTACCATCGCCTATGTCAAGTAACCATCGTGAGAACCATTCAATTCCTTTGTTACCATTTACATGATGACCTTCATTCAAACGCATGTTTTTAGTCAAGCGGAGAATAGTGCAATATTGCCATAGCCGAGAAGAGATAATGCAAGAATTAACTATAGCCGCTCGTGAACCTTTTGGAATGACTGGAAGTATTTGCCTAAAATCACCACCCATAATAATGCACTTACCTCCAAATGGTAGATTGCATTGCATTATATCCTTTAGAGTCCGGTCAAACGCTTCAACACAATAACGCTGGACCATTGGTGCTTCATCCCAGATGATTAACTTTGTCTGCCTAAGCAAATTTGCTAACGGTGAATTCTGCCATATGGAACAGATTGAAAATTCATTTATTTGTATTGGTATTGCAAATCGTGAATGGGCTGTCCTTCCAGACGGCAATAATGTTGCTGCTATACCACTTGAAGCAACTGTAAGTACAATATCCCCTCGTGCACGAAGAGTGGATGCCAATGCATTCCACAAGAATGTTTTGCCAGTGCCACCAAACCCATAAACAAAAAAGAACCGTCCGAGAGGAACTTGCAACGACGCCATAACTTGATCGTACACATGTCTTTGATCTACATTAAGAGCCGTCATTAATGATTCTGATTGTGCTCGTAGTAATTCTCTATCATAACATAACTCTTGTAGGATCAATTGGTTGGTGACATCAACGGTAGGAATTTCAGCTGGAAGAGGAAGAGTATTGAAGTCATGCAAACTCTTTCCGTTTGAACGCAACAACGCATCAATCTCTTTGAGGGCAGCATCTTCCTTTTGAGATAGAGGTATATGGAAACCTACGCAATGTAACAGCAGATTGTAATAAGGAAAACACATAAGCATAACTTATGTATGACTTATATGACGAACAATGGATTTGAAAAGCAAGTATCGAAACAGACCTGCGAATGTATCATCCCTGTGCGGAATGTATAGCATATCTTCAGACAGGATTTTTGATGTTTCTTTCCACACATACTCTGGCCGTTGCACAGAACCACAAAGCAACATTGTGACAAACAATTTCCTTAATGAATGTCCCGAAGCCCACAAAGAGGCTTCTTTAATAGCAGCAACATATTCTCTATCATCATCTAATAAGCCACGTGCGAAGCAGGCCTCTTTGAATGTTTGATATGTAAGGCCATCAAATGTTTTAATCTGATCAAAGGAACATGGGCCACGTACTTGTGTAAGAAGCATTCTCAGGTAATATAGCTCGCCTGCAGATGGTGAAACATGAGCCATTCTTCCAACAGCAAACCCTCTTTTCCTTCTCTTCCATTGCCGTTTAGCCCTCTTATATACATAGTGGTTTGGGAATTCAGAATATGTAAGGGTCGCTGCAAAGGTGTCATCAGCATTAATCATCATCCATGAGAGAAATTGTGATTCACAAACCCGCGGTTTGTCCATCAATTCGGAGACGTCTTCTGTACTTGCGTAAATAACAAATTGCTGATTCGGAAGATGAAAGCTGAGCCTTTCAACTGCAGGGTTCCTATGATGGATGCTGAACCCAAAAATTCTCCACGAAGCCTCACATGCTGAAACATACCGGCAATTATAATATTGCTTTATCTCGTCTGTGACCTTTCTACCGGTGTTATCATCGTTGGAATCAAATAATCCGACAACAACCCTATCATTCCCTTTGCTGATGTACTTAAATAAGTATTTAATAGCAGTTGAATGGTTGCACTTCTCAACATTTATATGTGCTTCAAACATTTGGAGTAGAATAGCATTGTAGGGAACAACATACCGATTGTCTAACGGGATACCCTTCAACTGAATTGTTCTTCCATCATCCCTTCGCCTATATGTGGGGAAACCATCCTCATCTATAGTTGTATGCTGATTGAACCGTTTTGGGAAGTACTTACTGCATTTTTTATCCTTCATGCATGGAGCATTCGGCTTGCTTGATCCACAAGGTCCATGGATCATGAATTTTTTCACTAATTCGTGAAGCAATGGTGCTGAATGCTCATCTGGAATTTCTGCTGAAATTATCTTATCGATTGACTCGGGATCAGACATCTTGTCCTTCTGATCAAGAAATAAAAGGATATGTGCATGAGGCAGACCTCTTTTCTGGAACTCAATGGTGTATATATCTAAATAATGGATTAGAAAAATGTGATGGTTAGTGCATGCTTTTAATAGAAACAAATAACCACCATGTTAAAATGTTGAAATATGTAAGTAACTACTGTACCTGCACGAACTCTACCGAATATCTTCCCAGATTTTAAAGTCTTCATCAAAGACCGTAACTTCAGATGGAAAATTCTGGACAGTTGATGTGGACAATCAGAAGGATGAAGATTATGTTGTTCGCAATATCTACTTATTTCTGGCCAGGCTGGGTTACAAGTGAATGTAATGAACATATCAGGATAACCAATAGTCTTGCATATAGCCATTGCATCTTGGTAACTTCGAATCATATATCTTGCGCCCCCAGTAAAAGATGCGGGTAAAATAACCCGCTTCCCAATAGAAGCAGCATCTCTCTCCCCACTTAGCACTGCATCTGATAAGCCTTGATACAAATCTGCTCGGAGGTCTTTTTGATGAGTTCGTATCCATAAAAGTCTCTGTGACTCCATCATAGTATAGCCATCAACAATAAATTGTTGCAGCAATCGTGACGCATGTTGTATGGTTGATATCTCACCTTCCCTTACCATTAGCCTGTAACAAAGAAACTCTCGCAGGCTGACCCTTTTATGTGTTTTTGTTATGTTTAATGAATCATCTCTATGCAGGATATCATCTCTATAACCATCTTCACCGTAAGGAAAAAGCAACGGATACTGAAGCGGCAGATAAGAAGGATGCAATTCATTTATTCGTTGTTAGCTTCCTGTATGTGTTTCCAAAATGATATCACGAACACTAAATTCCATATCAATGTCACCGACTATTAATGCAGCAACTTCTGATGCAGAAGGTAAATTGTATGTTCGACCATCACATTGTCTGCTTCCAATTAAACAAATTCTCAATGGAGTTGTGGATTTGTTTGATACAAGTGATGATGCTAACCGAAATTGTTTCACATAAATATTGACATCATCCAATTGCTTCTTTATCTGCTGAACAATGATTGGATCAATGGTATCTTCCTTTTGGTGTTTGCTGTATGGGTGGAGAAATAAGCATGAAAGGAATATTACAAAACTGGGACATGAAGTGAAATGTGATTGGTAAAGTTTGTAAGTAATTGTACCTGACAGCTGCAATACGGTTGGAGACTTCATTATCAGTGTCATGAATATATAACTGAGAATATACTGGTCTGACACCTTCTGGTAGCATTAAAGTGCCAATAGTGTGATAATTCATACCTGATAACACGAATGTGTAAGGTCCACCACTTGAGTTGAGTGAATGATCAATTTTTCCTCCCATGGATGTGAAAGAGAACATGTTGTTGTATTGCCTGATGTTGCCATGAAAATTCTTGGAGAAGGTGGACTTCTTATTGAAAAATAAGGTCTCCAGTAATGGTGGTGGCATTTTGAGGAGAGGAAGGACAACCTTCCCTTTCAAGCAACATAATGAGAACGTGTCTACATTATTTCCCTTCGTGTCGGGCTTAATGCTTTCGTTGAACCAAAGCTTCGCATTACAATGCTTGCATTTGTATATTTGGTCCCCTTCATCTAAAAAGAAATGCAAACAAAACAGGAAGTAAATGAATATATATTTTTTCCTTCTTCCAATACTAATCCTTTATGTGTACAATGGGGATAAGCTATGGTTAAATCAATATGGAATTTTGTATCTTCAACAACATTAAATATGGAATTTAAAAATGTTTATTGATTTTCTTGGGGTAACAAACATGCAAGATTGAGCAAACACTGGTGAAAGTAAAAGATGTTATTTTTTAGGATGAGTCCTACGATTAGGTAGTAATCATTATCCGCCGTAGAGTAAGTTCTAACCTGAATAGGAGTAGAGCTCTCATGAAGTTGATACGACCCCGATATTATCTTTTTCCTTTGTTTTTTTTCCAATGGGTTGTTTTCTGTTCAAATTTAACTTTTTTGGCCACAATGGAACCTCTTACATTCCAAGATTAGATAGTAACCATTATCCGCCGAAGAGTGAGGCTTAACCTTAATAGGAGTAGAGATTTCATGCCATTGATTTGACCTGATATTTTCTTTTTTCTGTTTTTAATTTCTTGGCCAGTGGGATGTTTTCTTTTCATATTTTGCTTTTATGGCACACTTAGGCGTCATATATGATGTATTGTTGACCAAATTCATTTGTGCAGCGGAAACTCAGAGATAGATGTCAATGAAGCATATTTAAGAGGCTACGTTCTACAGAGATGTAATTGAATTAAATTTTAACACGCAACCACCATGGATTTATACAATTACAAATATATATATATACACACACACACACACATATATGCCCCGCAGCAAATGTATGAACAACATTGTAAGTGATGATACTCATTCAAGTTTAAAGGTGATTGAGTGTGCAGACCAGATGTGCATCAAGAGAAAGGTTAGAGTAAGTCCCAGCTGTTGTTAAAACATATATGTTTGGACCAGTAATAGAGGCATAAATAATTAAAGGGTGATGTATATTTATGACTGACCGAAATTGAAATTGAGCAGAAGAAAAGTCGCTGTAATAACTGAAATACAGTAAATTGAAGGGATGTAAGCAAGAGCAACAGTTGTGAATTTCCAGACCAGGAACCCAGCATAATGTTGAGCTAAATTGCAAATTAAACAACATTGGGCGAAATACAATAAGCAGAAGAAAAGTCGCTGTAATAACTGAAACTGAAATTACAAAGTCTGGAAGACATCAACATTGCTAAAAGGAACAGTACAAGAGCAGAAGGAACATTGAACAAACTATGAAAATTTAAGTGCATGAAAGGAAGGGAAATACAACAATAGGACAATGAGAAACTTGAGCAACTGAAATTAGCATAACTGACTACTCCCTCATGTCAGCCAAAATATTGAAAGGGACATGGAAGGAACACAACTAAGTCCTTATGAGACATAACAGTGCTGTCAAATGGAGCACTACTTTTCTTGCTTGATATTTTTAATAAGTCTTGCATCATTAACTGAATTGGCTGAGGGCTGGCTATCCTTAGTAGGTTGACCAGGATTTCCGGTCCTCTTCAAGTAGCTCTTGCGTTTTCCTTTACTTGTCCCTTATGATAGCTGCTGTGACATAGCTTGGAGGCTATCATCTTCAAGATTGACTGCATGTTCGACAATTGGAATAGAAGGGTGTTGGTGTGCAGCAGTAATCACAGCATGCTGTTCTGGAGGTGACTCATCTGTAGGTGCATTTTCCTGTTGCAAGGTAAGTGAGCAAGTGATTGCACTATTTTCAATTAAAACTCATCAAGACATAGTTGAACGCATATTTCAGTAAGCAAACACAGTGTTGGTATTAAAGGAATATTAAAGGAAAAACAATGCTAACTTCAGCATTTGCGGCGTCAAATTGGTTGAGCAAATCTTCGCACACTACAAAATCTGTGGCACTTATACTGGATCCTGGAAACTTCTTATTGTATTCATTGACTTTGAGCTTACATAGTAGCTTCTTTCCAACAGGGGCTTTAAGGCCTTTTGGGAAACCATCCTTCCTTTTATCCTGCAAGAAAATAAGTTTAACATGTTTTGAGGACAAAATAATCGTTAGTTATTTCAAATTACACTAAACAAATTTGCAAGTCATGTTGTACCTCTGCAAGCGTCATCTTCAACTGCGATGCTGTCTTGTCCAGCAACTGAATAGCAAGCTTGTCCCAAAAGATAATAGAAGTAGTGCCAGAGTCATCTTTCACAATATAATGAAGTTTCATTCTGTGTAAATCCATGTAAGAATAGCAACATAAGTGGATATTTGCAATTGTTAGATCAAACAATTAAACTTTGTTAGGAATAAGGAAGCATACTTGGACTCAAAAGTTTGTTTATGTCCACTTGGTTGAGGTGGTGCCTTACAGTTATGGCAGACTAAAGCACTGTTTGGATCATTTTCATCCTTTAGCTTTGCCTTGCAAGAACACTTAGCACACCCTTGGTAGGTCCATCCATGTTTGGATTCAAACTTGACTATCTCACATTCTATTGCACAGGTATCTCCCTGTAGATGACACTAAATGAGGTTAGTAATTGGTAAGACAAAAGTTATTTACTTGCAGTTTGAATTAACACCCACGGCCTCAAGTTCTGGAATATTTGTTATCTTCAGCTTTGTTTGATTATGCAGGGATGCTCCACAAGTAGGACGAGTAAGCTGAGTAGGCATTGATTGTGTTAAAGCTTCGAGCAATGGGGATGCTCGATCTTTAGCACTGTGAGAGAAGTGGAAAAAACTATGTAAAATAAGGTAAGCCAAACGAAATGGAACAGCAAAAAGAATAAGAAAGAGAGTGGAAAAACAATTAATATATTGCCATAGATATGGGTTGTTCGAAGCAGTAGTCTTTTTTTTTTAAGTGTGAGTAAAGTTTGAATATAAATTATGAACTATGTAGTTTATAATTTATGAAGGGCTTGTCCTTTCTCCATCTTGAAATAAGGATACGTGTATAATTGAAACCAATTAATAATGAGGATTCTTATAAATGTTGAGCAGAGAAAGTAATTAATATTTAGTTACAATGGAGTATTTTTGCACAGTCCCATACCAGATGTTTTTATATACATAAATTTCAAAAGTTTTCATTGAAGTAAGAATACACAAAAAGTACAGAGTTTTGCCCACTGTAGACAGATCATAACATGAGCCGTCCCATCTATTTGCCTATTAACTTAGTGCAAAAAAGAAGTTTGTTTTTTGCTACCTCTCAATTAGATCCTCAACTTCCTTGACCTTAGGATTGAAGTACAATCTGGTGGCATTGAAAGAGCTGGACAACTGACGTAATTCTGATATGTGTACAAGTAGTGTTACCACAGATAGGACATACTGGTTAGGAACGAATATTTAGAGAGAAAAATGAAGCAGATTAACATGATTGCAGTAATGTATCAGTAAGTAATTTACTATCTTGTGTCCAGCTAAGCTTAGCTAGATGTAAGAGGACAACAACTGGCGTTTCAGAGTTCCCAAGCTGATCCATATATGCATCGGTGGCACATTGGTCAAATAGAACACATTCAATTTCGTTTTCACTATAAAAACACAGGATTGTTGTTAGTAAGTGAATGTGAAGGAATAAGAGTGAGAAGGGAAAAAAAAGACCAAAACAGATATGAACTTTACTCAAGGTCTGATAGTATCATCCTGATCCAGTACTTGGTATGATCATCCTTGTGATCTTCCTCAAGAGAGCCAATGGACTTAAGAAAGCCAACCACATCTGCAAAAAGACATTTGTGGTTACTGTTAAGAACCAGTCATAAAAACATTGTTGAGTAATAAACGGGTCAACCTCAAGTTATTAACAATGTTTTGTGAAAGATGTACAAAGTTTGTAGAATTACCAAAGAGATAATCAATATCCTCTTCATGTGGAAGGGAGAGGATATGAGATATGGATTTGAATGAGTAAGAAGAAATTGGGATATTAGCTTCAAGTGGTGAGAAAGATGTATGAGTAGTAAAAGTAAGCTTGAACTTATGAGTTGTTGGTCGGAATTTGAAACGATTTGGGGATACAAGGAAGTTTGAGAATTCATAAGTGTTGCCTTCTTGGATGGATTGGCAGAAAGTGGTATGGAGGGACTTGACAATAACGCTTGCTTGAATTGTTGTCCCCTGCAAGAAGGTGCACACAGTTAGTAGGGATCCCATGAACTAAATGCTACTGAACATGTTCTAACAGAAAATCAGTCTGGTATAATAGTCATCTGCGCAAAACCTCAGCATCACATAACAAAAGAGAAACGCAGAAAAGCTCAGTTGGGGCCAATTTTTGGTACACATTCCATTTCCTTAACACTCTCACAGCAATTGTCCAAAGGTCAGATGCATCATGGATATGAGACAGTAAAGTATAGTCAGACATGTTGAGGTTTGTTGAGAGGGAGGAGTTACTAATGTAAAACTGTAGGAGAAGGAGAGAGTAGGCACAGAAGATGAGGTTGTTCCAAATGACACAGATGCGAGTGAATTTAAGGAAGCATGGGATTAAGAAATGGTGGGGGACAGAAATGAAAGATTGGTAAGACAATTGAGAGGATGTGGAGGGCTATTTTCGAGTGGTTGGACAGAGGCGAAGGGAGAGGTCGTGAAAAAGAGTGGTTTTTTATGTAAGGGAGGAGGAGCAATAATGAAGTGCACACGTAATAATGGAAATAAGGACAAGTGATAATTGTTTGATATTGCTGGGACAGAGGTTAGGTTAAAGAAGTTGCTATATGTAGATTTGATTGTCTAGGGAAAGATGTGAAAAATCGTAAAATCTAACTGAAGAGGAAGATATCAAACTGTGAAGGAAGTAACCTATTATGTCAGTGGTTGTGTATTGGTGAGCAGGGAGGATGAACATGATAGGTGAGGCTATCTCTTCTCCAATATTTTTTAATTGTATTATTACTTGCAGGTATTGAAAAGATGATGGACTGGTGAGAAGGACAGTATTGTATGACTGCAACTACGGAACAAAAGTGATTGGCCAGATAAAGTAAATTAATGAACTCACTGATGGCAAATAAAGGTGATCCACATAGTGTATATGAACATATAGGTAACCCTTATGTTCGCACTGATATAAGGCAAAGTCAGAGACACAGTAATCAATAGTATAAAATTTTAAAGTGGCATGGCAGTGAACTGCATGTCATTTATTACCTGGGAGTGATTGAATGATTTTTCAAATGATGTAAGTGCACTTTTTTTCTGCAAAGTCACATCTTGAAACAACTTGATATTCCAATGACGATGACTGTCTCTGATCAAGCAGATATTGTAAGGCAGGAAGTTCTGCAAGTGAAAAGCAAGTAAGAATTGAAACTCTTGGAAATCATTAAATCTTGACTAAGTGAAGACCCCAAAAGTGTAGTCAAGGCTTATGGCCATTTTGTGCAGTAAGAGCATAATGGCAAAAGTGCAGAATAATAAATTGCAGGGAGCATTTTCGGTTACACACGATGGTCTCAACAAATGTAATGCACGATTTCAAGTGATGCAATATTAAACGCAGCAACACAGACAAGTCATATGAGGAAGATCCCATAAACCAGAGGGAAAAGATGAATTATCATATTAGATTGCTGCACATTATATATTGGATGCTATAAGTACCATCCTTTAATCAGTATCCATGGCAATCACACAATCCACAACGCGTACGATGGGGTCAGATTTTTTAAGCTAGAAAAACTGATTTGAAATCTGTTGATTAATGTGTCCAAAAACTGAATAATGGTCTTGGATGGTTCAATTATGTTTAGATCTCTTGCCAGAGTTGTGCCATCTAAGGCATGTGTTTCACTACATTTTCAAAATATATTCATTTCTTAGCCTTTACAGCAACTGTTTCTTTTTTTATGCAACTTCTCTTATTGTTTTATGCTCAATGAAAAGGTTTTCACCTTTTATGGTATATGTTCTTTTTTTACCCATCTTTTCTGATTGAAACATCTGACTGATAATACAAATGACAAAGGCTTCACATGTTCATTGACAAACCCGACCTTTATCTTGGACAAGACTCAACAATCAACAAAGTTATACACACCAAAAAGGTTTTGGTATTTAGTAATCAATATAAAAACCTTAGTTAATATTATTTATTGATGGTGAAATTATTTATCTCTTGCAATTAAAAAAACACATGAGCTGAGATTTAATAATTGATAAAATGGCTCAATAAGGGAAAAATGTGTTCCCTGATTCAAGCTGGTTTTGCACAGGAAAAACTATTCAAAATTTTATTAATGGTCCATTAACTTTTTTTTTTGGACTTTACAAACGATTTGTGTTCATAAAGCATTACTTTTCGTACCATTATTTTAAATTGGCAAATAGATAAGGACAAGCTAATATGGTCTAATGAATTTAGGAATTAGTTCTGTAATAACTAAGTTTAATTTCTATCCGGACTAATATCATTGTCATTGTGGAGTGGAACTTTGTATCAATATTGTATTGTTTTTCATGTTTTCAATTTAAGACTATCATAATATGCATAAGCCTTCACTTTTTCTATTTGTAGGGGAATTGTTCATGACTCATGTTGTACTGATACTAAGACAAGATTCATAAATGCGCACTGTGAAGGGTTGGTCTACTTTTTTTGATTTTTGGTTATTTAAGCTGCTCTGTTTCTGATTATGTGTTATTTTCAAGCAACAAAAGTGATTTTGTAGGTGTTTGAGCAAGTACATCCCTTAAAAGTAAATTGATATTATCCTTTATGATATCATTATAGATAAGGTTTCGATTGGTTATGCTTTGATCCCTATAAAGTGGTTGCTATCAGTTGTGATCTCAAGGGAAGCATATGACTACTTCAAATATAGGAGCAGCCTATAGGAGGTAGCTATTGTTATACCATCAGTATGATTTAGTAAAAAAGCATAATGTTATAATCATTGATGATATATGTTATAATTAAATATAATAGAATGTGTTATAATTGATAATACATGCTTCATTTTGTATCAAAGGACTTCCTTTATTAGTTGGGATGTGCTGTCATATATTTAAGTAATGCATGTGTAAGGCCTAACTCATGAAGCATTTTGGCCCAGATTAGTCTCAAACATGCAGAAAACCCAGTAGAGAGACCCAATCTTCTAATGGTTTTCCAATAATATTATGATAACTATTTTGCTCATGAGCTATAAAAGTTGTAAAACTCATATTCCAGCTAAATATGCTTTATTCAGTGTAAATGAAAGGGAATGCATGAGGTGGATACAATCAGTGTTAGCTGCATTAAAAAACGGTCTTGAATCTTGCAAAAATGAAAAGATTAAAAAACTGTCATGAACTATCCAAGTAGTTGGGAGTTAAAATGAGAATGGTCGATAGAGTCTATATATTTGAAAGCTGTATAGTTTTGCTTCAATTATAAGCATGTACAAGGTTTTTAATCCAAAGATAAAGAATAGTCAATTACTCACCAAGGGAAGTAAAGTCATAAAGGTTACAGCCATGTCAAAATACATCTCTGCATAATAAAGTAAAGTTTAAGGTGAACTTCATACTACTGGTCAAAAAAGAAAGAAATGAAAGATTCGATACGGCAGTTGACAAGTGAATGAATATTTTTTTTCCAGCCCAACAAAATTTAAGCTACGTTAAAAGTTAAATAAAATTTAATGATCATAATTCACAAAATACATACTCTCACCAAAGTTAAAATACAGATTCAAATAGAAAAGTGGTTTGACAAAAATGAGATAGATAGGTCACTTGTATGGCAAACATTCTTGATTCTTTATAAACACAGGAAATCAGTTAATGCTTTATCTTAAAAGCAAATGTTTGTTAAATAGTAATTCAATAAAAACATTTTTAAATGACCATAACTTTTCATGCATCAAATTCAAGCCATCATCCCACACCTAGCAATAGAGAAAGTGAAGATCATAGGGGTCGTTAAAGTACATGCACAACTAATGCCATACTGTACTTACTTTGCTTCATCCATTTAAACTTTATAAATGCATTCCTCATCAAATACAAACCTATCTGTCCCAGTCATTTGACTTTTATGCCATTGTGGTCAACCCTTTTCCCTTGCATTGGCTCCGTTATAAGCTGAACATGCATCATAGACAAATTGGCCACAACAGCAAGTGACTAATCAAGGACAGCTGTGATGTTGCAGGTAGGAAACAACAGTGATGAAAAAATGAGAATGGCATAAAAACATGGATCAAATTGTATCGTAAATGACAGTAGCATAACAAATAGTGGAGGGTTGAAGTAGTAGGCTGTGACTGAATGCAAACACATAGCAGGAAATTTTGTGTAATCATGAATGATTGACTACAAGCGAACAGTGGACATTGCAAAGTGTAAGAGTTTCCATCAGTGTTGTCTTGGTCTAAATAGTCATATTAGTAACAGGTATGAGCAGAGGTGATTTAAATGAAAGCTACAATGTTGAGTTGTGACGCGTGGTACCAAACATTGCTATTCAAACTTTACTTATCACAACAACCTCTTGAATCCTTTAGATGTGACAAATCAGGGCAGCATAATCTACTTATAAATAAACATCTGAAACTGAGATATAACCCATGAAAGTCAATTAAAATGAAGGATGGGACTGTGCAAGGAGTAAATGAAGGGCTTGTGATTTTGCAATTTCCAAATCAATAGAGGAGGACTGTATGCATGAACATTATTGACTTTACGGCAGCCCATGCTGGGATTTTTTTCACTCTATATATGGAGAATTCTAATGTTATCTGTACAAACACAAATATGAAAAATAACAGGATGAAATATTGTGGTACCGTAGGCGACAAGGAAAAAATTTTATGCAGTGTTGTAGTAGCAGAAATGAAGTGAATGAAATAACGTATATGAAATAGTATCGAGTACGTTGGAAAAGAAGGAACTTTAGTGTGTGGAAGGAAGTACTGACAAGTCATACATAATGTAAAGTAATTTGAGGACTTTGGGAATTTTATTTTGCCAAGAGGACTTGGGGAATTGCTTATAGGGAAGATAAGTAAGATAAGAATATGAGTAAGCATAAAAACCAAACAAACATGTCAGTTGTGACGCTTGGTAACATAAATAGCTATTATCAGCTTTATTATTACAAGAAATGCAGCAATCATTGGGATGTGACAAAACATGGCATAATGATATACTTGCAGAACAACAGCTGTGACTGACAAACAACGCATAAAAGGAAATTAAATTGAAGCATAGGTGTGTGGAAACAGGTTAAATGAAGTCCTTGTGCTTTTGACAATTGCTTATAACATTGGCATTCCCATAAAGACACAACACTTATTAAGGTTAGCGGAAGAAAAACTTGAATGGAGGACCATTTCCATCCCTTCACCGCTATGGCTGTGGCTAAAAATTATTGTGAAATGGAATTTCGAGAGTTTCTAAAGCAATGGAGAGATATAGGATTCCATATTGTAAGTATCGAGTGTGGACTCCTGTACTACCAACATGTTATGAGTTTAGAAGCTAGAGCAGAGTACATAGGTGTGTACACCGAAGATAACGCGGTTGAAGTAGTTCCTATGACGACATACAGGGTGTTACCGTCGATACAAGCATCAGAAGGCAGGGCAATCAAAATGGGATCACCAAGATGGAGTGAGACCCGGTACTATTTATTCAGATGCTTCTACTGGCTCCTAAAAGAAGAAGGATTATCAAACAACCTGTGGCAAGGAATGCATGATCCCTCCTACGGTGAACACTACCATGCTATGATCCAGGCATCTGAGGCTGACATAGGTGTGTTCTACCCTCACCAAATTCTTGAACCCATCATTATCCACGACTTTATGAGACGTGCCTTCATGAAGATAAAGCCAGTGAACTTTAGGGTATACCGTCCGAGGCAATTAACGGTTACAATGGGAGAACAGAATGGCAGCCAAGTTGCCGTCATTGCCACCGGTAATGGGGGGACTCTAGTAATGAACAGCAGGAAGAAGCACCGACGATGGTAACGGGACAGCCGGATGATTCCAATTTGGAGCTAAGCACCGAAGCAAAAACTGAACACTCAATTCTAGCACTCCTTCCGACAGCATCCGATTTAGGCGAGGATTTAGGCTTTGTGGTGGACTGAGAATCTAACGCACAACGGGTAATGGAGTGAGTGATTGATATCGGAAGTGGTGGACCTATCCAAAGTGGAGGATCTTCAGTCCGTTAGCAGGCGTGTCGTGGGTGAGTTGCTGTTTGCTATGGAGTTATTTGGAGCATCAAACGAACAGGGAAATTAGTCCTAACCACAAATAGTGATAGGGATTTATTTCTAGTTATTTAATGCCAACGTCTTTGCTTTTTGTTTAAGCTGTTTTGTATATTTGGCAAGGTGTTTCTAGTTTGTTTAACTATTTGAACTGAAGTGAAAGAAGGTGTTTCTAGTTTGTTTAACTATTTGAACTGAAGTGAAAGGCGCTCCTCTTACTGTGTGCATCGTGGGGAAGGAGGGCTAAGTAAATTGATGGAATTTGCTTAACTTGTCATAATATCGGAATTTGGCTTCAGGTAAGACATAGGGTCCCATATATCTTGAAACTTGTCATTAATGTGTAAGGAAATATGGTGGGAAGACAATAATTACAACCAAAGACAAAAACGCAAATCACAAGGGGAACATGTGGGGCAGAAGTAATGAAAAGTTAAGCAAGGTTGTAATTATTGCGTTATCAATTAATGCAAAAAAGGGATAAGATATAATTATCATTGAAAAAGAAGCATGGGCAAAGTTGACCCGGAAGGAAACTGACACATACCCCAATATATAAATAAAGGAAGGAGAGACAAAAGACAAAGTTAGGTGTCATCTATGGGAAACCCAATAAACAGAAGGAGGACAAACGTGTGGCTTAAAGAAATTGCTAAATCACCTGACAATACAAAGATTGAAAGACACATGGAAAGAGTTATCAAGAACAATTGGTTAGGTCACCCACTTTTACCATAGTCATGACAAGTACGCCCAGTCACATCAAATTTAATGAGGCAAACTGTACTGTGTTATTTGACTTCGCTGAAAGAGAAATATGATGAGGTAGAATTGATAATGAGGCATTTATGAAGGTGCATTGTCAAGCATATAGTGAAAGTGGACTTGAAAAAATTACTTTTAAACAATGCATACAAGAGCAATATTAGTGATTCATATGAAGTTGGTAGAATGGTTGGAAAATTAAGTAAAGTATAATGGAAGGTGGAATATTTATGTTTTTTCATGTCAACCATGTATTACTGCTATTAGTTTGGTGCATTCCTTGATTTTGGTGTCTCCATTTTACTTACGTCCATGACAAAATGCAATGGAAGACAGGAACAATAGGACGAAAAGGTCGAGTACAGAAAAACATAAAGGCTGCGATTGACAAAATTGATTTAACACGCTTGACTTGCATGGGGAAAAGGAACTTGATCTGCACTAAAGTAATGGACAAAAGTAGAGAAACAAACTGTCATCAATGTAATTTACCCCCATGAAAAAATAGTTTGAAAGTATATTGGAAGTCAGACCTTAATTGATTGATTATACATAAGTCCTCTTTTTGTATGTAGGAACTCCTTAAACATATATAAAATTAAATATGAGACTTGTGGGGTCACATGATGACGTTCGCTGGTTGATGTAATGGGAAATATGAAGGAGTGATTGAACAAAATCTACAGTCAGCTGCACACTTTGTAAGAGCATTATATAATGTTGATGTAGTCCAGATATTTTAGAGAGGGAATGATATTTTTTTCCAGAAACTGCTTGGATTGGGTGTGTTTAGCAAAAACACACATGACATTAGGACAATAGGTATATTGCTATAAGGTCAATATTAAGTTTTAGGGTTGCACTTGCTGTAAGTGGAGGATATGAAATAAGTACACATAAAGACAATGCTTGACGGAACAACTTTGCTTGTCCATAAGGGTTTGCATTCAACTTTGTAAGGAAGAGTACAATTGTAACAATCATGCCAATGTATCAAGGCAACAGAGTATAAAAAGAGTAAGATCACGACATAATTATGCATGCAGCGTCTGCCGCTGGTCACATAGCACAATCGGTTGATCCTGTACGCAGTTTAAAATGACTGAGACAAAGCAACACAATGACCACTTATTCAGTTTGTTACTCACTAAGTGCTTTCATTTCTTCAATGAGCTAGTACAGAAGGGGAAATCTTAATTCATGAGGTCAGCATCAGAAACGCAGGTGGGGGAAACATCTGCAATAGTTTGGTTTAGGGAGCATCACCATAATATAATGTTCAACCTGGGTGACAAGATAGAAGGTAGTTTATCACATAATAGTAAACCAAAAGTCATAATAGGTACAACAACAGGCCGGTTCGTTGTAACTAAACTTACTCAGTGACAAAGGAAACATGGTTTGAGATTGAAGCTCTAATGATGGCCTAACAGTTAATTAACCAATGCCAACAGATACTTTAATAAATGCAAATCTGTTGTAAGGCATGAGTAATATTTAGAATGAACAATGACAATAATTCATGGCCTTTGATAAATGAATTATGAGCATTCCTACAAAGGAGATCATGATGAGAAAGTATCTGAACTGGAAAGAATCCTTATCCATTTGAAGCAATCTCATACCTGCATTGCCAATTTGTTGCCAGCATGTGAGCCTCCATTGATGACATTGAATGAAGGTACGGGAAGAACCAAGGTTCTGTTTCCGCGGACATTGGCAATGTCCTGAAATGTGATAAATTGAAACCATACCATCATAATGCAAACAGAGTAATCACATTGGCACTAAGACCTATAATTATTTACTCACGTACATGGTAGAGAGGAATCTTCTTCACTGAAGCACCTGCTTTACAAACAGCAAGTGACACTGCCAAAATAGCATTGGCTCCAAGCTGAAACGGGCAAAAAATAATGAAAACCGCAAAAAAACCAATAGGTTAACAAAACTAAGAAATAAGGTTTCACAATCTCAAGAAACAAAATAAAACATAGTAACACCTTCTGCTTGCACAATATCAGGTTTGTGATTTTTTTTCCTCTTCTTCTGTTGATTCTTTTTCCACAAAACAGCAACCCCTCACCTGTTGAAGCACCGCTAGGCACAGCAGCTCTAGCGAAGGTTCCACATCTAAAAACTTTAAAATCTAGAGAAGATTGATGGTGAGAATGATTTTTACTCCACGTCTAAAAACTTTAAAAAAAGGAAAATATTAACGCCAAAATCAGAGTGTGATGCCCATCGTGATTCTAGTCCAGAAGATAATGGACAGAAAGTTGTCTGAAAAATCTGGCATTATCACTTCTTTCTTTATTATTTTCAAACTAATAATTATTATATTATTATATTATTATATTATTATAATATCGTAATAACAATAAACAATCCTGGATGTGGATGTAACCTCACCGAAAGTAAAGGAAGTTGTGATCTTGTACCGGTAACTCTCAGCAATGGGCAGAGTACATTGGTGTGTACTCTAATTGATGGCCTAACAGTTAATTAACCAATGCTATCAGATACTTTAATAAATGCAAATCTTTTATGAGGCATCAGTAATATATAGAATGAACAATGACGATAATTCATGGCCTTTGATAAATGAAATGAAAGCAGGTGAGTTAAACTGCAGCTGGTCATTAAATTAAAATATAAAATAGCGTTGTTAACTTACCATAAAAAAAAAGCCTCAGCATCCGTCAGTTCTTGTGCCACTCAATGATGTCTGTTGATATAATGTCCAACACTAACTGCGGAAATGTGCAGAGCGTGCAAACTGTAAGGATTCTATATAAATGAAATGACAAGTCTCCGATGGCACATTTTATTGCCAAGATACGCTAAAACAGAGCACATAAGGCTAAGGCAGAAGGGGAGAGAACAGAACCAAATGGCACAATTGAAGAGAACTACAACCCCCTTTTTGGCGTATTCAAGATGAGAAGATAGCGGAGTCGAAAACTGCGCACCCCCCTCATCGTTGCTCCTCCGCGATTCATGCTTGTCCACCGTTGTGGTCGCTGGATCCCCGCACCAGAACATTCGTTCCTTCCACCTATGTTCTTCTCCATGGACTTCCTATGTACTTAAAGCAAAAATAATAAATTCACAATGAAAAGTAGAAAACTCATTCTCATACAAAAAATCGAGTAACCTAATAGCTGAAATCACCTTACTTGGTTCAAGTAAGCCACGGGCATATCAATCTATGCATTAGACATCGGCAAAGAGAGATGACCAACGGCCACAACGACAAACGGCCTGACTTCGGTGAAAAAACACAGATCCATCTCCCTATCTATCGCGTCGACGAAGAAGACGAAGCTTATGAGAAAAAATGGTTGAATACCCTAGGGTTCCATATTTAAAACACCATGGCAGAACCCGAAAAGGGAGAGGAAGAAGAGAACGCTGCTCAGTGACCGCAGACGGAGGCATAGAGGGTTGAAACGAAGGAGTACAATGAAGAAGGGAATAGGAAATATGATGAAAAAAGAGACATTTGTAGAGAAAAGCGGTCAAATGGGACCAAGCTAAAAAGAAATGGGGCGAAACATTTGCAGGGAGAAAGGATAACAGACTTACAGAGGCAAGCTGAGAAAGTGGGAAAAAACACGTGGGAACGGAATTAACGAAGGAAAGCCAACGTCGAGCCATAACTGTTCATCGGCTTCACGGCTTATGAACAGTACTATTCACACTCTACAAAGAGGAAGACAAATTTATTATATATTGATTGTATCTTTGGATAATTCATAAAGATTGTCCTAAAATGTCCATGGTCGGTCATCTATGTGGGAGCAGAGATGAAACAAGACCAGTATGACTTTGATAAGATATGGAGATACGAATCAAAGTCTTAGGCACTTGTAAGAGTACAAAGTGCTGGACCGACCCACTATGAGAAAGCTACATGGATCAAGTCATAAGCTTTTCTCATGTATAACCACGTCACAATGCCCTTAGACCTGAGGTCATCATGGATTCCTACATGAGAGTTGCTAAGCTTTGAACTAGTCAAAAGTCACTTTTGACCGGGTGATGATAAAGGCTACGATCGGGCTTGGTGGTTTTTCATGTAGAGGAATATGAATGATCAAGATGGAATTTGTCCTTCACATTAGTAGAGAGATATTACTGGGCCCCTCGATGAGTGAGTCTGAGAAATGTATGGCCATACTATGATGAAAGGAGTTTCTGTCTCTGTTATTAGGCTACTCAGGAATCGAGAAAGTAATGGTCAGGAACAAGAGGATGACATTTTCCATGCCTTATCCTTGATCGATATATCGTGTGACAAAAGGGACATGACATGGTTGTATGACAGGTTGTATTGTGATAACGATCCTCATATGAATTGGGTAGTCGTAATCACTACAAAAAAAAAGACTTTCAGCGGCGACTTTTGTCGCCGCTGAAAGTCTAAAAGTCGCCGCTGAAAGACTTTCAGCGGCGACAAAAAGTCGCCGCCTATGCGGCTGTCGTTGAAAGTTTCAGCGGCGACAATTTTTGTCGCCGCTCAAAGTATACTTTCAGCGGCGACTTTTGTCGCCGCTAAAGTTGACTTTCAGCGGCGACATTTGTGTCGCCGCTGAAAGTGTTCATTTTTTAAAAAAAAAATTTCAAAAAATTAAATTTTTTATTAAAA
This sequence comes from Inga leiocalycina, assembly GCA_963242795.1. NCBI lineage: Eukaryota > Viridiplantae > Streptophyta > Magnoliopsida > Fabales > Fabaceae > Inga > Inga leiocalycina. Next base: position 55,934,131 of record OY725326.1, on the reverse strand, counting down.
AAATTTGAATTTTTTTTTACAAAATTTAATTTACAATTGCCACGTGTCTCCTCCCCGTGCTGCCACGTGGCGCCTCGCCGTGCTGCCACGTGTCGCCTCCTCATAATTCCTCCATGTGACTCTCCTCCAGTTCGAACCCGCGACCTCAGAGAGCCGATGCCTTAGCACGCGAGTCTCTACCAGTTGCGCCGAAATGAACCTATGTCATATTATTACATATTATTATATATATATATATATATATAATATTATCATATATATATAAACATAAATACATATAATTAATTATTAATTAAATATAATATTATTAAAAGTAATGAAAAATTAAATAAAAACGAAAAAAATATTGATATATTTAAATTTAAAATTTTTTTAATTAAAATTACTTAATAAATAATAATTTAATATCATAAATATTATTTTTAATAAAAAATTATAAATCTAATATTAATAAATAATAATATAATTTTAATAATTAAGGTTAAATATAATTATTTAATAATTAATAGTTAAATTTTATAAATATTATTTTTAAAAAATATTAATAAAAAAAATATGAAAAAGTCTTTCAACGGCGACACTTTTGTCGCCGCTGAAAGTGTTTAAAATTTTTTTTTTTTATTTTCGGAAAAGACTTTCAGCGGCGACACTTTTGTCGCCGCTGAAACTCACTTTCAGCGGCGACAAAAAAATGTCGCCGCTGAAAGTCTGACTTTCAGTGGCGACAAAAGTGTCGCCGCTGAAAGTGACACCTTCAGCGGCGACATTAAAAGTCACCGCTGAAAGTCTCACTTTCAGCGGCGACATTAAAAGTCGCCGCCAAATGTCGCCGCTGAAAGTGATTTTTTTTGTAGTGAATGTCTTGCTAGAGGCCGCTTGCGACTTTTGGGTTAGTGTAGTTATTGGCACACTGCCAACTTCATAAGGGCCTACAGGGTCGCACACAAGAATGGCCCAACACGAGATAATGTTTGATTTAGGGTGGATGAATTATATATATATATATATATATATAATATAAAATTCATTAATAATATTATATAGATATATATATATTTTTGAAATATATATCTTATATATATATATATATTATATTATTATATTTAATAATATTATATAGATATATATATTTTCAAAATATATTATATATATATATATATGTGTATATATATTATATGATATTATTATATTGTGTTGGTTTTAAATTTAATTTATTAAGATATATTAAATTTAATAACTAACATGATAGAGATATAGTATCTCAGATTTAATTTATGAAGATATATTAAATCTAATGTCTCTTTATTTAGATTAAATAAATAGGTTAAATTAAAACTGTTGGACAGATTTAATTTAAACTGAATTTATTTAATTAGCTCATCAAGATAATTAATTTCGAAATTAATGATGATTAATTTTGAAATTTGAAAATAACCCTCATGGGTTATAAACTTGATAGAGCTAATAGACTCAGGTTACATCATAATTGAGAGCCGCAAGTTAAACCCTTGGAGACATTAGAGGCGCTAGCACGCAGTCTCGGTTGGAGAGAATTCGTGTGGATACCAGTAGAGGGAGCGGACTTAACATGTTGGCTCCTAGAGATCGTGAAAACTCAGAATCATCAAAAAGGTATGAATCCTTCCAACTTGGTTTAAACGCCGTTGATAGATCCTCAATTAGGATCGGTGAAAATTTTTCAAATTCTTCCGCTGTGCTTGCCGATCCTACAATAACTCCCTTAGCATTTAAAATCTAATAGTAGTAATAAATCACCCTGAACTTTTACCTTGGTGCTCATAAGCCCCAATCATCAATTATATATCCTTTTAAACTTTTTTTCGACATATAATCCTTGCAAACAAATAGTTACATGTATAAATAAGGGTTCACAAGGGTTTACTATAAAGTTTTAAATATGAGAAAGTTTATCTATTAGCTGACATAATGTTGAGGAGAGTTTTGTTTAACTTAGTCTAGAGAGAGAGAGAGCGAGCCCGGGAAAGAGAAATAGAGATAATTATTGCACGATGTGTGGCGTGGGGGCTCCTTGAGACAACTTGGTTCAAATTTATTTCAAAGTGATTTGAAAGTATGGTACCACGCTTTTCTCACCAAATTAGACAAACGGTATCAAGTATATGTACGTTATACAGTGTTGTACGGAATTAATTGCCACACAACTTTGCAAGCAAGTGCCTTCTAGTGCTGAACTTAATATAAAGCATAAAGGCTTCAGCTTGGTTCCTATTACCACACAGATCCTTGCAAGCAATTAAGAACTGCGTATAATTTTTTTTTTTTACCTTTCACGCCAAAAATGGCTCTCCGCTACCAGTTTGGCTTACTTTCAAATGGTAATCCCTTCAAGCACAAGTTGCTTCTATCAAATAAACCAATCTCCTCACTTTCAACCATCTCAACCTCTTTTGTTGTTCCTTGTACCATCCAATGCAAACCTTCAACCTTCGTTGTTTCTGATCAAAACAATATTACTGCTTGTCGACGTGTTAACTCCTTCAAACCTTCAATTTGGGATTATGATTATATCCAATCACTAAGAAGTGATTTCGTGGTATGTTATTCATCACAAAGCATCTTTACTAATTAGTTCGTTTTGATCTTAATATAAAAATTTCATAACCTTCTTTTTCTGGGTAGCCTTATGGGATTTATCATTTAATTTCTTTGATTGATCTTGTGATAATGAGCTGATGTAAGATTGTCACAGGAAGAATCATATACAAAAGAAAGAGATAGATTGAAGGAAGAGGTAAAAGTGATGTTCGCAAAATTGGAAGATATTGTGAATCAGCTTGAGTTCATTGATGTCTTGCAGAGGCTAGGAGTGGCTGCTTATTTTAGCCTTGAAATTAGGAGCATAATGGAAAATGCTTACAATGATAATAATAATGGCATATTAAAGAGGAAAACAAATTTATATGCCACGGCTCTTGAATTGAGACTCTTACGCCAACATGGCTATAATGTGTCATCAGGTATTAATTTCTTATGTGATCCTCAAAAAATTCTCAAGTTGAATTTTTAGCATTGTTTGGTGAGAATATACGTTTACATAGTTTTCTTCTTTCAGATGAATTTAATGGATTTCTAGATTCTGAGAATCGTTTTGATTCTCGGTTTTCCGTTGATATCAAGGGTTTGTTATCTTTATATGAAGCATCATTTCTAGCAATGGAAGGTGAAGAAATATTAGATGAGGCTAGAGATTTCAGCTCAAAGTGTCTCAAAGAATTTGTTGTGAGCAAAAACAAAGATGAAAATGATATGATGTTTCTATTGGTTAACCATTCTCTAGAGCTTCCACTACATTGGAGGACATCAACATTGGAAGCTCGGTGGTTCATTGACGTTTACGAAAGAGGACAGAATGTAAACCCTTCTTTGCTTAGGCTGGCAAAATTGGATTTCAATATAGTACAAGTCCAGCACCAAGAAGATTTGAAACATACATCAAGGTAAACATAATTGTAGAAAGATATAATTTCGGTATTATGTATATGAGAAAAGTTTTTTTGGGATAACCTTATAAGAGACAGATACTAAGGCCATGTTTGGTATGATGGAATTAGGGGTGATGGAAATGGAATTGAGGATCAATTCCATCATGATGCTTGTTTGGTATGATGGAATTGGAAAATTTTCCAATTCCATGTGGAAGCCAAATAGGCTCAATTCCACCCAATCAATTCCATTAAAATATCTAAGAATTACAATTCCATGTGATCATTTCCATCTATTACCCTCCACTACCTTCAAAAAAAATAAAAAATAAAAAATTGAAGGACATTTTGGTATTTTTATACAAAAATTAGATCTCATTTCCATGACATACCAAACATATTTTTAGTCCCAATTTCTATTTCCATTTCCATATCCATATCCATATCCATTTCCATCAAAATCAATTCCAACGTACCAAACGGACCCTTATGTTATGTTTAAAATTTTTAGTATTATTTTGTTTTTATTATTTTACTCCCATTAATTATTACCTCCGGTCCTATTCATTAGCAACATTTTCTCTTATGGGTTTGGTCCTATATATAAGCAATATTCTCTTATCTTTTTTCTCACTCATTCTATCTCTCACCCATCATCTTCATTAATAAGGGTATGTTTAGAAAAAAATTGTATCTCTTACACGTTCATTGCTTTAAATTAATTTTAATTAATAGTTTGTTTTGCATTATTAGGGTAATTGTTGCTTATAAAAAAGTGCAAAGGGAATATTGATTAGTTTCACTGCATTGATTGTGCACACTCTCCCCTCACTCACACACACACACACACACACACACACATGGTTGTTTTTAGAAACTAAGTTGTATTCTTTTAAATATTTATTATCTTTAACTATTTTTAACCAATATTCTTTATCTATATAATTCCGTTGTATGTATCTTATTAAAAAGGTGGAGGGAATATTATCTTTAGCTATTACATGTTATTGTGTTGGAGGGGAAGTTATAGTATAATTTCATGTCCAGCTATGTATTCTTTTCAATTATTGAAAAATATAACTAGTTGAATTTTAACTTGTTTTTTTTCAAAGGCCATTCGAATAATATGATTAAAATCTCCGAGTACTATTACGCTTTTATTGTAATTAAGAAAAAAAGTAGAGAATTTTACAATGCTAAATCCTTCATATAGAAAATTAACATATCAATTACCACTAATTCAAAATTTTTTGGTATCATTTTTCATTTTATACCCATTAATGATTGATTAGCCTAACAGCATTATATTAATTTTCCACACTTCCTCACCCACCCACCCACTCTCTCCCTCCATAAATATGGTTATTTTTAGAATATAAGTTGTATTTTTTTTAATATTTATTGTCTTTATCCATTTTTAACACACGTAATTCAGTTATTTTTATCTTATAAAAAAAGAGGGAATATTACTTTTAGATATTACATATTATTGGGTTGGAGGGGAAATTATAGCATAGTTTATTGTCCTGTATGTTATGAATATTTTTTCCTTGAAAGTATTTGAATCTTTACTTGTTTCTTAAGGCCACTCAAATGTAATTAAATTCTCAATGTGTTTTTACCCTTTTATGGTAATTAACAAAACAGTAGAGAATTTTACTGCGCTAAATCCGTCCTATAGAATATAAATAGAACCAGCCAGTAACTGTGATCCTCATGGTTTGAATCCTAATGTTGGAGAGTGGCATAAGGGATCCAGGTACTATTTACGGGCATATTAAGAAAATAAATGCATATTAATTACCATTAATTCTATATTTTTTGGGGTTTGTTTTTAATCATAAAGATGGTGGAAAAGAATTGGGCTCGTGGAAAAGCTGAGTAATGCAATAAGGGATCGAATGGTGGAAAACTTCGTTTGGACAGTGGCTCTGGCTTTCCAGCCACAACATGGACATTTCAGAAGATTGATCACAAAAGTCAATGCATTAATAACACTCATTGATGATATTTATGATGCGTATGGAACATTGGAAGAATTACAGCTTTTCACAGGAGTGGTTGACCAGTAAGCACTTTGTGTTTTTCGTGTTTTTCTAAAGTTCTTATTTTATAGAAGCAATCTGCTTTCTTTTATGACATTTGTAATTTTTTTTTCTGTCTTTATTACTCTGTAATATTTTGATTGATGTTTAATACCATTTGTCTTTTTATCAAAAACCAATATAAATGTTGAAAAAAAATGCATAATTGATCCTCTTACTTTATACAAAGCTTCAGTTTGATTCTTTAATTTTAAAATTTAAGTTTTCAGTCCTTTAATTTAGTTTCATAGATAGTTTTTTTAGACAATCATTATTATTTTAAAAAAATAAATTTAATATGTCAACATTTGATAATGTATTATCAATATTTATAAATTTCAATGGCAACATTTTTTATTAACAAAATTAACAGTGTTAGGGTTAGAGGACTAAAATGTCACTTTATAAAATTAAGGAAACAAAATGAAACCTTATATAAAATCAAACAAATGTACATTTTTACTTACAAAGTTTTTATGGCTTGTCAATTTAATTTCTCTCTCTGTCTAATTATCCTAATATTTATTACCATGTTGTAATTTTTGATTGTACAGGTGGGATACAAATGCCTTGGATGAACTTCCAGACTACATGAAAACATGCTTCCTTGCACTTTATAACTTTGTTAATGAAGTAGCCTTTGACTTCCTTAAAGATAATGGCCAAAATATCATCCCTCACCTTAAGAAAGCGGTATGATGATTTATTTATGATTTCACACACGCGTACCCTCGTGCGCACACATATAATATCACAAAACATAATTAAATCACCACAATGAGTATTTATATTTTGACAAAAAATTGCACCTTAGTCTTTTAATATCACACAAGGTTTCATTTTGATCTCTTAATTTTATAAAGTTTCTTTTAAGCCCTTTGACCCTAACACGATTAACAAAAAGTATTGAAATTGAAATTTAAAACGGTGACAAAACATTCTTAATTGCTAACGTATTAAGTATAATTCACAAAATAATAATGATTTTTTACAAAAAAACTCATAATTTGAGACTAAAAGTGTTAGGTTTAGAGGACTGAATTTTTTTTTTTTAAAAAAAGTACGAAACCAAGCTGAAACCCTGTACAATTTTCCATGTATATATTTTTCAATGAATTTTAGAGGACCAAGGCGCACTTTTGACATATTTTCTTGTATTAATTTTCCTGTCCAATTTTTTGTCAGTGGTCTGATCTTTGCAAATCATATCTTGTTGAAGCAAGATGGTATCATTATGATTACAAACCAACCCTGCAAGAGTACATGGAAAATGCATGGGTTTCAATTAGTGCGCCTGTCATACTCGTACATGCTTATTTTGCACTTCCGACTTCAATCACAAATGATGAGAACTTTGTTCGCTTGGAAGATTATTGTGAAACTATTCATTCTTCAGCAACTATTTTACGACTTGCCAATGACATGGGAACATCCAAGGTAACATATATATACGATAGTACTCCCTCCATCCTTATTTATAAGGTCCAAATTTTTGAACCCCTCCATCCTTAATTATAAAATCCAAATTTTTGAATACCTATGTTTCTTTTTATAAGATTCACCTTGGGTTATCTGTATATTAATTTTCCACATACATTATATGTTATTGGTGCTTTTATTTTTCTTTATAACCATTTAAGCCACCCAATGCCTAGCGCTTTTTTTGCTTCTTATTACCATGTATCCAAACAATTGATTAATTCAGATCAAGGCTTTGTGATTAGGATATCTATTTTAGGGGTCTTTTTCAACAAGGTGAATGGGATCTGAAACTCAGTTCACCAACTTTATAGTCTAGCTGATCTACTATTAGACCAAACACCCCTGGATCTCATCATTGTTTTCAACTATTACTCTCTTATTTAGCTAGTTATAGATAAGATCAATTTTGACAAAAAGGGTGCATTTCTTATGTTTTTATTACTTTTAAATAATTTTAACGGCTTTCTTAAAAATCATGCAATTCAGTTATTTGCATCTTATAATAAGGAATTGGGGAGTATCCTTTAACAAGTTTTTTAATTAAATACTAACAACATCATGATATGCGTTATATTAATGATTTTTCTTCATCTTTAATTTTGTTAGCGTGAAAAGGAGGCAGGAGATATTCCCAAAGTAATGGAGTGCTATATGAATGAAACTGGGGCTTCTGAGTCAGACGCTCGTAGACACATAAATTCCTTGATATTTGAAGCTTGGAAGAAGATAAATAAAGAAGCTACCAATTCTTCTTTCTCAAAGAGTTTTATTCAGGTTGCTGAAAACCTTGCTAGAATGTCTCTCTACATGTATCAACATGGGGATGGCCATACTGTTCAAGGTCCTCAAACTATAAGTCATATAACGTCATTACTTTTCCAACCTATCGTAGGAATTTAATTTTATGCAACAAATATATTTGGTTAAGAATATGTATATATGTATCCTTTAACAAACTATAAGTTAGACAAGGGATTTATGTTAGACCTGAATACAAGAAGATCATAATCCACTTTATTTCCCAAACTTATCATTTTCTCTTAAAGTATGCCTTTTTTTTTTTTTATGAATAAAAACACGGATGAGATTATGTGTTAGTACACTGCAAAGCTTCTCTCCTCACAGAGTTCAAGACAAAAATAGGCGGCTGATTGAGAAAACACACAAGCCTAGCTGTGATCTTCAAGATTTCTTTTGCCAGGATATCGATTAACTTCTCGTCTGCACCAACCATCCCGAACCTCCCGCGATCCCAAACTGAATGCCGATGATAATATTAAAAAGAAAAACTATCTCTCAAACAAGATAGTTTCGTTTCTCTTATTGGAATAATCTAATAATAATGATCTCAAATATATTATATAATTTTATAAGAAAGAGCAGCAAGTAATAGAAGACTTGATGAAATACCTCAAGCTATAGTGATTCTGCACAACTAGGAAATTGTAGAGAACAAGAAAGAGTTAGAATAAAAAAAATCAAGGCTTCTTCTAACAAAAAAATGGGTATAGTTATGATCTAGGAATAGCCGTCACCTATTAGAGAACACTCAGACAGCAAGTAGATATTTTATATGTTACTACTCTAACTTGGCCCATTTTATTTATAGACCTCCATCAAAGCTTGAAATAGCTTACCAGCCAACGAGGTAATCCTGAACAAAATCTCTATTCAAATCATTTGCAGTCTACAATCAAGAGATATTCTATCTAAAACAATGATAAGATAATATATAGATATAATATGTATCAAATAATAAAATATGTAGTGATATTTAATAAAATATCTAACACCTCTTACTCGTCCCGTATCAACTATCGATGCAATGGCCACCACCTCAAGACATTCAGATTCTACCATAACATGACGACATGCTTGGTACCATGAAAACTTCAGGCCCATCAGTACTCCCCATGCATGCCTCTGCCCAAAAACTTCACCGTTATAGTTTCGCATGACGCCACACCTCCGTGCTGAAAAGGCCCCGTCCGAGTTCATCTTCAAAAACCCAGGCTCCTTGATCCCCTAGATTTGGGATACCCTTTTGTAATGCCCCAACCCCGAAATGAATTTTTTTTTTCCAAAGAAAGAATACAGGAAAATAATGCATTATTTTTTAAAAAAATCATAAAAAATTCAAAACTGCATCATTTTTATATTCATAAGATATCAAAATGTCACTCGTTTCATATAGAATCTAACAATCATAACAAACAACAACAAAAATATTTTGAAAGCGGAAACATTTTTATGGGGTATTAGAGAGCACATTAGATTTCTTCATCTTCATGAGATTTGTGGGTTAATGAATTCCGCCCCAACACACTTTTGCGCTTAGATCCTGCATTCCTCCACTCACGATGACGTGAGATAGCGGGCCCAGATTGTTTTGATCATGTTTGCCTGTACAGTATTGGGCTTTTGGACTCCAGTCCTCTCATTATTAATTTCCCTCAAAGTCTTTGGGCCCTACACAATATACTGAGCCTATTAGATTAAACTCTCTCCATCCCCAAGGGCCTGAACGTAGACTTGGGCCTTATTTGATTCTTATTAAGTGTTTTTGTTCTCATTGGTTTTTTAAAGAGAAAATGATAGGAAAAAATTTTTGAAATTGTAAAATCCTAATTCAGGTATTTTTAATAAAATGAGTTATGAATTCCTTATCAAGTTACATCATTACCTTATTAATTTTTGGTAACAAACCTGATTTGAAAATTTCCAATTTTAAAGTCCTTTTTATGTCATTTTTCCTTATCAAAACTAAGTTTTGGAGGAAAAACAAAAAAAATATGTTTAAATGATTTTTTTTAAATCTGTTTAATTGATTTTTGTTTTTGAAATATTTGAAAATAAAAATATAAATTTTTTTTTGAAATAATTGTTTTCACAATGAACTTCTATTAGTATTGAGCAAACTAGGGATTGGAGATGACATGCGGATTGAGATAAGAAAGTAGCGAGTTCAAGTTTAGGAGGTGAGAGCTCAAGCGGTTAAGCGCGGAAGGAAGATATAACTCTTTACTTATTGTCAATGTTTTTCAGGCCTGGACTAGACCGGTCCGATCATCGATCGGAGAGGAGCGGTCTGTTTCAGAGCATTCAGCCGCTTTAAAGATCAAGCCGGAATAAGCCATTTGAAACCAGGATATGAGCCAGTAGCCAGAAAAAAACCGCGACCTGGAGCGGGTATTGAAAAGCCGGCCGGGTGAAGAACTCAGAGCAATAAGCCATGTACGAAGAAGAAGGAGAAGAAGTTGACAGAAAGGGAGGAATATCAAACCAAATCTATATCTAACTTCAAATAAAACTAATTTATAAAGAAAATATTGAAAATCATACATGAGAAAAAGAAAATTAAAGAGCTTCATTGTTCATATCATCCATGTGCTTTGATATCTGCCGACTGCCGTTTTGCCTTCGACGGAGACAGCCTTGTACTTTCTGGATTTAGGGGTTTTTCAGATGTTTAGAGGAAACACTACTACAAAAGAGGAATTTAATGGCGCTCCTTTTTTTTTGCGCTTCTTTGAAGATGCGCCGTAAATAATATCGTATTTAAAAAAAAAGTTTAGAAGCTACGACATTTCCTAATATAAACATCAAATCTTAGTATTAGGCTTGTGTGATACTTTTTTAAACAAGCGTTGCACAAAACATTTATTTATAAAAAAAAATGAAAGTCCAATCTACGGCAATTTTTTGAAAAGCGCCATAGCTTGAATAATTTTTAAGCATTTTGTTATTTGAAAAAACCCTTATTTGGTGCTTAAAAATAAAGTGCCGGATAAGGGTGGGAATAAATAAAAAAAATTAAATAAAGCTGACATTTATTATAATGCATTATTGTTAAGAATCTCATGTTGTAGTAAGTCAAAAGGATCTTAGTAGAATCAAGAAAATAAGTCTTCAATTAACATTTAGATAGAGAATACTCTTTCTTAGTAATTCCTTTATTATTAAGCATTAATTATCCTCTATATTTGTCTTATTTAAAAAAAAAGGCATCTTAAAACAATGTTTTGGAGATCTTTATCTTTTTTTTAAAAAAAAAATTTTATACAAAAAAAAGTAAGAGCACCTTGGCCGATACATTCATAGAAAGCGTCGGCCAAGGGCTAAAACCTTGGCTGGCGCTTGCATGAGAAGCACCGGCTAAGGCCACATATATTCAAATATGAATATAATACGCATCACGTGGGTGCCTTGAATATTTAAGGCACCCACGTGGTACCTTAAAATATATAGGCTACATGTGGTGCCTTAAGTATATTTAAGGTTATTTTTGTATTTAGTGTTTGATTTTTTTTATAAAAACATTAGAGAGCTACAGCGCTTTGATTTAGTGTTTGATTTTTTTTTTTTTAAAAAAAGGAAGCTACGACGCTTTGACAAAAAGCGCCGTAGCTTCTGTACAAATTACTATTTAATTTTCACTCCCCGGTTGTTTTTATTTTCATTTTCATCTTCCCATGTTCCTTCTTGCTCCCCCATTTCCCAAAACTCTGTTGTAGTACAAAGTTTCCTCTCCCATGTTTTTTTTTCTTGTCTCATCCTCCTTCAGAATCTCTCTAGTGTGTAAGTGTTTTTTTTCCTCAACATTTGGTTCACGTTTATTTTTAGTTAGAATCTGTCATGAGTCTTATATGTGTACTCATAATTTTTTTAGGTATTTATTTGAAGTGTCAACTCTATCTTCTTGAACTTCCTATAAATTGTAAGTTTTTTAATTTTTGAGCTTACAAATATAATAATACTTAGTTTAATTCATTCTATATATGATTTTTATGTAGTATTATGAAGATCAACGTTGTGTCCAATTCACTGACCAACAAGTGGATGAAATCATCGAGGAATAGTGTGAATATATGATCAGACAATTAGTTAATATTTAGGTAAATACGTTAGGTTGTTTCTTTACCTATTCTCATGTTGTTTATTCTCTTAAAATTAGTTGTATAATTACATTAATTGTAATTACATATATCTAATATTGATTTTATGAATTAGCTATGTATTATTTCATTCTGATTTGGTTTACTTTTTTCCTATTCGTATTGTAAATTGTTGTGGATTTTAATTGACTGGGTTCAATGAAACAATTACATAAAATAATAAAAAAGAATTATTAGTTACCTATTACGGCGCTTCTAGGGAGAAGTGTCGTAGGAGGGCACTTAAAAAAAAATAACACAAGCTACAACACGTTCAGAAATTTAAAAAGCACTGTAGCTTACTTTTACGGCACTGGAAGCTATGGTGCATGGGAAGGGCCATAGGATTTATAAAAATAAGCGCCGTTTATTATGTTTTTTGTAGTAGTGAAAGAAGAAAGAGATTGTGATTTCAGAAGTGTAAAAAAATATGCCTCGATCCTTGGTGTAAAAGCTAGCGGTTGTTAAAAAAAATGAAAATAAAATGTTTTTTTTGTTTTACCCATTTTCCCATGTCTCCAAGTTGTAACCTATATGCCTACATGCAGCTAATGTTTTTTTTTTCTTTTTAATAATATTTAGCTTTCACTCAAGGTTCATGAACCCAGACCGGGTACTGAATCGGTCGGGATACTGGGTTAAGGGTCAACGGGTCAGATCGGGGCCAAATCGGTGAGCAATTGAAGATTCTAGGCTTATTAATATGAAATTCTAAAGAAAATTAATTTTTTTAAAAAAATAGGAACCCGGACCGGACCAAGAACCGGACTGGTCTATCGGCCTATTCACTGATTTTCGGGCTGGACCAGCCGGTCTGGTCCGGGTTCGCGAACATTGCTTTCATTGCATCAGTCACACATGTTTACCGAGAGGCATTTAAAGTTGAAAATTTTTTAACTCTCTTTTTACCTTATTTTTCTTTTTATTCTTTGTTTTTAGCTTTTATTTTCATATTCTTAATTTCTCATTTGATTTTTATTTTTTATCTAAAATACTTAATACAAAATTAAATCTGTGCTTATCATTATCATCGGCAAAAAAATTAGATATATGTTATGAGATACCATATAAATTTATTAACTTATTTAAAAATTAAACTATTTAAGTTTATTATTAAATTATTTGGTAATTTAATATTTTTTTATATATATTATTATATAAGTATATAATATTATTTTTTATTTAATTATTATATCACCAGTTCTACCAAACGGCCTGACTATTTCAACCGATTGAACCACAACCCGAGAGCCTTTCCTACTCGATCTCTGATCCGGCTTTTAAAACATTGCTTATTGTTCAATTTTACATAAAAAAAGAACAAAAATGAAAAAAAAAAATAAATGTTGATCTTGTCTTTTTATTTTTAAAAATATATTATTGCCTTTTGTTTTACAAAAACACAACAGAAAATTACTTACTATACAAGTCTTTTTATTTAATTATTTGTTTTTTAAAACAAAAAGTTGTTTTGAAACCACGAAAACAACTATTAAAAGAAAAAGAAAAAGAAAACACGAAAACAAACCAGGCCTTATCCCTCTATTGCTCTTTTTTTTCCTCCACCTTTTCTCAAGGATGACCTTGAATCCCTCAAGTCTACCATCTTAGATTTTCTCCTTTCATCATATATGATCATATCTTTTCTTGTTCTTCTTTCAAAGTCCACATTCCATTTTCCCGCTAGAAATCTGGCCATCTGACAAACTTTCATCTTCCACCACTAAAGTTTTCAATCCCTCTCTCTATTGTAGCAAAAGAGGATAAGCTGGCATGGGCCCTTTCTAATAATGGACAATACTCGGTGAAGCTGCGATACAATCTGACCAAAGCCAGAGATAATGCTCCCCAATATAGGTTAGCTACGTAACGTGGAAACAGATTGGAGGACTAAAACAATTCCCAGGATCAACAATTTCTTATGGAGTGGACTGACTGTAGCTTTAGCTTCCAAGGAAGCATTATATAGGAGGAGGACAAGCTGTTGAAACTGTAGAGCACTTAGTTTTCTTCTGCCCCTGGGTTTGGCAGTGAGTTATATCACTCAAAGTTTATGCCAATAATGTTTCCAACTTGAAAGACTGGTGGAACAATATTATATTCTAAACCAGCACAATCCTCTTGAGGGGTTTGATATCGTTTTTTTTTCCTGTTGAACTCTCTGAATCATTGTGTAGTTATTGAACAGGCATGCACAGTGTTCTTCAAAGGACTATTGATAAGGTGAAATCCATTTCCGGAATTTTGACAGAAGCACTAGCTTTTAAAAAGTGCTCTTTTGCTTGCTCAAGACATGGGCAATGACAATGTCATATTTGAATCTCATTGCCAGCTTCTTGTCTATCAATGGGGGACATATAATTTAATATTCTTCATATTTCTTTTTTTTTCCCACTCATTTTTACCTTCATTCGGGCTTGTATATTTTTTAATCTCAAAAGCATCAGGTCCACAATCTTCTTCTATTTTAATATTCTTCATGTCATGTTGAATTTTTAACATTGAGACATATGTTGAGAGTGTCTTTCTATTAAAAGAAATTAAGTCAATTTGATATGACTAGCTCCTCATGGTTATATACCTTTCAATTTTCTTTGTATTAATTGATGTGGGACACATATTCTAACACTACTACAAAAAGGTTGAAAGGTGGCGCACATATTGTGGCCCTTTGTTAATGAAGCGCCACAGCTGCTCATTTATTATTTTTCTTATATTATATGTTTTTTTTTTAACCAGCTGTGGCGCCTAGTAGGGTAGGTGCCACAGCTGGTATGATCAAGTGTGGCGCCTGGCTAGGAAGGCGCCACACTTGACAAAGTGGAAGCAGCTGTGGCGCCTGCCATGCCAGGCGCCACACTAGACCCTTTAAAAAAAAAAAAAAATTTGTGATTAATTATGAGGGGTGGCGCCTTCCTGGTCAGGCGCCACCCCTGATTATTTTTTTTTTTAAAAAAAAAATATTTTCAGATCTGGCGCACCTCTGAGACTTTTTTTAAAATATAAAAAAAAAATATTAATCAGGGGTGGCGCCTATCTGGCCAGGCGCCACCCCTAATTATTTTTTTAAAAAAAAAAAAATATTTTCAGATCTGGCGCACCTCTGAACTTTTTTTAAAAACAAAAAAAAAATATTTATCAGGGGTGGCGCCTGTCTGGCCAGGCGCCACCCCTGATCATTTTTTTTTTTAAAAAAAATACTCTGAGACTTTTTAAAAAAAAAAAAAATATTAATTAGGGGTGGCGCCTGTCTAGCCAGGCGCCACCCCTGATCATTTTAAAAAAAAAAAAAAATTTTTTGGCGCATCTCTGACACTTTTTTTCTTAAAAAAAAAAAATATTTGTCAGGAGTGGCGCCTGTCTAGGCAGGCGCCACCCCTGATCATTTTTTAAAAAAAAAAAAATAAAAAATATTTGTCAGGGGTGGCGCCTTCCTGGTCAGGCGCCACCCATGACTCTTTTTTTAAAAAAAAAATTAATTTTGATTTCCCTATCCCTTCCCAACCAATAAGATCCATCCCAACCCCCCCCACCCTTATCCCCTTTCATTTCCCGCGCCCCTCCCCCCATTATCTTTCATTTCCCGCGCCCCCCCATCTCTTTCTCTCTTTCTCTCTTTCTTTAATTATTCATTCCTTCTATCACTTTCCCTTCCATCTGTGCGTGCACCCTGTCCCTCCATTTTCTCTTCTTCATATCTTAAAACTACACCCACACGCGCACACGTTTTTGTATTTTTCCAACTTCCAACTCCATTTCTTTCCGTATTATTTCGTTGTCTTCAACTCTTTTGGTCCCCACTCCATTTGGTAGCTAGTGCCCCAATTTCTTCCTTCCCTCACTGAGATTGCGTCACTAACGGCAATTACGTGGTCCCCCACTCCACTGATCAACCTGTAAGTTCAACTTGCGTTTTCTTTTTATTAATTTTTTTTTCTGGTTGTTTTGCGTGGCTTTTTTCCTTTATGGCATGGTTGCGATGCTTTTCTTGATTTTTTCCATGTTATGACACGCATACATGTATATTTATATTTATTGAGTTGGGTTGAATGGCATAGGACCCTAACACCCATTAAATAAGACCTCATGAATATGAAAATAAAAACAAAATTGTTTATGTAGTTATTAATTTTTTTTTCTCCCAACTGAGGTTTGATTGAATTTTTAGTACTTAGTATCAATACATTAATAATACGCACAGTAATAATAATAATAATATATATTATTATTATCATTATTATTAGAAATATTGTATATTTGAATATTTTATAGGAATAATTGGTTATAGCTTGCCAGTAAAGTGTCAGTTTAAATAAACAATTATCACTTATGAAATGAAAAAAAGGCTGTGTGTCGTGTGTCAGTTGAATATTATAAATAGATATGGTGTGTGAATTATATAGAGTTTGAGACGAGATGTACGGCTTATGTGTTTTAGATAGTGCAGCTTTTTATAAATATTATACATACATATGGAGTTAGAACTCCGTCAACTATACTGTCGATAGTGTTTTGTGTATCTGGGTTGTTCTAAAATATTTTATTGTAGCGTGTAATACGTACTTTGAATCTTACTTTTTTTAATATGTTGTTTATTCTGATAATATTTTACAATTAATCAAGAACTCTTTTAGTAAAAAAGAAAGTGATTGATGATTCCTTGGAAACTAATGCAATCGAACATTTGTTTCATTTTAATTCTTGAAATTTCCTGGTCTGTCAATGTAAGAAGGAAGGGGGGAAAAAAGAACACAATAGCGTCTATGTTAATAATTTGCCCATCATACAAGTTTTCTTTTTTAATTTTCTTGGAAAATTTACTGAATTTATATGAATTAAATTTTTAGAGCACAGGTAAAAAAATTTAGAGTAGAAATATTAGAAAATAAAATTATAAAACTTACACTAGTTTCTAGATGAAGATTCTTCCACTCCCTGCTTTTGGCATTATATAAAGCAAAGCTCTTTTGCTTTGTTCTGTGTTTTTTTTTTTTGGGTTTGATAAAAGCAAATTACTGTACATACTTGATTCCAGAGAGAAAATCGAATACTTGATTCCAGGAAGAATTCTTTAATTGTTTTGTCTCACGAGTTTCCTGGACACAGCAATTTATAATAAATTAGACCAATAGATATACTAGTTGGTAACATGCATGAATTAGACACAGAAAAAAAAGTGCTGATTAAGTTATGCCTTCTTTAATCTAATGATGATCCACCATGAATCCCAAGGTCATTAGCTTTTCTTAATTTTCTCCCAATACAAAGAAAGAAGAAAAGAAGGGGTTGGAATTTCCTCCTCTAATAATTAGAAAACACGCAGAAATTAGGCAAATAATATTTTCTGAACTTTTATCACAAAGATTTCAATACAAACTTTTAGTGTTTGCTAACCAAATTTTTATAATAATAATATTAATTCAAGTGACGTATGCTTTTTTGGTGAGTGAGCTTTTAAAGAAAACCGTTTTATAGAAAATAATAACCACGAAACAATTTGGAAAAAATTGCCAGAATTGATTGCTTTGAAAATTGAGCATTCTGCAAGAAAATTGCTTTGATGGGGGGGCTTGACTGAGCATATTGGATTGTTTTCTAATGGCGAGGTGTGCAAATATATATATATATATATATATAGTTTGGGAGGCATTTTAAGATAATTAAAGAAATTGATCGGAAATAGAAGGAAGAAGGACCCTAGATGTTAGATTTTGCCTAGCTTGGAATAAAATAATAAAACTTACATATAAAATGACTTTAATGTATCAATGTTAATATTTAATAAAATAAAATATAATTTGTCTATATTGTTTAACTTTAAATATATTAACTAAAACCGTAAGGGAAAAAACATACAATAAGGAGATAATTAATGTTGGGATTATGCTTTCTTTTTCATTTTATTTTTTTTCTTTATTTTTTTTCTGAATCATAATTTTTGATTTAAGCTAATCATATTTGATTTTATTATATTTTGATGTTTATTACACATATTATTATTTAAAAAAATAACTTAGAACCTCAAATATTTTATTGATTTGTTTATGTTTAATTTGTATTTGTAGTTTCAGTTCATCAGTCTATTGAAGCTTCTATTTACGGTATGTTTTTTAAATTTTGAGCTTAATTACAAATGTGATTTTAGTTAAATTTAATAGTTATAATTTGTAGGTGTTGTAATGATTGTTATTGATTAATTGCACAAGCAAAATAATTATTTATATATTTTTAACACTTGTATTTTATTTAATTATTGAGTTGTAATGTTTTATAATTTAACTATGATATATTATTGTGGCAAATATGGTTTCTTTTGTTATGAGTTGTAAAATTTTGTTATAATGCCTGGGAATAATTAATGAATTATTTGGCAATTTAAATATTCAGTTTAAGACTTAGAAAGCTTCAATAATAAAGATTCATGTGGTGTATGTTATTTTAAATTAAAATTGGTAAGAGAATATAAAAGTAATTAGTAAATGCAATAGTTATACAACTAACCACGTAATTTTTTTAAAAATTAGATTGAAGCCCATAGATGGATCGTAAATGGATGTCATCTAATCGATGTTCAAGGGAATATATAGATGGGGTGAAGGATTTTATTACATTTGCAACTGAGCACACAAAAGATCCTGGCAAAATCTTATGTCCTTGCTTATCCTGTTGTTTTGGAAAGCAGATTAGTCAACTTGATTTGCTAGATCATCTAGTATGTTATGGTATTGATCAAACATATATACGATGGACAAGACATGGTGAGACCAACGATTCATATAGTGATCGGGTGCATACCACGGGTGGTGCCTCGGATGAATTTGATCAAAGCATGTTTGATGAAGATGATGATCTTGAAGAAATGGTAAATATGGTTGAAGGGGTGCTTCATAACTGCCCTAACGAATATGAGAAGTTGAAAGGTGATGCAGAGAAACCATTATATGACGGAAGTATTAAATACACGAGATTGCTAGCAGTGTTGAAGTTGTACAACTTTAAAGCTCGCTACGGATTGAGTGATTCGGGTTTTACCGCATTGCTTGAACTGTTGCAAGATATGCTTCCAGAAGAAAATGTACTTCCTACCAAGACATACGAGGCAAAGCGAATTCTTTGCTCTACAACCGGTATGGGATATGAGAAGATACATGCATGTCCTAACGATTGCGTATTATTTCGAAATCAGTATGCAACGTTGGAGAAGTGCCCTAAATGCAACGCATCTCGATATAGGAAGAAGAAAGGAAAAAGTCCTTTGAAGGTGTTATGGTATTTTCCCATTGTTCCGAGATTCAGGCGACTGTATAGTAATGCAGAGATAGCTAAGCAGTTGACATGGCATGCAGATGAAAGGATTAAAGACACGAAGCTTAGGCACCCTGCAGACGCTCCTCAATGGAAAAAAATTGATCATGAGTACCCTGACTTTGCTGATGAAGTCAGGAACCTTCGCCTTGCACTGTCAACTGATGGAATTAATCCGCACGGTGTTCAGAGTAGCACACATAGCACGTGGCCGGTGATATTGATGATTTATAACCTTCCTCCCCACTTAATCATGAAACGTAAGTTTATGATGTTGTCCATGTTAATTTCTGGGCCAAGGCAACCTGGGAATGATATAGATGTATACTTGGCTCCTTTAATTGATGACTTGAAGCTGCTTTGGGATGAAGGCGTTAGTGTGTATGACGGGTACATGGAAGAAAGTTTCACTTTGAAAGCCATGTTGTTTGGCACAATTAATGATTTCCCTGCTTATGGAAATTTGTCAGGATACAGCGTCAAAGGATATGGTGCATGCCCTATATGTGAAGATGACACTCATTCAATGCGACTTCATCATTGTAAGAAAAATGTTTACATGGGGCATCGGAGATTCTTACCATCACAACATCGTTGGAGGAAGTGGAAAAAGCCTTTCAATGGTGATGCAGAAGAAGGTAGCCCGCCGAAGATGTTGACCAGACTGAGAAGTAACGGGATCAAGTTACAAGTAGAGTGGAATGAACTTGGGAACCCGGTTGGGGAGAACAGTACCTCGTTAAATAACTTCATCGGGACTACGGTTCGAGACAGAGTCCCTATTACAGTTCAAAATTGGAAAATGGTAAAGAAAAGTTATGAGGATGGGATCTGGGCTGAAATACAGGTAACACCTTAATTATATATTTATTCGGTTTGCTTTGTTTCACTTCATTTCAATCTTACATATGATATATGTTTTTTGACTTGTTACAGAGTGTTTTTATTATTGATGATGATCGGAAGAACTTCGTAATGAGAAAAGCCGGAAAAATTTTGCGAAAGTTTCGTTCTGATCTCGTCAAATATTTCTTGAGGGATGATAATGATGATATCATTACTACACCGCCTTATCCATTGTACGAAGGAATCATCACTCAAGCAATGTGGGATGAGTTTATCAAAACACATACAACTCCTGATTTCCTGGTAAGGGGATTTGTTTATTTTTCCCTATTACGTGTAATGTACGTATTTGTAAGTAACATTTATATATTTATATGAATCATTTTGATCTAACTAGGAGTTGAGCGAGAAGAATCGAGCTAACGCGACCAACATGCCATACCGATACACACAAGGACCTGTTTCATACGGAAATTTACAAAAACAAATGGTACGAACTGATGATTATTTCATTCATAATAAAAATTGTATGAATATCATTTAAATTCGACTAACTTTGATGTGCAGATACAAGAATCAGGCTCAGATATTACACAGGTTCCACGACATGAGGTATGGATCAAGGGTGTCACAAATAAGAAAGGTGAAATTCGTAGTGAGGAAGCAAGAAGAGTAGCCGAATATTGTGTAAGTATTCAATTATATTATGCGTTCAATAAATAATTGACTTTACTTAAATGAACTCCAATTATAATAACTAATTTTCATTGTAATTCTTTTTGGGAAAGCGACAAATGACACAGGAGGATCCTGCGTTGGCGACCTATGTTGGTCGGGACGATTTATTGAGCAGAGCGTTACCAGTACCCGAGTATAATGGTCGTGTTCGGGGTACTGGTTTTGCAGTCACCCCATCAGCATACTTCGGACGTCAGAAACGCTCGAGTAGAAGTGATGTTTCTCACCTACGTGACGAGATGTCTAGCTTTAAGCATCAAATGCAAGAAATTCAACAACAAATGCGCTATAAGGAACAACGAGAAGAACAATTCACCGAACAAATGCGTTTGCTGCAAGAACATAATGCGTTGTTAACAACGCAAATACAACAGTTGGTCCAGGGTAGGCCAATACCAAATGTTCCGTTCTGTGATAGCCCAAGTTTCAGAGATAGCTGCAATTCCGTGCCTAAAGTCCCTTTTCCTTCGGTAATTAATTTCTTTTCTACTTAACTTTATGTTAAATTATAATTAAGCGAATTTAACATATTAACTCTGTTTTCTGTAGGGGGAATTTCAATGCAAGCTATATGTCGAGCAAGCATCCAAGCACGCGGTTGCAGTAGGTGTTGCCTACAACACTGGTGAGGACATACTGCACAATTCACCGTTGCCCGATAACACACTCCGGGTTAGGGTTGACGTCTGCACGAACGAAGACGCCCTCTTACCGATCCCGTCTCAAGATGAGCAAAATAAGGTGGCGGATGTTGTAGGTGGCTATGTTGCTTGGCCAATAGGTCTTATCGAGCCATGTGGAAAGGTCGTTCATTCAAAATTCCCTGCACTTTTCCTTCGAACTTTCATCTCGAACTGTGATTTAATTTTCTGATTTGCGCAGGGTAAGATTTCAAAGTCTTCGACAACACAACCCAAGTCAAAAGCATCGGCCAGCCAACAGAGCAGAAGAAGACATACCTCATATCTCGATCAATTAATATTGATTGCACCACAATTGATCGGTGAGGGAGTAGTGGCATTACGTATTCCAAGACATATCTACAATGTTGGTGGTCTAGTTGATTATATTACTGCCGAGGTCGTGCAGGAAATATGTGCTCGTGATTGGGTTAGTGCTTCGGCTATCAACATCTGGATAAGGTACTTCACTATCATCCTTTATCACTGTTATTAATATATCTCGTTCCATTTCTTTTGTTTCTCATGACACTGTATGTTTTATACCAGGCATTTGGACCAGGACGTTTTAATGGATACAAACAGGGTCCAATTCGCATTTGTCAACCCTTTTCTCGTTGGTAATCATGAGGGTAAATTAGATGTGACTGCGCAGTCTAATGGGCTGAAAGATTACTTTAGCAAGAAAGCGGCAGCAAATACATTATTTTTAGTGCCGTATAATGCGGGGTAAGTTATTATTGGTACTATTTTTGTTTTTATTGTTTAACTTCTATCATAACATTATTGTTCAAAAAAAATTTTTAAAATCTATTTTAGGCGCCATTGGATATTGATCGTTATCAATCCAGCGGAACCTTCAGGCCCTCGCATTTATTATGTGGATCCTCTGCAAAATGGTCTTCCACAAGAGCGTTTTGATATGATGCTATTGATCAGTAGGTAAGTATACGTGCCTATGTATAAATATTTGCGAACGTGATTGAATAATCAAAAGTAATCATTTTCTGTTTCTTTTGTTAGCGCATTGACTGCATATCGGTCGTCTGTCGCGTTAAACTATTCTAAAGCTACTGACCCCCGCCTTAGTTATCCTTGGAAGAAGATACAGGTATTAATATTTGACTTTACTTAGAATTTGTTAGTAAACACTTTTTATTCATGAACAGAGTTAAATATTGCATTATATTATTGCAGTGCCCTTTCCAACCTAATGACAATGATTGTGGGTACTATATCATGAAATTTATGAAGGATGTTATTATGCATGATCAAGCATTTATTCCTCAAAAAGTAAGTCATTTAGTTGCACTTCATATTGTGTTGTAATGAAATTGAATTAGTGCCTGACAGTTATGTTTTACTGATTTCAATTCGTTCTAACTTGTGTCTGATTTTATATATCTGTAGTATTATGAAGATCAACGTTGTGACGCTTTGACAGACCATCAAGTTAATGAAGTCATCGAGGAATGGTGTGAATATGTGTTTAGGCAAATCCCTAGGTAGCTATATTTACTATTAAATTCACTAGTTGGTTTTTTTTGTGTTGTTTCTAATTGCCAATATAATTGTTGTGTCTTGCATGTTTGTTCAAGTTTTGAATTTGTTGTATTATATTTCATTCAGCTAGGTTTACAGTATATTGTATAACAATTTTCATTACTACTTTAGCTAATCAATCATATGTTGGTATCATTTGCTCGTTATCTATTATTGTTCTTATTAAACCTTGTAGACTATAATTATATATGCATGAGAAAAAAATATGCTAAAAAAAAACCAATACGAAAACCCGAAAAAAATATGAGAAAAAATATGCAACAAAATAACCAGAACAGAAAAAAAAAAAAAAAATAACACCTACTGTGGCGCCTGGACAGCCAGGCGCCACAGTAGGTAAATGAAAAAAAAAAAAAAAACCCCTACTGTGGCGCCTGGCCAGCCAGGCGCCACAGTAGGTATTGCCTACTGTGGCGCCTTCCAGGTTAGGCGCCACAGAAAGCTATTTTTTTAAAAAAAAAAAATTAAAAATCTGTGGCGCTTCCAAGCGCCACAGCTTGTTTTAGTGGCGTTAAGATAGGTGGCATTTCGCAAGCGCCACAGCTAATGCAATTATAAGCGCCACAGATTTGGTTTTTTGTAGTAGTGTAATAAAATATTTGACTTACCTCATGATTATATACCTATATAACCTTTCTTTTATCTTTGTATTAATTGATGCGGTACGTATATTCAAACAGAAATATTTGTCTTGCCTCATGGTTATATAACATCCATTTATCTTTCTATTAATTGATGTGGGACATATATTCTAATAGAGATATTTGGGGTTCTTTATCATCTCTAGCTAGGTTCCAGATCTCCTTAACTCTTTGGAAAGGAAACTCTGTAGCTGATAAGCATGCTACAGATGCTTGTAAGGGGGTGTGCTCTATTGGGTGGATGATCACACCCTTACCTCCTTTATCTTCTATCCTAGCTGATGGTGCTAATTAAGGGGATGAATCCGTCTTCTGAATCTGATCCTTCAGTTCACTCAGTTTCGGTGGATGACTGATATTATTGCGTGTTATACTTGGTTTACTACAAAAAAATTGACTTTCAACGATTACTTTCAACGGTGACTATCCAAAGTCGCCGCTGAAACTCACTTTTAATAGTGACAATTAAGTCGCCGCTGAAAGTGCCATTTTTAGCAACAACAAAAAAATGTTGCGCTAAAACTCATACTTTCAGTAGCGACAATTAAAGTTGCCGCTGAAAGTGAATTTCAGTTTTTTTTATGGATTGTTTTTATATATATTTTGTTTAAATTTGATATTTATCATTTGAGTATACTAAATATGTTATTTATTATAAAGAAAAATAAGATAATTATACATTTGCATGTGTGTGACACTTTCAAACATATAAGCAAAACTATCACCTATTAAGTTCTTCACTTCTTCAAGATTTATTATTCCCCACACTCCCATCAATATATCTTTATAGATTAATAACATGTAATGTCACTTTTATCTAAAATAAATTATTTCATAAATGTATCAATTAATACATATGACCTATATTTGGTTTTCTTTTTTAATTACTTCATTTATATATAAACACAATTAATAAGTTAAGTAAATATAAAAAATCAATACATTTTAATCAATAATAGGATATTAATTAAATTTTTATTTTGATTTATTCAAAAATAAATTTAAAGTATTATATTAGTATACACACACGTTAATACACACACATATATATGCATACATATGTATTTGTTACATATATTAATATATTATAAATAATATATAGATATAATATTTAACAATATAAGTAATATTTCATAATATATATTTATTTATGTTTGTGTTGTTTAATATATATATATATATATATATTATTTTGCAATAATAATCAACAGGTTCTTTCTAGCTCAGTGGTAAAGGTATGGCCACACAAAGATGTGGTCTTGGGTTCAAACCTTAGAGGGACATAAATGAGTTGAGTTTCACACAAATGTGGTGCAACGAGGTGGCGACACCTGGCACAGGTTGAGGTGGTGAGGGATAAGTCGACTTGTGGGCCCTAGTGATGATGTGCATAGTGGCTGGCCTGTGATGACATGGACGGTCGGCGACGGCGGCCGGCGACCGGTGGCTGTTGACCGCCGGAGTAATTTTTTTTAAAAAAATTGACACTTTCAGCGGCAACAAAAGTCGCCGCTGAAAGTATTGAGTCGCTGCTGAAAGTCACATTCAGTGGTACAAAAAGTCGTCGCTGAAAGTATAGTTGATTTCAAGCATGGTTACCTTGCTCTTGCTTCTTGAACCCTAGCTCTTCTTGCTTCTTCCAAGTTTCTTCAAGCTCTCCTCTCTCCTCTCTCTCTCTATTTTTGTTGCTTGACCGAAAATGATGAAGAGGAATGGGATAATAACTTGTCAAAATATCTCTCCTCTTACATCTTTAATTACTATTATTTTATGGCAATTTTACCATGTGAAATTTTTACTTGTCTATGGTTAATTCTTCCTTGGATAAATGTGGACCAAGTAATTGTTCCCTCTTGCTTTTCTCTATGTCATACAAACTATAGCTCTTTTGGAAGAGCAAAATTGGCTTCTTCAATAAGCTATTTCCACATCCACAAATACTATTTTTTTATTGTATTTTCACTACTACAAAAAGGGTAAAAAGTGGCGCCTATTTGTGGCCCTTCTTTAAAGAAGTGCCACAACTTCCTTTTTATAAAATTTATTTATTTATTTTTTTCCCACCAGCTATGGCGCTTGGCCAGCCAGGCGCCACAGCTAAGCAAGCACCACGTCAGACAAATAGCTCCAGTTGTGGCGCGCCACACTAAGCTCCACGTAGGGGCTAGTGTGGCACTTGCCAACATGGCCCTTTTTTTTTACCAAACCATTATCTCCCTCCTAGATCTCCAGCCAATCCCGCCCCCGCCTTATCTTTTTTATTTCTCGCCTATTGGTCCCCCGCCTACCCTACTTTTCTTTTTGACTCACTTTAATTATTCCCTCCTCTTACCTTTTCCTCCATTAAACTTTCCCTTTCTCATCATCTCTATCCATTTCACGTGCTGTCCATCGGCCCCCTCCCTCCATTTCCTCCTTCAATTCACACTTAAAAACATATCCATACACACATACACACGCACACGTCTTCATAATTGAATCTACATCTTTGTTTTGCTCCAATTGTCGTCATCCCCACTCTTGTCTCAATTATTGTTCCCTTCTCTTCGTACCCTCTTCCACTTTTGGTCCCCACTCTAGTTGGTCCCAACTGTTCAAATTTCCTGCTCCTCCTCACTCAAGATTGCGTCACCAATGGGGAATGTGGTCCCCCACTCCACTACTTGAACTGTTGCAAGATATACTTTCAGAAGAAAATGTACTTCCTACCAAGACATACGAGGCAAAGCGAATTCTTTGCTCTACAACCGGTATGGGATATGAGATGATACATGCATGTCCTAACAATTGCGTATTATTTCAAAATCAATATGCAACGTTGGACGAGTGCCCTAAATGCAATACATCTCGATATAGGAAGAAGAAAGGGAAAATTCCTTTGAAGGTCCTATGGTATTTTCCCGTTATTATGAGATTCAAGTGACTATACAGTAATGCAGAGATTGCTAAACAGTTGACATGGCATGCAGATGAAAGGATTAAAGATACGAAGCTTAAGCACCCTACAGATGCTCCTCAATGGAAAAAAATTGATCATGAGTACCCTGACTTTGCGGATAAAGCAAGGAACCTTTCGCCTTGCATTGTCAACTGATGGAATTAATCTGCATGATGTTCAAAGTAGTACACATAGCACGTGGCCGGTGATATTGATGATTTATAACCTTCCTCCACACATGATCATGAAACGTAAGTTTATGATGTTGTCCATGTTAATTTCTGGGCCAAGGCAACCTGGGAATGATATAGATATATACTTGGCTCCTTTAATTGATGACTTGAAGCTGCTTTGGGAGGAAGGAGTCAGTGTGTATAACGGGTACATGGAAGAAAGTTTCACTTTGAAAGCATTGTTGTTTGGTACAATTAATGATTTCCCTGCTTAAGGTAATTTGTCGGGATACAATGTCAAAGGATATGGTGCATGCCCTATATGTGAAGATGACACTCATTCAATGTGACTTCATCATTGTAAGAAAAATATTTACATGGGGCATCGAAGATTCTTACCATTACAACATCATTGGAGGAAGTGCAAAAAGCCCTTCAATGGTGACTCAGAAGAAGGTAGCCCACCGAAGATGTTGACCGGTGCTCAGGTGTAATCCCCATCCTCATTAAAGCCGTGATTAGTGTTTAAATTCATTTTATAACTGAATAAGAGATCAAGAGTAATTAAAACTTTTTACAAAAACCTATACAATTAGATCTCCATTTATTCATTCATAAAAACAATAGGCCTATTCGGTTTGTCACATATACAATATCAGAGTAGAAGCAAAATTCCCTACATTCACCTGGGATACTAACCTTAATCCAAGAGTTTGTAGGGCATCATTGCCCATCTTAGTTTCTCATATCGGGGATTACACCATATCACTATTCTAAGGTCAATTATATATACATTCATCTAAAATGATAACCAATCCAAAAACCAAAAGAATCTAGCTAAGACTACTACTGACAGTCTTAATCGTCCTTGCTCACTTGCTTGCCTCTCGATCCACTTGCCTGGTCTATACATGTTACTTGGAAAGAATGAGATTCGAAAGAATCCTAGTAGCAACAGTTTACGTATATAATGCATAATTAAACAAAGCAAGTAAGTATATATCACATTATAGTATATCAATATTCAAGGCCAGGTTCTCGCCATGTCCCCTTAACAATATCCAAGGCCAGGCTCACGCCACGTCCCCTCAACAATATTCAAGGCCGGGCTCACACCACAACCCCTTGCTCATTCAATGATAAATACAAACAAGCAATACAGTACACATGATATAGGATAAAGTGTCACTACCTTGGTTTTTCCATACTTGAGCGGGCATAGGCCTTTTACGCTACGGGTAAATATCAAATCCTAAAGTCATAATTAAGAACGATACGTTATCACTTATTCCAATACTCAAATAAATTCTCAACACTTAAATTTGGTTATCATTAATGCCCCATAAGAAGCCTAAAATGCCTCTAATCAAAGCCCTAAAGGTTTGGGAGAACTATCCCAAAGATCCCCTATTAGAAGCACAAGAACTGATTTTCCTACTATTGCACTCGAGTGAAGAAGACCTCACTCAAGTGATGATGCACAGACACTCGAGTGAAAAAGGCCTCACTCAAGTGATGGTACAGTTTGCACCCGAGTATGGAAGCACACTAGTGCAAGTGTTTGGACGAGAGCAACGAGAGAAGCAAGAAATACTCGCTGTACTCAAGCACATAAAGTAGCACTCGAGGGATGGCCGAATGCTCACTCGAGTTCATAAAAGTGAGGTGCAGAAAGTGATAACCCGAGAGCACAAAAATTTTCAAAGAAGAGAAGCACCCGAGCATGGATCTTTGCACTTGAGTGAAGCCTGAATACCCATGAGTGTTAAGACACACTCTTTCTAAAAGTGCAATTGAAAACTGAAGGGAAACGAGAAATCATACTCCCTTACTTGAGTGAGACCCCTCCTCACTGGAGTGATGTTTATCAGAAACTAGAAAAACACAAAAAATTGACAGCACTTTGAAAAATTCTCCCAAGTGTTTCCAATGAACCTAAAACCTCAACCAAAGCTACTCCCACAAAAAATTGCTCAAGGAATCCAATGGAAGCGTCAAAACTACCAAATTCATACTCCATTATCATGCTTTGGTTTTAGGCAACATTAAACACCAAAATCTCAAATTCACCAAACTTAACATTTCAACTTCTAATCCATTTCTATCTATCCAAAACTCATACCAAAACACTATATTCATGACAACAACATACCAAACTCCCAATGGCCCTCATTTTCAAAATGAAGCCAAAGATTCCAGAAATTCCAAACTAAATCAAATGCTTCAAAACTTAGATAGAAATGTTTCTCTTACTCACCTCTTTAACTTTCCCAAAAGAGCTCCTTGATCCTCCAACTTCTAAATTTCCTTGAGGGCACAAACCAACACCAATGAGAAATCTATAACCATAGAAATGGAGCCCTCAATGCAAGGAACAACTTTATAGAAAGGAATTTTGGCATTAGAGGTCATTTTCGTACCTTAATCATAAGCTTTTCTTCTTCCTTCTTGGGCAACAGTGGCAGACGCGAGAGAGAGAGAGAGAGAGAGAGAATGAGGGAGAGATGAGCTTGAAGAAGAAGAAAAATGATGATACTACCTTCCCCATACCAGCTCCAGCCGAAAACAAGGAGAGAGGGGGAGAGAGAAATGATAAAAAAAATTAGGATGTTGACTTTTCTCATACTCTCTCACTCTACCAACTTGTCACATGTCAAATTTCCATTGGCTCTCATAAAATAAACAACCAATAGTCACTCTAACCTCTCCATTAGCCATTTAATTACACCTCTTACTTTTCTCTTAGTTAGTAATTAATTTCTCCCTTAATCACTAACTATTTGCCCAATAATTCCATTCTTTAAATTTTTCCACTTATTATGGCACATTAATTAAAATTGCCACAAAACACATAATAATTCAAATTTAATTCACCAATTATCCACAATAATCATCATTAGCCCTTAATCAAAATTTGGGGCATTACAATTCTCCCCCTGTTCAATAAATTTCACCCTCGAAATTTGTTACACATTATGAGGCATAAATTCAGGAAATTGCTTCTTCATGTCCACTTATGCTTCCTAAGTCTCTTCTCTTGGAGACATTCCCTTTTAGACCACCTTCACAAACGGTAAGCTTCGATGTCTGAGCCGCCGCTCTTCTCGATCGATGATTCATTCTGGCTCTACCGCATAGGTGAAATTATCTTGTAATTCAATCTCTTCATACTCAATTATATGCTCAGGGTCTGACTGGTACTTCTTGAGTTTCCATACATGGAACGCATCATACAACGACTCAAATTTGGGGGTAGTGCTATCCGATATGCCACCGGCCCGATTCTTGCCAGAATCTCAAATAAACCAATATACCTCAGGCTCAGCTTCTTCTACTTGATTGCTCTCCCGATGCCTGTGACTGGAGATACTCTTAAGAAAACATGATCCCCCACTTCAAAATCAAGAGGTCTTCTCCTTTTGTCAGCATAGCTCTTCTGTGGACTCTGTGCTGTAAGGAGCCTCTTTCGGATAATTCCGATCTTTTCTGAAGTCTGATCAACAAGGTCTGGGCCATAGAACTTCCTCTCAGACAATTTTGTCCAGCATAACGGTGACTGACACTTCCTTACGTACAATGCCTCATATGGAGCCATCTGATTGCTTGAGTGATAACTATTGTTGTAAGCAAACTTGGCTAGTGGAAGGTAATAGTCTCATTTTCCTTTGAAGTCTAAAACACACGCTCTCAGCATATCTTCTAGCATTTAGATGGTCCTTTCTGACTGCCCATCTGTTTAAAGATGGTAGGCCGTACTAAACCTCAATTGTGTACCTATAGCTTCATGTAAAGCCCTCTAGAATCTTGAAGTAAACCGAGGATCCCTATTGAAGATAATGTTCTTTGGTGTACCATAGAGTCTCATGATTTCTTTAATATAGATTTTAGCCAGCTTATCAGGAGAGTAGCTAGCATTAATCAGTAAGAAGTGTGCTGACTTCGTGAATCGATCCACAATCACCCATATCGCATCATAGTTCTTGATCCTAGGCATACCCACCACTAGATCCATGGTCACACTCTCCTACTTCCATTCTGGAATTTCTGGACTCTGAAGCAATCCTGGCTGTCTTTGGTGTTTAATCTTCACCTTTTGATAGGTAAGACACCGCGCCACATAGTTAGTCACATCACTCTTTAACCCTAGCCACCAATACATGGATTTCAAGTTATGATACATCTTGGTCATACTTGGGTGAAGAGTATACTGACTCTTATGAGCCTCATCAAGAATCCTCTGTCTCAAGTCAACCTTCAGTAAACATAGATTCTCTTCTGGTACCGAACCAGTCTACTAGGTGACAAATCATAATTCTGAGTCCCTCCTTGCTCAATCATAGCTTGGATGGACTGGGCTCGCATCATGCATCTGAGCCTCTTCAATTTTAGTCCTCCGGTCATTCTCCCCTTGGACAACACCATAACTGGCACATAGAATACTATTCGAGAAATTGAAGTCCCAAAAATCCTTTCCTGGATCATCGTCATTGCCACTAGCACCGTTTTCCTTTCCTGGATCATCGTCATTGCTACTAGCACCGTTTTCTGACTAAGAGCATCTGCGATAACATTAGCCTTACCTGGATGATACTTGACCTCCAGGTTATAATCTTTCAACAACTTCATCCACCGACGTTGTCTCATATTCATTTCTTTCTGATCATATAGGTATTGGAGACTTTTGTGGTCGCAATACAATTCCACTGTCACACCATGAAGGTAATGATGCCAAATTTTCAATGCAAATACTATTGCCGCAAGCTCCAGATCATGAGTGGGGTAATTTATCTCATGCAGTTTGAGCTTTCGAGAGGTATAGGCTACCACATGTCCTTGCTACATCAGGACACACTCTAACCCCTACTTACTCGCATCACTGTACACGACATAAGCCTCACTGGGATCAGGTATAATCAATACTGGTGCCATATTCAATCTCTCCTTCAGCTCCTTGAAACTCTGTTCATATCAGTCATCCCACAAAAACATTTGATCCTTCCTTGTGAGCTTGATTATCGGCAATGCAATACGGAAAAAGTTCTGAATGTACCTCCGATAATAACCAGCAAGACCCAAAAAACTGTGTATTTTAGAAACAGTTTCTAGCCTCTTCCAGTCAAGTATTGCTTCCACTTTACTGGGATCCACAGATACTCCTTCTCGTGAGATAACATGGCCCAAAAATTTCACTTCTGTAAGCTAGAACTCACATTTGCTCAGTTTGGCATAGAGTTGCTTTTCTTGCAATATTCTCAACACAATTCTCAGATGTTGTTCATGTTCTTCCTTACTCTTAGAGTAAATCAAGATGTCGTCAATAAATACAACCACAAATTGATCGAGATACGGTCAGAAAATATGATTCATATAATCCATAAATACCGCCGGTGCGTTAGTCAAACCAAAGGGCATTATAAGGAATTCATAGTGCCCATACCTCGTTCTAAAAGCAATCTTTGGAATATCTGCTGACTTCACATGTAACTGATGATATCTCAACCTTAGAACAATCTTAGACAATACACACGAACCAGAAAATTGATCTAACAGGTCATCTATTCTCGAGTGAGGGTATTTGTTCTTAACAATACTTTGTTAAGTTCTCTGTAATCGATACACAACCGCAAACTCCCATCCTTCTTTTTCACAAACAATACCGGAGCTCCCCATGGCAACACACTGGGTCGGATGAACCCTTTCTCGAGAAAATCTTTAATTTGTTTCTTCAACTTTGCCACTTCATTAGGGGCCATTCTATATGGGTCTTTAGATATACACCCAGCTACAGGTACTATCTCAATTGGAAATTTCACTTCCATTTCGGAGGCAATCCGCCGAGATCATCCGGAAACACCTCAGGGAATTCACTCACAACTGTTATATTCTCTAGAGCTTCATCTAACTCTCCCTGAACGGAAAAGAATACCATATACCCTTGGCATCCCTTTTTCAGACATTCCTTGGCCTTAGCCATCGAGAGGAAATTCAATTTACTGTCTACATTAACATCCCTCTGAGGAGCAGGATAAACTATTTTCCTATTCCCACAATCCAACATGACATTATTTGCCATCAACCAATCAATACCCAGAATAACTTCTAGTTGGTGAAGTGGCAGACAAATCAAATCAATGGTAGATTCAACCCTTCATAAGTTATAACACTATTCAGACAAGCTTTCACCATCATAGTCTTAGTACCCATAGGCGTTGACACAACCAGGTCAAATGGTAATTTATGAACATGTAATCCTAGGTACTTCACACAGTTATAAACTATGAACGAATGACTAGCACTCGAATCAAACAGAGTTTGTACTGAACTACCATTTAGAAGAATGTTACCTTGAATCAAGTTTGGAGATTTCCTTGCTTCTTCGTGAGTCATAGCAAATACTCTCCCTTGAGTCTTGGGCCTTGACTCTGTCAGTCGCCCCTTACAATCCTTGGCAAGATGTCCTAGCTGCTTGCAGATGAAGCACACTACTTGCCCCTCATAATTCCTACCAGAATGTGCTTTGTTATACCGAGGGCATACCCACTGTCTTAAGAATCTTTGGTTCTCATGATCCCCAGCTTGGTACGGTTTCTTACCACCGCTCTTGGATGAGAATCCTTGGCTCTTGCTCTTCTGGGAGGAGCTTCCCTTACCAGAATCCCCCCGACCATTGCCCTTACTCGGATTGGTGTCTCTCAGATTATTCTTGATGATACGACACTCCTCAACCGCTCTGTTGAATTTATCAAATTGTCGGGTGGCCAACCTCTTCTTCAATTCCAGTCTCAACCCATGGATCAACATGTCAAAACTCTATTCCTCATCATCCATTTGCCTGAGGTAGGAGGAGTATCGGGATAGACGGATAAACCGAGACAAGTAATCATAAAATGTTTCATTGTCTCCCTGCTTGGTAGCCAGAAACTCTGACTCTTTCAATTCTCATGGACTTTGGGAAGTTCTTGTCGTTGAACTGCTCTTGGAAAACTTCCCAAGTCACTATCACATTCCGAGCCCGTATAGTCATGGTAATGTTTCTCTACCACCTATCTGCGTCCCTTTATAGCTTGTAGATAGCCAGTCTGACTTTAACATCAAATGAACACTCAAGCACCTCAAAAATTTTCTCCAACCTTATCAACCAATCCTTCGCTACTTGAGGGTCAAATCTTCCTCTGAACACTGGAGGTATATGCTTGCAAATATTAGAAACCCAGAACTGTAGATCTCTACACTCTCGAACTAGTACCCCTTGTGACTCTTGATTAGGCATCGTGTGAGATGTGGTCTCTCGAGACCAATTGGACTCCACAGCTATCTCTTTATGTCGGGTCTCCTCTTGGGTCTCCTTAGGTGTAGACTGAACCTTTTCCTCTTTACGCTTGACCCTTTCCTCCCTGAGCTCTTCCCTCAACTCAGCAATCATGTCTCTCTGTTCCCTTACTAAATTCATCAGCTACCACATTAGGTCAGGGGGATTATCGTTGATCTTTTCACCTCTGGGTCAGGTCTTCTGACTCTAGGGGGAGCCATGGTTTCTCTTCAGTCTATAAATGATTCACCTGGTCAGAAATCACAATAAAGGTATACACATATTCCTTAAACTCTTATACCAATAATAACCAGAATAAATATACATGTGTATACAACCAACAATTATCAATCACTTAGCAATATCAAACCAAAAACTAAAGCCACTGGCCTAGCAAAATCTACCCATGCCAAGAAAACTGTTCTAATACCATAAATGTAACCCCCGTCCTCATCAAGCTCATGATTAGTGTCTAAATTCATTTTATAACTGAATAAGAGATCAAGAGTAATTAAAATTTTTTACATAAACCTGTACAATTAGATCTCCATTCATTCATTCATAAAAACAATAGGCCTATTCAGTCTGTCACATATATAATATCAGAGTAGAAGCTAAATTCCCAACATTCACCCGGGATACTAATATTAATCCAAGAGTTTGTAAGGCATCATTGCCCATCTCAATTTCCCATACTGGGAATTACACCACATCATTATTCTAGGGTCAATTATATATACATTCATCCAAAATGATAATCAATCCCAAAACAAAAAGAATCTAGCTAAGACTACCACCGGCAGTCCTAATCATTTCTTGCTCACTTGCTTGCCTCTCGATCCACTTGCCTTGTCTATAAATGTTATTTGAAAAGAGTGAGATTCGAAAGGATCACAGTAGCAATAGTTTACGTATATGATGCATAATTAAACAAAGCAAGTAAACATATATCACAATGTAGCGTATCAATATTCAAGGCCGGGCACTTGCCACGTCCCCTCAACAATATCTAAGGCTGGGCTCACACCACGTCCCCTCAACAATATTCAAGGTCGGGTTCACCCCATGTCCCCTTGCTCATTCAATGATAAATACAAACAATCAATGCATTACACATGATATAGGATAAAAGGTCACTACCTTGGTCTTTCCGTACTTGAGCGGGCACAGGCCTTCTACGCTCCGGGAAAATATCAAATCCTAAAGTCATAATTAAGGATGATACGTTATCACTTATTCCAATACTCAAATAGCTTCTCAACACTTAAATTTGGTTATCATTGATGCCTCTTAAGAAGCCTAAAATTGCTCTAATCAAAGCCCTAAAGGTTTGGAAGAACAATCCCAAAGATCCCTTATTGGAAGCACAAGAACTAATTTTCCTACTATTGCACTCGAGTGAAGAAGACCTCACTCGAGTGATGATGCACAGACACTCGAGTGAAGAAGGCCTCACTCAAGTGATGGTATAGTTTGCACCCGAGTATAGAAGCACATTAGTGCAAGTGTTTGGATGAGAACAACGAGAGAAGCAAGAAATACTCGCTGCACTCAAGCACAGAAAGTAGCACTCGAAGGATGGCCGAATGCTCACTCGAGTTCATAAAAGTGAGGTGCAGAAAGTGATAACCCGAGAGCACAAAAATTTTCAAAGAAGAGAAGCACCCGAGCATGGATCTTTGCACTCGAGTGAAGCCTAAATACCCATGAGTGTTAAGACACACTCTTTCTAAAAGTGCAGTTGAGAACTGAAGGGAAATGAGAAATCATACTTCTTCACTTGAGTGAGACCCCTCCTCACTGGAGTGATGCTTATCAGAAACCAGAAAAACACAGAAAACTGACAGCACTTTGAAAAATTCTCCCAAGTGTTTCCAATGAACCTAAAACCTCAACCAAAGCTACTCCTACAAAAAATTGCTCAAGGAATCCAATGGAAGCGTCAAAACTACCAAATTCATACTTCATTATCATGCTTTGGTTTTAGGCAACATTAAACACCAAAATCTCAAATTCACCAAACTTAACATTTCAACTTCTAATCCATTTCTATCTATCCAAAACTCATACCAAAACACTATATTCATGACAACAACATACCAAACTCCCAATGGCCCTCATTTTCAAAATGAAGCCAAAGATTCCAGAAATTCCAAACTAAATCAAATGCTTCAAAACTTAGATAGAAATGTTTCTCTTACTCACCTCTTTAACTTTCCCAAAAGAGCTCTTTAATCCTCCAACTTCTAAATTTCCTTGAGGGCACAAACCAACACCAATGAGAAATCTATAACCATAGAAATGGAGCCTCAATGCAAGGAACAACTTTATAGAAAGGAATTTTGGCATTAGAGGTCATTTTTCTATCTTAATCACAAGCTTTTGTTCTTCTTTCTTGGGCAACAATGGCTGACGCGAGAGAGAGAGAGAGAGAGAGAGAGAGAGAATGAGAGAGAGATGAGCTTGAAGAAGAAAGAAAATGATGATACTACCTTCCCCATACCAGCTCCAGCCGAAAGCAAGGAGAGAGGTAAATGATAAAAAAATTAGGATGTTGACTTTTCTCATACTCTCTCATTTCACCAACTTGCCACCTGTCAGATTTCCATTGGCTCTCATAAAGTAAACATCTAATTAGTCACTCTAACCTCTCCATTAGCCATTTAATTACACCTCTCACTTTTCTCTTAGTTAGTAATTAATTTCTCCCTTAATCACTAACTATTTGCCCAATAATTCCATTCTTTAAATTTTTCCACTGATTATGACACTTTAATTAAAATTACCATAAAACACATAATAATTCAAATTTACTTCACCAATTATCCACAATAATCATCATTAGCCTTTAATCAAAATTTAGGGCGTTACACTAGGTGTATTCCAAGGTAAAACACTTGGAAAAAAATTTTGGCAAGCCTTTTGTAAAACAAATCAAGACAAGTGGTTGGAAGAAAAAGTCTATTTTCTTTGAACTTCCTTATTGGAAGTCTTTATATGTGAGACATTTTCTTGATGTGATGCACATAAAAAAAATATATGTGATAGTCTAATTGGCACATTGCTTAATATCCAAGGAAAAAGCAAGGTTAGTGTCAATTTGAGGTTGGATTTGGTGAACTTGGGGATTAGAGAAGAGTTGGCACTGATTGAGTAAGGGCATCGTACTTTTCTACCGCCAGCGACATACACCCTGTCAAGGAAAGAGAAGAAATTGTTTTGTGAGTTTCTGCAAGGAATTAAAGTTCCTGAGGGCTACTCTTCAAATATAAAGAACCTTGTATCAATGAAAGAGTTAAAGTTAAATAACTTCAAGTCTCATGATTGTCATGTGCTCATGCAGAATTTCCTACCGGTTGGTATACGATCCATTTTACCCAAAAATTTAAGAAACACCATCACTAAACTTTGTGTGTTTTTCAAGTTGATGCGCAGTAAAGTGGTAGATTCAACTAAGTTACAAGATTTACAAAGGCTAATTGTGTGTACCCTATGTGAACTTGAAATGTATTTTTCACCTTTTTTTGACATTATGGTACATTTAATCATACACTTGGTTAAAGAGATTCAATTATGCGGTCCAATGTACTTAAGATGGATGTACCTGAATGAGAGATTCATAAAAATATTAAAAGGGTATGTGAAAAATAGATATCGCCCAGAGGGTTGTATTACTGAAAGGTACATGATTGAAGAAGCAAGTGACTTATGTGCTGATTTTCTATCAAATATTGACCCTGTAAGGATGCCCAAGTCCTATCATGATGGACAAAGATCAGGGAAAGGAACAAGTGGAAGGGATGTAATAACGATATCAGCGACTAAACAGGAGCAAGCCCACTTGTATGTGCTGCATAACACTGTTGAGGTCGAACCGTTTGTTGAAGAACACAAGGATGCTCTTCGATTGGTACATGGTGATAGGAATGAAAATTTGTTAATAAAAGAACACAATAAATAATTTTCAGGCTGGTTGAAAAATCGCATTAATGATGAGATGGAGTAGAATCCTGATTCAATTTCAAAAAAGTTGAAGTAGTTGTCGAAGGGACCGAGTTTAAATGTATTATCTTACGATAGTTATGTAATCACCGGTTACACATTCTATACACAAGACCATGATACACAGAGTATGATGCAGAATAGTGGTGTAACACTTTATCTATGGATCATTGTCATACTTTGGTGTCATTGAACGCATATGGGAGTTAGATTACTCAATGTTCAGGGTCCCTGTCTTCAGATACAAGTGGGTAAACAACAATAGTGGATTGTGGATAAATGACTTAGGCTTTGTTCAAGTGGACCTTTCTAAGGTTTAGTATGTAGATGATCCTTTTATTTTAGCAGTTCAAGTAGAACAAGCATTTTTCATTCTGGATCCTGCTAAGAAGAATTGGTCTATTGTACTCCCATCTAACAAGAATCATCAAGAACAAGTTGATTTTGAAAGTAATGAATATTTGAACATCCATGATTATGATCCTTCATTTGAGAATTTATGGTCAGTAGACATTGGTATAGATGCAGATGAAGATGGAGATGGAGATGGAGATGGAGATAGAGATAGAGATAGAGATGGAGATAGAAATGGACATGTATACGTGAGACATGATCATGAAGAGGGAACTTGGGTCAAGAGAAACACAATTCTCAATCCAACATGAATTCTAAAGAATAAAATTTTAAATCAAATGAGAAAAAGGAAAAGAATATGAGTGCCTTGACTTGTTTACTTGTACGTGTGTTTCTATATATTTCAAAATAATTTGCTTTCGTTGACATGGTTGACATTATGAACTAATGTTTTGTTTTGGTTTATTTTACTTCTAGGAGTATGGACTCACTACATGATGAAACTGATGATGTTCCCAAGAACATTGGTAGACAAAGATTTGTGGAGAATGTAAGACGTGGCAGGACAGTTATGGTGAGGTTGATCAAATTGAGAAATTAGGGAATCAAGTTACAACTGGCGTGGAATGAAAAGGGAAACCCATCGGCGAGAACAGTACCTCATTAAATAACTTGATTGGGACTACAGTTCGAGACAGAGTCCCTATTACGGTTTGAAACTGGAAAATGGCAAGAAAAAATTATGAGGATGACATCTGGGATGAAGTATATGTAACATATTAATTATATTATTGTTCGGTTTGCTTCGTTTCACTTAATTTCAATGTTATATATTATATATGTTTTTGTATTGTTACATAGCATTGTTATTATTAACGATGATTAGAAGAACTTCGAGCTAAGAAAAACCAAAAAACTTATGAGAAAGTTTCGTTTTTGTTTTGATCTTGTGATTGAACCATAATTTTACATGATTTTTCAAGATTAATTTGAGATTTCAAATGTATTTTCTGGACATTATTGCGTGATTAAGCATTAAGTTTAGTTAGGAATAATTTGTGTTGAATTAATTGTAATTAGGGGCAAAATGGTCAAAAATTTGTTAATTATTATGTGCAATTGTTTCTTAAGCTTTTGATGCTATATTATGCTTAATTCTACATTGCAGAGGTTTTGGAAAGGAAATTGGAAATTCAGGAGGGTCAAATTAATATTTTTGAGGTCTGGAAAAATTACATAAAAGGTCCCTAGATTTTGTGAAAATTATAAAGATGTGAAGGAAAAGGGCCTAGGACAAATCACAGTAAAGACCCAGATGTTTGAGAAATTACTATGGACCCAACTAACATTTCAAAAAATATGCACTTTAGTCCCTCCTCCAAAGTTTTTAGTCTTTCAAGTAGGTCCCTAGTCAAAAATCGGGGCTAGGGTACTGTAGATGATCCTCTTCAGCTAAAAAAATAAAGAATAGACCTGAGTGATATCTATAGAGGCGTCGCGGATCACTTCGATGATCATCTCCATTACCTCCATTCTACATCTCCCAATTCCAAGGTCGCCGGTGACTTCTTCTCCTTCTTCCATGGTCGCCGATGACCCTACAGTCATTCCCACATCCACTCTATTTCCCTTACCATGATAGAAAGCTATAACACATATCCGAGAACAGAGAGCTGAGGAGTTGCACCCTGGGTGAGCTGGGAGTGAGATATTTAACGAGAGCTTGAGAGAAGAAGGAACCAGAGAAGATGTAACACCCCAATTTTCGATTAAGGACTAATTATAATTATTGAGATTAATTATGTGGGTTATGGCAATAATAATTAATATGCCATAATTATTGGAAATTGAAAGAGTGAAATTGTTGGGAATTAGTTAGTGATTAATAGAGAAATTAATTACTAGCTAAGAGAAAATGAGATGTGTGATTAAAATGATCAATGGCTAGGATTGATTGTGTGGTTGGATCAAGGGGCATAATCATGTGTATGTGTGTGCATGTGAGCCCATGAGAGTTGGAGTGAGATGGTGACAAGTGGCATGTGGTGAGCCCTTGGATGAGACAAGAGACACATCATCATCATCATCTCCATCTCCTCTCTTCTCTCTCTCGTTTTCTCTCTCTCTTGTGCGGAAGCCATGAATGAAGGAAGAAGAGAAAGGAAAATCTGAATTTTGAGGTAAGCAAATGGCCTCTTTAGTTCAAACTCTCTTCTCCAATGTTAATCCTTGAGTTGAGAGCTTCAATTTAATGGTTGTAGCTTCTCCTTTGGTGGTGATTTGAAGAATCACGAAAATATGAAGTGTGGAGAATCAAAGAGTGTCTTTGAGAAAGTTGATAAGGTATGTGAAACCAATCCTTCTATCTATGTTTCATGCCAAATGATTATGTTTGGAATTTCTGGAATTATTGCCCTAATTTCGAAAATATGGGTCAATGGGTAGTTTGGCATGTTATGGTTATGGAAATGGTATATTGGTATGAGT
The DNA here is from genome assembly GCA_963242795.1 of Inga leiocalycina. Lineage (NCBI taxonomy): Eukaryota > Viridiplantae > Streptophyta > Magnoliopsida > Fabales > Fabaceae > Inga > Inga leiocalycina. Next base: position 55,893,131 of record OY725326.1, on the reverse strand, counting down.
TTTGAATAGATAGAATGGTTTTGGGATTGAAATGTGTGAGGTTGTTGATTTAGAGAATGGATGATTATATTGCCCTAGACCAAAGCTTGTTAATGGAATGGAATTTTGGTAATTCTGTTGATTCCATTGGATTCAGTGAGTGATTTTGTGTGGGAGTGGCTTTGGTAGAGGTTTTGGGTCCATTTGGATCAATTAGGCAAGAGTTAGGAAAATGTGGTATGTTTGCTGCGTTTTCTGGAATCTGATAGATTCACTCGAGCAGACAGGGGTATGCTCGAGTGAGGGATGAATGTCACCCGAGCAGGGATGAACTCTGCTCGAGTGCTGGGTGAGTTTTCCCTTGTTTTGCTTCGAGTGCATCTGGGATTTATGAGCGATGCTCGAGCACATCGCTTTGTGCTCGAGTGAGGGAAGAACATGCTCGAGAGAGAGCATGGCCTGCTCGAGTGAGAATGGGAGTCTAGAGTGAAGGGTTGCTTTCTGGTCTTCACTCGCGGGCAAGGGGCAAGAAGTGTGCCTTCTCACTCGCGGGTGGGAGGTGTGTGCTCGAGTGAGGATTTGTGCTCGAGTGAGCCAGTTCCTGAAAGTGAGAGTTGTGCTCTTGGGTGCTCACTCGCGGTCTCACTTTCTTCTGTGCTCGCGGGTATGGGCAGCGTGCTCGAGTGAGCCTCTTGTGCTTCGAGTGAGCTTGTGCTTCTGGAGTGGGTTTGTGCTCTCGGGCAAGTTCTCGTGGTCTCACTTTCTCTTGTGCTCGAGTGATGTCCGTACTTGTGCTCGAGTGAGACCATTCTGTGCTCGAGTGAGGCAGTGAAAAATATCAAGTTTGAGTGTTAAAAAGGGAATCTTTGGGGATAGTCTTCTACCCCTTTAGAGCTATTGATTGAGGTGTTTGAGGGCACTTAAAGGGCAATAATGATAACCAACTTGAGTGTCTAAAAGTAAAGGAATTGGGAAAAAGGGAATTAATCCTATGTCCTTGATTTTGAATATAGGATTTGATGATTTCCCTGAGCGTGAGCAGCCAGAGCTGGAGCTTACGTGGAAAGAGTGTAGGGAACTTACCTCTCCTGCATGTATTGATAATTGTATTTGTGTATTGATGTATGTTATTGCTTTGCATGATTATGTGAAACATATGAGAATGATTGTAGCTCTGTTTCTAGTTCTGCTATGGCCATGAGTATGTTATGTGAACATTGAGCATGCGGATATCATTATGTGAACATGAGTTATTGTGATGCAAGCATGTCATGCATTAAATACTTATCTTGCATGCATACTGGTACCTGTTCCCTATTGAGATTCCCCAGAATCTCACCCTCCCCTATAAACATTTTAGGCAGGGAAGGAAGATTGAGGATGAGCAAGCATCCAAGGACGAAGAGGACTCATTTCTGGGTGAGAATTTAGTAGTTGGTTATCAATACGTTATTGGGATTGTGTATTTGATTGTATGGATCAGTATTTGAGAATGTATTCGGATAAGTTGTGTAATCCCTGATATTTGAGTTGTATGGGCTAATGTGCCCTATGATTATTGAGCGAAGATATGATCCCGAGATTGTCGGGAATTTAATTTGCGTACTCTGATAATTGTATAAATGTAATTTATCTTCGCATAGTAATTATATTCGGAGTGTAAATATGAGACCAGGTTATGAATGATTTCGAAATGTAATTGTGAAAACCCCGTCTGGTTGATGGGTTTATAAATGTTGTTTTGACTTATTGGTCTCTATTTCACGTTAATTGCATAATCCGGATATTAATTACGGCAGGGGGTTACAGAAGACAGACCAGAACCACCACCACCTTCATTGTCGGAGATGAGACTACCGTCTCTTGTCATCGCCTTCTTCAAAACCAGATACCACAGGTGATGTCCTTCCTTTACACCACCATTGACGCTCTGCATCCTCCTCTTACTGCTCAGAGGGTTCATCGTCGGAAGCCACCACCGAACCACTATCATTCCTTCATTTGTTCTGAGCTTCACTTTATCACTACCGTCACTCCTCATCTGTTGAACCACCACCGACAGGCTCTTCTTCCACCGTCATATTTCACTGGCACCATTTAGTCTTGAATCTTCAGAGCTTCAGAGATCTTCACCGCCATTATCACCTTCAACTCTTCTTTCCTCTGCCTTCCTCTTCCATTACATTATTCCAACACCTTCACCTTCGCTTTTCACAACCCTACAGCCCTTAACCCCACTAGAATCCTCCCTGTCAATCTCTTCCATTATCACCTGCTTCATCAATTCCATCGTCTTCCTACATTCTAAGATTTAGTGGTTGCTCCTGTGCAATTCTTCAACAATTTGCAGATTGTATTGTGTTAGATATTATCCATTGACTATGTCAGGCTAATCTCTTGCTTCTTGGTGATGATGATTTGTACTTGAGCTTCATGGACTACATAGGGGAGTTTTGCTATCATTCCATTAGCCTAGAATGATATATTTGTATTGCCTAGTTTTAGGAATTATTATATGTATGATTTTGGAACTGAGATTGATGTTAATTGTCTCTGTTGGTTTGATATTTGTAGTTGAGATTGGATTTTGTAGTGTGAAAATTATATATGTTTGAATTTCTTTGTGGTTGCAATGATATGCTGTTAATTAGCGTGTTATTGTCTAATTAATGTGATTTATTTGTGCCCTTTAGCGGTTGTTTAGCACTCAATTTCAAGAAGACTCATGTTGCATTATTCAAATTTCAATTGCACATTAAGTGGATTTAAACAATATCTCAAGAGGTAGTAGTTAGCTACATTCATGGGAGCAACTATTAATTGAGAATATTGGACTCAAGTGTTATCTTGAAGTTTTTCTTAAGACTTAATGAGTTTTAACTCTCATAATATTTTTTGAGCAAGGATTGTCATTTCTTCATTACCAAGAGCATCCATTATACATATCTTCACACATTTCTCATTATTTTCAAAAATACCAAAAAAATTAGAAATAGCTTTATTTTCATGAATTTTGATTTAAAGAAAACTTATTTCAAAATTCCTTTTCTAACCATATTTATGGCACTTAGTTTTACTTAGGGAAGTCAAAATAAATTACTCCTTGATAAGAGAACACTCCTGAGTTGTTTGCACTATATTGCATTGAATTCATGGTAAATTGTGATTTGACCCCGAGGTGGCTAAGGTTGTGTCAAATCAATATTGCCGTTGCCGGGGAGTCAATTTTGACTCCTTTAGTTTACTAAGTGTCAATTGGTTTATATTGACTGAGGTTTGCTTTTGTGAGTCTATTAGGTTTTCTTTCATTTTTTTCATAGTTTTTAACACTTTTCTTCATAGTTTTTACCACTTTTTCATAGTTAGTCTAGGTTTGTAGAGTGTCTTGCATCAAAATTTTTGAGAAAACTAACCAAATATCTTGATTTTTCTTTGTTTTTGCATTTAGGTAGCTTGTATAATATTCATTCCATTCTTGTCTTGATTTGACTTGGTAGGTTCTGTGTGGTGTCACATGCTTTCAATTTGATATGATTTGGAGCTCATATTTATGAATTCACCATATCTCCAAGTTAATTCATAGCATAATTGCATTGTTTGTCTAGTTGACTTTTCTTTCTTTTTCACTTGCATTTGTATTCTGTTAGATTCTTTTTTAGTTTTTAATAGTTTATAGTTATTAGTTATCTTGTGATTCACTAGGAAGTTATTGTATTGAATTCTCGTGGCTTGGTTTAATAGCAATCAAAGTCTACCTTTGCAATCTCACTCTTCTGCAAGAGATTCAACTAAAAGGAAAGAGTCTATCTCTGAAAGCATCCATTCTATTCAACAAACATTGCAGCTTCTTCAAGCCAAGTTGGGATGTCAAGATAGAAGTCCAATTGATCAAGAATGTCATGGTCCCTTCCACCCTTCATACCATGAACCCTACCAATAATCTTCATTCTAACCTTATTGCCCACCACATCCACCCTATAGATCATACCATGAACCTTCTTTGCCACCATACAACCCATATTTTGAGCCTTATTATAATCCTTCACCATATAACCACATGTCAAGATAGATGAAAAATGCCACTTGCTTTTTGAGTTTTGAAAGAAAGCATTAAGCAAAGTTGTTAATTCTACCATTAATCATCATGTATCCTCTTGTACTAATGATGATTGTAAGCATGACACTTGTGAACATGTTGAATCTTGTCTGAATGCCACTGTGGTTAATGTGAGTGGTAAAGACCATAGCCAAGAAAAAGATATTTCTCTTGATTCCAATGAATTACATGATAGTTTCATACGGGAAGATTCAAATGCTTTGACTGACGATTTTACAAATGAAAATGATTCTTTTCACATAATTCTTTCTTGTGATTTGCCACCCAATATAGAAAGCAAAATGATTCCTTTGAAAGTTCAAAAACTTTAGGTGGTAATCATTTGAAAAATTCTCTTTTTTCTTCCACTCTTTTCCCTTTCATCTCTTGTGATTGCAATGATGATGTGGTGTACCCTAACACTAAGTTGGATTTCGCACCTTCCACTTTACAAACACAAGAGAATTTAATTGTTTGTTTGACTCCTACTGATGGGAGTGTCATTGATTTCCTCGGATGTGATAGTTACTTGGAGAGTTTGGATCTTTACATGCCTTTATTTCACTTGAAATCTCTCTATGTTTCTATTTTTGGATGGGATACCGCTTTTTTCTTGTCAACTTTGTAGGCATATTCTTGGAAAGGTCATAGGAAGAACCAACATCCACCGTATATCCTTGGACCTCTTCCGATCAATCCTAAGACACCTCCACCAAGGAAATTCAATGAGGGAGAAGATGTTGTCAATGACAAATGCATGATTCTCATTAGGGATGAGAACTTCTCCTTCAAGCGACTTAAGATACTCTAACACAGGTTGTCTCTTTCCTTGCTTGTTTTCTTCCTAAGATCTATGATTGTTTGAGCTTACTTGTGTATGAAGAAGATAAGTGTGGGGGAGGGACACAATCCAGTAGAAAAAGGTAGAAGTCGTGTAGTTTAACAAGTACAATAAAACCCCCTTTGTATGCTTTGCATTTTTTGCCACTACCACTCTTAATTACCGTTGTGCCTTTTTATCCTAATTTCCTTTGTTATTATGACTTGTTTCTTCTTCTTTCTCTTTATGTGATGTTGGCGTGTTGTGCTCCAATTGCAATTGGACTTCATAACTTTCCACTTCAATACAGAATAAGTTAGAATAATAGAGTTGCTTTCTACATTGAGGACAATGTGTTGATTAAGTGTGGGGGAGGGGAATACATTTTAAATCCCATTATTTGGTTGTTTTTAAATGAGAAATGCCTTAAACTAGAAATTTTTTCAAAAATTTTTCAAGAATGACTTACTTTGATACATGTTAAAGTGGTAAAGAGTCGCATTTGCCACTTTAGAATTGTATTTTGTGAGAAATTCTTTGAGCTTTCATGTGATCTAGTGTTTTGGCAACTTTTTCAAAACCATGTTTTTGCTTTTTAAGTTGATGGGAAGAGAAATGAATTCACAATTAGATTTTTGCTTACTCCTTATTTTGAGAAATCGAAGTTTCAACATCATTGTGCATTTAAGAGTTGAGCATTATTATAATTGATTGCAATGTTTTGATTAATTGTATTTATAGGGTTAGCACTTGGAATAGATAAGTAAATGCATTGTGGTTAGTTTACTATGCAATTGATTGTGTTGGAGTGAGCATTAGAGAAAAACCTTGTTGGAAGGTTATTTGAGCCTTAAATTCTTTCATGTGTGCATGTTCACTTAATTTTTCATCTTCTATAACTTGTTTCCACTCTTGTTCAAAATGGCATTTGCATTAGTGTGATGGAAATGAAAGAGACATTCAATTTTAAACCTTTTCACTCAAACAGTAACCCTCATTCATCACCATTTACTTGCCCCTTTAAGCCATTCCTATGTTGTATGCATGTCATGTCATTTAAGCATAGTGTTCATAGTAGTCTAAAATCAAAGAAATCAACTAATAGAGAGTGAACAATGTGTGTATTGAAATGCTAGGTTAAAAAAACAAAAAAACAAACAAAACAGAAAAGAAGAATTGAAAAAAAAAGCATTGAAAAACAGAGTATAGTTAAAAAAAGAGAGAAAAGAATTGAAAAAAAAAACAAAAGAAATACCAAGAAGGCATTTGTTTATGAATTTCAAAAAAAAAAAAAAAGAATTGGCAAGAGTTTTAAAGCTATTTAGGTGCTATAAACTATTTTATAATTTTGACTTGCATATCAACTATTTCTTTTCTCTAATTAATCCATTCCATCTAGCCTTTATCCATCATTATAAGCCCTTTAAGCCCTCTTGATTCATTGCATTTATTGCTATAAGTGGTAGAGATGTTTGAGTTGTTACAAGCCTATGGTAAGGTGTTAACTAAGTGAGCTAGAGTGAAATTATCCCAATGACGTGAGAAGAGTAAAACACTAATACTTTGAGAGTTTCTTGTGCTTTATTCTAATATTTTGACATTGTATAGTTAGCTAATTTCTTTGCATCGCGTGACTATGAGTATTGTTGGCTTGAAAGATTTGATTAATTGATCTATTGCTTTCAAATTATGAAGTTGCTTACCTTTCATTGCATTAGTACTACTACAAAAAAATAAAGCTGTGGCGCTTATATTTGAATTAGCTGTGGCATTTAGTAAGTGCCACATATCAAGACGCTACTAAAAAAAGCTGTGGCGCTTGGAAGCACCACAGCATATATATTTCTTTTTTTTTTAAAAAAAACACTTCCTATGGCGCTTCTTTAAAAAAGTGCCACAAGAAGTCAATAATTATGTTTTAAAAAAATAATACCTACTTTCTGTGGCACTTTTTCAAGGAAGCGCCACCTTAGGTATTTTTTTATTTTTTTTTAAAAAATACCTAAAGTGGCGCTTCCTTGAACAAGTGCCACAGGAAGTGACTTCCTGTGGCACTTCTTCAAGAAAGCGCCACCTTAGGTGTTATTTTTTTTAAAAAAAAATTATTTCTAAATTTTTCTTTTAGAACCTTATAATTATTTTTTTTAATCAAAAGAACCCTATAATTATAGTTGATAACACACTTTTGACACATTTTCATATCCATAACAAAATGAAAAAAAGCGAACCACAATCAAATAACTCCAAAATAATATAAATTAACAAATAACTAATTAATAAAATCACTATTAAGTAAAATGCAAGTGTTAAAATAAATAATTATTTTACTTATGCAAATCATCAATGTTAATAATTACTACAACAACTAAAAATTATAACTACTAAGTAAATACAAACTTATATATAATAACATTTAATTTTATCTCATTTATTTTTTAGCACATATAAAAATGAGAGTAACTTTTTCAGGAATAACATGAGAAAATAAATTTCAAAAGCATTTTTCATCAAATGCAAATCATCAATGTTAATAATCACTACAACAACTAAAAATTATAACTACTAAATAAATACAACTTATATATAATAGAATTTAATTTTATCTCATTTATTTTTTAGGACATATAAAAATGAGAGTAATTTTTTCAGGAATAACATGAGAAAAGAAATTTCAGAAGCATTTTCATCAAATGCAAATAATCAATGTTAATAATCAGTACAACAACTAAAAATTATAACTACAAAATAAATACAACTTATATATAATAACATTTAATTTTATCTCATTTATTTTTTAGTATATAAAAATGAGAATAATTTTTTCAAGAATAAAATGAGAAAAGAAATTTCATAAGCATTCTTCATCAAGGAAAACTAGAACAATTAAAAGCAGGAAACTTGAAAGTAAATATGAACGTTCTTTACCAATGCCGCAATTGATAAAACAATACAAACACCATTCATTCCATCATAAAAAATGAAAGATTTCTTCTCCTATAGAAACATATGCAACATAAAAGTAAGAAACTATTATTCAAAATAAACTGGTAAGCTATATATGTATATAATGCAGCTAAAATAACAATTAAACCAAATAAACTTACTACTTCATGGCTAATGCTAAGTTGGACGACGCAGATCTAAAATTCAAAGCTTAATATAAAAATAATGGAAGAAGAAACAAGTGAAAAGAGAGAGAGTGTGCGTGTGTGAAGGAAGGAAATGTCACTATCTTCATAAGATTCAGGGAAGGGAACGCGATTGAAGATCTACTATTTATAGATGTAAAAATCTGGCAGACCACAAATTTTCCAAACGAAAATCCTCACAAAGTGATGAGTGACAAAGGAATAAGGAAGAAGAGCGATCAAAGTGGAGATGGTGATGAATGACAAAAAGAAGAGAAGAAGAAAATATGGGGACTAAGAGGATAAGGAGTGATGTCACGTGTTAGATAGGGAGTGGAGACTAAGAGGATAAATGTGATAGAACCAGATTGCAGGAGAGAGAATAATTTGAAAAAAAATACTTTGTGTAGCGCTTCCTAATTCAAGTGCCACACAAAATATGTAGCAGCTGTGACCCTTCCTTAAGCAAGCGCCACAGCTGCTACTTCATTTTTTAAAAAAAAAACCTTAGGTGGCACTTCTTCAAGGAAGTGCTACCTAATGTCACCAAGCAGCTGTGGCCCTTCCTTGAGGAAGCGCCACCTAAAGTGTTTTTTTTAAAAATAAAAGATTAAATAATCTAGAAAGAAGCTGTGACATTTCTTTAAAAAAGTGACACAAAAGGTGCGCCACTTATCTCTATTTTTGTAGTAGTGTAGTGACTTGAATTTAGAAACTTGTACTTCATTGCCTTTGTTCAGGAGTACAAAGGTTTAAGTGTGGGGGAATTGATTGAACCATATTTTTATATGATTTTTCAAGATTAATTTGGGATTTTAAATGTATTTTTTGGACATTATTGTGTGATCAAGCATTAATTTTAGTTAGGAACAATTGTGTTGAATTAATTGTAATTAGGGGCCAAATGGTCATAAATTTGTTAATTATTATATGCAATTGTTTCTTGAGCTTTTGATGCTATCTTGTGCTTAATTCTATGTTGCAGAGGTTTTGGAAACGAAATTGGAAATTCAGGAGGGTCAAATTAATATTTTTGAGGTATGGAAATATTACAGAAAAGGTCCCTAGATTTTGTGAAAAGTACAAAGATGTGAAGGAAAAGGGCCTAGGACAAATCACAGTAAAGACCCAAATGTTTGAGAAATTACTATTGACCCAACTAACATTTCAAAAATCTGCACTTTAGTCTCTCCTCTAAAGTTTTCAGTCTTTCAAGTAGGTCCCTGGTCAAAACTCGGGCTTAGGGTGCTGTGGAGGATCTTCTTCAGCTGAAAAAAAAACAAACCCGAGTGATATCTACAGATGCATCACGGATCACTTCAATGATCATCTCCATTACATTATTCCAACACCTTCATATTCACTCTTTCACTACCCACATCCCCTTAACCCCGCTGGAATCCTCCCTGTCAATCTCTTCCATTATCACCTGCTTCATCAATTCCATTGTCTTCCTACATTCTAAGATTTAGTGGTTGCTTCTGTGCAATTCTTCAACAATTTACAGATTGTATTGTGTTAGATATTATCCAGTGACTATGTCAGGCTAATCTCTTGCTTCTTGGTGATGATGATTTGTACTTGAGCTTCATGGACTACAAAGGGGAGTTTTTCTATCATTCCATTAGCCTAGAATTATATATTTGGATTGCCTAATTTTAGGAATTATTTTATGTATGATTCTGGAACTGAGATTGATGTTAATTGTCTCTGTTGGTTTGATATTTGTAGTTGAGATTGGATTTTGTAGTGTGAAAATTATATATGTTTGAATTTCTTTGTGGTTGCAATGATATGATGTTAATTAGCGTGTTATTGTCTAATTAATGTGATTGATTTGTGCCCTTGAGGGCCTATTTAGCACTCAATTTCAAGAAGACTCATGTTGCATTATTCCAATTTCAATTGAACATTAAGTGGTTTCAAACAATATCTCAAGAGGTAGTAGTTAGCTATATTCATATGAGCTACTATTAATTGAAAATATTGGACTCAAGTGTTATCTTGGGGGTTTTTCTTAAGACTTAATGAGTTTTAACTCTCATACTATTTTTTGAGCAAGGATTTTCATTTCTTCATTACCAAGAGCATCCAATATACATATCTTCACTTTTAATTTGACATTTCTCATTATTTTCAAAAATACCAAAAAAATTAGAAATAGCTTTATTTACTTGAATTTTGATTTAAAGAAAACCAATTTCAATATCCTTTTTCTAACCATATTTATAGCACTTAGTTTTACTTAGGGAAGTCAAAATAAATGGCTCCTTGATAAGAGAATGATCTCGAGTTGTTTGCACTATATTACATTTAATTCGTGGTAAATTGTGATCTTGTCAAATACTTCTTGATGGATGATAATGAGATTATCATTACTACACCGCCGACATTGTATGAAGGAATCATCACTCAAGAATTGCGGAATGAGTTTATCAGAACATATACAACTTAGGAATTCCTGGTAATATAATATGTTTGACTTTCCCTATTACTTGTAATGTACATATTTGTAATTAACATTTATATATTGATATGAATCATTTTGATCTAAACAGGAGTTGAGCGAGAAAAATCGGGCTAATGCAACAAACATGCCATATCGGTACACACAAGGACCTGTTTCATACACACAGTTAGAAAGAAAAATGGTAAGAACTAATGATTATTTAATATGTAGATAAATTGTATGAATATCATTTAACTTCAACTAAATTTGCTGTTCAGATAGAAGAATCAGGTTCAAATATTACACAGGTTCCACGACATGATCTGTGGGTAGCCGGTTGCACAAATAAGAAGGTGAAATTCGTAGTGAGGAATCAAGAAAAGCAGCCGAATATTGTGTAAGTATTGGATTATGCGTACACTAAATAATTAGCTTTACTTAAATAAATTTGATTTAAAATAACTAATATTGTTGTAATTCTTTTTGTGATAGCGACAAATGACATAGGAGGATCTTGCGTTGGTGAGCTATGTTGGTCGGGATGATTTGTTAAGTAGAGCGCTAGGAGTACCCTAATATAATGGTCGTGTTCGGGGTACAGGTTTTGCAGTCACCCAATTAGCATACTTTGGACGTCAGTAGCACCCCAATAAAAGTGATGTTTCCCAACTACATGAGGAGATAACTAGTTTCAAGTATCAAATGCAAGAACTTCAAGAATAAATGTGCTACAACGAACAATGAGAAGAACAATTCTTAGAACAAATGTGTTTAATGCAGGAACAAAACGTGCTGTTAACAATCAATTACAACAGTTGGTGCAGTGTAGGCCAACACAAAATGTTTCCTTATTTTATAGTCCAAGTGTCAGAGATAGTTGCACTTCCATGTCTAAAGTCCCTTTTCCTTCGGTAATTAATTTCTTTTCTACTTAACTTTATGTTAAATCATAATTTAGTGAACTTTAACATATTAACTCTGTTTTCTATAAGGCAAATTTCAATGCAAGTTATATGTTGATCAAGCTTCCAAGCTCGCAGTTGCAGTGGGTGCTGCCTACAACACTGATAAGGACACACTACATAATTCACCATTGCTCGAATACACACTCTGAGTGAGGGTTGACGTCTGCACGAATGAAGACGACCTCTTACCAATCCCGTCTCAGGATGAGTAAATAATGGTGAAAGATGTTGTAGGTGGCTATGTTGCTCAGCCAATAGGTCTTATCGAGCCATATGAAAAAGGTCATTCATTTACAATTCCCTGCACTTTTCCTTCTTACTCCCATCTCAAACTGTGATTTAATTTTCTGATTTTTGTTGGGTGGATAGTCTAGAGAAAAACAAATCCAACCTTATAATAAGATCTCAAAGTGTTTAACAACACAACCCAAGTTTTAAGCATCGTCTAGCCAATAGAGCAAAAGAAGACCGACCTCATATCGTGATCAATTAGTATCGATTACACTACAATTGATCGGTGAAGGAGGACTAGAAATACATTTTCAAAGACATATCTATAGTGTTAGTGGTCTAGTCGATTATGTTACTGATAAGGTCGTGCACGACATATGTACTCATGATTAGGTTAGTGCTTCAGCTATCAATATCTGGATAAGGTACTTGACCATTATCGTTTATCACTGTTATTAATATTTCTCGTTCCATTTCTTTTATTTTTCATGACACTGTTTGTTTTCTACCAGGCATTTGTACCATGACATCTTAATGGATACAAACAGGGTCCAATACGTATTTATCAACCCTTATCTCGTTGGCTACCATGGGGGTAAAGTAGATATAAATGCATAGTCTAATGATTTAAAAGATTACTTTAGAAAGAAAGTGATACCAACTATGCTATTTTTAGTGGCATACAATGCTGGGTGAGTTATTAGTAGTACAATTTTTGTTTTTATTGTTTAACTTTTATCATAACATGATTGTTGAAACAAATTTTTTAAAATATTTTAGGCGCCATTGGATATTGATAGTTATCAATTTAGCGGAACCTTCAGGCCCTCGCATTTACTATGTGTATCCTATAAAAAATAATCATCCACAAAACTGTTCTGATATGTTACTATTGTTCAATAGGTAAGCGTACGTGCGTATGTGTACATATTTGCATATGTGTTTGAATAACCAAAAGTAATAAGTTTCTATTTGTTTTGTTAGTGCATTGACTGCGTATCGGTCCTGTGTATCCCTAAGCTATTCTAAAGTTGCTGACCCTCACCTTAGCTATCCTTAAAAGAAGATACTGGTATTGATATATAAATTTACTCAAACTTTGTTAGTAAACAATTTTTATTCATAAATAGAGTTAAATATTGCATTCTATTTTTGTAGTGCCCTTTCCAATCCCATGACAATGATTGTGGGTATTATATCATGAAATTTATGAAGGATGTAATTACGCATGATCAACCATCTATTCCTCAAAAAGTAAGTCATTTAGTTGCACTTCATATTGTGTTTTAATTAAATTTAATTAGTTCCTGATAATTATGTTTTACTGATTTTAATTTGTTTTAATTTGTGGCTGATTATATATATGTGTAGTATTATGAAGATCAATGTTGTAACACTTTGACTGACCATCAACTTAATGAAGTGATCGAGGAATAGTGTGAATATGTGTTTAGAAAAATCTCTGGGTAGCTATACTATTTAATTCACTAGCTGGTCTTTGTTGTGTTGTTTCTTGCCAATTATTGTGTCATGTGTTCAAGTTGAATTTGTTGTATTTCATTCACAATATATTGTATAACTATTTTTAGTACTACTTTAGTTAATTAATCATCTGTTTGTATCATTTTAAATTTATCTCTCATTGTTGTTGTTTGCTTTTCTTCATTTTGTTGTGGATATATATAGAAAATGTTCAAACCATACAGTGTAATATTGCAATTATGGGAGATCAGGTATGAACAAAACAAGGGCCACAGGAAGAATGTTAAAAATAAAAAAGGGGGGCCCTTCCTGTGGTGCTTCCTTAAGGAAAGGCCACAGGAAGGGATGCCTAACGCAAGTGCCACAGGAGGGCACAATTTCCTATGGTGCTTGCTAGGAGACCCCCCTCCTGTGGCACTTCCTCCAAAAAGCGTCACAGGAGGGTATTTTTAAAAAAAATTAAAATGTTGTGGTGCTTCCAAGCAACACAGCTTTTTTTAGTAGCGTCAAGATATGTGGCACTTCTCTAGCACTACAGCTAATGCAATTATAAGTGCCACAACTTTGCTTTTTTGTAGTAGTGTTTGATCATGTGCCATTTTGCTAATGTCATCATCTTTTTTTTTTCCACATGACTTTAGCCCCTACTAACTTGATATAATTACTCCTCTCTCCTCTTGACAAAGTGACATGAATGGTTCTCCAAGGTAACCAAATAAACTTCTTCAATTACCTTCATCCATTCCCTTATAATTGGTATGTAGTGGCTCTTATATGACAACTAGCTTTTTGACTTTTTAAACTCTAATTTTACTTGGCCAAGATTAATCCCTCTTGATTAATTTGGACGAAGCATTTTATTTCTCCCTCGCCTCTTTCTTTTTGACTGAAAATATCAAGGAAGGAAGAAATAACTAATAGCTTCTTGCTTCATTTGGCAATTTACCTTTTTGGCCTTACATTTTGTGAAATTTTGCACATGTACTCAATATGCTAGAATTTTTACCTAACTTAGAAAATTCTTATATTTATTTATAGATGTCTAATTGTAGTGGTTCTAAAGGCTATATGACCCTTATTAAGTCTATATTTAAGGAAAAATATAACCTTTAGTCAATTGGAAGCTCAGGATTCCTAGAATTACCATTATTAAACGCCGCCACAGAAGCTTTCCAGTTTTACTTGGCTAAGTTCAAAAATACATAACTCATTGTGTATAACTCCAAATGACCTATATGACCTATCAAATTAAGGTTGATAAGTCTACTTTCATTCTAAAAAAGTTCATCGTCATTGGACATCATTTGCCTATATAAAACTGCTACACAATAAGACTGCCACACAGGAAAACACACTAGCAACAAATCTTAATTCTTAAAATTTGTGTTCCAAACATAATCATGTTGTGTGTGATCGCTAAGTGACTTTGTTTTGTCATATCCTGTGCTCTTTAATTCACTATTTTATTCCCTTAAATGCCACAATAACATACAAGGGATATTGGTGAATAAAAAAAAGTGGGATGTTACAATTACTCTATTGCCCCTTTGAACAGCTTGCCTTTACTATATGTCATTTTAAGGAAAAGATTGAGATTCCTGAGAATATCAGTATTAACAAATACAATCATAAAATATACAAGTTCACGAAGCATGTAAAACAAACAATCCAATAAGCATTCCACACATTCAACATATTTAGCAATAGCTATTTAGCACAATCATCATATATCATGGGAACACACAACCCATTACTTACATAAATTACATACCAGGTCTTATAGCCTAAAGACACATACTCCAATAACTATGCAAAATGCACACTGGGACTTACAACCTCAGGACACATAGTCCAATAACCACGCTGAATGAATAACAAGACTTACAGCCTTAGAACACACAGTTTAATAATGAAATCACCCATAAATTCATGAAACGAATATAATCGATGGCATAAACAAACATGCAGAACAATTACATAATACGTGAGAGAAAAAGTTACTACCTGTTGACCTTTCCTTTAATTTACCTCCTCCGAAATTCTTTTCAGTTTGTTTTCTGTTTGAGCTCAAGCAAATGTCAAATCCATTAACTTTTGAAATTCATATAGAGATGGGTCATTACTAATTCTAATCTTATTAACATAATTAAAATTATGTTCTTCTTAACCCACTCATAGATCTTATCCTTTTATTAGAAATACTTGATTATTATTGATAATCTTTTGTACTTGACTTATTATGTATCTTCAAAGACATATTGAACGTCTACTTTCGTCTGTAACTTAGACATTAAATTCAATAATCTAGCCTTTCAAACTTATTCAAAACTCTCAAACCCATAACTACTTACTATTTCATAAAAATGTGGTAATATTCGGACTTAAGCCAAAATCTGCCTCCAATTTTTCAAGTAACTTTGAAAAAGCATAACTTATAATCTAGGAAACTCCAAATAAGGTGATTCAAGTTCCTATTTAAAGCTCTATAAGTCTATTTAAAAAAAAATAATCACAATAACAAATTATGAAAGTAACCATGCAAAATTTGCATAATTTCTTACCGCCTAAAATTTGAAAAACAGAATTTTTTCAGTTTTTCTGTCTAACTTGTAAAATTCATATTTTTCATTCTAGACATTCAATTAACATGTTCTATGACTCATTTTAAAGCTTAAGATGTGTACTAACGTCTTACCAAATTTCATAGATAGAGGAACCCGTTTACCTTGTCAAAACCTCACTCAAATCAGACTATACCACTGATCCTCTAGAATTAACGCTGCCATATAACCTCATTTCAACCCCATATTCCTTCTTAACATGAGTTCGTTTTAGATTTATCTTTCAAAACACACATTTAACCATCTAAACCTCAAAGAAACCTACTCAAACTCTTCTAAAAACTCAAGCTTTTACTTCAGAAATCACATGCATGTGGCACTCTTTTTTTTGGTTTGGAAGATAAGAAGGAAAAGAGGACATGCAACCTCAAAATCATGGCTTAAACCTCCAGAACTTTGACACATTTAAACACTTAATGCATGTTCTGTTTCAGTATTCAAATTGCAGAACAAAAGAACCCAAAATCAAACCTAAAAACCGACATGCAATGGCTCAACTTACCTTCCATGGTGACAGCAACTTCCTTACAAGAGCACCCAACTTCCAGCAACAATTTAACCTCAAGAACACCACAAATAAACCGAAATGAAGTTGAAAAAGGGTTTAGAATACTCACCTAGGAAAGAATCTAATGTTGCATGTGATATCCGTCATCTTCTTCTTCCTTTTCTGGCAATCTCAGGTCTCTCTCTCTCTCTCTCTCTCTCTTTTTCTCTCTTTTCTTTTCTGTTTCCAGGACACAAATGAGGTATTGAAGGGCTAGCTGAAGTGTTTTATGTATGGTTGAATGTGTGTGTGTATTTTATTTCTCTTAACCAAACTTGCAAATTGGAAACCTCTACCTTTTGAATCAGGTGATGAACATCTCAGACACTTAAAATTGGGTTTGGTCTTGGTCCAAGTGGGTTTGTGGGCTTAAGATAGAGAAATTACCATTTTACCTACATTCTCTAAGACGTCAGGTAATCCCTAGGAATCAATTCTTAATATCATATAAATTTCATAAATTAATTCTTAATACTTAATAAGGATTTCCTTCCTCAATTAGCTTATTTAAGCCATAAAATAATTTACCTACAATTTTCAAGCCAAACCATAACTGCTAACTATTTTTTCTTGAACTTTTGAAAAAATAAACTTTTAATTCCCAGAAATTAACTTTTAAAATTATTTAAGTCATTTTTTAGGGAATTAAGCCACTTCATAATTTTTGGATGTTACACAGCCAACCAACTTCATGTTACCAATCTGATCACTCCCATATTTGATGCACGAAATAATATATGAAGCATAGCGGGAATCATCTTACATGCATTTAGTGAGCAGAGGACTGAGGTTGAAGTTGCCTAGAAGACAAGTGAAGACAAGCAGGAGCAGGAGCAGAGCACCTGCGATGAAGATGATCTTGCAGACAAAGTCGAAGCACAAGCCCAACCACCAGAGACCAAGCAATAGCACGATTCAGAGTTTTAGACAAAGTTTGAAGCACGAGCCGATCAGATTTTGGAACAAAAACACATATTTTTACGGAGAAGAAAAGGAAAATGACAGCATGGACTCTACTGGAACCCAATTTGGCATTAATGAGAATAAGTTATAGACTCAATGAAACTATAAGTACTATGGGCCCATTTGGTTCAATTGCAGATTCCTTTGGTAATGCAATGGGCTACAATGCAATGGAGTGCAATGCAATAATAATTACTAGCAATATGTTTGGTTGGTTATAAACTAGATGTGGAGAATTATTTTTTTTTATATTGGATCAGAATTAGTCAAGGTCTAAAATGCCCCTTATACAAAAAACATCTCCATCTCCAATTGTCTTCTTCCTTTGCCAAAATACCAGCGTTAGTACACAACCTAAACAAGATTTGACAAGTTAAAAAAATGCATTTCACAAACCGAATGGCATCCTTCTGTAGGAAAAGGTGCCAAATAGACATGTGAAAGTTGTCTTTTCTTGACCTTATGGTGCAATTGGAACCTAGAAATACCCTAAGAATCCATCAAGAAAGTAGTAGTGAGATTTACTAGCAAGTCTTTCTAACATTTGATCTATAAATGGCAATGGAAAATGGTCCTTTCTTGTCGCATCATTTAGTTTTCTAAACTCTATAAACACTCTCCATGCATTTTGAACTCTAGTGAGGATTAGTTCATTTTTCTCATTCCTCACCACTATTATACCACTTTTCTTTAGTAGCACATGCATAGGACTCTCTATTCAGTGTCACTAATAGGATAGATAATGCCATTATGCATGTTTTAGAATTGCTGGCTTTAACACCCTATATATGTACAGATTTATTAGGCAACAAAAGGTCAGCAGAATCATACTCATACTTGAAATAGGTTTTTAAGTAACTATTGGATAGATCACTCCTCTAATATTGCTCAGATTCAACTAGTAACTTGCTGCCAGCTTCATATATTGCAATAGCCAACTTTTCACAGTAACTCAACTTGAAGTCAATCTGATCATCATCAACCAGCTTCAGTTTCTTTGCTTATACTCTTGAGTGGCTTGTACATTCCATTTGATTGTCATTAGCTAGAGAAGTTTTCATTTTTCCCTGCAACCCTGCATACTTACAGAAATTTCCTTTGTTATTTCCATTAGCACTGGAATTGGTTAGTTTGGACCAAATTTTAAATACTGCAAAGTAGAAGCATATAGGTTCAGGTGTAGTCAAATCACTTTCTAGTGTCAAGCATTTTGCATTGCACTCATCATCAGTTAAGGCATGTGAAATGAGGGGAGAATTAAAAGTGAAAGAAATAGGTTCCAGCTCAGTTTCAAGCAATTCATCTAATTCAAGCAATTCATCTAATTCTAAGTGTGTCATGAGTTTTCAAATTCTGTGTTGATGTTTATGACTATTGTTGATCCTTGGTATGTACATATTGTAAATTATTTGGTTGCTGCCATTGTACCACCATGCATGAATCAATTTCAAAATCAAAAATTGAAGAGAAGCTGCATATTACATTTGGGATGAACCTTATTTGTAGGAAATATGTAGTAATCGAATTATAAGAAAATGTGTTCATGATGATGATTTTGCTTCTGTTTTGCAATTTTGTCATGGTGAAGCATGTAGGAGGCATTTTAGTACTAGGAAAGTCTTGGAGGCAGGGTTTTATTGGCCTATATTGTTTAGAGATGCTTAACATTTCTGGAAAGCATGTGATAAATGTCAAAAGTTTTGGTAGCATGATAAAAAGGCCTGAAATGACACAATAGCCATTGTTGTTCAGTGAAATTTTTTACGTATAGGAAATTGATTTTATGGGGCCATTTCCTATGTCTAATGGTTACATGAACATCTTGCTTGTTATGGTTTATGTCTCTATATGGATAGAAGTCATTCCCACTAGGAAAAATGATGCTAGTATAGTATGAAGTTCTCCAAAACTAACATTTTCTACAAATTTGATATCCCAAGAGAATTGGTAAGTGATCTAGATACCCATTTTGTAACAAGTTAATTGGGAGTGTGCTAGCCAAATATGGAGTGGTTTTTATAGTCTCAACTCCATACCATCCTCAAACTAATTGGCAGGCTGAAGTATCAAAAAGACAAATATTAACAGTTTAGAAAGAATAGTCAAGCCTAATAAGAAGGATTAGAGTTTGAGATTTGATGAGGCACTTTGGGCATATCGAACTGCTTTTAAAACCCTAATTGACATGTCTCCTTTTTGGCTCATTTATGGCAAAGCATGTCACTTAGTTGTGGAAATAAAGCATAAGTCATATTGGGTTGTTAAGACTTCTAATCCTAATTTGATTGCAGCAGGATTGGATAGACAATTTCAATTGCGGGAACTAGTGGAATTGCATTTGGAAGCTTAGGATTATGCAAGGATGTACAAAGAAAGGACTAAGTTGGTGCATGACAAAGGAATATGATGAAGGAGTTTGCTCGAAGAGATCTAGTTATGCAGTATAAGGCCAGATTCATGTTCAGATATGGGAAACTGAATTCAAACTAAGGAATATGATGAAGTAGTGAAGGTTCAAGGATTTGGAATGGTGGAGATCAAGGACATGCATAGTGGCAAAACATACAAGACAAATGGCCAGCTCTTGAAGCATTACTATGCAAGCCATAAACCACCATAAAAAGCCAGGTTATTTCTTTTCTTACTCCTTCAATTTCTTTGTTGAACTATTAATTGAATTAAGTGTGAAGGAGTAGGATCGGAGTGAAACATGAACTAGTAGGAAGATGCAGTATGATATGTTCTTGTTTTGTTGTGATTTAAATACGTATAAGCACATTTAGTTGCATTGCTTGCCAGCTGGACACTTGCACACAAGTGGTTGCACTATGCTTGTGATTGTCTAATTTCTACACTACTATGCTGGTTTCTGGCTTACAGTATCTAACTTGTTACATTAGGGACACTACAACAATTAAGTCTGGGGGAGGCTATGGTGAATATGTTAAAATTTTAGCTTGTTTTGTTCCAACATATTGGCATCTTTGTGACTGAGTTCATAGAATGTCAAAATGAGATAGGATACCAATATATGGCATTGAGATCACGAAATCCATGTTTGATGATTTTAAGAGTTAGTGAATATCATATGTTTACTACATATGCATGCTTTGATTCTGTGCCAGAAATGTGACTAGAGGAGATTAGCTTGGAAATACAAATCTTGTTGGAAGGAATTGAGCCTGTTTGATTCATTAAGAACTCTTGAGAGCATAATTCACTA
The DNA here is from genome assembly GCA_963242795.1 of Inga leiocalycina. Classification (NCBI taxonomy): domain Eukaryota; kingdom Viridiplantae; phylum Streptophyta; class Magnoliopsida; order Fabales; family Fabaceae; genus Inga; species Inga leiocalycina. The sequence continues at coordinate 55,872,627 of OY725326.1, read as the reverse complement.
GTCTTAAGCTTCCTCTAGAACTTGTTTACTTCAAAATTGAGGTTACATAGTGCATGATATGGTAAAAATGATAGAACGCATTCATTTCATCACCTTTTGATCCCAAACAAAAGCCATTTATACAATCTAACCAATGTTAACCCCTTAGAGCCAAACACTTTGTAACCCCCTCAGTAATTATTATCTGAAATACATGATTAAAATGAAATAGAGACCAATAATAATCAAAACTCATTTACATTCTCATCCATAAGAAAGAGTTTTCACAAATTTCTTTCAAAAACACTTTAACCTGGTTTCACATTCATATTTCGAATATAATTACCTCGTGAAGATAAATCACATTTATATAAATATCAGAGTGCACAATAATAATACCGGCAATCCCAGATTTATACTTTCACTAAAGATTCATAGGGCACATAAGCCCTTTACAATTTCTCAAATGGGGATTACATAATACTCATTCTAAATACATATTCCAACCTATCATCCAAACATATACATCCAACATATATAATTATCCCAGCATATAACGATAACCAACTACTAAATCCAAATGCCCATTAGGGATTCTCGCCGCCCCTAGTCGCTTGCTTCTTCCTTGAGCCACCTGTCCTGTCTAAAATGTTGGTAGGGGAGGGTGAGATTCTAGAGAATCCCCGTAGGAAACAAATACCAATATGCATGCAAGATAAGCGTTTAATGCCTGACATGCTTGCATCACAATAACTCGTACTCACATAATGACATATCCGCATGCTCAATGTTTCAACAACATACTCATGGCCATAGCATAAATAGAAACAGAGCTTCAATTATTCATATATGTTTCACATAATCAAGCAAAGCAATAACATGCATCAATACACAAACACAAATATCAATACTTGTAGGAGAGGTAAGTTGCCTACCCTTATTCTTCCACATGTGCTCCAGCATCGGCTACTCACGATCTGAGCGGATGTCAAACAATGATCAGGGCGAATACTCAACCCTATAACCAAATCAACGACATATGATCATTCTTTTTTCCAAATTCTCATTTTTATAACACTTAAGGTTGGTTACCATTCATGACCTTTAGGTGGCTAATCAAAGTCTAAACACATGCCTAAAGGCTTGGGAAACACTTGACCAAAGGTCACCTTTTAAAAGTCCAAAATTCTGTTTTTTCAGGGTTGGCCGTGGCCAGCCTCCCCATGGGCCACGGCCAATGGAAGCACAGAAGGTCTTGGGCCGCGGTTCATAACCTTTGGCCGCGGCCAAGAAAATTCTGTTTCCTAGCTGAACTTCCAAAAATTATAAATAATTCTAGAAAAATCAAAATGAGGTGATTCCATAGCCAAATGAAAGGTATTTAAGTACTCTTTATATAAAAAATATGGACTATTACTAGACATCACTACAAAATTCCAAAATTACCCAAAACTCAACACTACTCCAAAACAGAGTTCAATTTTGATCCCAAATGTTGGCAAAGCATAACTCTCAGTTAAAAAAACGAAATGACATGAAATATATGTCCTTTTTGAAGCTTGGGATGTGAAATTTAAGACAGAAAAGTTTCAGAATTTTCCAATACCATTTGGTCATTCAAAACGTTCGTGCAACCTGACTGCCCAGACAGAGTTCACACAAGACAGATTTTCCAACATTTCTACCAAAGTGTTCAATGACTCCAAAATCAATAACCAAACCTATTCCCATAAAATTTCTCACAAGGAACACAATGGTAACCTCAAAATGACCAAAATCACAACTCATTGATATGCCCTGTTTTTTGTCCAATACACAAAACCAACACAAAGGTGCCAAACTTTACATTTAGGCTTCAATTCAATTCTATTAATTCAAAACACCAAACAAGGCACCATTTCCATGACAACAACATATTATACTCCCCAAGACCCTAAATCATGAAAATTAGGGCTAAAATTCCAGAAATTCAAAGCCCAACAAATGGCCACAAAAATTTTATGAAAATGAAGCTTTCACTCACCTCAACAACTTTCCCAAAGAAGTTCCTTGATTCACCCAAGTCCACAATTTCGTGAGAGCTCAAACACCACCAAATGGATAAACTAAAACCATAAAATTGAAGCTCTCAACACAAGGAGAACAACTTTATAGAAGGGAGTTTTTCCATTAGAGGTCATTTACTTACCATAATATCAAGCTTTTCACCTCTTCTTTGGCCTCCAATGGCTATCGCATAGAGAGAGGGAAATGAGAGAAAGATGAGAGTGGAGAAGATGAAAGAAATGAGTGCACTTCCTCACCCATACCAGCTGCCACCGAAAAAGAGGGAGGAAAGAGAGAGAAAAGCAACAAACAATTATCATTTGACTCTTCCAATCACTCTCCCACCATCACATCTTGACAAGTGTCACCATTTCATTGGCTCTCATAAAGTAAGCAACTAATTAGTAATTAATCTCTTCCATTAATCACTAATTTAGCCATTCTTTCAATTTTTCCACTGAGTATGACATATTAATTAATATTGCCACATAATACATAATCAAATTCTTTTCCTTCTTTCATGCGCCATTTACCCCTATATTTAGCCCAATAATTATTTCATCACATAATTATGCTAAAATACAAGGTGTTGGGTATTCCCAATACTTAATTCGGATCTCAAATCCACATAATCATTCACAATAATTATAATTAGCCCTTAATCAAAATTTGAGGCATTACACACTTAATTCTGTCCTGATCACCCATAATAGATGCAATGCCCCATAAATGTGACTACTTCATTACAAAAACAACAAGAAGGCAGTGTTGTGCAGAAATATAAAAATTGGTAGAGGCTATCATGGTTCAGTAGAAAAAAGTATCAAAAGGGGAAAAAAAGAGAGAAAGGTATATGCTGCTAAGCACAATGCTAAAGCAGGAAAGAAACAAAAAGAAAAGGAAAAAAGGATATTATAAAGAAAAGAAAAGAAAAAGAGAGCAAAAAAAGGAGAGACCGTTAGATTTGGCCATGAAACAACTCAAGAATGAATAATTCAATGAAGTATAAAGCACAAAAAGGGTATTGTTTCTCATTGTTTAATCTGTGTGTGACAATCGGATAGCTATAGTTGAGCTATGATCCGAACTGAATCTGTGGCTTAATGTGTTGAGGCATGATCATGTTTGTAATTTGAATTCTTGTAGCAAGTGTAGTAATTTTGGATTTAGTAATCAGACTTATTATACTTGTGATCTATTCTTCATGAATGAGTAATCGGTTCTTCCAATTTCAATTAACTCTACACCCTTTTCTGTGTCTTCTTCATGTGAGAAGTTTCCTTTAGCTGGCAAGTCACTCCTGAGCACCAATAATTCATTCTTCCTCTTTCCCGCGCACTAATTCGTTTGAATTTCAGTTTTCTGAATTGACGGAATTGCAATTCCATTGATGTAGGAATCTTCTTTCCATTGCCAATGGAATCACACTTCTAGTTAAGTCTGTTTCCTCTCCTTTAACCAAAACAACATTGTTTTACGGATCAGGTGCCAATTATTCAAATGCAAACTTTGTCTTTTTGTGCTCGGACCCAAACATACTTTCCCATCTTCGCACTTAGTCCTTCTTAGTTTGATCTCGCGCCTAGCAAACTTTCTTCCTTGCACGCTAGGCCCTACTCTTGCACACGATACCAAAGCTTCCACCAAAAGCTAGCAAAGTCACCACTTTAACACCGATGAACTACCAAAATCATCTCTCTATCTCCAATATCAATTTATGCCTTTATTCCTAAATTAATCCATCAAAATCATATTAATTTGAGTTTCTAAGCACCTTAAAATCATAGTTCATCACTTGGCTTGGGTTTTCGCTTAGGTAAGTGGATTCTTCAAGTGTTTGACAGTTGGAGCCCTAAAATAATTATTTTAATAGCTAAAAACGATAGTTTTCGAATTTGGTCCATAACTGATATTTCCAAAATTGGGGTTCTTCTTTGTTATGAACTTTGGTCCTTTAGCAATATTAACTTTGTTTCTAAGTTGTAATTTGCAGATTTGTTCTTGCAGCACCAAAAATTCGGTCTCCCGATGATGGAGGAAAATTAATGGAGTGGCACAATTTTAAAAAGGATAATTTTGAAAACCTTCTAAAACAAAATGATCTACAAGAAACATATAGGGTTTGAGAGTAAATTGTGTATCAGAAAGTTGGTAGGCACTCCAAAACACTCATTCGGCTGAACGGTTACCCTAAGTCAATTATTTAAAAATAATTACGTCCTATTAAATTTATCATAACTATCCCAAAAAAAAAAAACAAAAGCAAAAATATTTATAAAATGAAAGAACAAACAAAAGAACACTAAAAAAAACACTCAATTTCTTACGGAATTAGCAACGATTGTTTTTTTTGTGGTTAATTGCATCGGAAATTTCGTAAGAAATTTTTTCGACAGAATTTCTGATGGAATCTTTTTGTGGCTAATTAAGCCATAGAATTTGCCATAGAAAAATTTAGTGAATAAATTAAAAATGAATTTTTTTAAAAAAAATTAAATTTAGACAAAAAAATTCATAATGTTATAATATTAGTTATTAATTAATCATAATTAAAAATGAAATTCAATTTTTAAACACTGGCTAAAAGTATATTTATAAGAAAATTTATTTAAGATTTAAAATTTTTTTGATTTGAAATTAAATTATATTAAACAATTATAATATATATAAATTATTTCAAATTATTGTTAAATTTAGTATTAGTTTTTAATAATATTATATATATAAAAATTTATATAATTATATACAATTGATTTTGAAGGATAATATTTTATATATATATATATATTGTACTAAATATCACTGGTTGCAGCTCAACATGCAAAGGCTCACGCGCGTGTACATGTTAGGAGATCACGTTCAAAATTGTAAGAAGGTGACATGAGGCAAACTGCAAGGCTGGGACACATGGTAGGTGGTGAAATGAAGACATAGTAGGCGGTGGAACGGAGACATGGCAGCCGCCGGCTATGAGGTGGAGGCAGGTGGATCTGACATGTGGTAGTTGCGAGTGATGAGGTAGGTGGTGCCGGTGGACGTGACATGTGGCTTCTCTTGAGAAGGTCCACATGGCATTTTTAAATTCAAAATAAAAATAAATTAGCAATGAAATTTTAATTCTATAACAGATTCCGACGAGAATCATAATTTTATCAGAAATTGAATTGCCATGGTCTTATCAATGAAGGAATGGATTTCATTGCAAATCCATCGAAAATTCTGTTAGAAACTTTAAATTCTGTGACAAATTCTATAAAAGAAGTTCAGTATTTTTTTGTAGTGGAAAACAAAATTATTTATTTACATGATTAGACTTGATTTAGGATAAAAGCCTAGGGTTTACATATCATTTTTAAGGATCAAGACCCACTTGATTCGAGGATAGAAAGGCATGTCACTTGGTTAGTATTTTTTTTAAAAAAATCTTTATATAATTTATTTAAGAAAGTAATTTTTTTGATTGTTTTGTGCCTTCTATTTTGTGAAAAAACCTCTTTATTTTTATTTGAGAAAGATTTCTTCAAGAAACAATTTTGGATTAAACTTCTTGAGGAAACTCCCGTAATCTTACATAGAAGAATAATTGTTTTTTGCTTGCAGGGTTCTGAAAACCTCACATGGCACAAAACAACAATTTGAATTTTTTTTTTTCATTTTTTATAGAAAGGGAATTTCATTTTTTGTTAGATTATATTAATGAGAAAGTGGGTTCGTACACTAAGAATGAGCATTTTTTGGAACTTCTATACATATTATTTTAATTGAATCACGTTCCTTTGACGCTTGGGAGGATCAAGATTAGAGCAAGACAACCCACGTATCACCGTGGATCCCTAATCAAGCCGCTTAATAGGGGGGTGTGTGTGTGTGTAGAGAGAGAGAGAGAGAGAGAGAGAAGCCAAAGAGGAAGCGCATACCTACTGTGCTAGAGAAAATCAAGTGATTGAAGCATAATAGCTATGTTTGGAAGGAATGTATCATCATGAGTAAATTAAAGAAACAAGGAAACGTGCAATATTCATCGTAAGCTTGGAGTCAAAATAACATAAGGGTCAAGGGCTAAATTTACCCATGAACTTTTTTTAAATATGCACCCATCAAGCCATCATTACCATAAACTTTTCTTAGGTAAAAAAATGACCATGAATTTATCTAAATGGGGCTAAAATACCACCTCTGGTAACATGGGTAATGTTGACATTTTAAAGCATGCATTCTGACTAAAAATGCTTATGTTGATTCACATCATGTCCAATATGAAGCATCATCCTCCTCCACTCTCATCGCCACCGCTCTGTCCGCAAGGCCAGATCTGCAAACCAAAAGCAATTATATAAAAGTCAATGACTAACAGAAATGGAAAAGCACAAGCCATTGAAGATTTTTTTAAAAAAAATAAAAATAAAAATCCCCCCCCCCCCAAACCCTCTTACGACTTCTACGGACTTTTCCACCATCTAATGCAGAATTATAAATAATAATAGGGAAATTACACTTATGTCTCAAGGAATAAGGGAAGTGAAAACATAGTCTCATTGATAACTTCCTAAGTGGGTTATTGACAACTTCATGAGACCATTTTAATTTTGCAATTTCAAGAGACTATTTTTTTATTTCCCTTTTTTCTTGGGATTTGAGTATAATTTTCCCTAAATAAAATCCATAAAATACGAATTTTGATTTAGAATAATATCCTTAAAAAAAACAAAAAACAGAATTTAAAATATTCGTATGATAATGTGATATATCAAATCTTCCCGACAATCTAGGAAATATAAAATGACTTTTAAACAAAATATTTTATTTGTCTTCCTCTATGAGATAAAATTACCCTCTGGAGTCATATTATTCTCCCCTTTTTAGAAAAAAGTCATCCTCGACTCTTGAAGATCTTCAAGAGATGCCAAGACTTATTGATTATATCACTGATCTCTCATTGCATCTGTAAAAGTGAAATAACCCTGTTGAAAAAAGTAATTGCAGCTCTTATTTTCCTTGAACATTTTTCTTTTCTTTTTTTTAATAATGTTTTCTCAATTTTTTTTAATATTTTCTTTTTTTCCTTCACCCTTTTCAACAATCTAGAAAATACAAAATTATATATCAAATATTCTCAACAATCTAGAGAATACAAAATTACTCTTAAATAAAATATTTTATTTGTCTTTCTCCACGGCCTGATATAATTGACAAAATTGCCCTTTGGAATTATATCACCAACTATGATGAATGTTTCTCCATCATCCATAATAACACCACCTTCACTTGGGTCCCAAATCCATCATCATTGTTCCCTCACTATAGAATCAACAAAATCGAAGCAGGATGAAAGAAGGATGGAAGAAGCGACCGTTTTTAATATATGAACAAAGAAATCAAACCCACAACAAAATTATCATAAACAAAAACAACAAGAAGCATCAACAAAATAAAGGAATGGAACCCAAAAAAGCAAAATCAATGTCGAAGGTTCCATAGCCATACTCTTCGCCATCTTGCCATTACCTCTTCTTCATCCTTGCTGATGCAGAAGAAGGAGAACAGCTAGGTCGTCTCTTCATCCTCCTCTCTGTCGTCAATATGATTGAGGGAGAGTGAGCATATGGTGGTTAATTGGTCGGAAGGTGAATGCAGGGAGTGAGAAGATCATCAGCAATGGGGAAAACAACGAGAAGCTTGGGTGGTTGTGGCCTGGAAGACAGAGGGAGAGGGCAAAATTGAGAAGGACAGTGACGCTGCCAAGTGAGAGAAAGAGGGGGAATGTGAGAAAGAGAAAGAGAGAGCGGTAGAGGCAATTTTGCACTCAAATAAAGTTTATGATACTTGACACACATTTGGGAAACGTTTGAGAATTTTTACCTTTTCACCCATAAAAGAATCTTGGTTTAGAAAGCAAAACAATGGTTTAGAACCTTGATAGCAACATCCATGAATAAACAACCCTACGACAGTCATGGCACAACAATCATAAAATCATACATGCCTCAAAGATCCGCTTAATGTTTAAATGAAAACGCCTTCTAGCAATAGAGATGTTCCTTAGCTTAGGTAGGAATCTCAAGGTCTACGTCGGGAAAGCAAAGATGAGATCATCTTATTAAGTCAATTACCCACTCCTCTGAAAACCATTTTTTTAATGCTGAGATAAGAAAGAAGTAGAACTGTGCCTCTCTACCTTTCTCACTCGCCACCTTTTCTCTTAAAACTAGCATTTACTCCCCAGCGAGATGCGCGGGAAGCATTTTCTTCAAATACAAGCATACAATCAACTGGGTACACAAAATATGTTCACCTCAAATACATGATATCCTCATTACAAAAACATTCCATGAAACAACTAACCTAAACATTTGTGTTTAATACACCCTCATTAACTATGTTATGTCAGGTTCCTAAACACCTCCTTATACACAACATTAGTTGTTGCATTTTTGGATGTCATACCATCATCATGTAATAAAATCTTCAAGCCCCCCATACTCCTAACTCTTGAAAGTGCAACATACAACTGTCCATGTGTGAAAACAGGCTTCGGTAAATATATACCCACACATCGTAATGATTGCCCCTGGCTTTTGTTGATGATCATCGCAAATGAAATCGATATAGGAAACTGCCTCCTCCTCATTCGAACTGGCAAACGGTTGTCTGAAGGATTCATGTCCATCCTATGAATCAAGACCTTTTCATTAGGTCTTGACCCATTAAGCGTCACTGCCTCTAAGACAAATTGACCAAGTTATGTCACACGTAAACGTGTACCATTACATAGTCCAGCTGCCTGATCAATGTTCCTCAACAACATTATAGGTGTCCCAACCTTTAGAGAGATCTAGTGTACTGGTAACCCTGAGCAATTTATGGTGTTCAATAGCTCAGGAGTATAGAGATCTTCGACTCCTTCATGGTCTTGATATGTCTTGCAAACAGCATCACAGCTAAAATAGTCAACTGACTCACCAGGCAACAACGAACACATGTACTCATTCACCTGATTGACAACCTCAACTGTAGGAGCTAGAATGGCCCTATCATTGAAATAATTAGTGTTACCTAAATTATCCAACAGATCTGGATAAGTGGCAGATGCAATGGCTTCAATGGGATCTACATAAGCCGGATTAATAATTTCTCTGGTATATCAATTTCTGCAACACTATCGTGTGGCAAACCCAACTTGCCATCACCAACATCCAATAACCACTGAGAAAACATCCTCAACTCCTTGGCTTGTTGTCCATTTGACGATGATGTCAAACGCATGTTTTTTGTCAATTGAAATATTTTACAATGCTCCCATAAAAATGATGAACTAATACATGCATTAATAATATCTGCACGAGTCCTTTTGGGTATCACAGGAAGGATTTGACGAAAATCACCACACAAAAAAATGCACTTTCCACCAAACAGACGGTTGCATTGCATTACATCCCTCAAGGTGCGATCAAATGCCTCAATACAATGTCGTTGGACCATAGGTGCTTCATCCCAAATTATCAGTTTGGTTTGTTGTAATAAATTTGATAATGGTGAATTTTGCTTGATGTTACAAATGGATTCTTCTGTAACCTGAATTAGATCACACCAACAGGTTAAAGATCTAATACTTAATAATATAATTGATTATGTTGTTTTTTTCAATCAAAATATGTTCTAACCTCAGCAGGGACTACAATCATAACCAAACATAAGAGTCATCACATACAAAGGATTAAACTTACACACATTAATTAACAACAAAAGATACATCAACTCACCTACTTTTAACCTCCCTTCATAATGGGAAAACCGCCAAATTGTGATTTTCATGAGGGCAAAAATAACCAAATAATTTTGTTTAAAAAAATGGTGCCACTCTAACAAAAAAATAACTCTACTATCCAACTCCAAAAACAAATATAAGGCTACCAATTATTTATTATAAATAAAAGCAAGAAAATTTCTATTCAAAAAATTCAAGAACCTAATGCCATAGCTAAACTTTTGATCAGGAAATTAAATGCCATAACCAAAAAAAAATAAGGACATCTGATTCTCACATCAAGATTAAATAAAGTTAAAAAAAACCACACATTTGTTTATTTATTTTTTACTTTCCACTTCCACTGCCCGTGCATCACTCTTACTCGTTTAATCATTTACATAGCTTAGTCACCCCTCCACCTGGCAAAAAAAAGCTTAGACACCTCTCACCGACACCCACTCCTCAATCCCGATCCGACACTATAATTGGCATTCACCCAATTCCTCATCTGCCCAGACAAAGATCCAAACCCTAATTTGGCAATTCATTAGCATCCATGGAGGTTCGTCCTCCTTAGCTTTTCAAACTTCAGCAGCTCAGCTTCAGCTACACATCACCATACCTCACTCCTTCACTCACCAAGCAATAAGGACCTATGCCCAGGAAAACACATTTCAATTTTCCTATTCCCCTTTCCTTTCCTTGACCACGTCGTCGTCGACAAGCCCGACTATGCGAGACTGAAGGTGAGAGCATATAGGTCTAATACTATTTGCACTTAAAATTTTCCCCTTTCCTTTCCCTATTTCATCTATTTCCCGTTTGTTTCTGAATCTTTGTTTGTGTTCTTCATGTGCATTGTAGGTCTACTCCTATTTCAATATCATAATCGTTTCTTTCCTCTTCAATGCAAGACTTGAAAAAGTGCAATAACTGGAAGACCGTGTACGTCGGCTTGTCCAATACAAATGGTTAGCCACTTAGATTATTTACTTGTCGAATTTGGAGGATATATTTGTCTTGCCCTGATTTGATAATTGTATATTTTTCTTTCTCTGATTTGGTGATTGATCTGGTTCGTCTTTACCTCTGTTGTAAAATTCCTTTCCATAAAAAATATATGAACTTGTGTGCATGTTGCAAATTCCTTTAATTTGTATATTCAATGCAAATTCTTTTAATTACTCTTCCAAAAAAACACCTCTCAGATGCAGACCAAGTCCGCCGCTGAGGATTCTCAATTATATTCTTATTACAATGTTGCAAGCACGTTCCTTTGGTATTCAGATGCAGACCTCTGAACTTGCAGCGCTAAGGTATGTTGTGGGGCTAATTAATCTATTAAGATGCCTTGTGTTTGGGGTCTTTGTTTACTACTAAGATGGCCATGTTTTTGAGGAGTAAACAACACTTTTTTTTAAGCTTAATTTGCTCTTCCTATTCCTATTTTATAGTCTATGGTGAAGCTTTTCAGCATATCAGCTAGCATAAGCTAAGACTTGAACCTTGGATGCTTATCACACTTGAACCGTAATTCAACAGCCAATGTTTTATGCTTTCTGTGAAGTGAGTTGCAGATGAAACTATATGTGATTAGATACTTTTTAATCAATGTTACTTTTATGTATTACGTTTTGATGGATAATAACTTACACCATGGCTCTAAACCTTGCTTACATGTGTAATTTTGCTGACTCTACAGTGAAGTACTTTATGATTATGATTATGATTATGATTATGATTATGATTATTATTATTATTATTATTATTATTATTATTATTATTATGTTTAATTTTGCATAACTTGGTGATTGGCCTTCGCTAAACAAATTGCAAATCATTGGGTGCCTCTGCTGGATATTTGAGGTTTATTGATTTGTTTGCAAAATTGGTGGTTCGAGTTATGTTGTTATACTCTTAAATCATTGCAGGAGATAAACATAATTTCCAGTATTCATGCTGTGTCTATGCTTCTGATATGAGAACTCATTTTTTCTAATTTCAATATCATGTGGATCCAAAAAAAAAATGACGGCACACCATTTTTTTCTAGGAGTCTTCAAATAATGCAACAACAAAATATAGGGATGAACTGGCTTACTATCTTGATGTTTGTGGCTACAATTTACTGATGAGAATCTATAGCTGACTTTTGATTTTGTGATGTTCAGTTGTGAAATAAGCTTTTAATCTTGATAGGGCATATGCTTGATGATAACCGTCTTGCAATTGGCATAAGTACCTAATATCAAGGTAGCTTAATGGCTTCCTTCTTGATAGGTTTTCTTTAAGATAGGTTTTCTGAAGGGCATATAGCTTATTATCTTTATTTTTAGGGCAGTTTGGTTCATCTACCTATCAAAGATGCTTATTGTTCATTGTTTTGATTATGGATTTCTAGTGTCTCAGATTTGACAAAGATCAAAAGAGGGGAGGACCAAAAGGATATTTTCTTTGGCTTATAATTGGCTATGGAGTTGGTGAGTTCTTTTGCAACATGTTTCTGTTGAAACCTTGCTCATTTTTTTGCCCCTTCACAAGTATTGTTTTAATTGAAAGTGATTTGTGCCTTTTCCCCTTGCATACAAAATGCCAGGTATTTTATGGACATCATTTAATCACTGATTGATGCGAGGTGGTGCCAGTGGATAATATGCTTATGCCTTTGGTTTCCGTTTCTTATGCATGTTTACCCATTTGTTTAGTTAAAAAAAAAGAATCTGTGCTTCCTAAATGGTTTTGTTGATGATTCCAGTTTTTGTCACTTAGTGTGCCCCATATTGATCTAACTTGTATGTCTTATTTCACGTTAAGTTTAATGCTATTAAGCTTTTAGTTGCTGATATAGGTTATTTTCTTTTTTATGCTAGTGCAATAGGTAAAAGTTAATATATCAGTTCTGCGATATAGTCAACAGTTTTTTGACTTTCTTTTATATTATATAATTATGGTGAAAACCACATAGCATTGTTGTTATTATTTTTTTATCATTAGTCATACGGGGTCATCGCCATCATTATTATTATTCTTATCATTATACTAAACTTCCTTAGTTTATCAGGGAAGGTACCAATGTAGACTATTTGATTTTTTCAAATACTATTAGTTTTAATTCTATATGCAAGATGATTCCAGGTTTAAATATGATTTCAGTCTGGCAAGATTGTTTTGGTTTTCTTTCCTTCAATGATGAAATTTACATTTACATAAGAAAAAAATATTGGGAATTAATTATTGGGAATTACTAACAGATTTACATTTACATTTACATAAGAAAAAAATATTGGGAATTACTAACAGATTAACTTCATTTAAATAACAGCATAACATAACTTATCCTTACTCTTGCAAGTAATTCTCTCCTCAGAGGAAGGAAGTCATTAAATGTAGGGTTCCGAAAATCCTAGTTGCTTAGACTGAAAATCCTTGATTTTACATCATGGAACAATGGCAATCCCATGTTTAAACACCTAATCGAGGTTGGTTGATCCTCCTCACACCTTCCAATGGCACGCTCCCATTGGAATACCTAACAGTTAGCCAAAGATGAAAACAAACACCCAATGCATAAAGATCTAAGGTTCTGTCTGAAATAGCACCCACCTCGAGCTACGAAAAAACAAACTTTTCAGTAATTAAAAGTTTTTCTTCAGAGATTTGTCAGAAAAGAAGTATTTGTTCTGACAGATCTCTACTCTGATGATTTTATATCGTCAGAATATAAAATCACCATTTTCAAAAATATAGTTGTCTAGAGATCTGTCATATGTCTAGAGATCTGTCATAAATATAGTTGTCAAATGATTTTATATTGTCAGAATGGTATCTGATGACTGATTGACAATAAATAGGAGTTAATGCCACCATAAAGAATAACCTGTTACCAAACTAACCTTTAAAGATAGTACTATACCAATTGCGTAGTTGAAGTTTAGTTTCAACCCAATTTCAATTACTTTAATTACTTTAATTCCAGCTCTTGCAGGGGCATAAAATAGTTTGCTATCAGACTAAGAATAAAATAGTTTGCAGTACCTTGTAGCTTTCTATATATAATATGGGGATGTGTTGGCATTTGTTGTATCTCACTATTTTCTATTTGGCAACAATAGTCAGAACTTTGCTCTGTTATTAAATACAAGTTCTCTCGAATTGGTCTGATTACAAAAACTGTTTTTGAATGATTATTAAGTCCTTAGTACTCCACAAAGTATCCCTTAGTGTTAGGGATTTGCTGGCTTATGTTATATCTCTTTTTTCTATTTTGGCAACAGTAGTCAGTTTTATATTTGTTTAGGTTGGAAAATAACCTTTTCAATCCCAAACATGTTTATCTGGATTGAATGAACTAATAGTTTTACTTCATTGAAATAAAAGCTTCACATAACACTTTTTCCAACCACCCAAATAGAAAAACGATTACAACAAAAGACCAAAGATAGTTTTTTAAACATATACTGAACATGTTAACCACAAAAAAACATTACACACTTCTAGCATCTACGCTTGCTTAACATGACATTAGTCTTAGAAATTACTACTACACACTAAGTGGCTGCCAACCTACTTCTTCATGCCCTCCATGCTCTTGCAAGTATTTCTCTCCTCATACGAAGGATGTCATTAAATGTAGGGTTCCAGAAAATCCGAGTTGCGTAGTTGAAGTTTCCAATAGTCACCTCATCTACAAAGGCAATCAAATGACCTATTAACCTCTAATTTAATAGATGTAGATCACATGTCATAGTAGTGTGTAATAGGAGTACCTCCTTCCTTCCTAATAAGACCATACTGAACAATCAACACCAAGTGTTGCATTGTCTTAAAACGTTGATATTCCAACCATGAAAAAACAGCACTGTCACCTTGCAATCGCACACTTAACCTATTGTTACTAAGCAGATGCAGTAATAGTTAGAATCACCCTATCAATGTTAGCATATTCATACAAAATTTTCAGTACAATCACTCAACTGCTTGTCCTCCAGTTGGAAACTTATCTCCTGTTTTATGAGGCCATGGATTCTTTCCTAAGAAAACTGAACAGAAGAAGAAAGAAGACCACATATATCTGTTTTCTCCAATAGATCAAAAGTAGTAAACAGTGGTATGATGAACAAATGTAGATAACCTCTCACACATTCTGAATACAAAAACTCATTAATACCTGTGGCACATGATGAATGCAGCAAACCCTTTTCGGATGTCAACAACATCTACCATTTTGAAACCATGTTCAGGTGTATCGACAATATACTCCTGGACTGTTGTGTTTGCGAGGACCACAACATGGTACTTGTCATGAATGCCTTGACCACCCTCCCCAACGATGAAGTTTTTCAAATAAAAAACCTTTCCTGGTGTCAAAACGTTGGCAAACCGATCAATCACCTCATCAGTACCCATACGAAGGAGCATTCGTGAGCCCTGTGGTTTGCAATGCAAATCAAAAAACAGAAAATCAGATAAACAAAACACATATAGATTTATATTCTACAGAATAACATACAGATATGAAATACCTACAAAACAACATAAATACATTAACACATATTATAAGAAGCACATACCTTCTCATCGAATACAATAATGTCAATAGATAAAACCATCTTTGGGTAGCATAAATCAAATCATACAAGTCATAATCAGTCCTAGGAAATAAATGATCCACCTTAACCATTATTCTCTAAGTTGTTGACTCAGGTTTGATGCTGTCAAGGTGACTGTATGGTCCCACCATTTTGTAATTTTGGCAACGGGTGAAGACAGAAACAATTCGAAAAACAAATAGAAATGAGAGAGAACCCCAACCGAAAGGATTTGATGAGAATGTTTAGGCGTGAGGGTGCGGGAATGAGAATGACACCTATTTAAACTGAACAGATTTTGTGTACACCAATCACATATTGCCTGAAAAATATATTATATTTTTTTGTCATTATATTATTCAAATGAAGGGAAATCACCTGAAGGGGCGTGCATACTTCCTAGGAAAACAATCCGGGTACTGGCTAATAATAGGCCTTGACCTTGCCATTCGGTGTGGAATGCTTGGAGTTAACTCAATGATAACGAAATCAAGAATATGCTGAAGTTCGTTTTATTCCTGCTTTTGTTATATGTAAGGTGTAAGGCCCACCCACGTGATTGAAAGCAGGAAAATAAATGTGTCAACAAATGAATTCCCTTTTTTGGTAATTAATATGACTGGAGTATAATTGTGAAGTTGGTTTTTTCCTTCTTTTGTTATATATAATGCCTGCCCACGTGACTGAAGTTCGTTTTTATTCTAGCGCAGGAAAATATATAAGGCTGAAGTTCGTTTTATTCCTACTTTTGTTATATATAAGGCCCACCCACGTGATTGACAGCAGGAAAATAAATGTGTCAAAAGATGCATTCCCTTTTTTTGTAATTAATATGCCTGGAGTATAATTGTGAAGTTCATTTTTTCGTTCTTTTGTTATATATACTGACTGAAAGCAAGAAAATAAATGTGTCAAAATATGAATTCCCTTTTTTTGTAATTAATATGCCTGGAGTATAATTGTGAAGTTTGTTTTTTTCCTGACTGAAAGCAGGAAAATAAATGTGTCAAAAGATGAATTCCCTTTTTTTGTAATTAATATGCCTGGAGTATAATTGTGAAGTTCGTTTTTTCCTTCTTTTGTTATATATAATGATTGAAATTGAAAGCAGGAAAATGAATGTGTCAAAAAATGAATTCCCTTTGTTGGTAATTAACTAATTAATATGATTGGAGTATAAATGTGAAGTTCGTTTTTCCTTTTTTTGTTATATATAATGCCTGCCCACGTGACTGAAGTTCGTTTTTATTCTGGTGCAGGAAAATATATATGGCTTGTACTCCACCCACAGCTCCGACACGAAGCCCAATGTAAGCCGTCACTGTTCATATGAACAGTGAAATGAGAGAGGAGCCACAAAATCACATGGCTTGGCTGGCATAGATGTCATACACATTTATTATTATAAAGGGATTCTTGTCTCATCAATTTTGGTTTTTTTATTTCCTAATTTTTTATTTAATGAAACTTCCTAACTTGAAACATAATCACTATCAATGAGAAGGAATTTTTTTTTAATTTTTGTTATATTTTTTTTCTAATGACTTTTCCAATTTAAACCTATCAACGTATATGAAAGATATATTTTTTAAAAAGCTTTAATTTCTATTATTCCTTTTTCCATAATGACTGAAAATTACGTTCTCAACTTGAGAGCTAATCATCGTAATTGGGAAAGATTTTTCTATTTTCTTTCATTCCTTTTTGCTTTTCTCCATAATGATCCCACATACATTTCATAATTCGAATGTCAATATGCATCAACTAGATGAATTATTTTAAAATTTGCTTTTAATGCCATCTATTACAAACCTCAATTACATGATAATCATCATTAATGATGATCATTTTCTAAACATCAATTACAATCCAATTATCATCAATATAATTTGCTTATTATTTTTTCAAAGGAGATATTTCGGAATTGGATGTGAAAGGATTTTTTTTTCTTTTTACTTACTTTCATATTGATGTTATGCTTGGGTGTATTGACAAGTTTTGTGCAATGTCTGGTCAGAAGATGAACAGAGCAAAAACTAAAGTTTTCTTCTAAAAGAATATTCATATCAATAGGGCTTTGAGTATGAGCCAAAGGATGGGTGTTGGCCTTACAGGGGATATGGGAAAGTTCCTAGGTATCCCGCTTATTCATAAGTGAGCGAACTATGTGACTTTTGCTCCGTTGATGGAAAAGTGTCAGAAGTGACTCTCAGGTTGGAAAAGCAAATGCCTAAATATGGCGGGATGAACTACTCTCATTAAAGCAGTTCTATCTGCTTTACCATCTTATCATATGCAAAACATGCTTCTTCCCATCGGGTTGATTAATGACTTGGAGTGGAAAAGTAGGAGCTTTCTATGGGGGGAATAGGAAGAAATGAAGAAGATGCACTTGGTATCTTGGGATATAATCACGAAGGATAGGAAACAAGTTGGTTTGGGGATCAGGACCTTAGAAACCAAAATAAAGCCTTCTTAATAAAACTATATTGGGGATTGATAAATAATCCTAATGCCTTATGGGTTATGTTAGAGCAAGCGTTTCACCCAAGAGGGGGGGTGAATTTGGTGATGCTAAAAATTTCGTTGCAAATATAAAACTTGACGGTGAAATTGAAACAGTAAAGAGTAAGGAGAAATATCACTGAAGTGTACACCGGGAGTTATACTGGTTCGGCCACAACCACTTTGACCTACGTCCAGTCCTCAAAGCTTCTCTGAGAGTTTCACTATAACTTCCAAGATTCAGTGGGTTCTTGGCACCTTAGTACAAGCAAGTTCCTTCACCTGGACACTCGCTCCCCCTTACAAGTTGTAATCCAATCCCAACTCAAGGTTCCACAACCTTAAGTTATGTCAATAACAAATATTGAGTTTGAATGAAATATCTCTCTCTCAGAGTGAATAAGAATCACTGAAGTACAGAATTACTAAAATGAGTAAAACAGAGTAATGAACTTGATGATACGTTCGTGTGTGTTCTTGTTTTTCTTTCTCTGTTTGGATGTTCCCATTTATATAGATATGTTGGTGATGACCGTTGGAACATTTTCTTCTCGTCCGTTGGAGAGTGTGCAGCCACTGTTGACTTTTCCAGTATTTCAAAAATATCCGTTGGCGGTAGGTGGCATTTGAACTTCACATTTGACTTTCCTTATTTGATAAGATTTTTTCATTGTTTATCTGTAAATATGCTAGGAATACTAATACAATGAAAGGTTAATCATACAGGAAACAAATCAATGAACGTTTGAATGATTTCTAAGTTTCTGGGTTTACATACTCGAGTAGTTACTCGAGTATTCATTAAAGTTTACTCGAGTACATACTCGAGTATCATCAGGAAAACTTTGATTAACTGCAAGTCAACAAACAAATATAACATTACTCGGGTAGTGCATGGGATAAACAAAATTTCAAACCTTTGGAAATACTTGTTTACTCGTGTACCTACTCGGGTAATGCACTCTTTTCTTCATAGGTTACTCTGGTTCCAACTCGAGTAAACCTTCAAATAAATTTTTGGTTACTCGATGCTTTACTCCAGTAATGTTGGCAGGATTTCAATGCTCAGAGCATTTCAAGTTTGATTACCTTGTTACTCGAGTACATACTCGAGTGAACATAAATTTTCTGCATAACTTACTCGGGTAATGATTTGAGGTTTTTCTTCAAAAATAACTCTGGATACTCGAGTACTTACTCGAATAATCCACTTTTAAATAAGACATCCAATTCCTGCATACTTGAGTAACACCTCGAGTGAAATGAGATAAAACCAGATCAATTTATTCGAGTATTACCTTCATGTTTTTGCTTACCACAGTGAGTTACTCGAGTAGCTCCTCGAGTAACGTTGGCAGGGTTGAAAATGCTGAGAGCAACATATTTCTTGAAAAAGGGGACTCGAGTACATACTCGAGTATTATTGGCAGGCCGAGAGCAGTTGGAAGTTTTTTACATGGTTACTCGAGTAGCTACTCGAGTAACGTTGGCAGGCCGAGAGTAACTCAAAGTGAATTACCTGGTTACTCGAGTAGCTACTCGAGTAACATTGGCAGGCCGAGAGCACCTTGAAAACATTTATATTATTACTCGAGTACTTACTCGAGTAACGTTGGCAGGTTACTCGAAGGTATCTCTTATTACTTCAAGTTTCTGTCCCTTTACTCGAGTACAAACTCGAGTAATGCCTTAGAAAATTTGCTTCTGATCAAGTTTCTCAGCTTTTTCTCTTCGCCTTTCTTCATTACTCCAATGCTTACTTCAAGTGATGCTCTTTCCTGTTATTACTTTGTTCAAACTTATTGATTAATCAAATCTTTTTCATAATATTCTTTGTTATCATCAAAACATGAGATCTAACATTCTCCCCCTTTTTGATGATGACAAAACTTGGTGATTTTGAACAAGTAAGTTATCAAATAAACACTTCTTGAATTCAATCATAACTTTGAAAACTTTGTTAAGTTTATATTCAAAATGTTTTGAAAAAGATTGAGATTATAACATATTCACCTTGCATACATAATAAACTTCATTAGTCCAACAATGTATCATAATTTAAAACTTAAATGGACTTGAAATGAAATCATAAGTTAAGTAAACTTGTATTAAACTTAAACTTAAAATTGCATTACAAGATGACAAGATGAAAAGCTTAAAAATTCAAAAGCTCCCTAAATCCCATATACACCCATATACCTAAAAAGACTCAGAAGCTTCCACAAAATCACACTCAAGCTCTTCTCCCCCTTTTTGTCTTCATCAATCAAGTGGAGGACTAGAAGGCTTAACCATGGAAATAGGCTTCACTGGAAGAACCATAGAAGCATCTGAACTAGAGGAGTCAAATGAACTAGAAGAGACTGGTTCAGGAAGATTAACTGGAGGGATATGGATATCATCTTGGGGAGGAATAGGAGAAGGCTGGAAGACAATCATAGTAATGGTCTCAACCTCTGGAGTATGATGATCAAAGGATGAAGAAAGAGAGATTTCCTCAGTATGGGTAGGAGATGGAATAGGTTTAGGAGCTGGTTCAGGCTGAGGTTTGGGTGGTGAATCATCAAGGATGATATGGATGATCTCATTTATTTCGGGGTTATCCACTGAGTATAGAAGGCTCAGCCTTAGTGTGAGGAATATCAGAAGGAATGTTCTCTGGAAGTGGTGGTGGTGCAAAAGATGGTATATGCTCTGGAGAAGAAGATGATGGACCAGCAAAAGGTCCGGGACCCAAGGAATCCAGTCCTGCCAGAATCAATCTTAATGTCTCACCCTGGGTACATTGCTCAACTAGCAACTCCTCGTGCCTCTTATCCATCTTTTCTACTAACTCCTCTATCTTGTGATTTATGTGAGTTATCAACTCAGCATTTGTGTTGGCAATATCCACATGGAATCCTCTCAGCATATTTTCCATGAAATACTGAAGTGTGGCATTGAGAAAAGAGGGTGATGATGTAGTGGCAGCTGGAGCCGACAACTGAGTGTCATCCATCTTGCTAGTCTTAGTCTCAGTCTTCTTCTTCTTCTTCAACCCAGACTCTAGAG
The DNA here is from genome assembly GCA_963242795.1 of Inga leiocalycina. NCBI lineage: Eukaryota > Viridiplantae > Streptophyta > Magnoliopsida > Fabales > Fabaceae > Inga > Inga leiocalycina. Next base: position 55,851,711 of record OY725326.1, on the reverse strand, counting down.
GACCCTTGAGAGGTATGTCAATGTTGAGCTTGCCAATCTAATTTCTCCCAACCGGAGTAATCCTCTCAATAGGTTCCTTATTCTCCAGATACCATATCTTATTCTTCTTTAGAATAAGTGACATAACCTGAGGATATGGCATCGGTGTGGTAGCTTTCCCATCCACCCTGTACCTCTTCATCTCGGAGAAAATGTACTCCCCCAAATCTTTTTGTTCCTTCAGGAGTAAGGAAGCAAACCATCTAAAGTCCCTATAAGAGAAGTGGGTATAGTTGTTGGCCTTGTTCACAAGGGATCTAGAGTAGATGTACCATAGAACCCTGTGATGATCACACATGTCACTCGGTTTGAAATTTAAAGCACCAACAAGCTCGCCAGGTTTAAGGACAGAGAATATTTGGTTTGAGTCTAGTTGGGAGTAGTTGTCATCTGGGGGGTTCTCTATCCCTAACCACAAGTTTATCCTAGAGGGGGAGATGAGAATCTTTTGGCCTCTCACAGTGGTAGTCATCTCTTCCTCAACTGAGGTCCTATTTGGTTCATCTAGGATCTCAAGGTTGCAATAAAAATGTGTGACCACTTTCGTGCAAACAGGAAGTCTAATAGAAAGCCAAGGCATAAAAGGTTCTAGATAGGAACTAAGATCATGCTTCAATACCTCCTAAAGTAACTTGAGGTCTACATAGTGTGTCTTGCACACTTTCCTCCAAGAGAATTGAGTGAGATACTTTGGGACTCCTCCAGTTTGTTGACATTGAACCCCTTTGGAGGGTTGGTGATCTCCTCTTCTGGCAATTTAGACTTCTTTGAAGACTGCCCCTTCTCCATTTGATCTAGAATGCTAGCCATTGCCTTAGCCACATTCTTATCATATTTAGGCTTTTTAGTATGCTTTTGTGTGAAAGAGGGAGTTGAGGAATCAGAGGGTGGAGGAGAGGGAGACTTTACACTTTTGCCTCTCCCAATAGAGGTGCTCTTTTTGGATTGAGCCCTTATAACTATAGGCTCTTTGATCACAACCCCTTTTGGTTTCGGTTTCGGTTGAGGTTGGATTTTGGCTTTTGATCTAGGGGTAAGTTTCCTTCTCTTTCTGGGAGGAGAAGAAAGAGGGTCAGAAAGTCGTTGGGATTCAGAGGAATCTGTGGGAGTGAGATTTTTGGTTCTAACCATTTTGAATCAGTGAAGATTTTGAACAACTCAGAAAAACAGAGTCACAGTCGCGAGTTTAGGGCAGACTAAATCTGAGCATAATAGGATGTTTTTGGAGTTGAAAAACAATGGGTTTTGACGGAAATAATGTAAGGAATATATTGTGAAAAAATTTTGTGGGAGAGTAGAGTGATTTACTCGAGGAGATTTTATGGAAATGACTGAGTTTGTGACAGATAAAGACCTAAAACCCGACATTACTCGAGGCCTTACTCGAGTAAACTTCATGTTTACTCGAGTCCTTACTTGAGTGATCATACAGAAAATCTCTAAAATAATTCATTTAAACTGCGTACCTGGCATGAATAATATTGTAATTATCCATGTATGTTCCCTCGATCATTTATAACCAATTTGGAGCATATTTGAGTCGTTTTTCATCAATTTTGATAATCTGGACTTGCAGTTACTCGAGTCCTTACTCGAGTAAGCTTCAAGTTTACTCGAGGCTCGCCTCGAGTAACTTGTCTTTTCAACTTCTAATTGTTCATTTCTTAGTAACTGAACCGTTTGATTTAAATTCTAGGTAACTTGATCCGTTACTTCCAGTTTTGGAAGACCATTACTCGAGTAGTTACTCGAGTAAAGTGCTTCTTTACTTCAAGTTGTTCCTCGGGTAATGGTTCTCTGTCAATTATTACTTCAAGTTGGTACTCCAGTAAATGTGTCATTTGATAACCTCTATTTTTATTTCTCAAAACAGAGTTTCAATCTTCCTGCAAAACAAGTTTCTATATACTCCGATGCTTAAATTAGTAATCATCAAAACATTATCAAATGACTTCATCTAATATTATGAAAAACTGAAATATCTTATAACTCATTGGGATTTACCATTCCCAATTCTCTTCTAATGTATAGAAATTGATCTTTTGCAAGGGGTTTTGTGAAGATATCAGCTAGTTGAAGATGAGTAGGAATGAATATCACTTTCACATCTTTCTTTTGGACATGATCTCTGATGAAGTGATGTCTGACATCGATATGCTTGGTTCTAGACTGTTGAACTGGATTTTTCGCCAAGCTTATCGTACTGGTATTGTCACAATAGATTGGTATTTCTTTGAGATAAATACCAAGATCTTGTAGTTGTTGTTTTAACCATATCACTTGTGCACAACAACTTGAGACTGCAACATATTCGGCTTCTTTTGACGAAAGAGACACTGTATTTTGTTTCTTGCTAAACCATGATACAAGAGATCCTCCAAGAAATTGTCCTTGTCTGCGGGTGCTCTTTCTATTTGTCTTGTATCCTCCATGATCTGAATCTGAATATGTAACAAGGTATTCACTTCTTCCTTTGGGATACCACAGACCCAATTCAGGTGTGTCAGCAAGGTATCTAAAAATTCGTTTGACCGTTTCAGCATGTGATTCCTTTGGTGCTGATTGATATCTTGCACATATTCCAACACTAAATTGGATGTCTGGTCTGCTTGCCGTGAGATAGAGTAATGATCCAATCATTTCTCTATATTTTGTGATGTTGTAGTCTTTCCCTTTGATATCAGCATCAAGTAACGTAATTGAGCTCATAGGCGTGTCCGTGCCATTTGCTTCATCCATTCCATACTTTTGCAATAGCTCTTTCAAGTACTTTATTTGAGATATGAAGATTCCATTCTTTCTTTGTTTGATTTGCAAACTAAGAAAGAAATTCAATTCTCCCATCATTGACATCTCAAACTCTCCCTGCATTATCTCAGAAAATTCCTTACACAGAGATTCATTAGTAGCACCGAAAACAATGTCATCAACATATATTTGAACAATTAAAATATCATCACGTTTTTGTTTTATAAAAAGTGTTGTATCAACTTTTCCCCGTACAAAACCTTGATCAATAAGAAACTTACTGAGCCTTTCATACCATGCTTTAAGAGCTTGTTTTAAACCATATAAAGCCTTTTTGAGTTTGAAAACATGGTCAGGTTTAGTAACATCCTCAAAACCTGGAGGTTGTTCTACATATACTTCTTCCATGATGTAACCATTTAGAAATGCACTCTTTACATCCATTTGATAGAGTTTGAATCCTTTGATGCATACAAAGGCTAAGAGTACTAGTATAGCTTCCAATCTAGCCACTGGAGCATACGTTTCCTCATAATCAATCCCTTCTTCCTGATTATAGCCTTTGGCCATCAACCTTGCCTTGTTTCTGACAATAATTGCGGATTCATCGAGTTTGTTCTTGAATACCCATTTAGTTCGAATGATCGGATGATCCTTGGGTCGGGGTACCAAATCCCAAACTTGATTCCTCTCAAATTGATTTAGTTCTTCTTGCATTGCTATAACCCAATCATTGTCTGATAGGGCTTCATCAATGTTAGAAGGTTCAATCTCAGAAATGAATGCAGAAAAACTTACTTCATTGAAAATTCTATTTCTAGTTTTGATCCCTTCATTCACATCTCCTATGACTTGATCTAAGGGATGACTTTTATTGTATTTCCAGGCTTTAGGTTGACCTAGTGATTGCTCTTCTTCCTTAGTTTCATCAACTTCTGGAATAAGAGACTTAGAAATAGATTGACCATTTTCTTGATTTAAAACAACTTCCTGTTCTTCATCAATGGTTTTGTCAGAGGATTCAAATTCATCAAATACAACATGAATTGATTCTTCGATAACACATGTTCGTTTATTAAAAACTCTATATGCTTTACTTCAGTTAGAATATCCTAGGAAAATTCCTTCATCAATTTTAGAATCAAATTTTCCTAAGTTATCTTTACCATTATTATGAATGAAACACTTACAACCGAAGATGTGTAGATAAGCAATGTTTGGCTTTCTTCCTTTGTACAGCTTGTATGGGGTCTTTCCAAGTTTTGTTCTGATATAGGCTCTATTTGAGATATAACATGCTGTACTCATAGCATCAGCCCAGAAAACTTGAGACACGTTCTTTTAATTCAACATTACTCTAGCCATTTCAGTGAGCACTCTATTCTTGCGTTCCACGACTCCATTTTGTTGAGGCGTTCTTGGAGCAGAGAAATTGTGATCAATGCCATTAGTATCACAATATTTTTCAAAGGCTTGATTCTCAAATTCTCCACCATGATCAGTCCTAATACCTGCAATGGACATACCTTTATCATTTTGCACTTTCTTGGTAAAAACACTAAATTCTTCAAAGGTTTCATCTTTTGATGATAGAAAAATAACCCATGTAAATCTGGAGAAATCATCAACAATGACCAATGAATATAGGTTGCCACCAAGACTCTTTATTCTTGCTGGGCCAAATAAATCCATATGCAATAATTGTAATGGTCTATTTGTTGAAATCTCATTTTTCAGTTTGAAAGATGATTTAGTTTGTTTACCCTTTTGACATGCGTCACAAATCAAGTCATTTTTGAAAGATACTTTGGGTAATCCAAGAACTAAATCCTTTTTGAGTAATTTGCCTAATTGATGCATATTGACATGAGCCAATCTCTTATGAAATAGCCAACTTTCATCAGCATTACTCAGAAAACAGTTTTCAGATTCATTTCTACTAATATCTAGAGTATAGCAGTTACCTTCCCTTTTTGCTCTGAGTATAGCCTTGATATTCTTCTTATCAAGTTGTAAGTCATTCTTGTTGATAATTAAGCATTCTTCTGAGTCAAATATTACCCAGTTGTCTTTATCTGCACTTTGACTTACGCTCAGCAAATTGTGACACAAGCCTTGAACATAATATACATCTTTGACTTGTATTCCTTTGTCATTTTTTATTTCACCAATTCCTGTTATCCTTCCGGATTGATTTCCTCCAAATTTTATCTTTCTACCTTCCTTAGGTTGCAATATGGTAAAACTTTCGAAATCTCCGGTCCTATGTCTAGAGCATCCACTCTCTATGTACCACTTGCTATTTTTGGATGCCTTAAGACATACCTGCAATCAAATGACTAAGTCTTAGGTACCCACATCTTTTTGGGTCCTTTTGGGTTAGTACAAATAATTTTCTGAACATATGAGCCTTTAGGTACCCATTTGTAGGTTCCTATCGTTCCTTTCTTCTTATGAATGCATGAAGAAGTATAATGACCTTTTCTATTACAGTAATTACAAAATGCAAAAAGATTTGATGTATGCACAGAATGCTGGAAATAATTCAAATATGACTTACCTCCTGCTTTCTTTCTACCTTTCCTTCTATCTGATTTTGGATCATATCTAATTCCAGATCGATCATTTACAAATCGTTGAGCTTTTAAAATAACATTTAGCATCTCACTTCCTTGTGTAAATTTTTCAAGAGTTTTTGTGAGATCAATGTTTTTCTTTTTCAAAGAGGAACAATTTTCACAATCCTTTTCTGAACTTTCTTTAAGCTCAATTTCAAGAGCTTTGTTTTTCTTTTTGAAAACAACCAATTCTTTAACTACTTTGATGAATTCAGAATGTAAAGCATTATATTCAGAAAGTAATTCATCATAGGTAGGTTCAGAATCATTTACCTCTTCTTCTGTTTCTTCTTGAGCAACAAGACATATATTTGCTATTTCTTCTTCATCACTTTCTTCGTCAGAGGAACTATCACCCCATATAGCAGATACAAAGGCCTTCTTTTTATTGAAGAATTTTCCTTTTCTCTTTTCTTTGCTCTTTTGGTTCAGCTCTGGACATTCTGACTTGATATGTCCTGGTTTTTCACATTCATAGCATATGATATGATCTTTGCTACTAGTTCCTCCTTTCTGAAAGTGTTTGAATCCTTGACCTTTCTTGTAAAATTTTCTGAATCATTTTATGATTAAGCCCATTTCATCATCATCGAATTCCTCATCCTCATCTTGATTTTCTTCCTTTGCTTTTAGTGCTAGACCTTTCTTTTTCTTGTCACCAATGTGATCTAGTTCCCGTTTGAACTTTAGTTTGCTTTCATATTCAGAAAGACTTCCAAATAGAGAAGCAACTGATCTCATTGATTCTCCTTTTGCTTCTTCTATCGCAGTGACTTTGGCCTCCCACTCTTTAGAAAGAATATTCAAAATCATTCGTACTTGGGTATGCTGATCATAAACTTTCCCAAGTGCTGCAAGTTGATTAACAAGATGAGTATATCTAAGTTCAAATTCAGATATTGATTCACCTGATTTCATTCGAAGTAGATCGAATTCAGTGACCAAGGTGTTGATCCGATTCTCCTTTATTCCTGAAGTTCCTTCATGAGCTATTTCCAGAGCTTCCCACATTTGCTTTGCTGTTGGAAGTGTGCAAATTCTGAAATATTCACTTTGACTCAAAGCACTTTGAATCATCAGAATTGCTTTGCTGTTGAGAGTGATAAGTTTCTTGTCATTTTCATCATATTCCGCTGGCGTCTTAGGAATTTTTTGAGAGTCTACAATCTTTATAGGTTGATAGTTTCCACTTTCAATCACATCCCATAGCCCATATTCGGTAGCCATCACGAACACTCTGAATTTTGCTTTCCAGAAGGAAAAATATTCCTCACTAAAACCGGGAGGTCTAGTGATGGATGCTCCATCGGGAAGAATTCCTTCAACCATGCTTTCCATTGGATCCTTCTTAGGCTGTTATACCTTAACAAGAAGACCTTCGCTCTGATACCAAATGTTAGAGCAAGTGTTTTACCCAAGAGGGGGTGAATTGGGTGATACTAAAAATTTCGTTGCAAATATAAAACTTGACGGTGAAATTGAAACAGTAAAGAGTAAGGAGAAATATCACTGAAGTGTACACCGAGAGTTATACTGTTTCGGCCACAACCACTTTGACCTATGTCCAGTCCTCAGAGTTTCTCTGAGAGTTTCACTATAACTTCCAAGATTCAGTGGGTTCTTGGCACCTTAGTACAAGCAAGTTCCTTCACCTGGACACTCGCTCCCCCTTACAAGTTGTAATCCAATCCCAACTCAAGGTTCCACAACCTTAAGTTATCTCAATAACAAATATTGAGTTTGAATGAAATATCTCTCTCTCAGAGTGAATAAGAATCACTAAAGTACAGAATTACTAAAATGAGTAAAACAGAGTAATGAACTTGATGATATGTTCGTGTGTGTTCTTGTTTTTCTTTCTCTGTTTGGATGTTCCCATTTATATAGATATGTTGGTGATGACCGTTGGAACATTTTCTTCTCGTCCGTTGGAGAGTGTGCAACCACTGTTGACTTTTCCAGTATTTGAAAAATATCCGTTGGCGGTAGGTGGCATTTGAACTTCACATTTGACTTTCCTTCTCGTCCGTTGGAGAGTGTGCAGCTGGAAGTTTTTTACATGGTTACTCGAGTAGCTACTCGAGTAACATTGGCAGGCCGAGAGTAACTCAAAGTGAATTACCTGGTTACTCGAGTAGCTACTCGAGTAACATTGGCAGGCCGATTGCACCTTGAAAACATTTACATTATTACTCGAGTACTTACTCAAGTAACGTTGGCAGGTTACTCGAAGGTGTCTCTGATTACTTCAAGTTTCTGTCCCTTTACTCGAGTACATACTCGAGTAATGCCTAAGAAAATTTGCTTCTGATCAAGTTTCTCAGCTTTTTCTCTTCGCCTTTCTTCATTACTCCAATGCTTACTTCAAGTGATGCTCTTTCCTGTTATTACTTTGTTCAAACTTATTGATTAATCAAATCTTTTTCATAATATTCTTTCTTATCATCAAAAGATGAGATCTAACAGGTTAAAGTTCTGAGATCCAAATACAACTGTGAGGAGCAAGCCTTGCCGGAAGTGATTAAAAAGAAGAATTCTTCCCTTACTTGGAAAGGGATATGCCCTATCTGGGATCATTTCAAAAATGGTTTGGGGAAGCAAATAGGCGATGGGAGGAATACTTCGTTTTGGTTTGAAAGTTGGTTTACGCTTAATATTCCTCTAATTGACACTATCCTAGGAGGTGAGTAGATGATTAACCGAAATGAAAGGGTTGTGGATTATGTGACTCAAGGAAGGGAATGGGATATTTAGAAGCTCCAGAGATGGTTTACACCGGAGATTGTTAACAGCATCACATGTACTCACCTACCCTGTGAGGAGAGAGGAGAGGATATGTTATTTTGGAAACCATCTTCGGATGGCCGTTTTTCTGTTAAATCTGCCTATTTTTCTCTTTTTGCAGGTATTGATAGAATGGTGGATAATATATGGAAATTGTTATGGAGGTGGTGAGTTCCCGAGAAGATCAAATCTTTCATGTAGCTATTCTGACATGGAAGGGCCCATACAGCACAGTTGAGAGCAAGCAGAGCGATCCAAGAGTCATCATCTTGTCCCTTTTCATGTAACCAGCAGGAAGATTCCATGCATCTCCTTAAAGACTGCTCTAATGCTGTGGATAAATGGAGAGCAGTAGTGGCTGAGAATCAGTGGGACACATTTACTTCTCTTGAGGGCATTACTTGGGTTAAATGGAATCTGACTCATGAAATAGGTAAAGGATATACAAAGAAGGTTCCTTGGTTGACTTTATTTGGTTATGTATGTTGGGATATTTGGGTGACACGATGCAACAAACTTTTTGGTGGATCAGACAACGGAGAAGACCAGAATGCTAACTCCAGTTTCTTCAGAGCCAGTGCGGATAAACACCTTATGTGCACAAGAACACTTGCTACTATAGGACGTCCCTACCAAGATAGCCTACCCATCGAAGCTAATGATTCTTTCACCTTGGCAATGGATGGGTCAGTGTTACGTGATGGTAGGAGTAGATGCGGTGGGTATGCTCGAGGTCCAGATAGTCAATGGATTTATGGATTTTCTTGCAGACTCATTGGGGTTCCACTAGCCATTGCCAAGATGATAGGAATGATACACGGTTTGTACCTAAGTTGGAGTAGAGGTATACGTAAAGTTTGTATTTTCTCTGACTGTATAGAGGCTATTAACTTAGCAACTAGAGGGTGTGATCCTGATTACCCCTTTAGGGATCTTATGGAAGAGGTTAGGACCTTAATTTATAGAGATTGGCAGGTTACTTTTGTTAATGTTCCTAGAGAGGAACTTAGCCTTGCTGATAGGTTAGCTAAACTAGCTCATACTATTACAGGTAATTTTTGTGTCTTTGATCATCCTCCACCTAACATCTAGGAGGTGGAAAATGATGAAAGAATGTAACGTCTTGATAATCATTATTGTACCCTTGTTTCCTGAGAAATGATATCCAGCATTGTATTCAAAAAGAAAAAACTCCCACTTCTTCCAAGAGCACCTACAATACAATTTAAACGCAATGTGGTATCAGAAGTTCCCAAGAATCAATTGCTTAGAATAAATATACTAAACTGTAACCATTTTGCCCCTAATGAACTATATTTTCATGCTATTGATAACCCAAGTTTAGTGTTAATTAATGCAATTAGGCCCAAGAAATGTGATAAATATCCATCGATTGGCTTTTGAAACCATGGTTTAAAAGTAAAATACCCAAACACTCGTTAGAAACCTAAAATAGTTTTTAACCTTTAAAACCATGGTTTGAGTTAATGTGTCCAAACACTCAAATTTTTCACAACCAGGGTTTGACTTGAAAACCGTATGGTTTGGAGGTTGAAAACCGTAGTTTTTCACAAGCTATTTTTTTTTCTTTCCTTTTTAGAATTTATTCTCAAAATCTATTTTCTAAAATTAATTTTTTCACGTTTTCTAAAATTATTTTTCAAAAACTAATCCAAATACACCATAACCATAGAAATGCATCATAAAATGGGGCCCTATCAACCAACTTACCTATTGTAATTTTCACTTGATCTCACTCACGTGTTTTGCATATATTCTTTTGGCTGCCGATATTTTGTGAGGAAATGAGAGGATTAAGATGTTTCAATCCCATTTTTAACTCAAATGAATAAAATCTCAAGTCCACCTTCTCTGAAAATTATTATTTTAATGTCTTCTCTTGATCTAATGGCTCACATACGCTTCTTCCTTTCTTTGCTCCTTAGATTCATGCCACATCAGACCTTTTAGAAATCATGGAATCTTCTCCAAAGCACGAAATTATCCACTCAATTATAATTCCTCAATTTTCATGGGATCAACCTTCAACAAATACTTTTTGGGTATCGTTTAAACACATTTATTAGTGAGCAACTCCCCGATTTTTCTCAAGCCCGAGATGAAAGATACAAAATATTGCCTTGACGTGTCTAATAATTTATTTCGTCTTTGGCTAATCAATAATTATGCGTCTAGCCTTTATTCAGAAAGCCCAAATGCTATCATCATCTATTATTTCAAGACATTTATGAGACTTCTACACAACTGGGCATAACCCTACTTATTTCAGCCTGATCCTTGAACTTCTACGCCCAAAATCTGGGATATGATAATATCATAATGCCCTTCCTTTATTCCTCCGCGGTAATCGATAAAGCATTGAAATGATATATATGGACCTTAATGCAAGGCAAAGAAGTGTGTCGGTAAAAGTTCTAAGCTAAACATCATATATTAAAAAATTAAGGTTCTAAACAAAACAAACAGATAAATTGTCATGTCACACAATTCTTGAGCAAACGTACGGACAAGATCAACCTCTGATTACCAATATTTATTATTTTTTAAAAACACCTGTAAATGTTTTAAAGGATCTATACCAAATATAAATAGAGAACTGAGGTTCCTTTGGCCCCAGAACATAACAAAATAAAGTAGAACTAAATAGAAGCTTTTTCATTTCACTCCAATTGCTCTCTATCAATTTCCATTACTTTCAATTAGTAACATCTTCAAAGCCGAAATTCCCCCATCAAAACCAATGCTTCCACTTTCAGCAATCAAGAACTCTGGTGTTAAACGGAATATCCATAGCAAGGCTTCAACCTTTAGTGTTTCTAATCAAAACAATACTGCTCGTGGATCAGCAAATCACTTTGAACCTTCAATTTGGGATTATGATCATATCCAATCGATGAGAAGTGATTTTGTGGTATGGACTGTTTCACGTTAATTACTTTGTTTGTTGAAATTTTATTCCCCATCATGATGATCGATTCTCTAATTTTTATGACCCACAATTTATGATGGCCCAACTTTAAATTGTTGTAGGAAGAATCGTATATTGGAAAAAGAGATCAGTTGAAGGAAGAAGTAAGAGGGATTCTCTTGACATTGACAAATCCTGTGGAACAACTTGACCTCATTGATGACATGCAAAGATTGGGGTTGGCTTCTCATTTTAGCCAAGAGATAAGGAACATAATGGAAAAGATTAAAAATAATGACACGTTAATAATAAATAACAACTTATATGCCATGGCTCTTGAATTCAGACTCTTAAGACAACAAGGTTACTATGATGTTTCATCAGGTATATATGATTTTTTTTTTCACAAATTATAATCTTCTCATAAATCACATCATTACCGAGAATATAATATTCTTGATATGTAATTGCATGCTGGTTATTTTCAGAGATATTTGATGGATTCCTTGATAACAATGGTAATTTTCATTCTCTCCTTTCGGGTGATATCAAGGGTATGCTATCTTCGTATGAAGCTTCTTTTCATTCAATGGAGGGTGAAATAGTATTGGATAGAGCAAGAGAGTTTTGCTCGACTCATATCAAAGAATTTGTGAACAAAAGCAATGATGAAGAAGAAGAAGAAATATTATTCTTGGCTAGCCATGCTCTAGAGCTTCCACTGGATTGGAGGATACCAAGACTAGAAACTCGGCGGTTCATCGATGTTTATGAAAGAAGACAGAACATGAGCCCTACTTTGCTCGAGCTTGCTAAATTGGACTTCAATATTGCACAAGCTAACCACCTAGAGGAAATGAAACATCCGTTAAGGTGAAAATAATTAATCATATATATACTCAATAGGAAATTTCAACTATGTTTAGACCTTAGAACCCTTACAATGATTTACAGTTTGTTGGTTGAATTTCTAAAGTAAAATTTTCAGTCTCCTATGAAATTTATTTCACAAATATACAACACTTTGTTTATTTTTACATTTCAAGCTAATAAGATTATGAGTTTCAAACATATTTCTCAATGGTTTTCTTTTGAGCTTGCAAAATTGATAGAACTACCGGAAGAAGTTTACTAAGATCGAAACCTTCAAAACATAAAAAAAGAAAACAAAGAGAAAATATGCTTATTACTAAGAAGCCAATCCTTTTACCTAAAGTTTTTTTAATTTGAAGATGGTGGAAAAAAACTGGACTAAGAGAAAAGCTGAGTTTTGCTTGGGATAGAATGGTTGAGAACTTCACTTGGGTAGTTGGTTTGGCTTTTAAACCACACACTACTACAGAATATACTTATAAAGTCCCTAAAGGATGACCCTTTTTAAAAAAGGGACGCCCAAAATATTGGGCGGTGGCATATGTGTAATTATATATCAAAATTGAAAAGGTTGGCTCGTCAAATAAAATTGAATCTCGTGCCTGAATGTGTTTTAGACGTCCCCATGTTCATTGGGGACATCTAAAGACTGTTTTAGACATCCCCAATGAACATGGGGACGTCTAAAGACTCTCAGAAAAGCGTATGAAAGGGGGAAAAACACACTTAAGACGTCCCCAGATGGCCAGGGGACGTCTAAAGATTAACATTAGACGTCCCCAGACCATCTGGGGACGTCTAAAGCTTATATTAGACGTCCCCAGCTGGTCTAGGGATGTCTAAAAGGGGACTTTAGACGTCCCCAGCTTAGACGTCCCCAACTCTTATAGGGACGTCTAAGGTCCACCTTAGACGTCCCCAACTCTTCTGGGGACATCTAAGGTCCCACTTTAGACGTCCCCAGTTGGAACTGGGGACGTCTAAGGTCCACCTTAGACGTCCCTAATTCCAACTGGGGACGTCTAAGGTCCAACTTTAGACGTCCCCAGTCGAAACTGGGGACGTCTAAAGTCTGCCTTCCACGTCCCCTATTTTACGGACGTTAATGACGTTTTTTTCTACGACCCTCAAATAGACGTCCCTCTGTTTTCAGACGTTAAAAGGCCAAAAAAAGGGACGTTAAAACCCTTTTTTCTAGTAGTGACAACTTGGAAATTTAAGAAGAGTGGTGTGTCAAGGGTTGGTGCATTGATAACTATAATCGATGATATTTATGATGTTCATGGCACTTTGGAAGAACTAAAACTTTTCACAGAAGTGGTTAAGAGGTAAGTATTTTATATTTATGATATATATATATAATCGTCCTTTAATTGTCCCTTATTTATTACAACTTTTATACCTCTTTTATGACATAGATGGAATATAAATGCCATGGATGAACTTCCATATTACATGAAAATATGTTTCCTTACACTCAACTACTTTATCAACGAAGTGGCCTATGACTTTGTCAAAGAAAATGGACGCAACATCATTCCATGCCTTAAGAAAGTGGTATGCTTTGATTTCATATATTGCTTCCATCTTTTCTTATCATTTTATATAACATAAATTAATTAATCATGGTATATTCACTTTTTATATATTTACTTTTGTATCCAATTTTTCTTTTTAGTGGGTTGATCTCTGTAAGTCAGATCTGGTTGAGGCAACATGGTACCATAATGATTCTAGCAATTTGTTTTGCAGGATCATAATGATCTGTTTTGAAGTATAAATAACAGAGGTTAACAGAGAACAACATTACTTCAGTGCCAACTTCAAGTAATGAGCATTACCGGAGTGAGAACTTCAAGTAATGACCATTACTAGAGTGAGAACTTGAAGTAATGGAAGAATTACTCGAGTAGCCACTCGAGTAATGAACTTTGAAATGTGCCAGTGAAGCATTAATTTCAAATAAAATGGCACAACGGTTGGAAATGAACAGTCAGAAGGTGAAGAGACAGCTTACCCGAGGGAGGCCTCGTGTGAAGTTCATCATTACTCGAGTAAGACCTCAAGTGAACCTTGGTACAGATTTCAAATCTACTGATTTTAAGCTCAAATTTGTTCTAAAGAGTCATTAAATGATTGAGGAAATATACATGGATAACTACAAAAGAGCCATCTCCTCCTTCCTCTGATTCATCCGACACACCTACCTTTACTCCTAAGCCTATGAAAAAGCCTAAGGTTAGTGAGAAGCTTACCAAAGTCATGATAGGCATGCTTGATGAAGCTTTCCAATCTAAGGAAGCAAAGAAAGGGCAATCTTCTAAACAAACTGAAGAGAAGGATGAAGACATCACATTTCCTCCAAAGGGATTCAATGTGAGAAAGCTTGAGGAATCACAGAAGTACCTGAGTCATTTTGCAAGAAGGAATGTGTGCAAGATGCACTATATTGACTACAAGGTGCTTCAAGAGGTATTGAAATTCAATCTAAGTCCCTACCTTGATTCCTATATGCCCTGGTTATCTGTCAAGCTTCCTTTTTGCACCAAAATAGTGAGACATTTCTATTGTAACCTCGAACCTATTAATGATCCCGTTAGGAAGTCTGTGGAAGAAGAGATGACTTCTGAGATTAGAGGTCAAAGAATTCTAATCTCACCCTCCATAATTAATACCTGGTTAGGAATAGAAAATTCTCCTGATGATGATTACCTTAACCTTTCTTCAAACCAAATATTTTCTATCCTTAGACCTGGTGAGATCGTGAGACCTCTCAACTTTAATCCAAGTGATATGAGTGACTTTCAGAAAATTCACCTCAGTGATCCTCAAGGAGCAAAAGGACTTGGGAGAGTATATCTTCAATGAGATCAAGAGGTATAGATATGAGGGAAAACCAACGACTCCAATGCCCTATCCTCAACTTATTTCCTTGTTTCTCAAGAAGATCAAGATTTGGTATTTGGAGAGTAAGGAACCGATTGAGAGGTTAGCACCAGTGGGGAGGAATCAAATCAGAAAGCTAAATATTGAGATTCCTTTGAAGACACCTCTAGAAGCAAGTCCCAAGAAAAAGAAGAAGACTAACCCAGCAACAAGCCGGATGGATGACACACAGTCTTCTGCTCCAGCCAACACATCTTCTCCATCCTTCTTTGGTGCCGCAATGCAAACGTTCATGGAGAACATCCTAAGGAGTTTCCATATTGATATTGCGAATAATAATGCAGAATTGGTAACTCATATGAATGAGAAGATGGGACAACTTGTGGAAAAGATGGATAAGAGGCACGAAGAGTTGCTTGCTGAACAACGTGCCCAGGGTGAGCTTCTGAGATCTATTGTTGCTAGACTTGATGCTATGGCATATGGATCCTCTACTCTTGGTCCTTCTGGTATTCCTGAGCCCATACTTATCCTTGAACCAGGACCCTCTATACCCACTGAGCATATACCCTCTGGGAGTGGACCTAGTAATGTGCTGTTCTCTATACCTGACCCTGACACATCCGAGCCTATTCACATCACCACTGATGATCCACCTCAGCCTTTTCAACCTGAGCCCATATCTACTCCCATTGCTTCACCTGCATGTATTGAGGAGGTGCTTGAGTCTTCACCGGTTGCTACAGAGGAAGTAGAGATTAGTTCTCTGGTTCCTTATCCTTCATCATCGGTGAATCCTCCAGAGGATCTTCAGTCACTGCCAGTAAACCTTCCTGATCCTGAACCATCATCTTCAGATCCTTCTAGTTCAGATGGTTCATATGAATCATTGGCGTTTCCTGTCACTCCTATCTCAGCGGCCAAGCCACCTACTCCTCCTCATGATTAATTCCACCTTTGTGATGAAGACAAAAAGGGGGAGAAGTGTAAGAGGCAAGCTTCACCAAAGAGGGGGGTGAATTGGGTGATGTTATAAATTTTTCGCTTGATGTGGTGATATGAAAAATATAGTAGATAGAGTAGAGTTGAGAAGATTTGAACACAGAGAGTTATACTGGTTCGGCCTAACAACCAGGCCTACGTCTAGTCCTCAGAGATCAAGACCTACTGAGATTTTCACTATACCTCCAAGATTCAATGGGCTCTCAGAACGCCACAAAACAACAATCATCCTTGAACAGACTACGAGCAGAAATATTCTCTCAATAAGAAATTTCTCTCCCCCTTACGACAAGTCTTACGTGCAGAAAAACAACCTATGACCCTTCTCACTTGCTTATGTATACAAGACTTATAAGCAGCAACGTTCTCTCCTGCTTACACCACTGTAAGTCTTATGAGCAGCAACGTTCTCTTCTGCTTGTATCTTATAAGGCTTATGAGTGGAAGGTATAACAAGGAATTCTCTCAACTGCTTCTCTCGTAAGGAAATCAACCCTCTCAAGGTCCCAAAATCTTGAGATCAAATAAACATAGAATTTGAATTGTATGAAGACTCTCTTACAGAGCAAATGAATAAACACTGAAGATCAATGTGTATACAAAGAAAATGATGAATAGCAGAGACTCGTGTATAAGCTTGTGAATTCTTGTGCTTCGTTGTTGTCCTTGACTATCTCTGAATCTCTGTATATATAGTTGCTTTAGTTTTTGCCCGTTTGGGAAATCATCGTTTGAGGAGCGGGACTTTTGCAACTATTGAAGGACATGCGCATGTTTGAATAATCTGAATGCGGTAGGTACATGCGTGCTAGTAATGATGTTGTCTGCCGTTATTTGACTTTCTCCGTAACAACAAATTTCAAACGTTCATCTTCCTGCATCACACTTATAATACATTCAAAATGATGCTAAGCAATGATAATAAGTAATGATGATATGAATAAATAACAATAAACTATATTCGGATTGAACGTTGTGAAACTTGGCATTTTTGGTGATCTGGCAGAGCATCACTCGAGCATGGATGGCTCACTCAAGTGATCTTCCTATTTTCTTCTTTGTGCTTATGTTATCGGGTTGTGCTTGCAAAGGATTTCAGAGAGACAAAATTCTCACTCGCGAGTGATGTGGGGTGTCACTCGAGCACAACTCCTCCTGCTCGAGTGATCTTGCATTTTCCACTGGGAGTATCTTCTCGGGTCATCACTCGCATATCATATTAGCAAGAGTGAGATTTTGTACTCGCGGGTGATGTGGTCCCTCACTCGAGCACACATACTTCTGCTCGAGTGAGATGCATATTCTCAAGGAATATGCTCTCAATATCAACACTCGCATCAGGTTTGGAGAGGGATAAATTTATCACTCGCAGGTGTTGTGGGCCCTCACTCAAGCACACAGACTCCTGCTTGAGTGAGAAGAATATTCTCAAGTAATATACCTTTTAAACAAGCACTCGCATCAGAAATGGAGAGGGATAGAATTTTCACTCGCAAGTGCTGATGTGTCACTCGAGCATATGAGGTGGTGCTCGAGCACACTTGCACTTCTTTGCACTTCATGACTCTCGGCTAAGCACTCGCGGTACCTTGCTCGAGTACAGAATACTCATGCTCGAGCATTGATGTCTCTGCTCAAGTGAATCAAAGGAAGCATGATAATACTTGCTCTCGGCCAAGCACTCGTGGACCTTCACTCGCATGTGCTCGAGTGAGAATGGCTTCTCTGCTCGAGTGCAAACTCCAGTGCTCGAGTGAATCAGTGAGTATAACAGTGGCATGCCTCTCGGGTAAACACTTTCTGGCTTTCACTTGCACCTGTTCGAGCACAGAAGGGATCTATGCTCGAGTGCAAAACTCATGCTCAAGCATTCCAGTGCAATTTGACAGCAGATACCAGAAAACATTCCTATATGCATTTGGTAACTTTGTAATCTTTTCTTAATCTTATAAAAACATGATTTGCATACAATTGTCTTTTTGTTATCATCAAAACTTGGGATCTAACATTCTCCCCCTTTTTGATGATGACAAAACCTTTGTGATGAAAGTTTAAGAAAGATTGATTAAGATTGAAAATTTTTGAAATTCTTCAATGTTTCCAAATGTATATCAAGTTTTAGTTTCAAGTTCAAGTTTTCCTACAATGCTTCCTCTGGACACTTAACAACCAAGATAAGCATAGTATGAGATAAATAACTTAATAACAACTTTAATAACTTGAAACATCATTTAAACTTGATAATCAAATTCATGAATAACTTGAAATTTGAAAAAGTTCATTAATATTAACCTTGAATTCAATTGGTCAACAACATAACAACATAATCCAAAATAACATAATAACATCAAACAACATCAAATCCTACCCCATACAAATAAATCTACCCAAACAACCAAATAAATCCCACAGAAGCTCAGAAATCATCACACATCCTTCTCCCCCATTTTGTCAGCATCAGAAGGGGGCTGAGGAAAAGTGATATCAGGAGGTGGAACAAATGAAATCATGGCAGAGAGAGGGTCTATAGGTGGAGATAATGGTTGTGGTACAAAGGATGAGGGAGGTAGTGAAGGCGACCGATCAAAAGTGACATCAACATTAGAATTTGGATCGGTGAAGAGTACATGAGTCTATGGTACAGAAGTATGAGTAGTCTCTGGAGGCACCTCTGAAGATGAAGAGGGGAAATGTGAGTGCAAGAAGGTCTCCATATTGGTTATCCTCTGAGACATCTCATCCTGAGTTTTGAACATCAACTCAAAATTGGTATTGGCCTTGTGTACCAATTTGATGACCTGTGCCTCCATCTTTTCCACAAGCTTCTCATACTCAGTCACTAACTCCTTCTTCAGACTAGATACAGCTTGATTGATTGCCTCAATCACATGGTTGGAAAGAGAGGCATTAATGAAGGAAGGAGGAGGAATAGGACAGTGAGCAGATGATTGTGCCTCATCTACTTTGGATGGAGTGGTTTCCTTCTTAGATGTAGCTTTGGTTCGACTCACAGGAAGATTAATACCCATATAAGTTAGTTGAGTCTTACCAAATCGCAAAATAAATACCCTTTCAGTTCCTTCTAAATACCAAATCTTGTTTTTCATCAGTATGAAGGACACAAGCTGAGGATATGGAATGGTTGTGTATCTAGATGAAGAAAATCGAAATCTTCTCATCTCGTTAAAGATAATCTCCCCCACATTCCTTTGTTGCTCGGTAATGAAAGAGGCCAACAAATAATAATCCTTTTGAGCAAAATGGGTATAATTTTTGGACTTATTGACTATGCTTAGGGAATATATATAATGAAGGACTCTATAAATATCAGGCATATCAATAGGTTTGAAATTGAGGGGGCCTATGGGGTCTTTTGGTCTCAAAATTTTGAAAGCTTTATTGGCAGAGAAAGAGGGTGGATCAGGAGGTGGTGCAACATAACCAAGTAAGTCATTTATGATCTTGGCAGATATCATAATAAATCTTCCTCTAACAGTAGTAGATACTGCTTCCTCAATCAATTCACTAGATCTAGACTTAATATTATGAGACTTCATGTTGCAATAAAAGGTTTTCACAACTGTCGGAGAATATGGTATATGGATATTTAGCCAGGGAGCATAGTATTGAAGATAAGGATATAAATCCAAATGACAATTCTTCTTTAAGTAATCCAAATCCACAACCACAGGACAGAAGTGTCTATGACTAAATTCATCATCAAATACCTTCTGAGGCAGTGCTTTTAGTTCTTCAACATTGAATCCCTCAGGAGGACTGGTGATGTGTTCATCCACTGGTGCTTGTGAGGCAGAAGGTGTTCCTGAAGCAGAGGCACTTGATTGTCCAATGTGTTGTGAACTGGAAACACCGGCTTGAGAAGCAATCTTTCCAACTATCTTTTCAAGTTTGGACTTCTCCAATGCCTCCCGAAGTTGTTTGTTGAATAAATCACCAGAGGAAGAAGAAGATTGTTGAGGTTGCTCTATTTCCTTTTTCTTCCCTTTTCCTTGAACCTCCTTGGATTGAAACCGGGTAACTATTGGTTCCTTGAACACCACTCCCTTTGGTTTCTTCTGAGGAGGTTGGTCTTTCTTTGAAATTTGAGGCTTTGGGTGAGGTTTCTTAGCCGGAGTCCTCTTTTTGGTCTTGGGCTTAGGAGGAGGTGATGGTGAGGAAGAGATTTTGGGAGAGGGAGGTGTAGGTTCTGGGGTACCAGATGCACTCGCAGCAGACTGAGTAGGAGATGGAGAGTGGGATCTTTGAGGGATAGAGGGTAGTTTGGTTCTTGCCATTGTAGAGAAAGTGAGAGAGAAGCAAGAACTCAGTTTTTGAAAGTGAAGAGAAAAAAACAAACTAAGATTAGGGCACGAATGAGAAATGCCAAGGGTAAGAATCACCTTTTATAGAGGATTGAAGAGTTGTAATGGTGATTTGAGGCAAATGGACGCGATTGATTGAAGAGAAAATGGTTGAAGGTGAAGAGTTACGCCCTTCGAGTGAGAAAACACCTCGAGTAAGAGCAGGAAGTGCGACGTTCTGAGCTCCCGCGTAACTGATATAAGTGACAGTGCTCGAGCATGAACCCTAGTGCTCGAGTGATGTTCATACTGTGCTCGAGTGTGTTCTATTAGTGCTCAAGTGATTTTCTGGAAAAATTAATAAAATATGTAAAACGTACCTGGATTGTGGATTTCTTGACATATCTTGTGTCTTTGTACTCAAATCCTCCAAAATCATTTGAGTAACCATGATTTGGATAGCTTTTGAAAAGAAATTCTTCTTCCTCACTCGAGCAGGCACTCCTCACTTCAAGCATGTTCATATCATGCTCGAGTGAGAGCTCCTCACTCGCGAGTGAGTTCGATTCTCACTGTTACTTTTGATACAGTCTCTTGGTATTCTTATTTCCTCTGTTAACCTCTGTTTTACATGTCAAGAAGTAGAGCATTTTTAATAGTGCTGTGCTCAAGCAGAGTTGCTTGTGCTCGAGTGAACTAGCTTATCACTCGAGCAGCACTCCTAGTGCTCGAGTGACAGACCTGCAAAAAGGTTTTTAACACTCCGATGCCAAAGTCAGTATGATTATCATCAAAAGGAACATTTAATTCAAATTTTTAACAAAAAAACTTACAACTCATTAGGATTAACCATTCCCAATTCTCTTCGAATATATAAGAATTGATCTTTTGCAATTGGCTTTGTGAAGATATCCGCAAGTTGAAGATGAGTTAGTATGAATTCCACTTTGACATCCTTCTTTTGAACATGATCTTGAATGAAGTGATGTCGAATGTCTATGTGCTTGGTCCTTGAGTGTTGTACAGGATTCTTGGCCAAGCTTATCGTGCTAGTGTTATCACAATAAATTGGAATTTATTTTAAATAAATTCCCAAATCTTGAAGTTGTTGTTTCAACCATAACACTTGAGAACAGCAACTTGCCACAGCTATATATTCAACTTCAGTCGAGGATAATGAAACTGTGTTCTGCTTCTTACTGAACCATGATACTAGAGAACCTCCAAGAAATTGACATTGACCATTGGTACTCTTTCTGTCAGTTTTGTATCCTCCGTGATCTGAATCTGAATATGCCATTAAATACTCGTTCCTTCTTTTCGGATACCAAAGACCAAGCTCTGAAGTATCTCCTAGATATTTGAAGATTCTTTTTACTGTCTCTGCATGTGATACCTTGGGAGCGGATTGATACCTTGCACACATTCCCACACTGAACTGAATATCTGGCCTACTAGTTGTGAGATAGAGTAATGAGCCAATCATTCCTCTATACTTAGTGATGTTGAAGCTAGGTCCCTTTACATCAGCATCCAACAGTGTTGTAGAACTCATTGGAGTATCAGCTCCGTTAGCATTATCTAATCCATATTTCTTTAACAACTCTTTCAAATACTTTGACTGAGATATAAATATACCATTCTTCTTTTGTTTGATTTGAAGTCCAAGAAAGAAGTTCAATTCTCCCATCATGGACATTTCAAATTCTCCCTGCATAATCTTAGAAAATTCTTGACACATATATTCATTAGTAGCACCAAAAATAATATCATCAACATAAATTTGAACAATTAGAATATCATTTTTGTTATGTTTGATGAATAGAGTTGTATCAACTTTACCTCTGACAAAACTTTGATCAAGAAGAAATTTGCTTAGTCTTACATACCAAGCTCTAGGTGCTTGTTTCAAACCATATAGTGCTTTCTTAAGTTTGAAGACATGATCAGGTTTTGTTTCTTCTTCAAACCCAGGAGGTTGTTCTACATATACTTCCTCCATAATATAACCATTTAGAAAAGCACTTTTCACATCCATTTGATAAAGTTTAAAACCTTTAATGCAAGCAAAGGCTAGGAGTACTCGTATTGCTTCCAATCTTGCCACTGGAGCATATGTTTCCTCATAATCAATACCTTCTTCCTGATTATAGCCTTTGGCAACCAATCTTGCTTTATTTCTCACAATGATTGCTGATTCATCAAGTTTGTTTTTAAAAACCCATTTGGTCCCTATAACTGTATGATCTTTAGGTCGAGGAACCAAATCCCAAACTTGATTTCTTTGAAATTGATTTAGTTCTTCTTGCATAGCAATCACCCAATCATTGTCAGATAAAGCTTCTTCTATATTAGAAGGTTCAATTTCATAAAAAAAAGCAAAAAAAGTTACCTCATTGAGGATTCTATTTCTGGTTTTGACACCTTCATGAATATCTCCTATAACTTGATCAATTGGATGATCCTTCATATGTCTCCATGCTTTTGGTTGAGCATGATCATCGACATCTTCTAAATTTTGAAAATCATTTGTTTCAAAATCATCTTGCTTTGAAATATATTTGTTTTTCTTGATTGAATCCATTTCTTCTTCATTAATAAGTTTTGTCTGAGATTCAATTTCATCAAACACAACATGAATAGATTCTTCAACAGTACATGTTCTTTTATTGAAAATTCTATAAGCCTTACTTCTATTAGAATATCCTAGAAATATACCTTCATCAAACTTTGAATCAAATTTATCTAAGTTTTCTTTACCATTGTTGTGAATGAAACACTTACACCCGAAGATATGAAGATGAGCAATATTTGGCTTTCTTCCTTTGTAAAGTTCATATGGCGTCTTTCCAAGTGATTTGCGGATATATGCTCGGTTTGAAATATAGCATGCAGTACTCATTGCATCTGCCCAGAACACTTGTGACATTTCTTTTTCATTAAGTAATGCTCTCGCCATTTTTGTAAGAACTCTGTTCTTTCTTTCTACTACTCCATTTTGTTGAGGGGTTCTAGGAGCTGAGAAGTTATGATCTATTCCTTCGTTGTTGCAGTAGTTTTCAAATAGTTGATTATCAAATTCTCCTCCATGGTCTGTCCTAATAGAAACAATAGAAATACCTTTCTCATTTTGAACCTTTTTGGCAAACATGATGAATTCAGCAAATGTTTCATCTTTTGAAGCAATAAATATAGTCCAAGTAAATATTGTAAAATCATCGACAATTACCAAAGTATATAAATTTCCTCCAAAACTTTTTACTCTTGCAGGTCCTACCAAATCCATATGAAGTAATTGTAAAGGTTTTGAAGTAGATATCTCATACTTTGTTTTAAAAGAAGACTTAGTTTGTTTGCCTTTTTGACATGCTACACAAATCATATTATCTTTGAATTTAAGTTTGGGAAGACCAACAACTAAATCTTTTCTAATCAGTTTATCAAGTTGATTCATATTGACATGAGCCAAACGCTTATGCCATAACCAACTTTCCTCTGATCGACTAAGAGAACAATTTTCAGAAGAATTTGAATTTAAATCAATAGTATAACAATTACCGTCCCTTTGAGCTTAGATCTTTGCCTTGATAGATTCTTTGTTCAGAGGTAAATCTTTCTTGCTTACTATCAAGCATTCTTTTGAGTCAAAAATTACCCAGTTATCTTTGTCAGTGCTTTGACTTATACTCAGGAGGTTGTGGCATAATCCCTCAACATAATATACTCCATTGATTTGAACACCATCGGATTTTCCTACTTCACCAATTCCAGCAATACGTCCAGATTGATTACCTCCAAATGTTACCTTTCCTCCTTCTTTAGTTTCTAGCATGGTGAACTTATTTTTGTCACCAGTCATGTGTCTCGAACATCCACTATCAATATACCATTTGTTCACTCAAGATGCCTTGAGACATACCTAGAATAAGATGATCAAGTTTTAGGTACCCACACTTTTTTGGGTCCTTTGTTGTTAGTATGTGATGTATGTGTCCCTTTCGGAACCCATTTATATGTTCCAACAACCTGTCCCTTTTTGAAATAACATGATGAAGTATAATGTCCTTTCTTGTTACAATAATTGCATGATGCTAATGGATTTGATGTATGCACAGAATTCCTGAAATATTTAAGATATGCTCTACTGTTCTTCTTATATCCTTTATTCTTATCATGAACAGAATTATATCCAATTCCAGATTTATCAAATGAAACTTACTGAGAATTTAAAATAACCTTGAGAGTTTCACTTCCTTTAGTAAACTTTTCAACAATTTTTGTTAAATCTTCTATTTTCTTATCATTCTCTTTACACATTTCATATGATGATATGACAGTACTTTCTAATTCTTTTACTTTCTTCTTATAGCTAACCATTTCTTTAGCAACTTTGATGAACTCTGTATGCAATGCAATATATTCAGATAACAATTCATCATAAGTAGGTTCAGAATCACTTACCTCAGAGTCTGATTCTTCTTCTTTGGATACTAAGCACAGATTTACTACTTCGCCATTGTCACTTTCTTTGTCTGACGAACTATCTCCCCATATAGATGATATATATGCTTTCTTTTTCTGCTTCTTTCTGTCTTTGTTCTTGAAGCATTCAGATTTGATGTGTCCAGGTTTCCCATATTCATAGCATACTATCTGTTGTTCTTTATTTTCTCTCTTGCTTGGTCCACCTTGATAATTTTTGAAGTTCTTTTGACCTCTTCTGTAGAATCTTTTGAATTTTCTTACGATCATTCCCATTTTATCATCGTTAGGGATATCTTCATTCTCGGACGATTCTTCTTCCTCCTTGATAGCCTTTAGTGCAACTCCCTTTTTCTTCTTATCATCGAACTCTTCAAGTTCCTTTTGGAACCTCAACTTCCCTTCATATTCTGAAAAACTCCCAAAGAGGGCAGCTACGGATCTCATAGATTCTCCTTTAGCTTCTTCGATAGCTGTTACCTTCGCTTCCCATTCTTTCGTAAGAATATTAAGAATCTTTCTTACCTGGGAATTTTGATCAAACGATTTTCCAAGAGTAGATAATTGATTAACAAGATGAGTATACCTGAGTTCGAATTCTGATATGCCTTCTCCAGGTTTCATACGAAATAGGTCATATTCTGTAATTAGAGTATTGACTCTATTTTCTTTGATT
Organism: Inga leiocalycina; assembly: GCA_963242795.1. Classification (NCBI taxonomy): domain Eukaryota; kingdom Viridiplantae; phylum Streptophyta; class Magnoliopsida; order Fabales; family Fabaceae; genus Inga; species Inga leiocalycina. Next base: position 55,826,373 of record OY725326.1, on the reverse strand, counting down.
CCGGATGTACCTTCATGAGCAATTTCTAGAGCATCCCACATATCTTTGGCAGTTGGTAGAGTACATATTCGAAAATATTCTTTTTGACTAAGAGCACTCTGTATCATTAAAATGGCTTTACTATTTAATGTTACTAACCTTTTGTCATTCTCATCAAACTCATCTGGGCTCTTTTTAACTGCTCTATCTTCGATTTCTTCATTAGAACATAGTTACCATCTTGTATAATATTCCACAATCCGTACTCGTTGGCCATCACGAACACTCCGAATTTAGCTTTCCAGAATGAAAAATGTTCTCCAGCAAACCCAGGAGGTCTAGTGATTGAAGCTCCGTCTGGAAGGATATTTTCACCCATTGTTGCCATTTGTCGGATCCTTCTCAAGCTGTTAGGCTCTTCGGAGAAGACGAGGCTCTGATACCAAATGTAAGAGGCAAGCTTCACCCAAGAGGGGGTGAATTGGGTGATGTTATAAATTTTTCGCTTGATGTGGTGATATGAAAAATATAGTAGATAGAGTAGAGTTGAGAAGATTTGAACACAGAGAGTTATACTGGTTCGGCCTAACAACCAGGCCTACATCCAATCCTCAGAGATCAAGACCTACTGAGATTTTCACTATACCTCCAAGATTCAATGGGCTCTCAGAACGCCACAAAACAACAATCATCCTTGAACAGACTACGAGCAGAAATATTCTCTCAATAAGAAATTTCTCTCCCCCTTACGACAAGTCTTACGTGCAGAAAAACAACCTATGACCCTTCTCACTTGCTTATGTATACAAGACTTATAAGCAGCAACGTTCTCTCCTGCTTACACCACTGTAAGTCTTATGAGCAGCAACGTTCTCTTCTGCTTGTATCTTATAAGGCTTATGAGTGGAAGGTACAACAAGGAATTCTCTCAACTGCTTCTCTCGTAAGGAAATCTACCCTCTCAAGGTCCCAAAACCTTGAGATCAAATAAACATAGAATTTGAATTGTATGAAGACTCTCTTACAGAGCAAATGAATAAACACTGAAGATCAATGTGTATACAAAGAAAATGATGAATAGCAGAGACTCGTGTATAAGCTTGTGAATTCTTGTGCTTCGTTGTTGTCCTTGACTATCTCTGAATCTCTGTATATATAGTTGCTTTAGTTTTTGCCCGTTTGGGAAATCATCGTTTGAGGAGCGGGACTTTTTCAACTATTGAAGGACACACGCATGTTTGAATAATCTGAATGCGGTAGGTACGTGCGTGCTTGTAATGATGTTGTCTGCTGTTATTTGACTTTCTCCGTAACAACAAATTTCAAACATTCATCTTCCTGCATCACACTTATAATACATTCAAAATGATGTTAAGCAATGATAATAAGTAATGATGATATGAATAAATAACAATAAAACATATTTGGATTGAATGTTGTGAAACTTGGCATTTTTGGTGATCTTGCAGAGCATCACTCAAGCATGGATGGCTCACTCAAGTGATCTTCCTATTTTCCTCTTTGTGCTTCTGTTATCGGGTTGTGCTTGCAAAGGATTTCAGAGAGACAGAATTCTCACTCGTGAGTGATGTGGGGTCTCACTCGAGCACAACTCCTCCTGCTCGAGTGATCTTGCATTTTCCACTGGGAGCGTCTTCTCGCGTCATCACTCACATATCATATTAGCAAGAGTGAGATTTTGTACTTGCGGGTGATGTGGTCCCTCACTCGAGGACACATACTCCTGCTCGAGTGAGATGCATATTCTCAAGGAATATGCTCTCAATATCAACACTCGCATCAGGTTTGGAGAGGGATAAATTAATCACTCGCAGGTGATGTGGGCCCTTACTTGAGCACACAGACTCCTGCTCAAGTGAGAAGAATATTCTCAAGTAATATACCTTTTAAACAAGCACTCATATCAGAAATGGAGAGGGATAGAATTTTCACTCGCAAGTACTGATGTGTCACTCGAGCATATGAGGTGGTGCTCGAGCACACTTGCACTTCTTTGCACTTCATGACTCTCGGCAAGCACTCGCGGTACCTTGCTCGAGTACAGAATGCTCATGCTCGAGCATTGATGTCTCTGCTCGAGTGAATCAAAGGAAGCATGATAATACTTGCTCTCGGCCAAGCACTCGTGGACCTTCACTCGCATGTGCTCGAGTGAGAATGGCTTCTCTGCTCGAGTACAAACTCCAGTGCTCGAGTGAATCAGTGAGTATAACAGTGGCATGCCTCTCGGGTGAACACTTTCTGGCTTTCACTTGCACCTGCTCGAGCACAGAAGGGATCTATGCTCGAGTGCAAAACTCATGCTCGAGCATTCCAATGCAATTTAACAGCAGATACCAGAAAACATTCCTATATGCATTTGGTAACTTTGTAATCTTTTCTTAATCTTATAAAAACATGATTTGCATACAATTGTCTTTTTGTTATCATCAAAACTTCGGATCTAACAAGAAGAGCCTGAGTGATTTTTTGTGATAAATGACTGAGTTGATTGGGATTTGGATGTATGGGGCTTTTGGGTGTTTGTCAATTTTTTTTAGCTTTGAATTCTAAGTTATGTATTGAACTCTTATTTATGCAATTTGCTATGCCATTAAAGTTAAACTTCATTGTGAAATTTTATTGTATTATGGAACTAATGTGTTTTCAATTGTGTATGCAAGGTCAACAAGTAAAGAACAAAAATTTTGAAAAGATCTCTAATAAGTTATTTCAAAAGAGTTTTGAAGTTTAAATTTAACAAACGATTTCATATGAAAAGAATTTAAGAAGCATATGTTTCAAAACTCAATTTCAAAAACCTTGTTTAAAATCATCAAGTTTTGTTATTGTCAAAAAGGGGGAGAATGTTATATCCCATATGTTTTGATAATAACAAAGATTGGATCAATAATATAAAAGAATTTGATAACAAACAAATGAATTTTGAACAATGTAGCAAAGCAATACTTGGAGTAAGGACTGGAGTGTTGAACCAATTCTATGAAGGCTTACTCGAGTAGCAACTCGAGTAAGGGAAGCAATTACTCGAGTAGACACTCGAGTAACGAAAGAAAATTTCATCCAGTGAAGCACAGCCAAATTTTGAACAAAGTTACTCGAGGGAGTACTCGAGTAATCTACAAAGTTATATAGACCATTACTCGAGTAACCTGGTAAAAAATCTTCTAGTTACTCTCGGCCAAGAAATGCAACATATCACTCGAGTAGCCACTAGAGTAATCAGTGAGAAAAAGCCATTACTCGAGGGACCACCCGAGTAATCTACAGAATTATTTGACGCATTACTCGAGTAGCTACTCGAGTCACCAGATAGCAAAGTCTTGGCCAAGAAATTGATGCAATTACTCGAGTGAGTAATCGAGTAATATGTAATCCACTCGAGGCACTACTCAAGTAAGATGTGAAGAAAATTGAAGGCCACTCGAGTAGCCATATTACCACAGTCAGCACCGAGTAACTTGTTAAGGTAAAGACAAGGCCAATCAAGTAACCACTCGAGTAATCAGATTTTTGATAGATTTACTCGAGGCACCACTCGAGTAAGGGAGTCCAGAAATTATGTTTTTGATTGAATGTTTATTAAATTATTATCTATATGATTAACTCTTCATTGCATTAGTATCATAAGTACATTTGTAGAGAAACGATGAAGAGTTTATGCAAGAAAAGTAAAGTCAAATAAAGTGTTAGAACATTCACCTACCGCTACCTACCACAAACGGATAGTTTTCAAATTCAAAGAACAATCAACCGTTGCTGCGTGACTCTAACGGTCATGTTTGAATTGCTTCTAACGGACATTACCAATCATCTATATATATGGAGCATTCAAAGAAAAGAAGACAAGATACAAGAACTGAGAACACACATCGATTAATCCACTTAGTGCTTTGTTTTCTTATACTCATTCATTGTACTTCAGTGATTATATATTTGCTCTGTGAGAGAGTTTTTCATTACAAACTCAATATTTGTTCTTGAGACAACTTAAGGTAGTGGAACCTTGAGTTGGGGATTTGAGTACAACGTGTAAGGGGGAGCGAGTGTCCAAGTGAAGGAACTTGTTGTGTACTAAGGTGCCAAGAACCCACTGAATCTTGCAGAATATAGTGAAATTCTCATAAATGCTCTGAGGACTGGACATAGGTCAAAGTGGTTGTGGCCGAACCAGTATAACTCCCGGTGTACACTTCGGTGATATTTCTCTTTACTCTCAACTGGTTTAAATATTCTATCGATGATCTTATACGAAACAAAATTTTTGGTATCACCCAATTCACCCCCCTCTTGGGTGAAACACTTGCACTAACATTCTGGACTTCAAGAAGTCTAAGCCCAAGTGCATAGATTAATTATGATTTAGTTTGTAAAATGATAAGAAGAATTTTATTATATATCTATGATAAATTTTAAATGTTTGATTGATAGATAGTTAACTTTTGACATTTTATAAATCTTTGAGAAAAAATATTGTTAAAAAATAAGCTTATAGCTAGGCTTATGGTTGAATATTACATTCTAAGCTTTGAGAAGTTCAAGACCCAAGTGTTGTGAATATTCATGGTAAAGAAGAATTTGGGTTGTGAAATGATTAGAACTGAGTTATATTATCCATGATAGCCTTTAAATGGTTAGTTTATCTCTTTTCTATCATGGATAAGTTAAATATGCTATTTTAATCCTTTTAATTGTGATATATGTTTTTAAATGAGGTATTCAATTCTTTTATATCATGGCTAACTTCAATTTGGAAGAGAATCTTTTGATAACAATATTTGATGTTTGAAAAGTTTATATGGATACTTTCAACTATGGTAGACTTTCTAGCTAGTTTAAGTTTTCTCTTTTGCACCATAGTATCGTTGATTATCTAAAGATTTGATTAAATGTAAGGATAAGTGAGTTATAAGTAACGGATTTTACATAAGATACCATGAAAATAAGTATATTGCTATGGCAATGATATGAGTACATGTGCCTGAAAGGAAGAAGGAATATAAGCGTATTGATTGTGTGAATGCTAGAAGAGTAATCTATGATTTGCCATGAAAGCACAATAGCCCAGCTTCAAAGGAAAACATTTTATTAAAAGCAAAGTTATTGTCTTCACTAAGCCTCTAGCAAAAGTGGCTTACTCTATTAAGAATAGTGTAAGTAGATGTTTAATACTCAAATTTTGAGGATGAAATTTTATTGAGAGGGGGAGAAATGTCATATCCAAGATTTTGGATATAGTAGCTCCAGAATAAGCATAAATTAAATAGGCTACCAAGCCTAGTTGGGCAAAAGTCTGAAAATACTTTGAAAGAAGGAATGATTTCCTTGAACTACGTAACATTCGACCTTTCCAAATAAGGGTTAAACGTGAAATGAAAGGCAAGCCAAGGGCCAAATAATAGACGCCCTCTGATAGTATTGTATATGTACCGTCCTGGGTTGTAGCAAAAGCATAATGTCTAAAATTTATAGGTACATCAGGGTAAGTTTGGAAATTATGCATGGAATCTCAAGAAAACTCCTTGAAGAAAGAGTCAGGTAGAGAATAATTTATCAGACCATATTTGAGGCTTAATTGAGGTATAAATGAGAAAATTACCTCAAAAAGAAATTTTAAAGAATTATTAGAATTTTATTTAATTAAAGGATAATTAGCAAAATTTAATTATGAAAAATGCTAGAAGGCCTCATATAATTGGTAAAAAAATAAGAAAAATTTATTTTATTGTTAATATGAGTTTATAGAAATGGTTCCATGTCTTCGAAATGGAAAGTTTACCTTAAAGAATATTTTATGAGCATTTTATCCAAGCATAAAGAAATTTATTCAAAATTATAGGAAAAATACTTAAAGACTAAATTTGGACTTGAGAAAATGAGGGAGGTACTCGCTAATAAATGTGAATTTTTTATGGTGTTATATTGGTTATATGATTGAAGAATCTTGAAACAACATTTGTAGTAATGTTCATACCATACTAATTGAGAAATTAAAATTATGCAGCATAATTAAACTTTTTGGGGGGGATTATATGACTTTCCAATGGTACATAGGTGGCGAGATCTTAAGAAATGGAGGATGGTAGACTGAATCTAATCCCTTTGATATTTAGAATCTGTCAAAATAATATTTGTTGATGGAGGTATATTTAAAACTTTATTAAATGGAGTTAAATATGAGATAAAATAGCCTTAGCCCTATCATTTCCGTCTCACAAAAGTGGGCCACATAGGAAAGAAAGAGAGAAACAAAAATGAAGAGAAAAGAGGAAGGAACGAAGAGGAGGAGAAAAATCAAGTTGTAGAAGGTAAAATCTTGTTCCAAATCCATCATTTATTTTAGTTTTTCCATTCTAGACCATCTATAATTTCTAAAATCTCTTTGATGGTATGTTTTAGCAAGAGGGAATTATGGTAAGAGTGATGTTTTATGTTCTTGATGAAGTAGATGATGATGATAATGATGGATTGCATTATTTTTTAGACTTTGGAACTTTTGGAAAGTAAGAAAACTAAGGGGAGGTTTTGTCAAAAGTTTGGAACAATATAGAAAGTTTGATTTAAGATCAAAGCATCATTAAGGCCAAGTGGTTAGAGCTAGAATTAGGGTAATGAAATGATGAAAAATCATTTCCTCTTTCTCTATGTATAATTTTGGCCACAAAGGGCATAAACAAGGTATTGAAATTTTATAATTTTGATGCATCCAATGAGTTTAAAATGAAAAATTGTGTAAAGTATATGTGACAAGACAAGTTTGGAAGCAGTAGACACTAAAATGGAATTTTCATGCAATAGCCCCATGCCACCATTTTGAGTAATTGAAGGGTAAGGGGATTTCATTAATTCCATTGAGCTTCAAAATGCAATCTACATGCAAAATTATGGAGGACAAGCATGCTAGATTAATTTCTAACTACGAAATTAAAAGTATAAGGTTGAGATTGAAGTAAAAATTAAAAATAGTTTTGAGATGTTAATGATTTCAATGGTCCTAATAAGTGTAGCAATGGATACATGATGTTTAATTAATTTGGATTGAGGGAAAAAAATGTTTTTGGGGTAAAACCATGATTTTGTAAAAAAATACCTAAACACTACATTTTTTCCCATAATCCATTTTCTTTCTAGACCATGGTTTTGGGATAATCTTTTTTTTCCTTTTCCATGATGTGGGCCCCACCCTCTCTCTCTTTGGTCATTTTTATATTTGTGAGCCCCACGCCACACACACTCTCTCTCTCATCTTTTTTTTTTTTAGAATTTCGACGTTCTTCTTGTGTGTCTATTTTTTTTTTTACAATTTTAAATTGTAATGCTCCCTCCTATCCTTTAATATAAGACCTATTTATCTAATTTAATTATATTAGAAAAATTAGTTAAGTTAATTAACATTACATATAGATAAATTTATTTCATTTTTAGTATTAATTACAAAATTTTATGTTAAATAATGGGTTAAGATGCATCATCTTTAATACCATTAAAGGTTTTCTTCTCTTATAATTTAACATCGTTAGGTCAAATATAATGGTTGTGTTAAATTTACATCCTTTTTAATTGTTCATTGTTATTTTTGCATCTTCCAGAACTAATTTGTACTAGGCGCTCCTCAGAAAAAACTTGGCTATTAAATTTGAACATTAACCCTTAAATAATACATTAAATATAATCCTATTCTTCATATGCAATTATCACAAAAGTTAATGTCCTTTTTAGTAAATTGACCATGAAAAAAGTTATTCTGATCACAATATCCAAACACTCTTATTTTATCAAAATAACTTTTTTCCATAATCTATTCTGCTCATAATCTATTCTCTAAAAATTATTCTTCACTTTTTTTTTCGGAAGCTATTATCCAAACACACTTAGAGCCGTTGGATGTTATGGAAGTGGAATTGGAGGCTTGGACAATGAAACTCCAAGTATGGAAAGAGAGAAAAACAAAGAAAATGAGAGAAACGCTTAAAAGTAGCAAACTTTACCCTACTCTTATATACATGGTTGTTGGTTGTAAGAATTTATATCTTTGTTATATTTATATGATTTATCCAAAATCATGCATTTATATATGTGATTATGTTTGGGAATGTCATAATCCTATGTGTTTTACAATTAATGCATGATAGTTTTAAACATGCCATTACATGATAAAGTTGTTAAGTTGCAAGCATGTTACAATATCAAGTTTTGCCACATATATTTGAGTGGTGAATGTTTCCTAATGGGATTATTTGAATCACATTCCTTTGAATGACTAACCATGCTAGGTTAGAAGTTTCGAAGGAGAAAACTAAAGCAAAAACCTACAGTAAGTGGAAAAAAGAATTGCTTATGACATTATTTTGCTCTAAGTTAAATAAATGCGTGAGTAATTCCATGAGCTTTGTAAATTCAATATATAGCCTTGTAATACAAGTCAAATATGTAATGATGAATGGTAGTTGATCTAATGCCTATGTATGGACTTGCATACATGATTTTAAGACGCATGATCATGACTTCCAAATTATACTACTTTCATACCATGGTCAATGTTTGGTTAAATGATACATAGCATATGATCTCTAATGGACATGTTAAATTTTATAGACAAACTAGACTTCATAAGCTTTCCAACAAGTTCTAAAGCATGTTAATAGGGAATACAAAACATTAGTTATACATTTTTAAATTCAAGGTATAGAATATGTATGAACAACAAAGCAAGTTTATAAAATGAATTAATTGTGTCAATACGATAATGAAAAAGATAGGATGATATTTTTATCATTTAAAGGATTGCAAGAGCTTTTAATAGAATTTTAGAGAAACCTCATTTGAGTTTTCTAGTATTAGTTATGAATTTATAAAGTTGGACAAAGAATTCAAAAATACCAAATGAATAGTAACACAGTTAAATATGCAAGTTTTAGTTTATGGGGTTTAATTATTTATTTACCTAAACCAAAGCGCTTCCGTATGCATAATAAACATTTCAAAATGGTGGATGTGATAAAATACATAAGAATGGTAACCTAGCACCCAATCCAAGGGTGTCTGCAATCAGTTTTAGCAAACCTTGCAAAACAAACATGGCATCAACAATATGCAGATATGGGGGCTAAAATTGCATCTAGTAGATCCAACACTCAAATAATCTAATTCCTTTGAAGGTTGAAAAAAAATCAATAAAAAAAATGTAAACATTGAAAAAAACAAATTTCGGGAATTAATGTTCAAATAATATTGTTAAGATACACGTGTTAGTTTTAATTATTGCATTTTATATTGATTGCACTTGTTTTTTTGGGCTTCCACTTCAATTTATATTGCATCAAACATTCATGTATAATTCAAAAGGAGTTCTATTGAAAATAATAAACTGTGAATATATATAAAAAATTAGTCCACTTTTTAGACCGAGTGTGGGTAGAGCTACACAAAGATCAGACCGTGTTCACCTTCAACCCGAGGTTTGGTTTGAAATCACCTTAGGATATACTTTGTAGCCTGAGGTCCGATCCAATCCTAGGCAAACCCGATAGTAAATCAGAGTTTGTTTGGTATCCTAGATTAGAGACTAGTTTACAAGACCAGAGTTGTCTAAAACATTTTTTTTAGAAAATAGAATGCCATAGACATACCCAAGTCTGAAAGAGGCAAGCTTCGCCTAAGAGGGGGTGAATTGGGTGATTTTATAAACTTTTTGGTTGTTGTGGTGATATAGTATTAGTTGAAGCTAGAGTATAGTTGAGAAGATAAGCACACAGAGAATTATACTGGTTACGCTAAAAGCCAGGCCTACGTCCAGTCCTCAGAGATCAAGACCTACTGAGATTTTCACTATTCTTCCAAGATTCAATGGGCTCTCAAAACGCCACAAGACAACAACTTTCCTTGAAAGGACTACGAGTAGAAATACTAGAAATTTCTCTCCCCTTACGACAAGTCTTATGTGCAGAAAAACAAACCTATGACCTTTGTCTCTTGCTTACGTATACAAGTCTTATAAGTAGCAACGTTCTCTCCTGCTTGCACTACTGCAAGTCTTACGAGTAGCAACATTCTCTACTGCTTGTTTCTTGTAAGTCTTATGACCAGAAAGTCCTATTAGGAATTCTCTCACTGCTTCTCTAGTAAGGAAATCGCCCCTCTCAATGTCCTAGTACATTGAGATCAAATGAAAATAGAATTTGAAGTGTATACAGACTCTCTTATAGAGAAAACATGATAAACACTGAAGAATTATATGAATATAGAGAAAGTGTGAATAACAGAGACTCGTGAATTTGCTTGTGTAAATTCTTGCACTTCGTTACTTTGATGGTCTCTAGAACTCTGTATTTATAGACATTTGATTTTGCCCGTTTGAATAATGATCATTGTGGAGCGGGGCATGTTACTGTGGAACGGCATGCGTATGTTTGAAATCTTTGAACGCGGTAGGTACGTGCTTGGATGGTCGTAATGATGCTGTCTACCGTTGTTTGACTTCCTCTGTATCTTTTTAATTCAAACGTTTAAACTCCTGTATCACACTCATAATACATGTTAAATGATGTTATATAATAATAATAAGTGAAAATAAAATGAATAAATATCATTAAACCATATTCGGATTGAACGCTATAAGACTGGTGTGTTTTGGATTCTGGTAGAGTATCACTCGAGCACTGTGATGTCTCACTCGAGTGCAATACCATATTTTCTCCTTTTGCTTCAGTTTTACACTTGCACTTCCACGGATTTTTAGAGAGTGCATTTTCACACTTGCGAGTGATATGGATCCTCACTCGAGCACTGGTCCCCTTACTCGAGTGCTACTTCATTTTACACTATGAGCCACATCTCTGGTCAACACTCGCACCCAGTTTTATCAAGAGTGTGATTTTGCACTCGTAGGTGATGTGGGTCCTCACTCGAGCATACATACTCTTACTCGAGTGAGAAGAATATTCTTTTGTAATATACTCTTTGTCTTCAGCACTTGCATTAGAATTGGGAGAGTTAGATTTCTCACTCGCAAGTGCTTATGTATCACTCGGGCACATGAACACTCGCTTGAGCATGCTTGTGCTTCTCTGTTCTGCATGACTCTCGGCCAAACACTCGCAGTCTCTCACTCGCTGGAACTCAGGTGCTGATAAGGCCATCACTCAAGTACAGAATCTATGCTCGAGTAAAGTGTCGATATCTTGTTCTAACTTTACTCTCTGTCAAACACTTTCAGTTTAACACTTTCATATGCTCGAGTGCAAAAATGCTTCATGCTCAAGTGTTGGTTATAGTGCTCGAGTGCATCAATAAATTTGACAGCAATTTCTCTCTTTCAAATACTTTCTATCCAATACTTGCATATGCTCGAGTGCAAAAGAGATAGATGCTCGAGTGTTAGCTCTGTTGCTTGAGTGCATTAGTAAAAACTGACAGCAGACATTTCTTAACTTTGCCATATGCATTTGGTAACTTTGCAATCATAGTATAGACTTGTAAAAACATACTTTGCACATAATTACCTTTTGTTATCATCAAAACTTGGGATCTAATAAGGTCATAGATTTTTACTCCTAATATAGAGAGCATTCATTCATACCCACCTACTCCCATTGAACACGTCACATCCTTCCCTTGTTTTTCCTATCACAAATGGAAGCATTTTCCTTTTCGCTCTCTCTCCACCCTACAATAACAACAACACAATCCATTTAAGATTAGAGTTGAGTTGAAGTTGTTGGTCGAACATGCAGATGATGTCCTCACCATAGAGTATATAGATGAATACTGTAACCCCCTTCACAATCAAGGCCGAGAATAAGTTCATAAATATGTGATTATGTGGAATTTAAGACCGTAAGATGATTTGGGACTTGTTAACATTCCTTTTTCCCAAAACATAGTTTACAAAAACTTTTCTAAAATCTGTTCAACACAGTCTCAAATTCACATTTCAATTACACAAATGGCCTGTATAGTACGATTTCATTCATAAATATTAAAGTGCAATGTAAATTCCCAACATACTCAGGTTCCATTAATCAATAAAGGGTTTATAGGGCACAAATGCCCATAATCAATTTCCCAATCTAGGGGATTACACAAAACAATCCAATATCTCCAATATATACATGTAATTCCCAACAAAATGTCCAAATGATTTCTACATGATAACCAAAACCAAAATAAACTCCTAGCTCGGAGCTTTAACCACCCTTCGTCACCTGCTTCTCTTTAGAACCACCACCCTATCTGAAATTTTGTTTGAGAAAGTGAGATTCTAAGGAATCCCTGTAGTAATAAATCACTCATAGTATGTACAACCACAAAGCATGAAAGAAAATTATAACACAACACACAGCAACTACAACGGAAGTTATAGCGGCAGGGGCAGGTGTAACCTACGTCATCCTTACGTCTGCTCACGCTGACGTGCTCTGTTGTATTGCACAACCACATGTTCATATCACATATATCACCATGGCTGGGATATAAAATATTTTAAAACACACAGCCACACTGGCCGGATACTCAAACAGGAATTCACAATTCTTCAACGTAGCCTTGGCAATTAAAATGGCAGATACAACGGCAGGGGTAGGTATGATAACCATCACCCCCTATGACTACTCACGTTGAACTGCTCACGCTATAATGCCCTATGGCCGATAACACATACAACACAATGATAAGTCATGCATACCAATCATCATACACAACATGAAAGAAAAGTCACTATCTTGGTCTTTCCATGCGTGCTCCGTCATTGGTCTCTCCCGAGTAGGGCAAATATAGAATCCTATAATTCACAATTAGGGGCGAAGTGTCATTCTCTATTCCAATACTTAAATGACTTCACAACACTTAGATTGGTTATCATTAATGTCCTTTAAGAAGCTATAATTGCCACTAACAAAAACCCTAAAGGGTTGGAAGAACTATCCTAAAGATCCCCTTTTGGAAGTACAAGCACTGATTTTTCAATGTTTCACTCAAGTGAAGAAGGCCACACTCAAGTGATGTGGAACTTTGCACTCGAGCATGAAAGCTCACCCGTGCAAGTGCTTGTCAGAAAGCACAGACTGAGACCAAAAATACCCGCGGCACTTGTAATGACCCAAAAATGGGATTAAGGGCTAATGACTTCGAAAGTGATTGTAATTATTGTAATTAAGCACTTTTGAAGAATATGATATGAATTTAGATTTGAATGTGTTTCTATCAGTGCCTAAACCCTGCAATTAAGCTTAATTATGTGATAAAGCTTAAAATGAATCCTAAGAGTAGGGAGGGCACATGGTTGAGTGATATAAAGGATATAAATGTGTTTGGGGGTGATTTAGTAAGAATTGCTATAATCAGGGGCAAAATCGGTAAAAGGAAAAGTTACCGACGAATTGGTCAGTTACCGAAGAGAAAACTCATAGATAACTTGAGATCAATGGTTATGATTAATTGATCAAGAGAATGGAATTGTTTATGTGTGAATTCATGTAAGCTTTGGAAGATGTGGTAAGAGCATAACACTTGGCACAATATGAACTATGGGATCTAAGTCAAAGTTTCAACTTATTTCCCTCTCTCTTCTTTTCATGGGTCGGTTTACATAGGCTAAAGAGGGAAGAGAAAAACTGAACATATCATCGTCATCAACATCTCATACTCTCTCTCACTTGCCTCTATTGTCGTCTAAGGTAGTAGAGGAAAGAGAAAGAAGAAAGCCTAAGGTTAGTGCTCAATTTGACCTTGAATGCTTAAACTATCTCTTCTAATGTTGTTCATGGTGTTGAGGGCTTTATGGCTATGGTTTCAAATTTTTGAAAGGTGGTGTTTGAGCACTTGAGAAAAACTAAAAGTTGGAGAATCAAGGAACTCACTTTGGGAAGAAGAAGAGATGAGTATTTGATAGATTTTGGCATATTCATTTTGATCATCGGATAGGTTTTGGAATTTCTGGATTTTGGCCCTATTTTTTGTGTCATTATGGTATTGTGGATTGAATGGTGTATTGTGGTATAAATGGTGTCAAGTTGTGTCTTTGTGCTATTTGAATTGGTTTGGAATTTTGGAATGGTTAGCAATGTTAGGTTTTAAATTGAGTTATTGTGTTGACATGTTGTAATTGTGGTGTAACATGTCTATGTGGAATGAATTTGGTTGTTTTGGTGTATCCAATGGATTCCTTGGGAATATTGGTGTAGGAATGGTGTTTAATGAGAATTTAGAACCATTGGAAGCTAAATTGTTAAAACTGGAATTCTGGATTTTTTCTAAGTGTAAAATGTTGTGCAGGGACCTAAATTTGCATGGTATTTTGACTTAGCAAATGGTGTCTAAATGGTGTTAAATTTTCTAGATTTGTAGTTCACATTGCAAGCTTTCAAACCATATAAAGTTTGTGTCATTTTGAGTTCTGTGCGCAAAGTTATGACTATTTGAAAATCAGTCAGGAGTCAGGTCTGTGGTTGGCCGCGACCTAAAAGGTTGGCCGTGACCCAAAACCTTCTGACCATCTTCTGACCGCGGTCCAAATCTTTCTGACCTACTTTTGGCCGCTGCCAAAGGTGGCTGGCCGCAACCCAAATGTTTCTGACCATCTGTTGGCCGCGCCTAATCATGCAAAATTGGCATTTTGAGTTTCTGAAAGATGGTCTTTGGGTAAGTTTCTCCCAACCCTTTAGGCATAAGTCTAGGCTTCTAAAAGCCACATAAAGAGTCCAAATGATAACTGACTTTAAGTGTGATGAAAGTCAGAATTTAAAGTAGAGAATTAATCCGTCATTCTTGATTTTGGTTTATGGGGTTTGACATTTGCCCTGATCGTGAACGACCCGTACTAGAGCACATTCGAAAAGAATCAGGTAGTGACTCTTCTCTTATGCTATGTGTAAATGTATTGTATGTATGTGTATCATTGGTTTGTGATGATTTCTGATGCTACTACCTATACAACTGGTGATAGCAGTCATTATCCAGGGCAAGCTGTTGTTATCCAGCGCAAGCTGGCGTTATACAGCAAAATCTATTGTTATACAGTGAATGCTGTCGTTATACAGCGTAAGCTGTTGTGATTATAAATACAGTCGTAAGTGCTGTCGTTTGTGGTGAAAGCCATGTATCATTGTGTTGCTGCTACTACTGCTGTTGATGGTTGTTTACATGCTATGTGTTTATAAATTATTTGAGTGATTTATTACTACTGAGATTCTTTTGAATCTCATTCTTTCCATTGTTAAAACTACAGACAAGGCAGGTGGTTCCATAGGGAAGCGGACAACCAAGATCGGTTAGGACTCCTTGGAGATATTTGATTTTGGTTGTTGGTTATACATTTTGTTTTGAGACATAAATACTATTTTGGATATAGTTGTGTAATCCCCTATATGGGAAACTGTAAACCCTTAGTGAATGAATGAAACCGGGGGTTGTCGGGAATTTTGTTATACACTCTGATATATATAAATGTGATTTAACTACACAGGGTAATTATATTTGAATTTGAAATGAAGACTAGGATAGGGAAAGGATTTTTTTGAAAAAGTTTGTGAAAGCCCTACCGTATAGAAGGGATTGAAATGAGTTTTAGTTATCCGTTCGTCTCTAATCCATTTTAATTACACATTTTCGAATCATACTTACGGTTATCAAGGCAGGGGGTTACAGCACTCGAGTCATGGAAACAACACTCTAGTGATAGCCAAATGCTCACTCGAGCCCCACAAAGTGAAGTACAGAAAGTGCTCACTCGAGAGCAGAAAATAATGATAGAATCCAGAAATGCTCATTCTACTTGAGCAAAAACCAAATCACTCGAGTGGTACTCTAATGCTCACTCGAGTTCCCCAAAGTGAGGTTCAGGAAGTGCTCACCTGAGAGCACAAGAAACTTTCATAGGAGGACATCACTCGAGCAGGGACCGCGGCACTCAAGTGATGGCTTAGTACCCGTGAGTGCTAAGGCACACTCTTAAGAAATGGACCTCGAGTGACAACCCGACTCATAGTATTAAATGTAACCCCTGCCATCATCAAGGCCATGATTAGTGTTTAAAATACTTTTTATAATTGAATAAGAGATCCGGGATAATTAAAAACTTTTTGCAACACTTATACAATATGATCTCCATTCATTTTTAAATAAAAACAATTGGCCTGTTCGATTTGTCACATATACAATATCAGAGTATTAACAAAATTCTTGATATTCACCCAGGATAATATCATTAATCCAAGAGTTTTATAGGGAATCATCGCCCATATCAATTTCCTATACCGCGGATTACACAATAACTACAAACCTATGGTCAATCCAATATATACATACAGTTGTCCAAATGATAACCAAAAACCAAAAAAAACTAAGACTACCACCGAAAATCCTAGTCGTTTTTGTTCACTTGCTTATCTCGAGATCTACTTGCCCTGGCTAAAAATGTTATTTGGAAAGAGTGAGATTCAAAAGAATCCCAGTAGTAACAGTTTATGTATATGATGTATAATTAAACATAGCAAGTAAGCATATATCATAATGCAGAATATCAATATTCAAGGCCGGGCTAACAGCTACATCCCCTCAACAATATTCAAGGCCGAGCTCTCACCACATCTCCTCAACAATATTCAAGGTCGGGCTCACCACCACGTCCCCTCGCTCATTCAATGATTAATACATACAAGCAATGCATCACACATGATATAGAATAAAGTGTCACTACCTTGTTCTTTCCGTTCTTGATCAGGTGTAGGCCTTCTACATTCCGGGCAAATATCAAATCCTATAGTCATAATTAAGGATGACGCGTTATCACTTAATCCAATACTCAAATGACTTCAAAACATTTAGTTTTGGTTATCATTAAAATCCCTTAGGTGACTACTAGAAGCCCAAATAAAGGCCTAAAGGGTTGGAAAGTACTATTTCAAAGACCACTCTTTTTAGTGTGCCTCGTAAAATGTGTCGCTTCCGGCTCCGACTCTGTCCTAAAATATTAAATGTATAAGAAATATGTCATAACCTATCCAAGTATCATTTTAAACTCTTCCATAGTGTTTCTTGTGGTTATATTATCCTATGGTGAAAATTTACCAAAATTCCCCGGGGACCTCGACCCGGCCCGGCCGTACCCAGCCCGATGGCACGTTTTTCCAAAATTTTGACCAAAGCTATTATGACTTATTTTCACCTAAGGAATCCATTTCTGGGCTCAAAATCAAAAAATTCACTGTCAAATTACGAAAATATCCTTGACAACCCCTATTTAGGGATTTCAGTGGTGTTTTTGTAATTATGCTTTTTTGTCCTCTACCGAAAAAGTGCTCAGCTGTAACCCTACCTATTTTTGCCCATTGAATCCAATGGGACCATCTATTTTATGAAAACCCAGCTTCTACCCCTCAGAACAGTGCTGGGTGAAAGTTTAGGCAAAAATTGGAAAAATTAGACTTTTGTGTTTTAGCTTCCAGAAATTATAACTAATTCTAGAAAAATTGAAATGAGGTGATCCCAAAGCCTATTCAAAGATATTTAAGTCCTCTACATAGGAAAAATATGAATTGATTCTGTAAATAACCACAAAAATACAGCATTCAAGAAATGTCCACTTTGCTCCAGAATTGATCCCAGATTTAACATAAAACTTTGGAAAGTCATAACTCCTAGCTCACAAATCGAAATGACATAAATTATATGTTCATTTTGAAGCTTGGCATGTGAAATTCAAGATTGGAAAGTTTTAGAATTTCCCAACACCATTTGCTATTTTAAAACATCCATGCAAGACGAATGCCAGCACAGAGTTTTTCACTAACCAAACTTGCAACTTTTCAACCCAAGTTTCCAATCAACTTCTATCTATCCAAGATACATCTCAAAACACCATATCCATGACGACGACAACGCAAACACCAAAAGACCCTAATTTTCGAAAATAGCATTAAATTCCCAAAAACTCCAACTTAACCAAATGACCACAAAACTTATATCAAAATGCTCAACTCACTTACCTCTTTAACTTTCCCAAAGCAGTTCCTTGGTTCACCAAACTCTATATTTCCTTGAGAGCTCAAATCACCACCAATGGTAAATATAAAACCATAGAATTGAAGCTCTCAACTCAAGGAACAAGATTGAAGAAGGGAGGTTTTGCATTAGAGGTCATTAAGAGGGTTAAAATGGCAAGAACTTGCTTGGCTCTTCCTTTTTCTTCTACAGCAATGAACACCGAAAATGGAGGGAGAGAGAAATGAGAGAGAATGAGAGGGATGAAGAGTGAAGAAGAAGGAGAAATGATGAGTCTTCCTTGCCCCATACTCACGCAACTAAAGTGTAGGAGGAGAGAAGGAAGGAAAATCATTTAACATGTGGTATTTGACTTTTCCACCAACTCATTATCATATTAGCTTGCACATATGTCCCAATCTTCTTGTTTTTCATCAAATAAGTAACCACATGGTTACACTAACTACCTCATTATCAATTTAGTCACAAATCTCATTTCTTCTAGTTAGTAATTAATTTATTCATTAATCACTGACTAATTGGCCGATAATTTTCCATTCTTTCAATTGTTCCACTAATTATGGCATATTAACTTAAATTTCCATATAACACATAATTAAATTATTTTCCTTCTTCCATGCGTCATTTACTCCTATTTTAGCTCCAAAAATTACTTATTACATAATTATGCTAAAATACAGGGTGTTGGGCAATTTCAATAATTAATTCGAGTCACAAATCAACTTGAGTTTCACAAATTCATTCTCAATAATCGTCCTTAGTCCTTAATCAAAATTTAGGGCATTACATTAAATACTCCTCCACCCGAGTGAGACAAAGTTCACTCGAGTGATAACCCACAACACTCGCAAGTGAGACAACACTCTTGGCTTTTTAACATGGGAGTGTAGGTGAAACGCTGAAAAGAAAATGAAGATACCCTACTGCACTCGAGTGAGTCATAAAAGAACCCAAAAACGCAACAAGGATGACAGCATTTTCCAAACTTTTACCCAAGTATTTCCAATGATCCTAAGTTCTCAACCAAGGCTACTCCCACATAAATTTGCACAAGGAATCCAATGGAAACATCAAAACTATCAAATTTCTATTCCATTATCATGCTTTGTTTTAGGCCACATTCAACACAAAAATCCAAAATGACCAAACATAACATTTCAACCTCAAGCTCATTTCTATCTATTCCAAACATATACCAAAACACCATTTCCATAACCATATCATGCCAAACTACCAATGACCCTAATTTTTGAAAATAAGGCCAAAAAACTTCAGAATTTCAAAGTTTCATCATTTGGCACAAAACATAGATAGAAAGGTTCGTTTCACCTACCTCAACAACTTTCTCAAAAAGGTTTCTTGATTCACCAACCACAAGATTTCCTTGAGAGCTCAAACCACCACCAATGGACAATCTAGAACCATAGAAATGAAGCCCTCAATCTAAGGAACAAGATTAATGAAATGAGTTTTGGCATTTGAGGTCATTGGCTTACCTTAAGTCAAGCTTTTCTTTCTCTCACTTGGGCAACAATGGAGGACAAAAATAGAGAGAGAACTGAGAGATGAGAGCTTGAAGATGAAGATGGAATGATGTTGCTTCTATTCCCTATACCATTTCAGCGAAAAAGGAGGGAAGGAGAGAGAGAAAATATGATTAAAATACCCATTTGACTTTTCTCCCTTCTCTCTCATGATATAAGCTTGCCAAGTGTCTCAATCTCATTGGCTCTTATAAAACGGGTAACCAATTAGTTACTCTAACTACACCATTAGCCATTTAGTCACACATCTCATTTCTTCTTAGTTAGTAATTAATTTCTTCATTAATCACTGGCTAATTAACCGACAATTTTCCATTCTTTCAAATTTCTCACTGATTATGGTATATTAATTAAAATTGCCACATAACACATAATAACTCATATTTAATTCACAAATCATTCTTAATAATTGTCATTAGCCTTTAATCAAAATTTGGGGTATTACAAATACTAAGGTTGAAGAAGAAGCATGATCTTGTGTAAGGAGGAAGATCAAGGACAACACTATGAAGGACAACTCGTCTACAATCAACTAGTTTAAAAAGTATGTCTTTTCTAGACCAGTCTTACTCCCAGTCTAAAAGATTCCTTCATAAGATTGGTCACAATAACAACTAATCTGCATTATGGGAGAAAAATTGATCTAATAAGCCCATTTTATCCAGTTTAAAGGCCCTATTTTCCTACTCCATATTTTGGAGAAAGGTAACCACTTCATGCTTATATGGTGTTTATGAGTTATTTAATTCCATAGAACTATAAATTTACTATTGATTTGTGAGATAAATCATAGAACTATATTTGTTATGAAGTGGCTTGATGGGAATTATTTTATCGAGAAATGGTAGGTGACATGGTATTATATGAATTTGATGTTGATTTATGATCTGGTCAAATTTGGCATCGTTCTCTTTCCTTCCTCTTTCCTTTCACCAATCATCTCAACATTTGTATTGAAATTTGAACCGTTCAGATTTAATGTGTAGTAAAAATATTTTTTTCAAATTTTTTTATTGTAGTTTTAAGTTATCATAACTAAAATTTAGTAGCTCTTGAATTTATTTGTTTATTTTTTTTAATAACAGGATATTTTATTAATAATTTTATAAAACATTAAATCTGCACCGCTCAAATTTTAATCTAAAGGTTGAGACGAGTAGTGGGAGACAAGAGGAGGGTAAGAGGACTAAAAGAGCAAAGGAGGATAGCCAATCCTGGAAATAAAGGGCTTAATTCTTATACAAATGAGGAAATAAAGTAGTAAACTTCCAACTATATACTAGTTGGTCTCTTGGTGTCAACACCTGTTTCCATTTCGATTTACATAGAGTAATAGAGACCAAGTTCCACAGGTATACAAAAAAGTACAAATATGCTGATAAAAGTATTTGTTTACAGACTAAATTCAACCATACAGAATTTGAAGTTATTTACAACTTTGCTCAGAGCTATCCAAAATTATTCCATTACAGACTATATATAACCATGATCTTCGTCTCGAGAAATGTGCTGTCAGTTTCCCATATCCATGTCCTTTCCTTTAGAGCTGCTGGCACCCACTGAGATGTTTTGTTTAGAAAATGGGTGAGATTCCAAGGAATCCCAGTAGAACATGTTATCGTTCATATAAAATGCAAAAAGTACATATGATATGCACCATGTATACACCAATTAATCAACAATATAACACATCATCATAACACATCATCGTCATGTATACATGAGTAGGGCCCAGCCTCACTAATCGTACACCGGTTGGATTCTTTTCCAACTCCCAGTGTAAGTGCACCTTTGGCACTAACTGCCTTTTCTAGGCAAACCATGTTGATTATTATAGCACAAACAATGGCAAACACACAATCATATAAACTATGGCATGATGTATGAAGGATAATGTACCTACCTCAAGACTCTATTACCCCCGTATCATGTGCCTCGTAAAACATGTCGACTTTCAGCTCCCGACTCGGTCCTAGAATGTTAAATGTATAAGAATTAGGTTGATACCCATTCATGTACTACTATAAACCCATAGTATTTATATGAAACTGGGGGTTACCGGGATTTTGTTGTACAATCTAATATGTAAATGTGATGTAATTGCATAGGATAATTATATTCGAATTGTAGAATTTGAGACCAGGGTAAGGCAGAAATTTTAAAAATATTTGTGAAAACCCTTCCGTAAGGAAGGGATTGTAAATGAGTTTGATTATTATTGGTCTCTATTTCATTTTAGTCACGTATTTTTTAATCATAATTACGGTTTTCGAGGCAAGGGTTACACATATAGGTAGGCACTGTCCCATGGGTTTGAGAATATCATACTGCCTTGCCTTTGTATATGATCCATTCACAGTCTTCATCGATAAAGCAAAGTTTAGAGATCGTTTAAACTTTTTATGACATATATGGTCATTTATAATAAATATAAACTCATCATAAGCTCTTGAATATAAATTTTCCTTTTTTTAAAGGAAAAATATTTCAGAAAAATACTCTCAAAATATGAAAAAAAAAATTAATGATTTGAAATTATATTAGATTTCTTTAATGCTCTTCTTGGATGAGGGGAAAAGTTTAGAGAAATGCAAATAGAAAGAAAGAAAATGGACAGAAGAGAAAATTGGAGAGATAATTTTAACTCTCATCATGCTTGGATGGACAGAGAAAAATACAGAGAAAGAAAAATAAACAAATGATATAATGATAATAATACCCTTATCTTATAAAAGGATATATTATGTTATTGTGTCTATTAAAACAAACTGAAGGCAACAACCATAGTAAACTTAACACCATTAAAATATTTAAAATCAAATTATTTCACGGAAATATATTTCATATTTTTCTATTTTAAGTTAAAATTATTTGATGAAAATATATTTTTCTATTTTTTATTTAAAATGATAATAAAAAATGTTTTAAAATAAAATATAATAACTTTTAAAAATGGAACATTAGTAAGTTTTCTTGTTTCAATATATAAATAATTAATAGCTTCTCTCATTTGTTTCCTCCTTACCAAATACCTATATATTTTCATAATTATGAAAGCATTCAGCAAAGGACGATGCGGTGATTGGTTTTATGTGTTGGTATATTTTAATTTTCTAATTTTCAAAGCTTACTCCATTTGTAGAGGCACGCACATTGCAGAAGAAGACAGGTGATGAAAACGGAGTGAAGGCAATTGGGAGATTGGAAGATGAAGACACGGTAGAGAGAGAGGCGTAAGGATGACGAACGCAGGGAAGGGGCAGCGGGGGAACAAAAATTTTTCTCCTAAAATCTCTCCACATTTGGAGAGAAAGTTTGGGGAGAACATGGGGTGAGTCCCATGCCCTGTTGCCTCTCATACTTTTTCTTCCTTCCACTTTTCCTCCCTCACCCAAAAAAGAAAAAACTCATCTTCCCCATGTTTTCTTTCCTAATTTTCTTTCCCCTCTAATTTTCCTTTCAATCCAAGTAGCTGGTTAAGGTAGCCAAGGGGCATTTACAAATTTAAAAAGAAAAAAAAACTTTCTCTACCTCCCATGACTCTCATCTCTCTTCCATTTGTCATCTCTCTCCATCCACCGTTCTTTTCGAATTCAGCTTCTTTTCCATACCCTTCCGGCCTTGGCCTCTCCCTTACCCAAAACTACATCGTTTTGGGTGTATATGGGAGGGGTGATCTTTTTTTTTTTTGTCAAACTAATAATATTCAGGGTCTTAAAGTATTTTTTTCAATAGCATCTAATACTCAAAAATGATTTTTTGCGCACTATGTAGCATAAAACAATTTTTCAATATCACCCAGTATCTGATAAGCTATACCCTAAACTATTTTAGTTACAATGAGCAGCCTCTAAATCCCATTCAGCACAATAAATTATTTTTCTAGTGGCAACAAGTAACGTCTAAAATATTTTTCTAGTTTCAATGAGTATCTTAAATTTAGGATATTGAGTGTTGGATGCACTCAAATTTAGTTTAGGATATAGAATGTTATTGGAAAAGTACTTTAAGATGCAGCTTGCCAGATGTTGGGTATTACTGAAAAATTATTTTATATTATATAATGTATAAAAAATTATTTTAGAATATTGAATTTCACTAAAAAAAAATATTTCAAAACCCAGAATATTATTTTGAAAAAAACAAGTGGATTTTTACACCCAAAACGATGTAATTTTGGGTATGGAGAGGGCAAGGACCAGAAGTGCGTGGGAGGGAAGTTGGATCTGTTCTTTTCACTCATTCTTTCGGTCTCTCTCATCTCAACCTCCCCAGCTCAAGTGCTTGCCTAAGAAGAAGGCAAAGGCCGGAGGACTGTGTTTCTGAATTCACGAACGGAACGTGTTGAACTAGAGCAGAGATGACCTTTTCGCAAAATACAGGACTCAGTTTAGCTTTAGCGATTTCTATAATCCGATTCTTCTAATTACCATTGTCATATAACAATTCTCCTTAATTTCAGGAACAAAAATTAACGAGCTTATAAAATAGAAAGAAAAGCTAGCCAGATCCCTTTTTAAAAATTCTTTATCGGCGAGTACTCCTCATATATATATATATATATATATATAGTCAGACGTCTTCATCGGCGAGTACTCATCCAGTTTTCTTCGTTTTACTTGGATTCCTTCTGGGGCTGGTGGTGCCGTCGCCGCCGTCACGGCGGAGATTCCCATCGTTGAAGATCAACAAGTCGTCGTTCGCTTCTTCATCGTCTTTTTTGGTAGCAACGCGGATGCAAGAGCAACGGTCCATGGATGCGAAGAAAGCAGTGGTGACTCCATTGATGAACCACATGGCCACACCATCGAGCTTTCCACAATTAGCGGGAGAGGGCTGGCTTGAGGACGACAACAATGATCAGACCCTCAGTTCCTCAGGATTTGATTGCAGAGTGAAGAAGCCGGAGCAACAGGATGTGGTAGTGGCAGTCATGGAATTTGCATCTACCTTCAATCTCTCGCCTCAAGATTAAGATGATGGCAAGCACCTGAGCTGGGGAGGTTGTGTGAGAGAGAGAGAGAGAGTGAAAAGAATGGTGGGCAGAGAAAGGTGACAGATGGAAGAGAGATGCGAACGATGAGGGGTAGATAAAGTCTTTTCCCAAAATTTGAAAATCTCCTTTTGCTACCTTCAGAGAAATCTAATAATATACAAATTCAAATCATTAATTTGCCTTATTTATATTTTGAGAGTATTTTAGGATTTTCCCTTTTTAAAATATCACTCGATCAAAACATTACTAGCCCACTTGTACCTCACCATTGAGGAACTTTTCCGGTATCTATCCTTTGATACGGACTGAAATCTCATTCCATCTAGATCTAGATGATTTATATTTGATTTTTTAATTAATTTTTTTTAGATAAAAAACATTTTTGAAACAAATATCATTTAAAATATTATCTTTATCTTAAATTTTATACTTATTAAAATAATTTTTCTTCAAAAATTAAAAATTAAAAATTAAAAAAAATAAATTTAAATCATCCAAATTCTATCCAAACAATCTACATATAAGGGGCTCTCTCTGCCCATCCATGAAACACTCTCATTGTTTATCTTCATGTACTCTTATGCTGCTGAAAGGATGCAAATGCCTATACAATATTTTGTAAGGACACAGGATACGATAGTCAGGTGTCAGGAACAAAACAGCTAAGCATCCTTACAAAAACAAACAAAAAATCAAAATAAAGATATGACAGCCTATCTCTTAAAGGGATAGTTTTTTGGATAACTCCATCGTACAATGTGCTTGTTTGTTTGTTTTGACGTTTGCGCGTGAAATCAGATTTGAACGGTGGTAAAGAGGGACTTGAACAGTGAAAAGTTAAAATAGGTATTTGGTTAAGTGATGAAGTGAGTGTTTGGGATTGCTTTTTTGGTCCAATAAACCCGTTTTGGGAACAAAAAGCCCAAATGTAAATGGGTTACGTTTTGGTGATGTTTGGTTCAGCGTTTTGAAAAAAAAAGCCCGAATAGAGCCCGATTTCAATAAGCTCGGATAAGAAGCTTTTTGCAAATGCATTTTGGTGTAACTGTTATTATGGGCATTAATGGCCTGACAATGCATATGTACGAATTGCATTATTTTTTTCCCACTGTCTTCACTTTCAACCGAAGCACATCACCATTACTGGATCTCCAAAGCTCGTCCACCATTTTCGACTGGATCTCCAAAGCTCGTCCCTCTCTCGCTCGGTGGCCGGAAAATGGTGAAGCCGTGGTGTTGGAGAAGTTGAAGCCGAGTCTAGTGGTTGCGGTGGTGTGGCTGGTCGTTCGAGTTATGAGAATCTTCCAATTTGCAGTCTAAGCTGGACTGTTGGTGGAGGTGAGCTTCGACGGTGTCTTGCGGTGTTAGTTCAGCCATTTTGAGCAGTCCACGGTGGTGGATCTATTGTTTGTTGGCAATTTCAGGCAGTGTAGAGTCTAGTGTTGCGAAGTTGTCCTCCGGTCGTCCGTCGGCGAGTATGCTGTGCGCACTGCTGTTGGTCCTCCCTCCATTTGCAAGGTAAGCTTCACAAGTGGCATTTTAGATGAGTTTTGAGTTTTGAATCGTGCCTTTCGTTCGGTGTCTCTCTGTCTGGTTTTTTTTTTGGCAGCTACTGTTATACGTCGTGGCTCTGTTTTGCTTTTTCTTGTGGGTGAACTCTGTTGCATTGAGATGTCATGGCTCTATTTTGCTTTTGCTTGTGGGTGAACTCTGTTGCATTGAGATAATACAGTGTGGCTTGGAGTCAGCTTTTGTTAGGCCAAATTTATATAGAAACTCTTGACTAGAAAATTGAGACATGTTGTCGATTGATTTCTTGGTAAAAATTTTGAGAGAAGTAGCTGTAAAATTTATGAATAAGATGATTCTATAATGTCTTAGCCTTCAACATTGAATGAGAAAACGGAATTAGATAAAGAAGGCAGGCGCTGATTGTTTTATCCAAAAAATAAGTCATTGTAGGCTATTCATGGTTTGGTTTTCTTACCCCTGGTTAAATCAGTTGACCACACACAAATTCATAAAAATGAATGAATTTTGATTTAAAAAAAAAGTAAAAACGAGTAAATGATCATAGTCATCACTTGTTTACAAATTCATGGAGTGAAGGGAATTTTCAATTTTGTCTCTTGCTAATCAACTACACAAAACAATTTCGAGCTCAAGGAGGCACCGAGGCAGCATGTACCTAATAATAGCAACCTTCTTTGTCCTGAACTTTTATCTCTGTTCTTACTCCATTCAACAAACTGACAATCATATTCCTCAAAAAAGCATACAGAGTAAAGTAAGCCCTTTCTCGTTTCGGCTCTTGCAAATACATTATAGTATTATGTAGTTACTTTGTCAAGAATAGAATCAAGAAGAAACTATTCATTAGTGTCCATTCCTTTATTTGAATTCGATGGACGTTCTACTTATATGCGTATGGATATGCAGTATGCACTTTGGAAATGACACAAAAAGTGGGGGGAAGAAAAGTGTGGACAATTAGTCTGTCTTACATATGTCATTACATGGCGCCTCTAAAAATAAAGTTGTAGGAAAAAAAATAATAAATGCAAATTTCAAAGCCTATGATAGAAAACGACTCAGGCACGGGGGATCATGTAATAAATGAAGGTGCCTTTCATAAACTTTGATTGGCTCATATTTTGATTAATGTTGTTAGTTATGGGTCAGTAGAGGGCCAAAGGTCTTTTAAGTTTTCTTAAAATGATTCTTGCGGAACCACATATGTATGATTTGATATTTTCTAATGTTGAAAATGTGGTTTGGTATCACGTGGAAGATAGATTCATTATTTAAGCTTATGATTGAATGCTATATTCTGGATTTTTTGGAGCTCAAGGCACAAGTGTATTAATTAATTACGGTTTAGTTTGTGAAACATTTAGAAATGTTTTATTATCTATGATAGGTTTTATATGTTCAGTCTGTCTCTTTTCTATCATGGATAAGTCTATTAAGTGGTTTTAATTCTTTTATATTGATATTGTTATTGCATACTGTTTACAAATTTCAAAATTTTAGTCATTATTTATATTTCTTCCTCGTTGCCCCTGGCTCACAGTAATTGTAAAAACATTTGACTTTTACTGGGGGGTTAGGTGTTTGGTTACACACACAAACACATCACAATCATGCTTAGTTAACTATTTGCTGTCAAAGAGTTAGCTAGCAATTAAAGTTTCATGGGTGCAGCAGTTTGGAAATGGTTAAGTAATTAACTAGTTTAGGGGAGCCGGTTAGGATATAAACATGCATTGTCTTTATGTTTAAGAAAAAGGGAAATGAGTATTTTGCAGAATTATATAGTTATGTTGGCTAAAGTTGCATGATATTGATTCTTCTATATGTCATAAACATTTATGTAAAGTGAAACTTTTCCATAGAAAGATGAATGATAGAGCGTTATGGGATGATGTGTCCACTGAGATATTTGTCTACGCCATGGTTGACCAAATCTTAAAAAAAGAACGACGGGGGTTGTCTTTTTCAAAAGATGGTTGGGAAGCTATTATGGCTACATTCAACGAGAAAACTGGGAAAGCGTATGACAAGAAACAGTTAAAAAACAAGTTTGATATGTTAAGGAAGGATTTAAGGACTTGGGATGCGTTAATAAAAGAGACCAGTGTGGGCCGAGAGCCTGGAACCGGAAATGTCGTTGCTTCGGCCGAGTGGTGGCAGCGCAAATGTCAGGTTAGTGATTCCTACTGAAACTTATAATTCAGTAGCCTCAATCACCTTTTGTAATATAGTTAATGGCTTTGTTACTTGTCTTTCGGAGTATAGAAAGTTTCGCCGTTCAGCCCTCAGGAACGAAAGAGAATTGAGGCTTATATTCAAGGATGTCGTGGCAACAGGTGAGGATGAATTGAATCCGTCGTTCATACGACACAGACAAAGGATGCAGAGGAAGAGGATGTGTACCGACCTACTATGGTCGAGGAGGAAGGTTCAGGGGACAGCGAGGATGAGAATTTTGGGGTTGACCCAGCACTTAGCACAGGAGTGACAGATGAGCTAGCGAGTGTTGAGTTATCCTCCCAAACCCCTCCCTCTGGTCCAGGCGCATCATCTGGTGCAACTAATTCTGGAAGTCAGGGAAAGCGGAAACGATTTGATCTCTTTGGGAAGAAAAAGAAGCAGAAGATCCCAGCGGCAAAGCAGATTGCGGATGTGGTTAGTGTCATGGCAGAAGCATCGAAGAGTAGATCTACAACCATCAGCGAGATTCAAGCAAGGAGTGTTGATGCCGCTATTGCAACCTTGATTGAGTTGGATGAAGTGCAAGAAGATGAGGACTTTCAAATCCACTGCTTCAAGGTCATCATGGACAAGACTAGTCGGGACACGTTTTTCTCACTTGTTAAGCGGAAGAAGGATAGCGTGATTGCGTGGCTGCGTTATATGGTTGCGACCCTTGATTGAGTCGCTACGAATTATGTTCTTAACTATCGATATGCATGCTTCGTATTTTGTTTATTGTTAACGACCCTTGCATTGAACTTTATGGCTAAATAGTTTAGTGTTTATTGTATGCATGCTTCGTCTTTTGTTTTTACTCGACCAACAATGCTAATTTCAGATATATATTATGTATATTTTAATCCAACGTTCGTTTTATGAATTATGTTTATGTTATATACGTTTGCAACCAATGCATAGGTTACAGCTGCAATGGAAAATTGGATGGAGGAAGAAGACGACGACTCTCAGATACTAGCTCTTATCGATGAAGAGATAACAGAGTATGAACAAGTAGCTGCGTTAGTGTGTCAATATTGGATTCCTTTCATGTGTAAAGAACCTCAAAAAATGGGTTCACGACCCGGTCATTTATTTGTCCAAGATATTTTGGCTGAGCATGAATCACAATGTCATGACATGTTTAGAGTTGAAAAACATGTATTTTACCGGTTGTGCAGTAAATTGGTCGAACATGGGTTACAACATTCTAAGAATGTCGGGGTCGAAGAAATGGTTGCGATGTTTTTGCTCACAGTTGGCCTGGCGTCGGTAATAGGATGGTTCAAGAGTTATTTCAGCATTCAGGGGAAACTGTCAGTCGGCTATTGCACTTGGTACTAGAGGCTTGTTTTAGCCTAGCTCGAGAATATATCAAACCCTTTGATCCCGAATTCAAAGGATGCCACCCAAAAATCCTCCACGATCCTCGCTATTATCCCTACTTTAAGGATGCCATTGGAGCCATAGATGGAACTCACATCAAGTGTGTGATCACTGGTCCCAACCGGGAAAGATATATCAGGAGAAAAGGTTATACAACACAGAACGTAATGGATGTATGCGATTGGGATATGTGTTTTACGTTCGTGTTGGCGGGTTGGGAAGGATCTGCACATGACGCTCGTGTGTTTGAAGCTACTGTCTCAAATCCAGCTCAGAATTTCCCTCATCCACCTGCAGGTATATTTTAAGCCCATTTAGTATAATTACTTTCTGTGCGCACTTTGCTTAATCTAACACCTTCAAAATGATTTGAGACATTCATTAGGCAAATATTACTTAGTCGACGCTGGATATCCCACACCAGTTGGGTATCTTGGTCCCTACAGATGTAACCGTTATCACCTGGCAGAATTTCAACGTCGTCCTGGTTTGGCAAATGCTAAAGAGACCTTCAATTACTATCATTCAAGTTTGCGGTCAACTATTGAAAGGACTTTTGGCGTATGGAAGAATAGATTCGAATTATTGCAAAAAATGCGCAAATACTCCTACCCAACGCAAGTCCGCTTAGTTGTGGCAACTATGGCCATTCATAACTTTATTAGGAGAAATTCTCAGAATGATGTTGATTTTGGCGAAGCAAAGAGTGCCAATGTAGCTCAGGAAGATGATAATACTGTAGACGATTCGGCTTCCTCGTCCAATGTTGCTGCAACGTCTTCAACTAGAATGAATCGCATTCGTGACATGATTACACAGCAACTTGTACGGAATTTATGATCCCAATTAGTTATGTAATAGTTTTTTGTGAAATTATGTAATTTCCTAGGTTATTTGGTTTTTTGAGCTCAACGTTACCTACGTTTGGACTTCGTACTACAATTGTGGCCATTGAAATTCTAGATTGGGAATTATTTGCTCTAGTGGCATAATAGAGTGAATCAAAATGTGTTTATGCTGTTATAATTTCTGAAATTTCATTCCTAGTTTGGACTTCATTTTACGATTTACAAGTTTGCATTTTAGATATCTTCCAGGCCCAGATGATGTTACTGTTGGATATCGCATATATGATCTATCTAAAATTTGAAGAATATACAAATGCCCTTCAACTTTTTATTTTTAAAAACGCACTTATACAATCGCTAATCCAAACATGTTTTGACTTATGAAAAAGCACGTTTTCAATCGCTCATCCAAACATAAATCACGAATCAAAAATTCACTTTTCTTTTAAGTCATTTTTAATAAGTCAGAATCACAATAAGTCATTTTTTCTATCGCTATCCCAAACACACACGAAATTTGAGATAAAAAAAGTCATAAGTTGAAAAAAGTAATAAGCCTTAAAATGAAGCTTATTGGAGCTTATATATGTGTGTATAAAATAATATTGATAGGAGTATTTTTATATCTTTGGGAATCAATGATGTACTCAAAATCACTTCTAATCACAAAATTTCTTTTATGAAAAATGTTCTAAATAATTTTCTCTTTCTTTAAATAGTAATCTTCTGCTAATTAGAAAATACTTTAGGATAAACGTTTAGGCAAGTTTTGAGTTTTATCCATATATGACTGTAGAAATGTAGAGAATAATTAATAATTAATAATTAATTTTAATCAGTTTAGATTTATTATTTAGTTGTTTTATGATTTTATAATCAATTTATTTTATAAACATGTCATAAATTAGTTTCTATATAGTGTTTTTACCTATTAAATTTAGTTTAAATAATTTATTTGGATTATTGGAGATATTATTGAGGTTTTAATCAGTTTATTTTGTTAGATTTTGAGCTATGTGAAAATATGAGTTAGGATTTAATATTAAAATTAGAGTTTAATATAATTTATAAAATTTAAGTTTAAGGTGCACAATAGAAAAAACTTTTGGAATGTACCAATTTAAATTAGAATTTGATATAACTTTATTAAAATTGTACCATTGCCAAATTTTCAAAGTTAATTTTTGAGAAAATTGTGAAAAAATCCCTCCGTGAGTAGATATCTTCCCATGTCCTATTTAACAATTAAGTTGCCAATGAGGACTTTTTTCACAATTATCCCTTCATTTTTTTCATTTTTCATAATTTTTACAATTTTTTCTCTTCAATAATACAAAAGCCACTTGTACAAAAGTTAAACCAAACATCATTCACTTTTATATAAGTTACTTATCCAATTGTCAATCCAAACACTCATCATTTTACCCAATCTAATTTTTTTTCAATTTTAAGATTCCATAAGTCTAAGTAAAAATAAGTTACTTATTCAATCGCCAATCCAAACACACACAATTTCACTTAACCCCAGTGACTTTTTTTTTTTTATTTAAATAAGGATAACAAAATTATGAATTTGTTTTCCAATAACAAAAAACCAGAGTGAAATTATATTTTGTTCGTAAATGATCAAAATGCCGTCCTTCCCTCATATGTATACTTTTTATTTTAATTTGCTAAAATTAATTATTTTAATTCATATCTATACTTGTAAGTTTTTTTTTATTATTAGTTATTAAAATTCATATTGCACTTGTAAAAAAATGAACAAGGGCAAATTAGTTGTTTATTAGCAAACCAAAATTTCACTTTGATTCTTTGGTGCTACAATGTAAATTTCATTATATTTTGGTCTTTAAGTGAAATAAAGTGACGTGTATGGGTATGAAAATATGAAATGAATCACTCCCTTACATATTATGTTGATGACACGTAATTTTCACATCACGAGAAGTGTTGTATTGTGTAATGTGCATCATGACATGGACCCTAATGCAAAGATCATTTGAAGCCGAAATGAAATTGAATTTAAGAGATCAAGCTAGTGTGTGGATAGAAGTTCTAAGCACGTACAATTATTGGGCCACAACTATCACAATTAATGCAAGGCAAAGAAGTGTGTCGGTAAAAGTTCTGAGCTAAACATCATATATTAAAAAATTAAGGTTCTAAACAAAACAAACGGATAAATTGTCATGTCACACAATTCTTGAGCAAACGTACGGACAAGATCAACCTCTGATTACCAATATTTATTATTATTTTTAATTTAAAAACGCCTGTAAATGTTTTAGAGGATCTCTACCAAGCATAAATGGAGAACTGAGGTTCCTTTGGCCCCAGAACATCGCAAAAGATAGTAGAACCAAATAGAAGCCTTTTCATTTCACTCCAATTGCTCTCTATCAATTTCCATTACTTTCAATTAGTAATATCTTCAAAACCGAAATTCCCCCATCAAAACCAATGCTTCCACTTTCAGCAATCAAGACCTCTGGTGTTAAACGGACTATCCATAGCAAGGCTTCAACCTTTAGTGTTTCTAATCAAAACAATAATGCTCGTGGATCAGCAAATCACTTTGAACCTTCAATTTGGGATTATGATCATATCCAATCGATGAGAAGTGATTTTGTGGTATGGCCTGTTTCACGTTAATTTACTTTGTTTGTTGAAATTTTATTCCCCATCATGATGATCGATTCTCTAATTTTTATGACCCACAATTTATGATGGCCCAACTTTAAATTGTTATAGGAAGAATCGTATATTGGAAAAAGAGATCAGTTGAAGGAAGAAGTAAGAGGGATGCTCTTGACATTGACAAATCCTGTGGAACAACTTGAGCTCATTGATTACATGCAAAGATTGGGGCTGGCTTCTCATTTTAGCCAAGAGATAAGGAACATAATGGAAAAGATTAACAATAATGACACGTTAATAATAAATAACAACTTATATGCCATGGCTCTTGAATTCAGACTCTTAAGACAACAAGGCTATTATGATGTTTCATCAGGTATATATGATTTTTTTTTCACAAATCATATTCTTCTCATAAATCACATCATTACTGAGAATATAATATTCTTGATATGTAATTGCATGCTGGTTATTTTCAGAGATATTTGATGGATTCCTAGATAACAATGGTAATTTTCATTCTCGCCTTTCGGGTGATATCAAGGGTATGCTATCTTTGTATGAAGCTTCTTTTCATTCAATGGAAGGTGAAATAGTATTGGATAAAGCAAGAGAGTTTTGCTCAACTCATATCAAAGAATTTGTGAACAAAAGCAGTGATGAAGAAGAAGAAATATTATTCTTGGCTAGCCATGCTCTAGAGCTTCCACTAGATTGGAGGATACCAAGACTAGAAACTCGGTGGTTCATCGATGTTTATGAAAGAAGACAGAACATGAGCCCTACTTTGCTCGAGCTTGCTAAATTGGACTACAATATTGTACAAGCTACCCACCTAGAGGAAATGAAACATGCGTTAAGGTGAAAATAATTAATCATATATATACTCGATAGGAAATTTTAACTATGTTTAGACCTTCGAACTCTTACAATGATTTACAGTTTGTTGGTTGAATTTCTAAAGTAAAATTTTCTGTCTCCTATGAAATTTATTTCACAAATATACAACACTTTGTTTATTTTACAATTCAAGCTAATAAGATTATGAGTTTCAAACATATTTCTCAATGGTTTTCTTTTGAGCTTGCAAAATTGATAGAACTACCAGAAGAAGTTTACTAAGATTGAAACCTTCAAAACATTAAAAAAGAAAACAAAGAGAAAATATGCTTATTACTAATAAGCCAATCCTTTCACCTAATGTTTTTTTTATTTGAAGATGGTGGAAAAAAACTGGACTTGGAGAAAAGCTGAGTTTTGCAAGGGATAGAATGGTTGAGAACTTCACTTGGGCAGTTGGTTTGGCTTTTGAACCACAACTTGGAAATTTTAGAAGAGTGATATCAAGGCTTGGTGCATTGATAACTATAATTGATGATATTTATGATGTTCATGGCACTTTGGAAGAACTAAAACTTTTCACAGAAGTGGTTAAGAGGTAAGTAATTTATATTTATGATATATATATATATATATATATATATATATATATATATATATATATATATATATATATATAATCGTCCTTTAATTGTCCCATATTTATTACAATTTTTATACCTCTTTTATGACATAGATGGGATATAAATGCCATGGATGAACTTCCAGATTACATGAAAATATGTTTCCTTGCACTCAACAACTTTATCAACGAAGAGGCTTATGACTTCCTCAAAGAAAATGGACGCAACATCATTCCATGCCTTAAGAAAGTGGTATGCTGTGATTTAATATATTGCTTTCATCTTTTCTTATTATTTTATATAACATAAATTAATTAATCATGATATATTCACTTTTTATATATTTACTTTTGCGTCCAATTTTTTCTTGGGAAAATCCCTACAAAATACCGCCAAAATTGTAAAATTCCGTTTCAGTGCAGTGAATTCCAAAAACCCAAATCAGTCTTGTGTTAGTACGGAATGAACAATGCGGGGGTGCCAAAAGACGATTTTACCCTTCATCCCTCATTCTCGCCACTTTCAGAATAACAACACGAGTCTATCAATTAACAACTCCAGTTTCATCTTTTTACTTTCACAATAACAATACCGGTCTTATTATTAACAACATCATATTCTATATTAACAATTTTCATTTATTATTTCACAACTTCTTAATTTAAGTTTCAGAACTAATAACAACACCTCTTTCTTTATTAACAACCCCATATTTTACATTAACAACACTATATTTTGGAGAGGCGAATATATGAAATAATAAAGCAGAGTTGTTAATCAAGAGTCCGGAGTTATTAATTAAGAGACTCGTGTTGTTATTCTGAAAGTAGCGAGAATAAGGGCTGAAGGGCAAAATCGTCTTTGGCACCCCCGCACTGTTCATTCCGTACTGACAAAGGACTGATTCGGGTTTTTGGAATTCGCTGCACTGAAATAAAATTTTGCAATTTCAGAGGTATTTTATAGGGATTTTCCCTTTTTTTTTCTTTTTTTTTTCAGTGGGTTGATCTCTGTAAGTCGTATCTGGTTGAGGCAACATGGTACCATAATGATTATAAACCCAGCTTTCATGAGTACCTAGAAAATGCATGGGTAACAATTGGTGTACAAGTCATACTTTTTCATGCCTATTTTTCAATTCCTAATTCAACAAATAAGAAGGACTCGATTGGGCTAGAGGAATATTCCAATGTTATTCGCTGTTCATCAACTATTATGCGCCTCGCCAATGATTTGGGAACAGCTAAGGTATCATGATGCAACCCTTTCTTACTTGATTAACCACTGAGTATTGCATGAAATATGGTATTGATTTTCCACTTATATTTAATTATGCAGCGAGAAAAGGTGACTGGAGACATACCCAAATCAGTTGAGTGTTGTATGAATGAAAGTGGAGCTTCTGAAGCTGATGCTCATAGGCACATAAATTCCTTGATATGTGAAACTTGGAAGAAGTTGAATAAAGAAGTTAGCAATTCTTCTTATAATTCAAGGAGTTTCATTCAGGTTTCTATGAACCTTGGAAGGACTTCGCTCCACTTGTACCAACATGGAGATGGTTATACCATTCAAGATGATGAAACAAAAAATCATGCAATATCACTGTTTTTCCAACCTATTGTAATTTAATTTGATGCAAAGACTCCTTTTTATTTTCTTTTTGTATATTTCAATATGACTCAGTCAGATTGAAGCATTGTGGAACCCAACTAATATAGTTATCTCAAAGACATGTTCTATATTTACATGAATGCAAAACTTATACTTCATGCTTAACAGTTAATGGGTCAATGCCCCTTCTACTTTGACCACCACCTATTGGTTGTAATAACTTTATTTAATTTTCTTATGAGTGTATGTGCAAGAGTTTGTTAAACATTTTAATTTGAACCTGTTGTTGGTAATTTAATCTATGCCATATTCCATATTTTGGGTCTCGAAGTGCAAGAGTTCATTTAAAAATTTATGGGTGACGACCAAATGATTGTAAACGCTTTATAACGATGGATTTACATGCTTTTTTATCATTTAATCATTAAAAGCGTAGAAGTTGCTGAGTTAATTCTAAATTAATAATAAGTTCTTCAACATAATAGCGCTGACTGGATTTTTTTTGGGACTACATGATTGTTTCCCTTAAACTAATCAATTATTGCCTATGTACGATGGACATGATGTGCATTGTTAATCCCAATAATTGAAGCGGGTAAATTATTGATGCATGACCGACATATTCACAAGATCTTTTTTATATATATTTTTGCATTTTGTTATCATCAACAAAGATTTTATCAAGGGAAAATCCCTAAAAAAGACTTGAAAATCATGAAAAGACAGACAAGTCACCTGAATTTCTGAAATTCTGCAGAGGTGTTTAGTAACTTGTCAGGGATTTACAAATTCAAATGAAATAACAAATTTATCCTTACTTATTTTTTTATTAAAATAATAAATGTCCGGGAGACGGGGGCTCCGGCTAGGGAATATTTGGCTTTGGGAATAATTCCCAAAGTGATGGGGTGGGGGTTCGAACCCCCCACCACTTTCATGCACAAAAAGTGCATTACTACTAGGCTAGTAAAGCCTTTTAATATATAGACTGCAAAAATTATATATATAATAACCTTTGATTTTTAACTAAGCAAACCAATAAATTTAAATAAGGAATTGACAGATTGATAAAAAAAATTAATAAGTTCATCTAAGGATTTCACAACTTTTGTTTTTTAAGCAAAAAATCCACATACTCTCTCAGGCCATTCACCAATTTAGATATGGAATTCCGGAGTTCATATGAGGAATTAACAAATTGAGACAATGATTTCACAACTTTTATTTCAACCAAAAATTCACTTTCGCTCTCAGGCCATTCACAAGTTTAGATGAAAAATTCCCAACTTCAGATAAGAAATTGACAACTTGAGATAACGAATTTCAACTTTTGTTTAAGTAAAAAATTCACTTGCACTCTCAGACCATTCGCAAGTTTAGATACATAATTACCAAGTTTAGATAAGAAATTTGCAATAAGGAATTCACAAGCTCAAATAAGGTTACGAATTTTTATTTAAGATTGTGAATTCCTGATCTAAACTTAGATAAAAATTCCTTATCTGAAGTTAGAAATTCTTCATCTAAACTTAGATAAAAATTCGTGATAAAAATCGTGATAGAAATTCATTTATTTATCTCAAGTTGTCATTTATTTATCTAAACTTGGTAATTATATATCTAAACTTGTGAATGGTTTGAGAGCACAAGTGAATCTTTTACTTAAATAAAGGTTGTGAATTCGTTATCTCGAGTTGTTGATTTATTATATAAAGTTGTGAATTATTCATCTAAACTTGTGAATGGTTGAGAACGAAAGTGAATTTTTGGTTGAAACAAAAGTTGCGAAATCATTATCTCAATTTGTTAATTCCTCATATGAACTCGGAAATCCCTTATCTAAATTAGTGAATGTTCTGAGAGAGTAGATGGATTTTTTGCTTAAAAAACGAAAGTTGTGAAATCCTTATATGAACTTATTAATTTCTTTTATCAATCTACTAATTCCTTATCTGAACTTGTTGGTTAGCTTAGTTAAAAATCAAATGTTACTATATATATATATATTTTTTTTTTTTTTTGCACTACATATATTGAAAGGCTTTGCTAGCCTGTGGGGGCTTCGAACCCCAACCCCCCAACACTTTGGGAATTATTCCCAAAGCCAAAGAAACTTGGTAGGAGCCCCCGCCGGCTGCCGCAGGTAGGGAGGCCAGCCGGCGGGGTAATTATTATTTTAATAAAAAAATAAGTAAAGATAAATTAGTCATGTCCTCTGAATTTGAAAATTCCTTATCAGTCCCAAAGCACCTTTATAGGATTTCAGAAATTCAAATCATTTATCTCTCTTTTCATGATTTCTAAGTCCTTTTTGAGGATTTTCCCTTTTATCAAACTTACTGTTAAGTGCTAAAAGATGAATGATATTTTTTGTCTCTGAACAAATTCCTGGTGTGCACTGTTAAACCCAATCATTGAAGCTGGTAAATTATTGATGCATGACCGACATATTCACAAGATTTTTTTTATATATATATTTTTGCATTTTGTTATCAACAAAGATTTTATCAAACTTACTGGTAAGTGTTAAAAGATCAATGATGTTTTTTGTCTCTGAACGAATTCCTGATGCGCACTGTTAA
This sequence comes from Inga leiocalycina, assembly GCA_963242795.1. Taxonomy (NCBI): domain Eukaryota; kingdom Viridiplantae; phylum Streptophyta; class Magnoliopsida; order Fabales; family Fabaceae; genus Inga; species Inga leiocalycina. The sequence continues at coordinate 55,787,550 of OY725326.1, read as the reverse complement.
ACCCAATCATTGAAGCTGGTAAATTATTGATGCATGACCGACATATTGACAAGATTATATATATATATATTTGCATTTTGTTATCAACAAAGATTTTATCAAACTTACTGGTAAGTGTTAAAAAATCAATGATGTTTTTTGTCTCTGAACGAATTCCTGATGTGCACTGTTAAACCCAATAATTGAAGCTGGTAAATTATTGATGCACGACCGACATATTCACAAGATTTTTTTATATATATATTTTTGCATTTTGTTATCAACAAAGATTTTATCAAACTTACTGGTAAGTGTTAGGAGATCAACGATGTTTTTTGTCTTTGAACGAATTCCTGATGTGCTAAACAGAACTTTCATTACTTTGATTCAGAAAGGCAACACTGCTCAACCCTTTAATGACTCCGGGCTAATAACCCTTTGTAATATCCTGTACAAAATCATCAATTAAGGTTTTATGTAACAGATTGCAACCGATGAAGCAAGATGCTATCTCACCTTTTCAAAATGCATTCACTTTATCTGCTCATTCCTTTAACGACTCCGGGCTAATAACCGTTTGCAATAAGCAACTGAGCCTTAATAATGATAAAAATAACAACTAAAATTTGGAATGTCTGAGTTGCTCACTTTATCTTAAATGCTAATTTACTCCAACTTCTTTTTTTTGGATGGTAAAGGAAAATATTTTTGATTGAAACATCAGTTACAAAGCGTAAAAATGTCATATCCCAAATTTATTAGTGTGCAACAGTTCACAAATTTGTCTGAAATAAATATTCTACTAAACTGAGTACTTGGAGCAGAAGTGTTGTAAATGCCTTGAAAGAATAGCACATTTTTAATGTTTGCCAAATGCCAAATAAAATAATAAACTCGTCAAGGTCCAGGTTTGGTTAATAGTGCAATTTCTAAAAAAAAAATTACTTGTACCTGAAGGATATTTTGAAAATTATGTTCGAAATTTTAGGAAAATTCCCCGAAGATACGGGAGAGAGGCTTCTCCATTTCCGTTACCATCCACTTCCCTCCACTTCTTTATTCTCACCGTTAGATTAACTCTGAATGGTTGAGATTTAATATTCTATAAAAATATTATTATAATATTAAATAACAAAAATAATATAAATAAATTTAAATTTGATATAACTGTTCGTATCTTTATATTTTTGTTAACGTATTTTATGTATAATTTTTAATTTGTATAGGATATTGAATCTCAACCGTTTAGATTTAATCTAATGGTGAGAATAAAGAAGTGGAGGGAAGTGGACGGTAAGGGAAGTGGAGAGGCCCCTCTCCCCGAAGATACATGATGGTAGAGACTAGTTCTCCGGACTATATTTGAGGTTTGATTAAGGTATAAATAAGAAAATTACTTCACAAATGAATTTTAAATATTTATTGAATTTTGGCTAATAAAGGATGTTTAGCCAAATTTAATCATAAAAAAACCAAGAGACCAGCTCAATTAATTGGGCTAAACTAGCGGAAAATTTTTTAAGGTTAATTTAGATTCAGAAAAATAATTTTATAGCCAACAAGTGGAGAATTTATTTTAAAGAATGTTTTAAGGGATTATGCTAAAAGACAAAAACCCACTTTTTCTCTCTCTTCTCTCTCCTATGCGGTTTTGGGGGTATGGACCAAGGGAAGATATGTACTCTTCATCATCATCTTCCTCATCTCTCATATTCTCTCTTCTTCTTCTCCATTTTTGGTGATCAAGCAAGGAAAGAGAAAGGGAAAACTTGTATTTTGGGTGAGTAATAGTTCCCATATGCTCTAATCCTCTTCATTAAACGTGTTCATAGTGTTAAGAGCTCCATTTTGGTGGTTTCAGAATTTTGAATAGTGGTGATTTAGGAGTTGGAGCAAATTTGGAAGTTTGAGAATCAAGGTTCTAACTTTGGCAAAGTGAAGAGGTAAGGATTTGATGCTTTTTGAGATATTTATTGTGATTTTTGGATAAGTTTGAGAAATTCTGGAATTTGCCCTGGTTTTGTGTAAATTTTGAATGTTAGTTATAGTTTTGAAATTGGGAAGTGTGTTGATGGGAATTGGGTATTGTGTGTGAATTAGAGACCCAAGAATTAGATTGTGGTTAAAATGGTTTTTGGGTGTTTTAGAGGTTATCAATGTGTTCCTTAGGCAATATTATGTGGGTATGAGCTTTGTGTGAAGTTTGGGAACCATTGGAATTGATTTTGGCAAAGTTGGGATTTTCTGTCAGTTGCTGCGATATGGGCAATCTGATAGCATCACTCGAGTGAGGGGAGATCACACTCGAGTGTTGCTGTGTGTTTGTCCTTTCTCCTTTGTATTTTGCCTGGGTTTTCATGAAGGAAGCTCAAGTGCATTGCTTAAACCGCGAGTAATGTTAGTGATCACTCGAGTGAGCATGGGATCACTCGAATGATGGAGTGAGTTTATCGTTAGGGTTACTCTCAGGTCCTCACTCGTTGGTCAATATTCAAGAGTGTGTTCTGACACTCGCAAGTATGGGCTCCTCACCCGAGTGCCAAGGGTGGTGCTCGAGTGAGCTGTTCCCTCTGATGTTGCATGTGCTCTCGGGTCGTCACTTTCTTTGTTGCACTTTCAAGGACTCGAGTGGATTTGGAGTCATCACTCAAGTGTAAAGCCTTATGCTCGAGTGTTGTGAACACTTTCTGGCCGACGTAGTTGGTCACTGTTAAACACTCGTGAGTAAGAGCCATTCTCACTCAAGTGCAAGTTTCTCATCACTCAAGTGAGGTCATCTTCACTTGAGTGAGTCAGTAAAAAATCAATGTTCTGCTTCCGAAAATGGGTCTTCAAGGTAGTTTCTTCCAACCCTTTTAGCATGTGTTTAGGCCTCTAATGGTCATCCCAAAGAGTCCTAAATGATAACCAACTTAGAGTATTATGGAAATAAGTAATTGGAAAAGAGATTGATTAGTTGTCCCTAATTTGGTAATAGGATTTGACATTTGTCAGACTCGTGAACCCACTGTGCCAAAGAACGTCAGGAAAGATACAGGTAGTGACTCCTCTCTTATACTTTGTGTAAATGTATTGTATGTATGCCTATCATGCATTGTGTTGCTGCTGCTGCTGCTTTGTGATGCATTGAGACGCTTTGTGGAGCTTGTGGTGCTTTGTGATGCTACTGCATAGTGATTACCGCGAAAGCGGGCATAGTGTTTACAGCAAAAGCTGGCATTGAGATTACAACGAAAGCTGGCATAGTGTTTACCGCGAAAGCGGGCATTGAGCATTGTGATACAGCCATGAGTGCTATCGGTTGTGGCGCAAGCCATGACTCATAGTGTTGCTGCTGAACATGATGAACTTACATGCTTTGTGTCTATATATTGTATGAGTGATTTGTTACTACTGGGATTCTTTAGAATCTCATTCTTTCCAATGACTAACATTTCAGACAAGGCGAGTGGCTTAAAAGGGAAGCGGACAACCAGGAGTGATTAGAATCTCTTAGAGAAATTCGGTTGGGGGTTGGTTATCTGTTTTTGGTTTGGGATTACAGATTGTATATGAGATGTAAATAATAATTTTGGATATGTAATACTCATTTTGGGAAACTCTAAACCCATTGTGTGTATATACATGTATTCTGGGGTTGCCGGGATTTTAGTTATGCACTCTGATATTTATGAATTTGATTTGATTTCTCAAGTAATTATATTCGAATGTGAATGTGAGACCAGGCTGAATATCTTTTGAACTGTTTTTTCGGGATACCCCATCGTGAAGATGAGGGATTGTAAATGTTATTTTTGTTTTATTGGTTTCTATTTCACTTGAATTTTATAAACCGAATATAATTACGGTGAAGGGGGTTACATGTTCATCAACTATTTGCGCCTTGCCAATGATTTGGGAACAGCTAATGTATCATGATGCAACCCTTTCCTATATTAACCACTGAGTATTGCATGCAATATGGTATTGATTTTCGACTTATATTTAATTATGCAGCGAGAAAAAGTGACCGGAGACATACCCAAACCAGTTGAGTGTTATATGAATGAAATTGGAGCTTCTGAAGCTGATGCTCAGGCACATAAATTCCTTGATATGTGAAACTTGGAAGAAGTTGAATAAAGAAGTTAGCAATTCTTCTTAAAATTCAAGGAGTTTCATTCAGGTTGCTATGAACCTTGGAAGAATTTCACTCCATGTGTACCAACATGGAGATGGTTTTACCATTCATGATGATGAAACAAAAAATCATACAGCAATATCACTGCTTTTCCAGCCTATTGTAATTTAATTTGATGCAAAGACTCCTTTTAATTTTCTTTTTGTATATTTCTATCTGACTTAGTCAGATTGAAGCATTGTGGAACCTAATTAACATAGTTATCTCAATGACATGTTCTGTATTTACATGAATACAAAACTTATCCTTCATGCTTAATAGTTAATAGGTCAATGCCCCTGCTACTTTGACCACCAACTATTGGTTGTAATAACTTTATTTAATTTTCTTATGAGTGCACGTGCAAGAGTTTGTTGAACATTTTAATTTGAACCTGTTGTTTGGTAATTTAATCTATGTCATTTTCCATATTTTGGGTCTCGAAGTTCAAGAGTTCATCTAAAAATTTATTGGTGATGATCAAATGATTGTAAACGCTTTATAACGATGGATTCTACATTTTTTTTAATCATTTAATCATTAAAAATGTATAAGTTGTTGAGTCAATTCTAAATTAATAATAAGTTCTTCAATATAATGGCGCTGACTGGATTTTTTTTGGGATTACATGATTGTTTCCCCAAAATTAATCTATTATTGCCTGCGTACGATGGACATGATGTGCACTGTTAAACCCAATAATTGAAGCTGTTGAATTATTGATGCATCACCGACATATTCACAAGATTTTATTATTATTATTATTATTATTATTTGTTGGACTTTGGGTCCAAGTCCGCCCTTAATGGATCGGACTATTTGATTAGGAAATAAGTAGCCTAATCAAATAAGAATAAAATCATCATAAAATGCAGATTGGAGAATAATTCAATAATAATTATGGATTTGTTAATTAAGAAACAAATCACCATAATTAGGGAATTAATTGAGAATCAATTAATTGATGTCTTGTAGGGCAAGAAGATGTGCACATGTTTCCTAATTAGTGGCCTCCATAAACCACTATAAATAGGGTGTGCCTCCCCAATTGCAATTCACCCCGCCATTGAGTTTTCTGGCAATTCTCTTCTCTCCTACCATCTTTCTGGTTCTGGTGATCTGCTGTGCAAATCACAATTAGGCTCTAGTAGTCTAATAATTGTGTGGGCACAATTAGGCTCTAGTAGTCTAATAATTGTGTGGGCACAATTATGGAGCATTGGAGCTTTGACCTGGATCCGAACATAGATTCACCCCGATACGCCAGTTCTAATCTCCCTTTTAGTATTATTTTGCATTTTGTTATCAACAAAGATTTTATCAAACTTACTGGCAAGTGTTAGGAGATAAATGATGGTTTTTGTCTCTGAACGAATTCCTGATGTGCTAAACAGAACTTTCATTACTTTGATTCAGAAAGGCAACACTACTCAATCCTTTAATGACTCCGGGCTAAAAATCCTTTGTAATGTCCTGTACAAAATCATCACTAAGGTTTTATGTAACAGATTGCAACCGATGAAGCAAGATGCTATCTCACCTTTCCAAAATGCATTCACTTTATCTGTTCATTCCTTTAACGACTCCGGGCTAATAACCCTTTGCAATAAGCAACTGAGCCTTAATAATGATAAAAATAACAACTAAACTTTGGAATGTCTGAGTTGCTCACTTTATCTTAAATGCTAATTTACTCTAACTTCTTTTTTTTTGGATGGTAAAGGAAAATATTATTGATTGAAACATCAGTTACAAAGCGTAAAAATGTCATATCCCAAATTTTGTGTGTAACAGTTCAAAAATTTGTCTGAAATAATTATTCTACTAAACTGAGTACTTGGAGCAGAATTGTTGTAAATTCCTTGAAAGAATAGCACATTTGTAATGTTTTCCAAATGCCAAATAAAATAATAAACTCGTCAAGGTCCAGGTTTGGGTAATAGTGCAATTTCTAAAAGAAATACGAGTACCTGAAGGATATTTTGAAAATTGTGTTCGGAATTGTAGGAAAAATTCCCGGAGACAGATGATGGTAGAGACTAGTTCTCCGGACTATATTTTGAAAACTTATTTGCGTTTTCGTTTACATTTGTACACCTAACCTAATGCTTCTCTGTAGAAAAAGAGACACATGCACTACATATTACATACCCCCGCCTTTACCCTTCCTAGCCTCCCCTAAAAAAGCAAGGGGTTTTTTTTTTAACATCCCAAATTTCAAATACTAGTTAAATAAGTTAAACTAGCTAAAAAGCTTATTATCGGGGTGAAATTTTAAGGAGATAAGAAAAAAATAAGTACTAAAATTCTTTAATGGCCTAAAGACGTTGAGGAAACACTATGAAATATTATTTTGGTGATTTAGAAAAATTATGAAGAGATTGAATTCCCCAAAAGTGGCCTAAACAAATTTAAAGCTAATTTATGAGAATTAAGGCCCTATTTTCTTGAAACATTGAAGAAAAATAGCTCGAGGTCAATTTCATAGCTCAGAAATTTTTTAAAAAAATTATTTTATAATGTATAGAAGCTAGTTAAGAAAGAAAATCCTTATAAAGGTTTAAGGATTTATTTTGTAATTAGGTACTGGTTAAAAACAAGAATAAAATGGTAAATTCACTATCCCAAGTCCAAGAAATGAATTGGGCCACACCTTAGTCTAAACTATGAAGCCCATTAAGTGCAAGGGCCGAGCAAGAAGACTGGGGTCAGATTGCCGTCAAGTCCAATTAGAATATTAGAAGCTTATGAAGTAATCCTTAACCAAAGCTGTAATGTCAAAAAAAAAAAAAAAACTGACTTACCCTCTCATTTAACTCATTAGCCGACCCTCCCTCATTTGCAACCAGTTAAAAATAATCAGAGTGGGAGAGTGAGCTTGAAGCCGATAGGAACCAGAGGAGGGTCGAGGGTGGAGAAGAGAAAAAGGGAAGCATCCACACACCTGCAAAGCTAGGATCCAACTACGGTAAACCTCCTAACTCTTCTTCTACCTAATATTTAACCATCTGAGGGCTATTTTGAGAATGATGGGCGACTGGAATTTGATGCTAAGTGGAGGAAAAGTAACAATCAAGCTAAGATAATGGTAGATATGAATACAACAAAGCTTAGATGGGAGGGTTGTACTGATGAATGTGTTATTTGGTTCTGGTTTATTATTGCTGAGCCAAAGACTTGCTGTTTCTGAGTGTGAGGCGTCGAATTTCATCTTAGGGAGAGAAAACAAAGTTTTAATTATAAAATATGCAAAGGGCAAGTGTGGTATGTGTTGATAGTGCTAAAGTGGGATTGTCAAAGCTGAAAGTTAGAGGTAGAAAAGTTGCTAAATATTCAAAAATGATGTTGCAATGATGCTTAAAAAGCTAGACAGTTCCAGACTAAATGTGAGTGGGCTGTCCGAAATTATTTTGAGAATTAGAGTATTTGTATGTTAATGGAATTGGATTGTTGGAATTGAAAGGCATATGGTAAGCTTATGCTACATGAAATTCTATTGGGGAAAGTGTTTTAATCTAGTTAAATGGTATGATTTCAGTTGCTGAGGTTGTGAGATAAAATACATACAAATATTAGTCATCATTGGAGATACTTAAGTGAGGATTGAATTTATGTTGTGGAAGCTTAAATTTAAGAAAATAGCCACTGTTTGATGCCTCTCTCTGTCAAATAGCTATCTTAGATGTTTAAGCTTTGCCTAGAGACTTTAAAATAGAGGTTCAAACCTTGTCTTTGAATCTGGTAAACTTTTGGAAGCGTATCAAGAGGGATGCTTGAATTTTAGAGCTAGAAACTGATTTAATGTTTGTTTTTAGTGCTTCTAAATTTTAAACGACTATTTTAGATGGTTAAATGATGTCTAGATGTGTGTATGAAGTGTTGGGTAACAATGGATGTAAAATACATAAACTCCTCTCTCTACCCTGATTTGGACAGCACGGTTTTGGTAAGAGGAAGTTAAATAATGGTCTTAAGTTCCTAAATTACGCATGCAAGTCTATAGGTTTCTTTGTAGTGATTGAGGACTGTAGAATTGAATCCTATAAGCCTTCTAGCTCTGTTTTGTCCCACCACTGTTTGGATAAGAAAGAGCTTGACTTTTATAGTTTAGAGCTTAAAAATGAATTCCTCATGCCAAGTTTTGTGAGAATAGCATGAGGGCAGAATTTAAAAGCAAGAATTATAGGTAAAGAAACAAAGTTAAAGAATTAAGTATATAAAAGGACAGTTGGGACCATGGGGAGAGATTTATTATGCGATGGTTATGTACCGAAGTTTAGGCATTAATTAATCTGTTCTACATGAATAATTAATAGAATTTGATAATTGCTTTCAAGACCAAAGAGGAGGCAAAGCAAAGGAAGCACAAGCAAAAGGAGATAATTGGGAAGAAGAATCAAAAGGTAGTGAAAGTTACTCTTATATAGTTTGTGTTTGGTTGCTTGCATGTTTATTTTCCATGTATGCCGTAGTTAGGCCTTTGAATATGTAATATCCTTACTTAAGTTTGTGTCATGGCCATGTGTATATGCTTGTAAGGTGTTGTTCTTATATTGGCTATTTACATACTTAGTTAATTACCACTACACATTATATGTTGAGTTAATGTTTTGCTACTAAGATTTCTGCGAATCTCACCTATTTGCTCCCATGTACCAACAATAAGGGCAAGTACTCCTAAAGGAGAAAGCTTGAAGGTGGAAGCACTTGAGAGGCTTGTTTTGATTACTTTACTATTAAAGTTCATTTTGTTTAATGGCTATTGTATGGATTTATTTAAGATTTTCATAAGTTAATTATATATTTTGGTATGTATCTATCCTACATAAGGCCATACGGAGGAGCGTGTATGGCTAAGAATGCGTAATTAAGGTAAGTTAGCAAGTTGTTTTATTGATAAGCCATGATTTTGGGAAAGACATTTCGCTGGGGTAACATTTTGTCCACGTTATGAAATTTGGCAGTGTTATGGTACACATTCAGACCTTTAATATGAGTCGTATGTCATAATTTATAGTTGTGCATATTAATAGATATGATTTTTCAAAGATCATCCCGAAATTTTTTATATGCTGCTAAATTCCCCCCTTCCAGATTTGATAATCGGTTGTTTCTGGGTCCAGTGGAACGTAAAAGAACCTTTGTCTTAATTTTTCTGCCAAATAGCTTTCCAAGAGCTAACACTGATGTTGGAGTTATATTTAATAAGTTATGAATTTTAAAAATTTCAGGTAAATTCATTATTCATGATACCCAAGATTTGAGGAAGATTTTTAGTTTCTAGCTTAATCGAAGGTATTTTTGGGTTTCATGTAGTTCTTAAATGGGTAAATATCTCTGATAAGTGCCCCTAGAGTGACGTGTTTCAGGTATATGAAAGATAATGGTTAGGTTTGGATTCTCTCATTTTTCTCTTTCTTATTTCCTATTTAGAATTTTATATTTGCCATTAGATTGAAAAATAGATGGTTTAGATTCGATATTTTATAAAATTATTATTTTAAATATAAATAAATGAATTTAAACTATTAAAATATCATCTCCACAATTTATAAATGCAGTATAAATAAAATTTAAAACTATGAATTCATAAAATATTAAATTTAAACTATCCATTTCTTAATCTAAAAATGAAGATAAATTTCAAAAAGAAAATGAGAAATAGGATTATAAGACTATCCTCTCGTGTTGAGCCATATATAATTTTCATGGTTGTCACCAGATGTATTTATGGGATTTCTAGATGACAAGGGTAATTTTCATTCTGACCTTACGGTTGATATCAACGGGATGCTCTTTTTGTATAAAGCCTCGTTTCACTCAATGAAAGGCTTAATGATGTTGGACAAAGCCAGAAAGTTTCGTTCGATTCATCTATAAGAATTTGTCCGAAAAGACAAAACTCATAGTAAACATTGAATTGTTTGACTTGAATTTTTTCTTTGAAATAGAAAAAGTATTTTCCATTTTCTTCCCCTACAATTCAAACTAACAAGATAAGGGCTTTCAAATGTATTTCTCATTGCTTTATATCCATTTTTTCCTAAAATACCCTTCTTATTGACTCTTACTCCTTTATACATGCCTTATTTTTCTTCATTACACTGAAGAGTTAAATTAATAAAATATTAATAAATACTTTGTTGAAATTGTAAAGATTAAATTGTTTGGGGAAAAAACCAAACTCCTCATGTCATTAGTTTCAAAACGGAGGATAATTTTTTCGCGGGAATTGTATAATCATCAGAAAGGATTTTACTAAATTGAATTACTATGTAAAAAAACAAAGCGAACATCATTATACTTATTATAATACTATTTGTCCTTTATGAAGTAAAAGGTGGGGAAAATAATCGGACTTGTAGAAAGATGTATTCGAGTAGTTTTTCAAGGAATGGGTGGAAGAAGGGCTTCTTTTCGGACAGTGGCTATAGTTTTTGAACCACAATTTGTGTTATATTACTTATATACTGAAGTTTTGGGATAGAAGTCTATAAATAAGTCTAAATTAAATAGGCTATTAAATCCAATTGAGCAAACGTTACAAAAGTATACAAAAAAAAGATAGAATGGTTCTCATGGGCTCAACCACAAATTAAAGGTTTTTCTAGGGCTTTAAGAGGCTGTGGGAAAGTCCTAAGAGCTAAAATGAAAGGGAATAGGGATTTAAATGTAGCACAAGAAAGATCCACATAGAAAAAGAAGATGAGAAGTGTATGTGGATTGTGGACCGAATTGCAATTACTGGAAATTAAAGGTATTAAAATATATAAATATTATAAAATTACAAAACAGTACCTGAAACTAGAAAGGGAAAATTGGGAAGAAGTACCTGACTGAAAAATTATTTGGGGAATGGTAACTGGAATAATGTTAGGCGCCAAGGTCCTACAAGAGAAATAAACATGCATATGAAATGATGAATCTACCCGTGATGAAAACATTCTGAAAAATCAAGCTGAAGGAGGAAACGAGTGAGCGATGGTGGGTTGGTCTATTTGCTTGCCGTAGTAGAGGCGATGACTGAATCTATTATATGTATTGATATGGACGGAAACAAGAAACAGAGAGCTCGTCTCTCTCTTATAGAACCCTAGCTTTTTTTTGCCAGTGATGCCATTCTTAATAATCGCAGCCACCGTTTCCGATAGCCCCCGTTGCTACCATCGCTTAGCAATTTTGTTCATTTTCATATAAATCTAGACCGAGAGCTTCAGTCTCTCTCTCTTACTTTCCTCATCTCTGTCTTTTGTGATCAGAAGTCAATATGTACTCGCAGTTCACTTCATATCTCCAATGTTCTCCTCCATCGATTTCTCTAGCTTCAATTGTTTGTCATCCTCATCGGTTTGATGGAAATTTCTAGGTTTTCCCCCCTTTTATCGTTCATGAGACTTTGTGTATTTTCTCTCAACCTATTTCAAAAGCTCTCTTTTGTTAAATTCTAAACCCAAACCAGGGGACAAAATTGGTTGTGTTGGCTGAATTCCAATAGGCTTGGAGTTTGCTTCAAATGTAAAATTTCATGGGTTGTGAAAATTTTTTTAAAAATCGGTCTGGAAATGTATAAAACCATACCAATATTGATCCGGATTGGAGATGTTATAATTAAATAAAAGTAAATTAATTAATTATATATACATGATACATATATAATAAATCTAATCATTAACATAATAACATCATAATATAAAAAATTTTGAAGTGAAAAATATATATGCTAAGAATATTATAAACTTTTTGATAGGTTTTTTTTCTTATTTTCCATAACTTCTAATTTTATTTTTTAAAATAGTCTAGATTCAATATTTTCCCTGCCATTAGATTATCTCCTCTTAAAGATTAAAACAACTCATTAAAAAATGAAATGAAGAAAGAATTTTGTATGCTTTCTAGCTAGCCTCTTACGGTCATCTCTATTGTGTCTATCAATTCCAAGGTTCTGAAACCCGGACCGGTCATTGAATTAGTCGGGGTACTGGGTCAAAAGTCAGTGGGTTAGATCAGAGTCAAACCAGGGCTAGACCGGTGAGAAATGGAAGATTTTAATATTATTTATATGAGATTCTGAAAAACAATATTAAAAAAATAAACCGGCTATCAGATATATTAGACCAGACCGGTCGGACGGTGCGAAAACCTGTGGAACCGGAGTCAATTACCAGACAGACCGGTCGAACCACCGGTTGGCCAGATTCCGGCTCAAACCGGCCAGTCCGTTCTTCAAAACCATGATCAATTCATAGTGGATACTTCTTCATATCCCAAGACAACCCATCCTATTATCCATTGGGTATTACCTATCATGTGATATCTTGTGCCTTGCAAGTTGCATCTATCAAAACGGTTTTATCCTTTTTTTGGCCAAATCATCATTTCCTATTTCACTTTTTCACTTTAACAATTTCAAACTCCTCTCACTCTAGCTTCAAGTTCAATGTCTGATGTACTTGTCAGATGAATTTTCAGGTGGCCCCTCTCTTTTCATTTCATCGGTTTCTTTCTTCTCTTCTCAGTTCTATCTTCCTTTTTCCTGCCTTCCTTTCTCTTTTGTTGTGTTTTTCTTCTTCTACCATATCCTTCTTCCTTTCCTGCTTTTCTCTTTCGCTATGTTTATCTTCTTCTACCATCTCCTTTTTCCTCTCCCGTCGTTAACTCACCCCAGATTTAGTGCCCGTTTGGAATAACTTATTTTTGGGTAATAAGTGCTTATAAATCGTGATTCACAGTATACGAGGTAAGTATGTGAGAGAAGTTTTATCTCGGATTGCGTAGTAAGGACTTATTTTTTAAGAAATCGGGATCCCAAACATGCCTTTAACTGGTCGGCTTTTTAAAAGTCGTTTCAGTTCACAACTCAACTCAAGATTCTGGCTCAATAGGCGGCTTAAGATGGCTCAATATGACCCAACTCCTTGAATGGTCCAAGCCTAAAAGATGAGCCGCCAAGTTTGCTGGTCAATGGTCTTGTCGGTCCGGCTATTTGATCTAGTTCGGTTTTTATAACCTTGGTTCTAACATATGTATCCTTATCATCCTTAACATTTCATCGTTTGGGCGTAAAATTTGATTAACGTTGACAAAACAGAGAAAATTCTTTGTACCTGCCCTTTTAATTCATATTTTATTGCTTGTAACACTACTACAGATTCACATATAGTTAACACTTCATACTTAACGGTTTTAATGAAATCATTAAATATAAAGAGGTGGAGTTATGAGAAAGAAATAGATAATCTTTATTTTGAACAACCGTTAAGAATATGAGAAAATATATTATGGTTTTATAAAACAAGTGTGATATATTAGTTTGGTTTTTTTTAGGAAAAAAATGGACCCATTTACTACAAACAACCGTTAAATATGGTTCAAATATATGTTATGGTTATTTAGAAATAATCGTAAACTATTAGATACTTAATGGTTGTTTAATTATAATTGTTAAGTATCATCTTTTACAAACGCCATCCAAACCCATTTTCGTTCGATATTTGAAAGTTAAAAGTTACAGAGAGCTCACTCCTAACATCTCAAATGACTAGATTCTGGATTTTGCCATACCATTTCTCTCTCCTCCCTCGCTCCCTTGGTGGTTTTAATCCTAACTCCTCCGTCGATCTCCTCCATAGCTCTCCTTCATCGTTCACTAGTCGTGGGTTCATGGATTTTGTCAGTGTTGTGAGTTTTAGAGTGATTCTGGGTTCGTGGGTGCTCCTACTAGTGGTGTCTAGGTTGATTTCTTCTTTTAGGGTTCGTAGGAATGGACTTTGAGCTCGCCGCTACTTCCTAAAGATGAGTTCAGTTGAGTTTTTACTACTAGTGGTTTTTTAGCCCCTTTTTTTTATATTGATTTTAGTAAAGAGTATGTAAAGATTGTTTTTTGAGTTATTTTGTATGTGCATAGGGTTTTGCCACTGATTTTAAGTGTTTGTTGTTACTAAAGTTGTTATTTGTTAGTATTGATTTGAGTAATTAAATAGTATGTAAAGATTGTTTTTTGAGTGAATTTGTAGGTGCGTAAGATTTTGCTACTGATTTTAGGTACTTGCTATCATTAAAGTTGTTATTTGTTAGTATTGATTTGAATAAAGTTTCTAGAAATATTGTTTTTTTGATTGCTTTTGTTAAGTTATTATTATATTTTCCTCTACATATATGATATGCTCTACATGGAGGGTGCAAATAAAGAATGGATGTCTTCCAATCGTCTATCAAAAGAGACTTGGGTTGGAGTGGGTGATTTCATAAGGTTGGTGATTCATAACAGTGCTATCGCGGTATGATTATTTGCCCTTGCGTCAAGTGTGGTGTTGTGAAGCGTGTTAATCTAGATAGTTGTGAGCCATACTTAGTGAAGTATGGAATTGATCAGAGTTATACATGTTAGATAAAACATAGAGAGACAAATGTAGGCAGCAATGCTAGTCGGCCGAATTTGGAAAGGTGTGAATCACCTAACTTCGACACAAGTACATTTAAGGTCAATCATCTTCAAAATATGACTGATGGTATTGAAGCAGAATTCTATAAATGCCCAGAAAAGTTTGAGAGGATGAAGAGCAATGTAGAGAAACCTTGTATGAAAATTGTACTGATTACATATTATTATCTGTAGTATTGAACTTGTACAACTGGAAAGCAAAACATGGTTGAGTGACCCAGGTTTCACAGAATTGCTTGTATTTTTTAGAACAATGATGCCACTATAATATCCCAATTTTTATTTTTAGATTTAAATACGATTAGGATGAAAAAAAATTTTGAGTGAGGGAAATTTACTCAAAAGGAAATTAAATTTTCTAGACAAAAAAATTAATAAAGTTATATAAGATTAAATATAAGTATTTAAAGTATGTTTCCAAAACAACATATTATAATTATTTAAATATTATGAAAATTTATTGGAGGAAAATATACAAACTTATTCCAATTTCTTGAATTTTAAGAGTGTAAAAAATGTGAAACTAAAAACAATTGGATATAATCTTATTATTATAAAAAAATGAATAAAGGAAATGAAAGTTAAAAAAAAAATATATATATTTATATATATATTAAAAGTGGGTGGCACACCTTGTTTGGAAAAAAGGCGCAGGTTTTATTTATATCCAAATGAAACACACACACAAGTTGCCTCCTCAAGTCTGTCTTTTCTGAGAGCGAGAGTTGGGGGGGGGGGATAGCAAGAGATGAAGATTATTTGGTTCTTCTAAGGTAAGTATTTAGCTTCCTCTTCTCATCTTTTTCTTTTTGATGGATTATTGTTGGTGAAAAATCTAGAGTTGTTAGAATCTCAAATTTTTGGATGTTCCAATTGAATATTCAGTTCTTAATGGAACTAAAGAGGTTAGAATAAAATTTTCTATTCTTTAGATATTGCTCAAATGAGTGATTTAAAGAAATTAGAGTTAGGGTTTGATTCAAAAATTGTGATATATGATGAGGGGGCTATTAAATTCAAATTTTATAATTTATTTTAGTTTATTAGAGGTTATATTAATGATTGAATTGAATTGATTTGAGGTTAATGATCAAAAGTGAATATTGAGAATTTTATGTGAAACTTAAGTGTTGAAAATTGGGTGTTTTTGAATAAATTGAGGAGTTTATGACTAGTTAATTAATAAAATGAGTGAGAATGAAATAATGGAAGAAAGAGATGCGATTATGATGATGATTTGGAGAATTGTTGCTTTATGGATATTTTCCTAAGGATTAAAGTGAGAAAATCTTGAGGATTTTGGGATGATTGGAGGGAAATATTATTGTTAATGATTTGAATAGGTAACATAGAGTTAATGGAGGATAGGAATGTGTCTGTGATAGATAAATTGAGTTATAGCAATGAACTGAGAATGAGAATTTTTGAATAAATTAAAGTTTGGAGGGGAAATGACCTTTAATTTGAATTTATATATTTTTGTGTTAGTTAGCATTTCATTAATATATATATATATATATATATATATATATATATATATATATATCATGTAGAGTAAACTTGAATGTGGCATATTGGGCTTGAATCCTTTCAAGTTTAGTTGTTGTGTCAACAATTTGAGGTAACCACTTTTCAATTTATCTTGTATGCTTGTTGATGTGATTATAAGTGCATGTTGGTATTTTCAATTGCTATATGTATATGTTATAGTATTTTACACACAAAAAATGCTCATATATATATATATATATATATGAAATTATGTTTGTAAGTAAACTTTTTAGTTAAGGGGGCTTAAATAATTTAACATGTGATTCTAATATTGATTATGCATAGTATTGAATATTGAATATGAGAATAAATTATTGATGTTGAATTACATATTGGAGTGTATTGGATTATGATGAGTTGTGATTGTGGGAGGTTTGATTTTTTCATACCATGTGGCATAATCGTTACTCGGAACACAGTAAGGGGCTTTGACATTCTCAAGGCCTTTGGTATCACCCTTCCTTGGTTAAGTTAAGGGTCAGTTCAAGGAACATGTGACCCTTTCCATATTCTAAGGAAAGGGAACCCATAGTTTAATGTGAGTTCTATAGCTTTTGGCTAGGCTACACCTCACTATTGGAGAGCTTGGTGTAGTCTTATCACATAGACAAATCTTGTTATATGTTGTAGCCCATGGGTTTTATCATCAGTTATATGGAGGATATAAGGATGGTTGAAGGAGTCCTATGCATGCTTAACTACTCCTTGAGCTATTGTTGTTTATGAAAAACTATTTATACTTTGATATATGAATTTATATTTAGGCTGCTTAACTATCTTATAATCATTCCCTACATACTTGTTAAATTGGAATTATGATTATTGGATCCATATGACTCATCCCATGGTTTATAACATTTTTCAGGTAAGGGTTCAAGTGTTTGTTCTAAGGGAAGTCATGTGAGATTTGAGTCTTCATTTTGTCTTTATTTCACCTCTTCCGCTTAACATGTTCTAATTTATGTATATTGCCAAGCTCTAGGGCCCATTTGGTATGCTTTGCATATTTTGAATATTCTACTACGTACTTGTCTTGTGTTGTGGGGAGCCCTTTTTGATACTGTTCGTATTATTATGGTGGTTATTTTGCTAAGGGTTGAGCCCAAATGTATTAGCAAATGGATGGAATGAAATATTCAGATTAAGTTGTATTGTTTGTTATAATGGGTTGTGGTGATTATATTGAGGGCTTCAAACGCCCTATCCCATTTATGAATTGTGATAATTGTAATTTTGGGGTACAAATTTTAAGTACTTGAATTATAGTGTTGTATGGGTGGCTACAACTCTTCTTATATAGTGTTTTCTTCTGTGGTAAGGCTTTGATTGCTTTCTTATGAAAATTGAAGTCTTAACAACCATGGTAGACTTTTGTTAGTCTAATTCTATCTTTATTTACCATGGTTTATTTTTCCAAAATGTTTAGTAAAATCTTTTATGACTATGGTAGAACTTTGTAATTAGTCCCTTCTTATTCTACCATAGTAATACTTAATATTTCAATAAGTTATTTGAAATAGTCAATTATCTAATATGTAAGGAGGTTGTTTCAACCTCTAGAAAATGATATGCCAACCAAAACTTACGATGCAAAGCAAGTGATGCACACCAGTTGCTAAAGTTATGAAAAGAGATATATTTTGCCTAATGATTGTATTTTGTTCATAAAAGAATATGAATCATTAACTGAGTGTCTTCTATGTTTTGCCTCACGCTACCAAGCAAATGGCAAGAGTCCAAAGAATGCGTTATGATATTTTGCAATTATAACTAGATTTAGATGCTTGTATAGAAATGCAATTGATGTATTCATAATTGTATAGATAGTATTGGATGATTTGTTTTAATTTGTTGGCACTTGTTGGTCGGAATTAGTTATTTTGTATATTCTGAAGCATTCGGCCAGAACTAGATTTATTTGCATGTTTGATATATATATATATATATATATATGTTATTTGAGCGTTGCTTTTGACTTTCCTTATTTGGTAAGATCTCTTCATTGTTTATCTGTTGAAATGCTAAGAATACTAATATAATGAAAAGTTAATCAAATAGGAAACAAAACAATGACCGTTGGAATGATTTCAAACTTTCTGGGTTTGCTTACTCGAGTAGCTACTCGAGTATCACATGAAGTTTACTCGAGTATCATCGGGAAATCTTAAATTAACTTCAAGTCAATGAACAAATACAAGAATACTCGGGTAGTGCATGGAATAAACTAAATCTAAGTTCTTGAAAATAGTTATTTACTCGGGTACTTACTCGAGTAATACATTCACAACTTCATAGGTTACTCGGGTACCAACTCGAGTAAATCTTCAAATATCTTTCGATTACTCGATGCTCTACTCCAGTAATGTTGGCAGGATTTCAAGGCCGAGAGCACTTACCTTATTACTCGAGTACCTACTCGAGTAAACTTACTTTTTGTGCACCACTTACTCGGGTAATGACTTGAGGTTTTCCTTAAAAATATCTCTGCATACTCGGGTACCTACTCGAGGAATCTACTTAAAATAGAACATTAAATACTTGTATACTAGAGGAATAACTCGACGAAAATGAGATAGAATGATATCAAGTTAATCGGGAACCACCTTCAAGTTTTCACTGACTATAATGTGTTACTCGAGTAGCTACTCAAGTAACATTGGCAGTGGTACAAAGTGCCGAGAGCAACACATTTGCAGAAACAGGGTTACTCGAGTACTTACTCGAGTATCATTGGCAGGCCGAGAGCAACTGGAAGTTTTTCATATGGTTACTCGAGTAGCTCCTCGAGTAACATTGGCAGGCCGAGAGCAACTCCAAGTTTTTACCTAGTTACTCGAGTAGTTCCTCGAGTAACATTGGCAGGCCGAGAGCAACTTGAAAATACTGACACTATTACTCGAGTACTTACTCGAGTAACGTTGGTAGGTTACTGGAAGGTGCCTCTGGTCACTTCAAGTTTTGGCTCATTACTCGAGTACCTCCTCGAGTAATGCCTTAGAAAAACTGCATCTGATCAAGTTTCTCAGCTTTTTCTCTTCGTCTTTCTTCATTACTCCAATGCTAACTTCAAGTGATGCTTATCCCTGTTATTCCTTTGTTCAAACTTGTTTATTAATCATTTCCTTTTCAAACCATTCTTTTGTTATCATCAAAACATGAGATCTAACAAAATGAATTAATTGTGTCAATACGATAATGAAAAGGATAGGATGATATTTTTATCATTTAAAGGATTGCAAGAGCTTTTAATAGAATTTTAGAGAACCCTCATTTGAGTTTTCTAGTATTAGTTATGAATTTATAAAGTTGGACAAAGAATTCGAAAATACCAAATGAATAGTAACACATAAATATGCAAGTTTTAGTTTATGGGGCTTATTTATTTATTTACCTGAACCAAAGCGCTTCCGTATGCATAATAAAAATTTTAAAATAGTGGATGTGATAAAATGCATAAGAATGGTAACCTAGCACCCAATCCAAGGGTATCTACAATCAGTTTTAGCGAACCTTGCAAGACTAACATGGCAACAACAACATGCAGAAATGGGGGCTAAAATTGCATCTAGTAGATCCAACACTCAAATAATCTAATTCCTTTGAAGGTCGAAAAAAAACAATCAATAAAAAATATGTAAACCTTGAAAAAAACAAATTTCGGGAATTAATATTCAAATAATATTGATAAGATACATGTGTTAGTTATAATTATTGCATTTTATATTGATTGCACTTATTTTTTTGGGCTTCCAGTTCAATTTATATTGCATCAAACATTCATGTATAATTCAAAATGAGTTCTATTGAAAATAATAAACTGTGAATATATATAAAAAAATTAGTCCACTTTTTAGACCGAGTATGGGTAGAGCTGCACAAAGATCATACCGTGTTCACCTTCAACCCGAGGTTTGGTCTGAAATCACCTTAGGCTATACTTTGTAGCCCGAGGTTTGATCCAATCCTGGGCAAACCCGATAGTAAATCATATTTTGTTTGGTATCCTAGGTTAGAGACTAGTCCACAAGACCAGAGTTGTCTAAAACATTTTTTAAAAAAATTGAATGCCATAGACATACCTAGGTCATAGATTTTTACTCCTTATATAGAGAGCATTCATTCATACCCACCTACTCCTATTAAACACGTCACATCCTTCCCTTGTTTTTCCTATAAAAAATGGAAGCGGTTTCCTTTTCGCTCTCTCTCCACCCCACAATAACAACAACACAATCCATTTAAGATTAGAGTTGAGTTGAAGCTGTTGGTCGAAGATGCAGATGATGTCCTCACCATAGAGTATATAGATGAATACTGTAATCCCCTTCACAATCAAGGCCGAGAATAAGTTCATAAATATGTGATTATGTGGAATTTAAGACCGTAAGATGATTTGGGACTTGTTAACATTCCTTTTTCCCAAAACATGGTTTATAAAAAAAATTCTAAAATCTGTTCAATACGGTCTCATATTCACATTTCAATTACACAAATGGCCTGTACAGTACGATTTCATTAATAAATATTAGAGTGCAATGTAAATTCCCAACACACTCGGGTACCATTAATCAATAAAGGGTTTACATGGCACAAATGCCCATAATCAGCTTCCCAATCTAGGGGATTACACAAAACAATCCAATATCTCCAATATATACATGTAATTCCCAACAAAATGTCTAAATGATTTCTACATGATAACCAAAACCAAAATAAACTCCTAGCTCAGAGCTTTAACCACCTTTCGTTACCTGCTTCTCTTTAGAACCACCACCCCTATCTGAAATTTTGTTTGGGAAAGTAATATTCTAAGGAATCCCCGTAGTAATAAATCACTCATAGTATGTACAACCACAAAGCATGAAAGCAAATCATAACACAACACACAGCAACTACAACGGCAGTTACAGTGGCAGGGGCAGGTGTGACCTACGCCATCCTTACGTCTGCTCATGCTGAAGTGCTTGTGCTGTATTACACAACCACATGTTCATATCACATATATCACCACAGTTAGGATCCATATAAAATATTTTAAAACACACAGCCATACTGGCCGGATACTCAAACAGGAATTCACAATTCCATAACGCAGCCTTGGCAATTAAAATGGCAGATACAATGGCAGGGGTAGGTATGAAAACCATCACCCCCTACGATTGCTCACGTTGAACTGCTCACGCTGTAATACCCTATGGCCGATAACACATACAACACAATGATAAGTCATGCATACCAATCACCATACACAACATGAGAGAAAAGTTACTACCTTGGTCTTCCATGCGTGCTCAGTCAATGGTCTCTCCCGAGTAGGGCAAATATCAAATCCTATAATTCACAATTAAGGACGAAGTGTCATTTTCTATTCCAATACTTAAATGACTTCACAACACTTAGATTGGTTATCATTAATATCCTTTAGGAAGCTATAATTGCCACTAACAAAAACCCTAAAGGGTTGGAAGAACTATCTTAAAGATCCCCTTTTGGAAGTACAAGCACTGATTTTTCACTATTGCACTTAATTGAAGAAGGCCTCACTCGAGTGATGAGGAACTTTGCACTCGAGCATGAAAGCTCACCCGTGCAAGTGCTTGTCAGAAAGCACAGACTGAGACCAAAAATACCCGTGGCACTTGTAATGACCCAAAAATGGGATTAAGGGCTAATGACTTCGAAAGTGATTGTAATTATTGTAATTAAGCACTTTTGAAGAATATGATATGAATTTCGATTTGAATGTGTTTCTATCAGTACCTAAACCCTGCAATTATGCTTAATTATGTGATAAAGCTTGAAATGAATCCTAAGAGTAGGGAGGGCACATGGTTGAGTGATATAAAGGATATAAATGTGTTTGGTGGTGATTTAGTAAGAATTGCTATAATCAGGGCAAAATCGGTAAAAAGAAAAGTTATCGACGAATTGGGCAGTTACCGAAAAGAAAACTTATAAATAACTTGAGATTAATGGTTATGATTAATTGATCAAGAGAGTGGAATTGTTTATGTGTGAGTTCATGTGAGCCTTGGAAGATGTGGTAAGAGCATAACACTTGGCACAATATGAACTATGGGATCTAAGTCAAAGTTTCAACTTATTTACCTCTCTCTTCTTTTCATGGGTCGGTTTACTAGGCTAAAGAGGGAAGAGAAAAACTGGACATATCATCATCATCAACATCTCACACTCTCTCTCACTTGCCTCCATTGTCGTCCAAGGTGGTAGAGGAAAGAGAAAGAAGAAAGCCTAAGGTTAGTGCTCAAATTGACCTTAAATGCTTAAACTATCTCTTCTAATGTTGTTTATAGTGTTGAGGGCTTCATGGCTATGGTTTCAAATTTGTGAAAGGTGGTGTTTGAGCACTTGAGAAAAACTAAAAGTTGGAGAATCAAGGAACTCACTTTGGGAAGAAGAAGGGGTAAGTATTTGATATATTTTGGCATATTCATTTTGATCATTGGATAGGTTTTGGAATTTCTGAATTTTGGCCCTATTTTTTGTGTCATTAGGGTATTGTGGATTGAATGGTGTATTGTGGTAGAAATGGTGTCAAGTTGTGTCTTTGTGCTATTTAAATTGGTTTGGAATTTTGGAATAGAAAGGTTAACAATGTTAGGTTTTGAATTGAGTTATTGTGTTGACATGTTGTAATTATGGTGTAACATGTCTATGTGGATTGAATTTGGTTGTTTTGGTGTATCCAATGGATTTCTTGGGAATATTGGTGTAGGAATGGTGTTTGATAGGAATTTAGAACCATTGGAAGCCAAATTGTTAAAACTGGAATTCTGGATTTTTACTAAGTGTAAAATGTTGTGCAGGGACCTAAATTTGCATGGTATTTTGACTTAGCAAATGGTGTCTAAATGATGTGAAATTTTCTAGATTTGTAGTTCACATTGTAAGCTTTCCAACCATATAAATTTTATGTCATTTTGAGTTATGTGCGCAAAGTTATGACTATTTGAAAATCAGTCAGGAGTCAGGTCTGTGGTTGGGCGCGGCCCAAAAGGCTGGCTGTGACCTAAAACCTTCTAACCATCTTCTGGCCGCGGTCCAAATCTGTCTGACCTACTTTTAGCCACTGCCCAAGGTGGCTGGCCTCGACCCAAATGTTTCTGACCATCTGTTGGCCGCGGCTAATCATGCAAAATTGGCATTTTGAGTTTCTGAAAGATAGTCTTTGGGTAAGTTTCTCCCAACCATTTAGGCATAAGTCTAGGCTTTTAGAAGCCACCTAAAGAGTCCAAATGATAAATGACTTTAAGTGTGATGAAAGTCAGAATTTGGAGTAGAGAATTAATCCGCCATTCTTGATTTTGGTTTATGGGATTCGACATTTGCCCTGATCGTGAACGACCCATACTAGAGCACGTTCGGAAAGAATAAGGTGGTGACTCTTCTCTTATGCTATGTGTAAATGTATTATATATATGTGTATCGTTGTTTTGTGATGATTTCTGATGCTACTGCCTATACAACTGGTGATAGCAGTCGTTATCCAGGGCAAGCTGGTGTTATACAGCGAAAGTTGTTGTTATACAGTGGAAGCTGTCGTTATATAGCGTAAGCTGTCGTGATTATGTATACAGCCGTGAATGCTGTCGTTTGTGGTGAAAGCCATGTATCATTGTGTTGCTGCTACTGCTGCTGTTGATGGTTGTTTACATGCTATGTGTTTATAAATTGTATGAGTGATTTGTTACTATTGGGATTCTTTTGAATCTTATTCTTTTCATTGTTAAACCTACAAACAGGGTAGGTGGTTCCATAGGGAAACAGACAACCAAGAGCGGTTAGGACTCCTTAGAGATATTTGATTTTGGTTGTTGGTTATACATTTTGTTTTGAGATGTAAATACTATTTTGGATATAGTTATGTAATCCCCTATATAGGAAACTGTAAACCCTTAGTGAATGAATGAAACCTGGGGGTTCTCGGGAATTTTGTTATACACTCTGATATATATAAATGTAATTTAACTGCACAGGGTAATTATATTTGAATTTGAAATGAAGACTAGGATAGGGAAAGGATTTTTTTGAAAAAGTTTGTGAAAGCCCTACCGTATGGAAAGGATTGAAATGAGTTTTAGTTATGCGTTGTGTAACCCCCTGCCGTAATTATATCCGAAATACGCAATTAAGATGAAATAGAGACCAATAAGAAACAAAACTTATTTAAAATCCCATCTTCACGATAGGGTTTTCACAAATAACTTTTGTAATATAATTTACCTGGTCTCATAATCACCATTCGAATACAATTACTATGCGGAATATCACATTCATAACAAATCAGAGTACACAACAATAATCCCGGTTTCCATACATTAACTCAAGCTTTATAGGGCACATTCGCCCATACAAGCCCTCATATGGGGATTACACAAATCTTTCTCATACATATAATCAAATCCTCATCCATCCGTATACTTATCCAAATAACGAAATACAATTATCCAAATATACATCCCAACTAAGATAACCAACTACCAAATCTTCAACCTGAAGGAAGTCCTTGCCGCCCTTGATCACTTACTCCATCCTCGATCCACCTACCCTGTCTGAAATGGTTGATAGGGGAGGGTGAGATTCTAGAGAATCTCAGTAGGAAACAGATACCTATATGCATGTATGATATGTGTTTAATGCATTACATGCTTGCAATACATATCTCATGCTCACATAATGATATATTTGCGTGCTCAATGTTTCAACAACATACTCATGGCCATAACATAACTAGAAACAGAGCTACAATCTTTCATACATGTTTCACATAATCAAGCAAAGCAATACATGCATCAAAACACAAACACAAATATCAAAGCATGCAAAAGAGGTAAGTTCCCTACCCTCTTTCCACGTATGCTCTAGCTTCGCTTACTCACGATCAGAACGAATACCGAACCACGATCAGGGCGAACATCAACCCTATAACCAAAGCAAGGACATAGGGTTATTCTTTATTCCAAAACCTTACTTCCATATCACTTAAAGTTGGTTACCATTCATGACCTTTAGGTGGCTAATCAAAGCCTAAACATATGCCTAAAGGCTTGGGAAAGGCTATACCAAAAATCACTTTTAAAAGTGTAAAACACTGATTTTTGGGGGTGGGCCGCGGCCCACAATCCACGGGCTGCGGCCCAGAACTGCTCAGAAACATTTGGGCTGCGGCCCAGAATCCACGGGCCGCGGCCCAGGAAAATCCAGTTTCTGGCTAAACTTCCAAAAATCATAACTAATTCCACAAAAATCAAAATGAGGTGATCCCAAAGCCAAATGAAAGCTATTCAAGTCCTCTACACAGGAAAAATATTGGCCTATACTTGAAATCACCACAAAAGTCCAGATTTACCAAAAACCTAACATTGTACCAAAACAGGGTCCAGTTTCGACCTCAAACTTTAGGCAAACATAAATCCCAGTTCACAAAACGAAATGACATAATTTATATGTCCATTTTGAAGCTTGGGATGTGAACTTCAAGACCGAAATTTTCATAATTTTTAGAGACCATTTGGTCATTCAAAACGTCCACAACACCAGACTGCCCAGAACAGAACTTCAAAAGACAGAATTCCAAATTTGCACAATTGTCTTCCAATGGTCCAATTTTCATATCAAACATCATTCTCACACAAAATTTCACAAGGAATCCATTGGAAATACCAAATCAACCAAATTCATATCACATTGACATGTTTTACAAATAATCACAACATGTCATCACAAAACCACATTTCAACTCAACATTGCACAACTTTCCATCTCAAGTTCCCAAATCAATTCCAATGGCTCTATAACACAACAAAATACCAATTTCACCACAATACACAAGGCAATTCCTCAATTCCAAAATCACAAGAAAATCAGGGCAAAATTCAAAATTCACAATACTTAACCATAATTCACAAAACTTAGATCAAAAGGCTTCAAATACTCACCTCTTCCTCTTTCCCAAACCAATTCTTTGATTCTCCATCTTTCCAAATTTCCTCAAGCCATCAAACACCTTCAATCACAAATCTAAAACCATAGCAATGAAGCTCTCATCACTATGAACAACATTAAAGAAGAGGTTTTGAGCAATAGGAGTCATCTACAAGGTTAAAATGGCTTACCTTCACATTGATTCTCCTTCCTCTTTCCTCTTCTATGGCTTGGACGTTTTTTGAGCGTGAGAAGAGAGAGAAAAGATGATGAGATATCAGATTTTAGTCTCTCCTAGCCATATAACCGACTTTGAAAAAGGGAGAGGGAAGAGGAAATGAATTTGACACTTTGACCACATCCTATGGTTCACATTGTGACACTTGTCACAATCTTGCCATACCTCTCATGAGTTCACATGAGCACACTCACATGGAATTCTACCCTTTGATCTCTTGCACAATTCAATCTCAACCATTGATCTTGAAGTTACCAATGAGTTTCCTCTTCGGTAACTGACCAATTGGTCGGTAACTTTACCGTTTTGCCCCTGATTACGGTAATTCTCATTGAATCACCATCAAATACATTTTCTCATTCATTTTCTTTCACAATGCGCCCTCCCCTCTATTTTAAGTCAATTTAGAGTTAATCCATAATTGAACTTAAATACAGGGTTTCGGCGTTGCTCACAACACATACGAATCACATCGGGTGCCAACTCACACCATAATCTCCAAAGGGTTTATTTATCACTAATCACTTCCGCTTTTGGAGTCATTATCTCTTAATCACAATTTGGAATCTTGCTAAACCGGGGCTTAGCAATCCACTAATCTCAGGCTTATTCTCTAGCCTCAAGTCTTAGAATTCGGGGTATTACACGTTGGTCTCTAATCCATTTTAATTACACATTTTTGAATCATAATTACGGTTATCAAGGCAGGAGGTTACAACACTCGAGTCATGGAAACAACACTCTAGTGATAGCCAAATGCTCACTCGAGTCCCACAAAGTGAAGTGCAGAAAGTGCTCACTCGAGAGCATAAAATAATGACAGAATCCATAAATGCTCGTTGCACTCGAGCATAAACCAAATCACTCGAGTGGTACTCTAATACTCACCCGAGTTCCCCAAAGTGAGGTTCAGGAAGTGCTCACCTGAGAGCACAAGAAACTTTCACAGAAGGACATCACTAAAGCAGGGACCGCGGCACTCGAGTGATGGCTAAGTACCCACGAGTGCTAAGGCACACTCTTAAGAAATGGACCTCGAGTGACAACCCGAGACACGAGTTCATAGTGTTAAATGTAACCCCCGCCATCATCAAGGCCGTGATTAGTGTTTAAAATAATTTTTATAATTGAATAAGAGATCCGGGATAATTAAAAAATTTTTGCAACACTTATACAATATGATCTCCATTCATTTCTAAATAAAAACAATTGGCCTGTTTGGTTTGTCACATACAATATCAGAGTATTAACAAAATTCCCGACATTCACCCAGGATAATATCATTAATCCAAGAGTTTTATAGGGCATCATTGCCCATATCAATTTCCCATACCGAGGATTACACAATAACTACAAACCTATGGTCAATCCAATATATACATACAGTTGTCCAAATGATAACCAAAAACAAAAAAAAAACTAAGACTACCACCGGCAATCTTAGTCGTCCTTGTTCACTTGCTTGTCTCAAGATCTACTTGCCCTGGCTAAAAATGTTATTTGGAAAGAGTAAAATTCAAAAGAATCCCAGTAGTAACAATTTATGTATATGATGTAAAATTAAACATAGAAAGTAAGCATATATCACAATGCAGCATATCAATATTCAAGGCCGGGCTAACCGCCACGTCCCCTCAACAATATTCAAGGCCGGGCTATCGCCACATCCCCTCAATAATATTCAAGGCCGGGCTCTCGCCACGTCCCCTCAACAATATTCAAGGCCCGGCTCACCACCATGTCACCTCGCTCATTCAATGATTAATACATACAAGCAATGCAT
Organism: Inga leiocalycina; assembly: GCA_963242795.1. Lineage (NCBI taxonomy): Eukaryota > Viridiplantae > Streptophyta > Magnoliopsida > Fabales > Fabaceae > Inga > Inga leiocalycina. Next base: position 55,759,454 of record OY725326.1, on the reverse strand, counting down.
TACATATGATATAGAATAAAGTGTCATTACCTTGTTCTTTCCGTTCTTGATCAGGCGTAGGCCTTCTACATTCCGGGCAAATATCGAATCCTATAGTCATAATTAAGGACTACGTTTTATCATTTAATCCAATACTCAAATGACTTCAAAACATTTAGTTTTGGTTATCATTAAAGTCCCTTAGGTGACTACTAGAAGCCTGAATAAATGCCTAAAGGGTTGGGAAGTACTATTTCAAAGACCACACTTTTTAGTGTGCCTCGTAAAACATGCCGCTTCCTACTCCGACTCTGTCCTAAAATATTAAATGTACAAGAAATAGGTCATAACCTATCCAAGTATCATTTTAGACTCTTCCATAGTGTTTCTTGTGGTTATATTAGCCTATGGTGAAAATTTACTAAAATGCCCCCGGGACCCCAACCCGGCCCGACGGCACGTTTTCCCAAAATTTTGACCAAAAGCTATTATGACATGTTTTCACCTAAGGAATCCATTTTTGGGCTCAAAATCACCAAATTCATTGTCAAATTACGAAAATATCCTTGACAACCCCTATTTTTGGATTTTAGTGGCGTTTTTGTAATTATGCTTTTTCGTCCTCTACCAAAAAAGTGCTCAACTGTAACCCCACCTATTTTTGCCCATTGAATCCAATAGGACCATCTATTTTATGAAAATCCAGCTTCTACCCCTCAGAACAGTACTGGGTGAAAGTTTAGGCAAAAATTGAAAAAATTAAACTTTTGTGTTTTAGCTTCCAGAAATTATAACTAATTCTAGAAAAATTGAAATGATGTGATCCCAAAACCTATTCAAGGATATTTAATTCCTCTACATAGGAAAAATATGAATTAAGTTTGTAAATAACCACAAATATACAGCATTCAAGAAATGTCCACACTACTCTAGAATTGATCGCAAATTTAACATAAAACTTTAGACAGTCATAACTCCTAGCTCACAAATCAAAATGACATAAATTATATGTCCATTTTGAAGCTTGGCATGTGAAATTTAATATTGGAAAGTTCAGAATTTTCCAACACCATTTGCTATTTTAAAACATCCATGCAAGACGAAGGCCAGCACAGAGTTTTTCACTTACCAAACTTGCAACTTTTCAACCCAAGTTTTCAATCAACTTCTATCTATCCAAGATACATCTCAAAACACTATATCCATGACGACGACAACTCAAACACCAAAAGAACCTAATTTTTGAAAATAGCGTTAAATTACCAAAAATTCCAACTTAACCAAATGACTACAAAACTTATATTAAAATGCTCAACTCACTTACCTCTTTAACTTTCCCAAAGGAGTTTCTTGGTTCACCAAACTCTATATTTCCTTGACAGCTCAAATCACCACCAATGGCAAATCTAAAACCATAGAATTGAAGCTTTCAACATAAAGAACAAGATTGAAGAAGGGAGTTTTTGCATTAGAGGTCATTAAGAGGGTCAAAATGGCAAGAACTTGCTTAGCTCTTCCTTTTTCTTTTGCAGCAATAAACACCAAAAATGGAGGGAGAGAGAAATGAGAGGGATGAAGAGTGAAGAAGAAGGAGAAATGATGGGTCTTCATTGCCCCATACTCATGCAGCTGAAGTGTAGGAGGAGAGAAGGAAGGAAAATCATTTAACATGTGGTATTTGATTTTTCCACCAACTCCTTATCATATTAGCTTGCACATGTGTCCTAATCTACTTGTTTTCCATCAAATAAGTAACCACATGGTTACACTAACTACCTCATTATCCATTTAGTCACAAATCTCATTTCTTCTAGTTATTAATTAATTTATTCATTAATCACTGACTAATTGGCCGAGAATTTTCCATTCTTTCAATTGTTCCACTAATTATGGCATATTAACTTAAATTGCCACATAACACATAATTAAATTATTTTCCTTCTTCCATGCGTCATTTACCCCTATTTTAGCTCCAAAAATTACTTATCACATAATTATGCTAAAATACAGGGTGTTGGGCATTTTCAATAATTAATTCGAGTCACAAATCAACTTAAGTTTCATAAATTCATTCTCAATAATCGTCCTTAGTCCTTAATCAAAATTTAGGGCATTACATTAAATACTCCTCCACCCGAGTGAGACAAAGTTCACTCGAGTGATAACCCGTAACACTCGCAAGTGAGACAACACTCTTGGCTTTTTAACATGGGAGTGTAGGTGAAACGCTGAAAGGAAAACGAAGATACCTTGCTGCACTCGAGTGAGCCATATAAGAACCCAAAAATGCAACAAGGATGACAGCATTTTCCAAAATTTTACCTAAGTATTTTCAATGATCCCAAGTTCTCAACCAAGGCTACTCCCACATAAATTTGCACAAGGAATCTAATGTAAACATCAAAACTATCAAATTCCAATTCCATTATCATGCTTTGTTTTAGGCCACATTCAACACAAAAGTCCCAAAATCACCAAACGTAACATTTCAACCTCAAACTCATTTCTATCTATTCCAAACATATATATCAAAACACCATTTCCATAACCATATCATGCCAAACTACCAATGACCCTAATTTTCAAAAATAGGGCAAAAAAACTTCAGAATTTCAAAGCTTCATCATTTGGCACAAAACATAGATAGAAAGGTTCGTTTCACCTACCTCAACAACTTTCTCAAAAAGGTTTCTTGATTCACCAACCACAAATTTCCTTGAGAGCTCAAACCACCACCAATGGACAATCTAGAACCATAGAAATGGAGCCCTCAATCCAAGGAACAAGATTAATAAAATGAGTTTTGGCATTTAAGGTCATTGGCTTACCTTAAAATCAAGCTTTTCTTTCTCTCACTTGGGCAACAATGGAGGACAAAAATAGAGAGAGAACTGAGAGAAGATGAAGATGGAATGATGTTGCTTTTCTTCCCTATACCATTTCAGCGAAAAAGGAGGGAAGGAGAGAGAGAAAATATGATTAAAATACCCATTTGATTTTTCTCCCTTCTTTCTCATGATATAAGCTTGCCAAGTGTCTCAATCTCATTGGCTCTTATAAAATGGGTAACCAATTAGTTACTCTAACCACACCATTAGCCATTTAGTCACACATCTCAGTTCTTCTTAGTTAGTAATTAATTTCTTCATTAATAACTAACTAATTAATCGAAAATTTTCCATTCTTTCAAATTTCTCACTGATTATGGCATATTAATTAAAATTGTCACATAACACATAATAACTCAGATTTAATTCACAAATCATTCTTAATAATTGTCATTAGCCCTTAATCAAAATTTGGGGCATTATAAATACTAAGGTTGAAGAAGCATGATCTTGTGTAAAGAGGAAGATCAAGGACAACACTATGAAGGACAACCCGTCTACAATCAACTAGTTTAAAAAGTATGTCTTTTATATACCAGTCTTACCCCCAGTTTAAAAGATTCCTTCATAAGATTGGTCACAATAACAACTAATCTGCATTATGGGAGAAAAATTGATCTAAGAAGCCCATTTTATCCTGTTTAAAAGCCCTATTTTCCTGCTCCATATTTTGGAGAAAGGTAACCACTTCATGCTTATATGGTGTTTATGAGTGATTTAATTCCATAGAACTATAAATTTACTATTGATTTGTGAGATAAATCATAGAACTATATTTGTTATGAAGTGGTCTAATGGGAATTATTTTATCAAGAAATGGTAGGTGACATGGTATTATATGAATTTGATGTTGACTTATGATCTGTTCAAATTTGGCATCGTTCTCTTTCCCTCCTCTTTCCTTTCACCAATTATCTCAACATTTGTATTGAAATTTGAACCGTTCAAATATAATGTGTAGTAAAAATATTTTTTAAAAATTTTTTTATTGTAGTTTTAAGTTATCATAACTAAAATTTAGTAGCAATTGAATTTATTTGTTTATTTTTTTTAATAATAGGATATTTTATTAATAATTTTATAAAACATTAAATCTGCACCGCTCAAATTTTAATCTGAAGGTTGAGACGAGTAGTGGGAGACAAAAGGAGGGTAAGAGGACTAAAAGAGCAAAGGAGGACAGCCAATCCTAGAAATAATTGGCTTAATTCTTATACAAATGAGGAAATAAAGTGGTAGACTTCCAACTGTATACTAGTTGGTCTCTTGGTGTCAACACCTGGTTTTATTTCGATATACACATAGTAATAGAGACTAAGTTTCACAGGCATACAAAAAAATACATATATGCTGATAAAAGTGTTTGTTTACAGACCAAATTCAACCATACAGAATTTGAAGTTATTTACAACTTTGCTAAGAGCTATCCAAAAATATTCCATTACAGACTATATATAACCATGATCTTTGTCTCGGGAAATGTGCTGTCAGTTTCCCATATCCATGTCCTTTCCTTTAGAGCTGCTGGCACCCACTGAGATGTTTTGTTTAGAAAAATGGGTGAGATTCCAAGGAATCCCAGTAGAACATGCTATCGTTCATATAAAATACAAAAAGTACATATGATATGCACAATGTATGCACCAATTAATGAACAATATAACACATCATCACATGAGTAGGGCCCATCCCCACTAATTATACATCGGTTGGATTCTTATCCAACTCCCAGTATAAGTGCACCTTTGGCACTAACTGCCTTTTTTAGGCAAACCATGTTGATTAATATAGCACAAACAATGGCAAACACACAATCATATAAACTATGGCATGATGTATGAAGGATAATGTTCCTACCTCAAGACTCTATCACCCCCGTATCATGTGCCTCGTAAAACGTGTCGACTTTCAGCTCCCAGATCGGTCCTAGAATGTTAAATGTATAAGAATTAGGTTGATACCCATTCATGTACTACTTTAAACTCATGGTATTTGCTCTATATTAAGCAATTTAGATGGCCATTGGAGGTTCATACAAGTACCCATAGGATTGGAAAAGTTAAACCAATCAAAAAGGTGAACATGCTGAAACAGGGTCTTGGCTACGACCAAAAAGTCCTTGGGTGCGACAAAATGTAGCTCAGAAGGTTCCTGGCCATGGCCAAAAATCCTCTGACTATGGCCAAAAATAGTCCAGAAGGTTGTTGGCTGCGGCCAAGAAACTGTCCTTTTTCTTGGCTGAATTTCCAAAAATCATAACTAATTCCACAAAAATCAAAATCGATTTTTCTAAAATTCTATGGAAATCTATTTAAGTTTAGTTTCATGTAAACATATGAAACACCATTATCTACAATCAAAAAATTCCATAATTGCATAAATTCTCATGCTGCTCTAGAATTAAGTCTAGAAAAAGGGAAAAACTTTGAAAATTCATAACTTTCAATCCATAAGTTGAAATTCCTTATAATACCTATCAAATTAAATACAAGGATGTCCACTTTAATCTTGGGAAGTTTCATTACATTCTGATTTGATTTGTTCAATGAAATACATGACACAACAACATTGCCTTGTAGGAGATAACCAAACAGCATGCTTTTACACTTCAATAAATTCCCTATTTGTGTACAAATTTCCAAAAATCATGATCACTTATATTACTACACAATTTTCCCTTCTAAATCCAATGGAATCATTAGATTTTCAAAAATCCAACTACTTCCCCCTGATTCAACACCTGGACGAAATTAGGTTTCTTAAGCAAAAAATGTTTTTTTGTGTTTCAACTTCAAGGCTTTCTTCTTTTCACTCCTAATCACTTGATCAACCATGTAATCACTTTCTAAACATGATGAGACTAAATTTGGCTAGACTTAGGGTTAACATGTTTCCAAATTTACAAGTCATAGCAAATCAACCCTAAAACCACCAATCATTCCAACAACAACAACAACAACCAAAGATTAAAGTTTATGGAGTTATCTTTGGCTTTTCTTGCTTTCTCTCTCTAGAATTTACTGTTCACTCTCTCTTCCCTTGAGATTTTTACTTGCTACATATGATTTTCAAGAAGGAAAAGAGCTTAGGAGAGGTTCTTTATAATACCCCAAAATTTAAGATTTGAGGCTAGAGAATAAGCCTGAAATAAGTGGACTGATAAGCTCCGATTTAGCCGGATTCAAAATTTTGGTTAAGGGTAGAGGACTCCAAAAGTGGATGTAATTAGTGATTAATGAACACTTCTGGAGAAGATGATTAGAATTGCAAATTTTGCCATGATTTTGTATAATTTCAAAATGGTGGAATTGGATGGTGTAATGTGGTGCAATTGATGTCATGTTGTGTTATTTGATCATTGGAATTGGTTTGGAACATTAAATGGAAAGTTGGGAAATTCTGTCCATTGAAACTTATTGCTAGGTAGTCTGTTTGGGTTGCCATTTTAAATAGGCAAATGATATAAAAAAATTCTGAAACTTTTTAGTCTTAAATTTCACATTCCAAGCTTCAAATTGGACATATAAATTGTTTCATTTCGTTTTGTGAGCTGGGAGTTCTAGTTGTCCAAAGTTTGATGTCAAAACTAGACTCTATTTTGGGGCAGTAGTGAATTTTGTGTAATTATGGAATTGTGTGGTAATTTCTAGTAATAATCCATATTTTTACATAGAAGAGGACTTAAATGGATTTCATTTGGCTTTAGAATCACCTCATTTAGATTATTCTATAATTAGTTATGATTTTTCAAAATTTGGGCAGAAATCTGCCAGAATTTTGTAAAAATATTATATTAAATCATCATCCACCTCGTCCATCAGCCCAAAACCGTGCCATTCAGCTGCAACAAGAGAGAGAAGGTGTGAGAAATTCTAGAGAGAGAACAAGAAGAGAACTTGTACTGTAAGTCGATTTCTTCAGTAAATCCTTACCTAACGCGTATAACTCCACTCTTAAGCTATGCTTCTATGTTTTTTAAGGTTTATGGAGCACAAATTTGGGTGTTTTAAGGCTAGGGTTTTCAGCCACCTTGAGAAAAAGCTAGTGGGAGCTTGAAGTAACTTCCAAACTTTCGTATATTGCTTATTCTGATTGCTATGGGCAATTTAATCGGTGAAATTTTACCGGATTGTCATTGGTTTTAAAGTTTGGAAATGATATGGCCTAGGGGTTATGCTGCCCAAATTGAGTCTTAATATTAGTTGTAACCTAATGTAATGGTTAATAAAGTGGTTAGGAGTAGAAAGAAACACGTCTGCGGAGCCGAAACCGAAAAACACCAATTTTTTTTGGGGAATTGAGAATTTTGGCCAAGGCTAGTTTGGAGGGGTAAGAGATGGATTTTCAATAATTTGATGCCTCCTTTTAGTTCAAGAGAAAAAATTATGTGAGGTTACAGTTGGTTACTTTTTCGGAAAAGGCCGAAAAAGCATAATTACGAAAACACCCCTGAAATCCTTAAAGTGGGGTTGCCAAGGGTAAATTTGTAATTTAACATTGAATTTGATAATTTGGAGTCTAGCAATGGATTCTTTGGGTAAAAATATGTCAGAATAGACCATGTCAAATTTCGATAAAAGTACAACCGGACTGGGTACTGCGGGTCGGGCCGGATCCCCGGGGGCATTTTTGTAAATTTTCATAATAGGCTTATATAACCCTCAGAAACACTATGGAATTGTCTAAATGGTACATTTGGAATTTAGGATCAAATATGGAGCCCGAGCTGTTGTCACGCTTTATGAGGCACACGTCTCAAGGCAAAAAAGGGTTAAGGTAGAGAACTTACCTATCCTGTATGTATTTGATATTTGTGTTAGTGTGTTGATACATGTTATTGCTTTGGTTGATTATGTGAAACATATATTAATGATTTGAAGCTATGTTTCAATTTATGCTATGGCATAAGTATATTGTTCAAAGCATTGAGCTTACAGATTTGTCATTGTGTGAGCATGAGTTATGTGATACAAGCATGTCATGCATTAAACATTTATCGTACATGCATATTGGTATTATTTACCTATTGAGATTCTCTTGAATCTCATCCTCCCCTACCAACAATTTAGACAGGAGAAGACAGAAGATATGCTGAGAACAATGCAGAGAACCATATGAAGGGATTGCAGTGGTGGGATGAAGACGAGAAGATGTCTCTGTTTCACTGGGACGGGTTAAGATACCCAAGTAGCCCTGTGTGGCTACATTAATGGTAATGATCATGTACGAACCCCTATGGGGAATTTATGTAATCATGCACTTATTATCAGTATATTTATGTTATTCCTATGTTGCCCACCGAACCGTATATCATTTTCCGCGAATACTCTGAAAAAAGTTAAAACAAGGTAAGGGCGTGACATTCTACATGGATTACAAAGCTTAAACATAAGGATTTCACTAACTTACCTTGAGATCTTTGCCTCCTAGACCTTCCTCCTCTCTCTAGCTTTCTTGAACTCTCTCTCTCTCTCTCTCTCTCTCTCTCTTCTCTTTGGGCAGCTTGGACGAAATGAGGGAAGAGGAAGATGAAGAAAAAAAACTTAATGATGACTTCATCTTTTCCTTTAATTAATTTATTACAAGAAATCCAATTTATGACACAATTATACTTTAGGCTTATCCCTTACCAATTTGTGTCATAGTCCTCCATTAGCATTGAACCAAATCTTTCTCTCCTAGTTGGCCCATAAAGTAACTCCTAGGATCCCTCTTCCAACACCAAATTTGGGGTTCATTTCTCCTAATAAATCTTCATGTACAACTAGCATTATTTTAATCCCATTTCTACATGTGCTCATCTCTAACAATTATAATTTATCGATCTTGGCTTGGATTAAGGACACTTGGCATATTTTGTTGACCAACACTTATTTTCCCTTTTTATCTTTATGTATGGCGAAAATATTAATAGAAAAGGGAAATAATAATTATCCAAATTAATTCCATAATTATTTTGCCGATTTTCTCATGAATATGAATATTTATAAAATTCCTAAATTCCAAATTCCTAAATATTCATCATTTTATTGAATTTACCCAAATAATTACAATATATTTGGTGAATATAAAATTTGGGATGTTACAATTCTCCTCCACTTACATAAATTTTGTCCCCGAAATTTTCTACACATTCATAACCATAAACTCCGAGGTAACAATTCTGTGTACGTCTTACTGACATCACTACCGCTAATCAAGATCCACTTATACAGACTAAGATCCCTAAAATTCGTTGATTGACTTTTTGCTCATAAATCATCATATCTGCCACCTGCATTGTTTTACAGCTCAATGTGTCAGTGACAACATTAGCTTGCCCAGGATAACATTTATATTCTAGGTTTTAATCTTTCAACAGCTCTATCCACTTACATTGCGTCATATTTCACTCTTTTTGATTATACACACATTTCAATCTTTGTGGTTACAATACAACTCCACAATTATGCCATAAAGGCAACGTTTCCAAATTCAATATAAACATTATTACCATCTACTCAAGATTATGGATGGAATAGTTTAATTTCCAAAGCTTCAGCTGACGAGATGCATATGCCCTCATCTAGTTCACATCAACTCATATCTTAATTCATGCCTACTCGCATCTGGGATTCAATACCCTTCTCAACCCATGCCGATTGGTATCAATAAAGACAACAAGGTTCCACTGTGGATTTGGGATTATTTGTGTTGGTACTTTAATAAAGGTTCATCATCAACTCTTCGAAGCTCCTCTCACAATCATCATCCCATACATAATGTTTAGTTATTTTTTCTGGGGACATTCGGTATAGACATCTCATAATAATCAACAAGACTCAGAACACTATATATTACAATCACAATTTTTAGCCTTCTCAATTCAGTATTGCTTCCATTTTACCAGGGTCCCTCAGGATCCCTTGCTATGACACTACATGGCCCAGAAATGTTACCTCTGAAAGCCATGACTTACATTTACTTGACTTGACATAGAGTTGTTTTTTCCCTTACCATGTTCAATTCTGTTCGCAAATATTACTTACGTGACATTTTACTCCGTGAGTTCACCAATAAGTCATCAACCAACCATATTTCAAGGATTACCGCTAAGCCATACAACAGTAGACAATCAAGTCTACTAGTGATTCATGTTCCTCAGTATTCATTATACCATTCATACATATATCAATTGTGACAACCCTAACACCCATGGGTGTAGGCATATTCTATTCATATGGGAATCTACGCATACTTACCAATTCTACTACCCTTTCTAGGGTAGCCCATTCATATACTCCGAAACAAGTTCTAGAGAACTCGTCAGCCTATCAGGCTGTCAAAACATGATTCCTTACTATCCTTTATTTATACCTTTCAACACACTATTTGCCATCCACCAATCGACTCCTAGTAAAGCTTCAAGTTAGTAGAATAGCAAGTAGATCAATTCTTTCTTTCATCAAAATACTTTACCCTCATTGTACAAGGAAACCAAAAGCCATTCATACATTTTATTCTCTGTCTCAACCTTGAGACCTTATCTCGAGGCTACTTTTGTTCTATCAAGAACTATTCTCATTCAATAAGAGAATATTCTATTATCAAGATCTTTCCTTATGCTAGATTAGTAACTAGCAACCTTGAGAAACCCTATACACATTTCGATTCATCTTAGTTCCATGTTTTACAACCTCAAACCATCTAAATCAATTCAAATTCCTAAGAAATCAGTTCAACGATTGTGTCTTATTCTTGAATCATAATTCCACTCCTAAAAGCTTAACATTAGCTTAGCCAAAAAATCACTTTTCTCAACTCCACGGATTATCACTAGTACAATACGATTCTGAATAAATTTGCTACTTAAGGACATACTAGTCTACTAGGTCTTAGGGCCTTTTGATACGCAGGTCCACTACAATATCCGGCATATAAGATTTTACAACCTAGGGTCTCTAACCCAACTTTTAGGTCTATCATGAAATCTAGAACCTTAACATCACATATATTGGAAATCGTTTTCCTCAATTATACCCAATAGATTCATTAAGATTCACGATCAATAGCGCCTATTCTAACTGTCACGATATTCAGGTACTATCCTCAAAACATCACTATTATGAAGGTTTAATACTATCTATAAGGTTCACAAGGTTCAACTTTTCATCATGGAATTGGACCTTAGTATAACCAATTCACATTTCGATCAAAGCATTATCTCAGCTTAGATTAAATTCAAGCCTATCCTTAACTAATAGTATCATCAGATCGGATCCTCTAGGATTGACTTACTGTATAATTACCCCACATTATGTATCACATTATAATACCTCAAGCAACTTAGGCCATATCAAATGCCTAAGGAGTCAATTCAATTACTAAGTTGGATTCTCATATTACAATTCAACCGATCACAACTCAAACCTCAATTATCCTAATCATCCCCTCCTATCTTTCAGAAGGATTTAGGGAATTTATCGACCACTGACCTATCCTCTATGCTCTCTATTATGTTCTTGTCAAGAACTAACTTCCAAATTTAATCAAGTATCAAGCATCATTAGGGATCATATACAGTGAATAAATAATTAAACTCAAACCATACATTACTTCCATTGAATCACTATTAAAAGAAGCCATACCTTTAATAAGTTCAGGAGATTTTCGGGGCCCTTCCTGATCTATTACATGTACCTCACGAGCTCCTGGTATAGTCTCATCTAAATGTTGCCTTTGTGGGCAATTCTTAGCAAGATGCCCTAGTTCTCAACACTGAAAACAGATCCGGCTAGCTGGATCCCGTCCAGTTGAACTACATCTTCCTGATGCATCTCCATATGATTTACCAGGATGATATGGCTTGTGACAGTGCCAGCATTTTCTACCCTTAATGGGATTTTGATCTCCGTGGCCTTTAGCTTGCTTCAGCCTTTTATAGTTATATCTGGACAATTCATCCTAATTTTTGTGTTTTTGTGAGGAACTCCCATTACCAGACACATCCCTATAGTCATCATTTTTGTTACGATGCAAGCTTAACAAGTCATTCTCGGCAAGTCGACATTCTTCAACCGCCTTGGCAAACACTATAAAGTGCTCAGAAATCAATTTCTTTCTCAATTTTAGTTTTAACCCTCGTATCAATATATTGGAGCTCTACTCCTCATCATCTCGATGTCTTAGATACAAGAAATACCGAGACAATCGAACATAACGTTCCAGGTACTCATCAAAGCTTTCTTCATTATCCTGTTGTATGTTGAAGAATTCCTTTTCTTTTGCTAACTTATCTGGTTGAGATAAATATCTTTCGTTAAATTTCCCTTAGAACATTTCCTATGTTACTAGAATATTCCATACTTGTAGAATCAAATCTGTATTCCTCCACCATACATGCGTCTCTCCCTCTAATTTGTGAACGACAAGCTGAACCTTAATATCATTGGAGCACATTAGTTTTGTGAATATTTGCTCTAATGCGGATAACCATTCTTCTGCTTGCAGGGGATTAAATCTCCCTCAAAAAGTAGGAGGTTGTTGTTTCTCAAATCGTTTCACCCATCTTTGAAAATCATTTGCTTCATACACAAGCATGGGTGGTGGCTCATAATGAGGTTGCTCTGATAAATTATATTCACCCTCTTGCCTTTCAAGATACTCTAATCTTCCCTGTCTCTGTCGTAACTCACGCAATTCATCTTTAAGATCACTTATCATAAGTTGTTGTCTTGCCATCCTGCTCTGAATTTGTTGCATAGAGTCAGAGCTATCTTCCCAATTTGGGTCATAATCTCCTTCCCTTGTACGTATTTTCTTGGTACCTTGCTAAATGAAAATCAGAAAAAATAAATTTTCATATAAATGCAAGGGTATTTTCATCATTTCATAATAATTTGGGTACATAGATATGTTAGTGATAACATACATGAGCCATTTATAGTACTTACGAAAGTTAGAAACATTATACAGCCTATAAACTACTGCATATGACATACTTGTCCCTTTTATATCACATAGCTCTTAAGTAATGGAAATTTCCCAGGGGGTCACCCATCCTAGGATTATCCTGGGTCGAGCACTCTTAACTTTCTATGTACTTGCCCAACACTGACTCCGGCTCTATCTTCTCCTGTCCGCTAGTTCCACTTGACTGCCCTTACCTTAAAATACGTGCCAGTCACCTCCGGTCTCCAAAACATAGTAGCTGAGTCCCATATCACTCATTGTACGTGTACCATTGTACCAGATGTTTAATATACTTCATGAACTCATTGAAATTATGATTTGGGCCCACTCGATTATATCATTCTTCTTTCTAGCCCAAAACGTCGTACCCAGAAGGAAATATAATGTAGTGCAAATCCACATATTATTCAAAATATCCAAATCAAAGTAACTCTGCCCTGCGTGCAGCGTGTCTATTTCTTCCAAATATTCCCTATATTAGTCAACAGGGGTGTCCCATACAAAGAAGGCCCGGCGATATATACCTTTCACATACTCCTATAAATCTTGATGTGGTCATAAGTCGTATAATATGTGCACAGTTCCATCTCTGGAACATGTAGCAGAACCCAAATCTGATTCTCATTCATCGGTATGCAGTTGTTCAGAATCTCCCATCTCTTCTCGAGGTATTGGATCAGGTCTCAGCTGTGGGCCATATACCGCTCCGTCATGAACCTACTCCCTTAGTGTCCTCGTCTCTACAAACTATTGCTCCTCAGAAATACTCTAGCTAGCAGTACCTTAGTTCACCGATGAGAGTGATCCCTCGTGTTCCTCGCTTGAACTGCTTAAACTCCAACCGCTCATGGTTCCTATCACTATGCAAATAAGACCATATCAGTAAGCCATTCTGATAATGCCAGAATCACTTATTAACTCTGCTAGAACCGCTTATAGGCTCTGATACCAAAAATATCAACACCCGTTTTCATTTTGATATACACAGAGTAATAAAGACCAAGTTCCACAGGCATACAGAAAAATACATATATGCTGATAAAAGTGTTTGTTTACATACCATATTCAACAATACAAAATTCGAAGTTATTTACAACTTTGCACAGAGCTATCCAAAAATATTCTAGTTATAGACTATATATAACCATGGTCTTCATCTCGGGAAATGTGCTCGTTAATTTCCTATATCCACATCCTTTCCTTTAGAGCCGTTAGCACCTGCTGAGATGTTTTGTTTAGAAAAAGGGGTGAGATTCCAAGGAATCCTAGTAGAAACATGCTATCGTTCATATAAAATGTGAAAAGTAAATATGATATGCAATATATATGCACCAATTAATGAACAAAACAACAAATCATAGTAACACATCATCATAACATATCATCATCACATCATTATCACATCATCATCATGTATACATGAATAGGTCCCAGCCCCACTAAATCATACACCAGTTGGATTATTACCCAACTCCTAGTGTAAATGCACCTCTAGCACTAACTGTTTCTTCTAAGCAAACCATGTTGATTAATATAGCACAAACAATGGCAAACACACAATCATATAAACTATGGCACTATGTATGAAGGATAATGATCCTACCTCAAGGCTCTATCACCCCTGTATCACGTGCCTAGTAAAACGTGTCAACTTTCGACTCACGATTCGGTCCTAGAATGTTAAATGTATAAGAATTAGGTTGATACCTATTTATATACTACTTTAAACTCATGGTATTGGCTCTATTTTAGGCTATTTCGATGGCCATTGGAGGTTCATACAAGTACCCATGGGATTGGAAAAGTTAAACCAATCAAAAAGGTGAACATGCTGAAACAGGGTCTTGGCTGCGACCAAAAAGTCCTTGGCTGCGGCCAAATGTAGCTTATAAGGTTCTTGGCTATAGCTAAAAATCCTCTGGCTGTGGCCAAAAATAGCCCAGAATGTTGTTGGCTGCGGCCAGAATCTTTTGGCTGCGGCTAAGAAGCTGTCCTGTTTCTTGGCTGAACTTCCAAAAATCATAACTAATTCCAAAAAAAATCAAAATGGAGTGTCCTAAAATTCTATGGAAGTATCTTTAAGTGTAGTTTCATGAACAAATATGAAACACCATTAACTGCAATCACAAAATTCCAGAATTTCATAAAATCCCATGCTGCTCTAGATCAAGTCCAGAAATAGGGTAAAACTTTGAAAATTCATAACTTTCAATCCATAAGTTGAAATTCCTTATAATACCTATAAAATTAAATCCAAGGATGTCTAATTTAATCCTGGAAAGTTTCATTACATTTTGATTTGATTTGGTCAACGAAATGCATGACACAACAACACTGCCCTACAGGAGATAACCAAACAGCTTGCTTTTACACTTCAATAAATTCCCTATTTGTGTACAAATTTCCAAAAATCATGATCAATTATATTCCCACACAATTTTCCCTTCTAAATCCAACGGAATCATTATATTTTCAAAAATCCAACTCCTTCCCCCCGATTCAACACCTGGACGAAATTAGGGTTCTTGAGGAAAAATGTGTTTTTGTGTTTCAACTTCAAGGCTTACTTCTTTTCACTCCTAATAACTTGATCAACCATTTAATCACTTTCTAAACATGATTAGACTAAATTTGGGCAACATAACACTTAGGGTTAACATTTTCCCAAATTTACAAGTCATAGCAAATCAATCCTAAAACCACCAATCATTCTAACAACAACAACAACAACCAAAGATTAAAGTTTTTGAAGTTACCTTTGACTTTTCTTGCTTTCTCTCTCTAGAAGTTATTGTTCACTTTCTCTTCCATTGAGATTTTTGCTTGCTACACATGATTTTCAAAAAAGAAAAGAGCTTAGGAGAGGTTCTACATGGATTAGGAGGCTTAAACATAAGGATTTCACTAACTTACCTTGAGATATTTGCCTCCTTGACCTTCCTCCTCTCTCTAGCTTTCTCTCTCTCTCTCTCTCTCTCTTCATTGGGCAGCTTGGACTAAATGAGGGAAGAGGAAGATGAAGAAAAAAAACTTAATGATGACTTCATCTTTTCCCTTAATTAATTTATTACAAGAAATCTAATTTATGACACAGTTGTACTTCAGGCTTATCCCTTACCAATTAGTGTCATAGTCCTCCATTAGCATTGAACCAAATCTTTCTCTCCTAGTTGGCCTATAAAGTGACACATAGGAGCCCTCTTCGAACACCAAATTTGGACTTCATTTCTTCTAATAAATCTTCATGCACAACTAGCATTATTTTAATCCCATTTCCACACGTGCTCATCTCTAACAATTATGGTTTATTCATCTTAGCTTGGATTAAGGACACTTGGCATATTTTGTTGACCTACACTTATTTTCCCTTTTTATTTTCATGAATGGCGAAAATATTAAGAGAAAAGGGAAATAATAATTATCCAAATTAATTCCATAATTATTTTACCCATTTTGTCATGAATATGAACATTTATAAAATTCCTAAATTCCAAATTCCTAAATATTCACCATTTTATTGAATTTCCCCAAATAATTACAATATATTTGGTGAATATAAAATTTAGGGTATTACACTTGGCCCATTTGTGTTTAGTAAGGCCTTAACACCTCACTAATACATTAAAGGATGAATTTATGCTTTGATCTTGTACTTTGCGAATTTTGGCTAGTTCACATCACTTAATCAGTGAGCTTATTGAGTTGATCTATCAGTCATATTGTAATATCCCAAAAAGTAATTAAGGGCTAATGACTTCAAAAGTGGATGTAATTATTGTCGAATAAACACTTTTGGAGAATGTGTGATAGGAAATTGGTGGTTTTAGTGATTCCAATGGTTTTCTTGTGAAAAGTTGTGTGGGAATAAGTTTGATTGTTGATTTTGGAGCCATTGGACATATTGGTTGAAAATTTGAAAAACTGTTAAGTGTAATTCTGTGCAAGGCATTCAGTTTGTATGGACATTTTGAATGGGCAAATGGTGTCTAAAAATTCTAAAACTTTTCAGTATTAAATTTCACGTGTCAATCTTCAAAATGGACATATAATTTGTGTCATTTCGATTTGTGAGCTAAGAGTTATGAATTTTTGAAGTTTGCCCAGCGAAATTGACTATTTTTTGGAGCAGCGATCAAAGAAATTAAACTCTGGGAATGATATACTTCTAGCTAGTAAAAGGCTATATTTCTCTTTGAAACTAGACTCAATAAGGGTTCTATAGCCTTTGAAATCACTCCAATTTGATTTTTTTAGAATTAGTTATAATTTTTCAAAGTTTGAGCAGAAATATGCCAGAATTTCTGAAAAATCCGAAATTGTTGGAAATTAAATTAATAATTAAATATCATATAATATATGATATTAAATATCATCATCCTTCTTTCTCCAGCCATTTTCACGAACTCAGATCTAAAATTAGAGAGAGAAGAGTTGAGAGAGTCTAGAGAAAGAAAGTGAAAAGAACTCGCAAGGTAAACCGATTTCTCTGGCGATCTAGTTCCTAATGCGTATAACTCTACTCCTAAACTTCTCTTTCATGTACTTCAAGGTTTTTGGAGCTCAAATTTGCTGTTTAAAGAGAGTTAGGTTTCAGCCAAGAAGAGAAAAAGCTAGTGGGAGCTTGAGGTAACTTCCAAACCTTTGTCTATTGACTATTCTGGCTGCTGTGGGTAATTTAATCGATGAAATTTCACCGGATTGCCGTTGGTTTTAAATTTTGGAAATTGAGTTTTCTAAGGGTTATGCTGTCCAATGTTGGTTCAAATGGTAGTTATAACCTAATGTAATAGTTAATAAAGTGGTTAGGAGTAGAAAAGAATGCTTTTACGGAGTCGAAATCGCAAAACCCCGATTTTCCCTAAAGAACACATAAATTTCTGCCAGCTCTAGAAATGGGTCTTAGAGTTGGATTTTAAATGATTTGATGGTTCCATTGAGTTCAAGAGGGAAAATTAGGTGGGGTTACAGTTTGCCACTTTTTCGAAAAAGGCCGAAAAAGCATAATTACGAAAACGCCCTTGAAACCTTTAAAATGGGGCTGCCAAGGGTAAATTTGTAATTTAACATTGAATTTGATAATTTCGAATTCGGAAATTGATTCCTTGTGTGGAAATATGCTAGAATAGCTTGGGTTAGAATTTCGGGAAAGATGCAGCCGGACCGGGTATGGCAGGCCGGGCCGGGTCCCTGGGGGCATTTTTATAAATTTTCATTATAGACTCGTATAACCCCCATAAACACTATGGAAGTATCTAAATGATGCATTTGAAATTGTAGGATTCAACATTTGCCCTGATTGCAAGCAGCCTGTGTTGGCGCCAGTCAGGAAAGAACAAGGTAGTGACTCTTTCTCTTATACTATATGTGATGTATTGTATGTGTGTTATATCATTAATTTACGATGATTTTGAATGCTACAAAGCCTGTGGATATGTGAAAGCCGAAAGGCTATTTGTGCGCCGTAAGGCTATGTGTATGCACCGCTACGCCAATAGTCCCTGAGTCGCTAACAACGGTTTGGGTAAGGACTGCGTGCCTTCCCGACGGTAAAAGGGGATGAGGGTAGGGTGTGTTATGTATTGTGTCACTGCTGATTGTGATTTACTTACATGCTATGTGTTTATATACTGTATAAGTGATTTGTTACTACTGGGATTCTCTTGAATCTTATTCTTTCCATTGACTGATTTTTCAGACAGGGCAAGTGGCTCCAAAGGGAAGGAGACAAGCAAGGGCGGTTAGGATATTTTAGGGATATTTGACTTGGTTGTTGGTTATCTATGTTTTGGTTGAGTTTACTGTTTATATATCTAGGATGTAAATATTAAAATGATTTTGTGTAATCCCCTATTAGGAAAACTATAAATCCATAGTATTTATATGAAACCCGGGGGTTACCGGGATTTTGTTGTACACTTTGATATATAAATGTGATGTAATTGCACATGATAATTATATTCGAATTGTGGAATTTGAGACCAGGGTAAGGCAGAAATTTTAAATATATTTGTGAAAACCCTTCCGTAAGGAAGGGATTGTAACTGAGTTTGATTATTATTGGTCTCTATTTCATTTTAATCACGTATTTTGAATCATAATTACAATTTTCGAGGCAGGGGTTACACATATAGGTAGGCACTGTCCCATGGGTTTGAGAATATCATACTGCCTTGCCTTTGTATATGATCCATTCACAATCTTCATTGATAAAGCAAAGTCTAGAGATCGTTTAAACTTTTTATGATATTTATGGTCATTTATAATAAATATAAACTCATCATAAGCTCTTGAATATAAATTTTTGTTTTTTAGAGGAAAAATATTTTAGAAAAATACTCTCAAAATATGAAAAAAAATTAATGATTTGAAATTATATTAGATTTCTTTAATGCTCTTCTTGGATGAGGGGAAAAGTTTAGAGAAATGCAAATAGAAAGAAAGAAAATGGACAGAAGAGAAAATTGGAGAGATAATGTTAACTCTCATCATGCTTGGATGGACAGAGAAAAATACAGAGGAAGAAAAATAAACAAATGATATAATGACAATAACACCATTATCTTATAAAAGGATATATTATGTTATTGTGTCTATTAAAACAAACTGAAGGCAACAACCATAGTAAAATTAACACCATTAAAATATTTAAAATCAAATTATTTCACGGAAATATATTTCATATATTTCTATTTTTTATTTAAAATCATAATAAAAAATGTTTTAAAGTAAAATATAATAACTTTTAAAAATGGAACATTAGTAAGTTTTCTTGTTTCAATATATAAATAATTAATAGCTTCTCTCATTTGTTTCCTCCTTATCGAATACCTATATATTTTCATAATTATGAAAGCATTCAGCAAAGGACGATGTGGTGATTGGTTTTATGTGTGGGTATATTTTAATTTTCTAATTTTCAAAGCTTACTCCATTTGTAGAGGCATGCACGTTGCAGAAGAAGACAGGTGATGAAAACGGAGTGAAGGCAAGAGGGAGATTGGAAGATGAAGACACAGTAGAGAGAGAGGCGTAAGGATGACGAACGCAGGGAAGCGGCAGCGGGGGAACAAAAATTTTTCTCCTAAAATCTCTCCACATTTGGAGAGAAAGTTTGGGGAGAACATGGGGTGAGTCCCATGCCTTGTTGCCTTTCATACTTTTTCTTCCTTCCACTTTTCCTCCCTCACCCAAACAAGAAAAAACTCATCTTCCCCATGTTTTCTTTCCTAATTTTCTTTCCCCTATGATTTTCCTTCAATCCAAGCAGTAGGTTAAGGTAGCCAAGGGGCATTTACAAATTTAAAAAGAAAAAAAGAAGACTTTCTTTACCCCTCATGACTCTCATCTCTCTTCCATTTGTCATCTCTCTCCATCCACTGTTCTTTTCAAATTCAGCTTCTTTTCCATACTCTTCCGGCCTTGGCCTCTCCCTTACCCAAAACTACATCGTTTTGGGTGTACATGGGAGGGGTGATCTTTTTTTTTTTTTTGTCAAACTAATATTCAGGGTCTTGAAGTATTTTTTTTAGTAGCATCTAATATTCTAAAATAATTTTTTGTGCACTATATAGCATAAAACAATTTTTAATATCACCCAGTATCTGATAAGCTATACCCTAAACTATTTTAGTTGTAATGAGCAGCTTCTAAATCCCATTCAGCACAATAAATTATTTTTCTAG
The DNA here is from genome assembly GCA_963242795.1 of Inga leiocalycina. Classification (NCBI taxonomy): domain Eukaryota; kingdom Viridiplantae; phylum Streptophyta; class Magnoliopsida; order Fabales; family Fabaceae; genus Inga; species Inga leiocalycina. Next base: position 55,738,954 of record OY725326.1, on the reverse strand, counting down.
TTGCAACAAGAAGCTTCTAAAATTTTTTTTTAGTTGCAATGTCATAAATTTAGGATATTGAGTGTTGGATGCACTCAAATTTAGTTTAGGATATAGAATGTTACTGAAAAATTATTTTAAGATGCAACTTGCCAGATGCTGGGTACTACTGAAAAATTATTTTATGTTATATAGTACATAAAAAATTATTTTAGAATATTGAATGTCACTGAAAAAAATACTTAAGACCCGGAATATTATTTTGATAAAAAAAAGTGGATTACCCCTCCCATTTACACCCAAAACGATGTAGTTTAGGGTAAGGAGAGGGCAAGGACCGGAAGAGCATGCGAGGGAAGTTGGATCTGTACTTTTCACTTAACCACCAGTGACTTTTTTTTTTTATTGGGCCACAGCCATAACAACCACAACCATACCCATCAAACCTTAAGGAACTCGTTTTTCATATGATGCAAAGCCCAAAACATTGGGCCACAACTATCACAACCACAACCATACCCATCAAACCTTGAAGAACTCGTTTTTCATATGATGCAAAGCCGAACAAATCTGGGATATGATAATATCACAATGCCCTGCCCTTATTCCTCCGCTGTAATCGATAAAACAAAGAAGTGACATATATGGACCTTAATGCAAGGCAAAGAAGTGTGTCGGTAAAAGTTCTAAGTTAAACATCATATATTAAAAAATTAAGGTTCTAAACAAAACAAACAGATAAATTCTCATGTCACACAATTTTTGAGCAAACGTACGGACAAGACCAACCTCTGATTACCAATATTTATTATTATTTTTAATTTAAAAACGCCTGTAAATGTTTTAGAGGATCTCTACCAAGCATAAATAGAGAACTGAGGTTCCTTTGGCCCCAGAACATCGCAAAAGATAGTACAACCAAATAGAAGCCTTTTCATTTCACTCCAATTGCTCTCTATCAATTTCCATTACTTTCAATTAGTAATATCTTCAAAACCGAAATTCCCCCATCAAAACCAATGCTTCCACTTTCAGCAATCAAGACCTCTGGTGTTAAACGGACTATCCATAGCAAGGCTTCAACCTTTAGTGTTTCTAATCAAAACAATAATGCTCGTGGATCAGCAAATCACTTTGAACCTTCAATTTGGGATTATGACCATATCCAATCGATGAGAAGTGATTTTGTGGTATGGCCTGTTTCACGTTAATTTACTTTGTTTGTTGAAATTTTATTCCCCATCATGATGATCGATTCTCTAATTTTTATGACCCACAATTTATGATGGCCCAACTTTAAATTGTTATAGGAAGAATCGTATATTGGAAAAAGAGATCAGTTGAAGGAAGAAGTAAGAGGGATGCTCTTCACATTGACAAATCCTGTGGAACAACTTGAGCTCATTGATGACATGCAAAGACTGGGTTTGGCTTCTCATTTTAGCCAAGAGATAAGGAACATAATGGAAAAGATTAACAATAATGACACGTTAATAATAAATAACAACTTATATGCCATGGCTCTTGAATTCAGACTCTTAAGACAACAAGGCTACCATGATGTTTCATCAGGTATATATGATTTTTTTTTTCACAATTTATATTCTTCTCATAAATCACATCATTACTGAGAATATAATATTCTTGATATGTAATTGCATGCTGGTTATTTTCAGAGATATTTGATGGATTCCTAGATAACAATGGTAATTTTCATTCTCTCCTTTCGGGTGATATCAAGGGTATGCTATCTTTGTATGAAGCTTCTTTTCATTCAATGGAAGGTGAAATAGTATTGGATAAAGCAAGAGAGTTTTGCTCAACTCATATCAGAGAATTTGTGAACAAAAGCAGTGATGAAGAAGAAGAAATATTATTCTTGGCTAGCCATGCCCTAGAGCTTCCACTAGATTGGAGGATACCAAGACTAGAAACTTGGTGGTTCATCGATGTTTATGAAAGAAGACAGAACATGAGCCCTACTTTGCTCGAGCTTGCTAAATTGGACTACAATATTGTACAAGCTACCCACCTAGAGGAAATGAAACATGCGTTAAGGTGAAAATAATTAATCATATATATACTCAATAGGAAATTTTAACTATGTTTAGACCTTAGAACTCTTACAATGATTTACAGTTTGTTGGTTGAATTTCTAAAGTAAAATTTTCTGTCTCCTATGAAATTTATTTCACAAATATACAACACTTTGTTTATTTTACAATTCAAGCTAATAAGATTATGAGTTTCAAACATATTTCTCAATGGTTTTCTTTTGAGCTTGCAAAATTGATAGAACTACCAGAAGAAGTTTACTAAGATTGAAACCTTCAAAACATAAAAAAAGAAAACAAAGAGAAAATATGCTTATTACTAATAAGCCAATCCTTTCACCTAATGTTTTTTTTATTTGAAGATGGTGGACAAAAACTGGACTTGGAGAAAAGCTGAGTTTTGCAAGGGATAGAATGGTTGAGATCTTCACTTGGACAGTTGGTTTGTCTTTTAAACCACAACTTGGAAATTTTGGAAGAGTGATGTCAAGGGTTGGTGCATTGATAACTATAATTGATGATATTTATGATGTTCATGGCACTTTGGAAGAACTAAAACTTTTCACAGAAGTGGTTAAGAAGTAAGTAATTTACATTTATGATATATATATAAATATATATATATATATAATCGTCCTTTAATTGTCCCATATTTATTACAATTTTTATACCTCTTTTATGACATAGATGGGATATAAATGCCATGGATGAACTAATTCCACATTACATGAAAATATGTTTCCTTGCACTCAACAACTTTATCAACGAAGAGGCTTATGACTTCCTCAAAGAAAATGGACGCAACATCATTCCATGCCTTAAGAAAGTGGTATGCTGTGATTTAATATATTGCTTTCATCTTTTCTTATTATTTTATATAACATAAATTAATTAATCATGGTATATTTACTTTTGTGTCCAATTTTTTCTTGGAAAAATCCCTATAAAATACCGCCGCAATTGTAAAATTCCATTTCAGTGCAATGAATTCCAAAAACTTGAATCAATCCTGTGTTAGTAAGGAATGAACAGTACGGGGTGCCAAATGATGATTTTGCCCTTCAGCCATCATTCTCGCCACTTTCAGAATAACAACACGAGCCTCTCAATTAACAACTCTGAATTCTTGATTAACGATTCCAGTTTCATCTTTTTACTTTCACAATAACAATACCGGTCTTGTTATTAACAACACCATATTCTATATTAACAACTCTCATTTCTTATTTCACAACTTCGTAATTTAAGTTTCAGGGTCAATAACAACACCTCTTTCTTTATTAACAACACCATATTTTACATTAACAACACTATATTTTGGAGATGCGAATATGTGAAAAAATAAAGCAGAGTTGTTAATCAAGAATCCGGAGTTGTTAATTAAGAGGCTCGTGTTGTTATTCTGAAAGTGGCGAGAATAAGGGCTGAAGGGCAAAATCGTCTTTTGACACCCCGCACTGTTCATTCCGTATTGACACATGAATGATCCGGGTTTTTGGAATTCGCTGCATTGAAACAAAATTTTGCAATTTCGGCGGTATTTTATAGGGATTTTCCCTTTTTTCTTTTTTCTTTTTTCTAGTGGGTTGATCTCTGTAAGTCGTATCTGGTTGAGGCAACATGGTACCATAATGATTATAAACCCAGCTTTCATGAGTACCTAGAAAATGCATGGGTAACAATTGGTGCACAAGTCATACTTTTTCATGCCTATTTTTCAATTCCTAATTTAACAAATAAGAAGGACTCAATTGGGCTAGAGGAATATTCCAATGTTATTCGCAGTTCATCCACTATTTCGCGCCTCGCCAATGATTTGGGAACAGCTAAGGTATCATGGTGCAACCCTTTCTTACTTGATTAACCACTGAGTATTGCATGAAATATGGTATTGATTTTCCACTTATATTTAATTATGCAGCGAGAAAAGGTGACTGGAGACATACCCAAATCAGTTGAGTGTTGTATGAATGAAAGTGGAGCTTCTGAAGCTGATGCTCATAGGCACATAGATTCCTTGATATGTGAAACTTGGAAGAAGTTGAATAAAGAAGTTAGCAATTCTTCTTATAATTCAAGGAGTTTCATTCAGGTTGCTATGAACCTAGGAAGGATTTCACTCCACGTGTACCAATATGGAGATGGTTTTACCATTCAAGATGATGAAACAAAAAATCATGCAATATCACTGTTTTTCCAGTCTATTGTAATTTAATTTGATGCAAAGACTCCTTTTAATTTTCTTGTTGTATATTTCTATCTGACTCAGTCAGATTGAAGCATTGTGGAACCCAACTAATATAATTATCTCTAAGACATGTTCTATATTTACATGAATACAAAACTTATACTTCATGCTTAACAGTTAATGGGTCAATGCCCCTTTTACTTTGACCACCACCTATTGGTTGTAATAACTTTATTTAATTTTCTTATGAGTGTATGTGCAAGAGTTTGTTAAACATTTTAATTTGAACCTGTTGTTGGTAATTTAATCTATGCCATATTCCATATTTTGGGTCTCGAAGTTCAAGAGTTCATTTAAAAATTTATGGGTGACGACCAAATGATTGTAAACGCTTTATAACGATGGATCTACATGTTTTTTATCATTTAATCATTAAAAGCGAAGAAGTTGCTGAGTTAATTCTAAATTAATAATAAGTTCTTCAACATAATAGCGCTGACCGGATTTTTTTTGCGATTACATGATTGTTTCCCTTAAACTAATCAATTATTGCCTGTGTACGATGGACATGATGTGCACTGTTAAACCCAATAATTGAAGCGGGTAAATTATTGATGCCTGACCGACATATTCATAAAATTTTTTTTTATATATATTTTTGCATTTTGTTATCATCAACAAAGATTTTATCAAGGGAAAATCCCTAAAAAAGGATCTGGAAATCATGAAAAGATAGACAAGTCACCTGAATTTTTGAAATTCTGTAAAAGTGCTTGGTGACTTGTCAGGAATTTACAAATTCAAAGGAAATGACTAATTTATCCTTACTTTTTTTTATTAAAATAATAAATGCCCCGGCCGGCGAACCCCGAACAGACGGGGGCTCCGGCTAGGGAATATTTGGCTTTGGGAATAATTCCCAAAGTGGTGGGGTGGGGGTTCAAACCCCCCACCACTTTCATGCACAAAAAGTGTATTACTACTAGGCTAGTAAAGTTCTTTAATATATATACTGTAAAAATTATATATGTAGTAACCTTTGATTTTTAACTAAGTAAATCAATAAGTTTAGATAAGGAATTGACAGATTGATAAAAGAAATTAACAAGTTCATCTAAGGATTTCACAACTTTTGTTTTTTAAGCAAAAAATCCACATACTCTCTCAAGCCATTCACCAGTTTAGACAAGGAATTCCCGAGTTCATATGAGGAATTAACAAATTGAGATAATGATTTCACAACTTTTGTTTCAACCAAAAATTCACTTTCGCTCTCAGGCCATTCACAAGTTTAGATGAAGAATTCTCAACTTCAGATAAGAAATTGACAACTTGAGATAACGAATTCACAACTTTTGTTTAAGTAAAAAATTCACTTGCGCTCTCAAACCATTCGCAAGTTTAGATACAAAATTATCAAGTTTAGATAAGGAATTTGCGATAAGGAATTCATAAGCTCAAATAAGGTTACGAATTTTTATCTAAGGTTGTGAATTCCTGATCTAAACTTAGATAAAAATTCCTTATCTAAAGTTAGGAATTCTTCATCTAAACTTAGATAAAAATTCATGATAAAAATCCTGATAGAAATTCATTTATTTATCTCAAGTTGTCATTTATTTATCTAAACTTGGTAATTATATATCTAAACTTGTGAATAGTTTGAGAGCACAAGTGAATCTTTTACTTAAACAAAGGTTGTGAATTCGTTATCTCAAGTTATTAATTTATTATATAAAGTTGTGAATTCTTCATCTAAATTTGTGAATGGCTAAGAGCGAAAGTGAATTTTTCGTTGAAACAAAAGTTGCGAAATCCTTATCTCAATTTGTTAATTCCTCATATGAACTCGGGAATTTCTTATCTAAACTAGTGAATGGTCTGAGAGAGTAGATGGATTTTTTGCTTAAAAAATGAAAGTTGTTAAATCCTTATATGAATTTGTTAATTTCTTTTATCAATCTACTAATTCCTTATCTGAACTTATTAGTTGGTTTAGTTAAAAATCAAAGGTTACTATATATATATTTTTTGCACTACATATATTGAAAGGCTTTGCTAGCCTGTGGGGGGTTCGAACCCCCAACCCCACAACTTTGGGAATCATTCCCAAAGCCATGGAATATTGGCAGGAGCTCCCACCGAGTGCTGCGGGCAGGGAGGCCGGCGGGCCGGCGGAGTAATTATTATTTTAATAAAAAAATAAGTAAGAGTAAATTAGTTATTTCCTCTGAATTTGAAAATCCCTTATCAGTCTCAAAGCACCTCTATAGGATTTCAGAAATTCAGATCATCTATCTCTCTTTTCATGGTTTCCAAGTCCTTTTTGAGGAATTTTCCTTTTTATCAAACTTACTGGTAAGTGTTAAAAGATCAATGATATTTTTTGTCTCTGAACGAATTCCTGATGCGCACTGTGAAACTCAATCATCGAAGCTGGTAAATTATTGATGCATGACCGACATATTCACAAGATTATTTTATATATATATTTTTGCATTTTGTTATCAACAAAGATTTTATCAAACTTACTGGTAAGTGTTGAAAGATCAATGATTTTTTTTGTCTCTGAACGAATTCCTGATGCGCACTGTTAAACCCAATCATTGAAGCTGGTAAATTATTGATGCATGACCGATATATTCACAAGATTTTATATATATATATTTTCATTTTGTTATCAACAAAGATTTTATCAAACTTACTGGTAAGTGTTAAAAAATCAATGATTTTTTTTGTCTCTGAACGAATTCCTGATGTGCACTGTTAAACCCAATAATTGAAGCTGGTAAATTATTGATGCATGACCGACATATTCACAAGATTTTTTTATATATATATTTTTGCATTTTGTTATCAACAAAGATTTTATCAAACTTACTGGTAAGTGTTACGAGATCAATGATGTTTTTGGTATCTGAACGAATTCCTGATGTGCTAAACAGAACTTTCATTACTTTGATTCAGAAAGGCAACACTGCTCAATCCTTTAATGACTCCGGGCTAAAAACCCTTTGTAATGTCCTGTACAAAATCATCACTAAGGTTTTATGTAACATATTGCAACCGATGAAGCAAGATGCTATCTCACCTTTTCAAAATGCATTCACTTTATCTGCTCATTCCTTTAATGACTCCGGGCTAATAACCCTTTGTAATAAGCAACTGAGCCTTACACTACTACAAAAAACCAAATCTATGGTGCTTATAATTGCATTAGCTGTGGCGCTTGCGAAATGCCACCTATCTTAACGCTACTAAAAAAAGCTGTGGCGCTTGGAAGCACCACAAATTTTTAATTTTTTTTTTTTTAAAAAATCACTTCCTGTGGCGCCTGACCTGCCAGGCGCCACAGATTTGTGGGCCTCCTGTGGCGCCTGGCCGGCCAGGCGCCACAGCAGGCTTATACCTCCTGTGGCGCCTGGCTGGCCAGGCGCCACAGTAGATTTTTTTTTTTTTAATTTTTCGTAGCCAGGCGCCACAGTAGGTCTTTTTTTTTTTTTTAATTTTTCGTTCTGGTTTATTTAGCATATTTTTTTCTCATATTTTTTGGGTTTTTCGTATTGGTTTTTTTTTTAGCATATTTTTTCCTCATGCATATATAATTATAGTCTGCAAGGTTTAATAAGAACAATAATAGATAACTTTAAAATGATACCAACAAATGATTGATTAGCTAAAGTATAGTAGTAATGAAAATTGTTAAATACAATATACTGTAAACCTAGCTGAATGAAATATAATACAACAAATTCAACTTGAACAAACATGCATGACACAACAATTATATTGGCAATTAGAAACAAGACAAAAAAAACCAGGTAGTGAATTTAATAGTAAATATAGCTACCTGGGGATTTGCCTAAACACATATTCACACCATTCCTCGATCACTTCATTAACCTGATGGTCTGTCAAAGCGTCACAACGTTGATCTTCATAATACTACAGATATATACAATCAGACACAAGTTAGAACGAATTAAAATCAGTAAAACATAACTGTCAGGCACTAATTCAATTTCATTACAACACAATATGAAGTGCAACTAAATGACTTACTTTTTAAGGAATAAATGGTTGATCATGCATAATAACATTCTTCATAAATTTCATGATATAGTACCCACAATCATTGTCATTAGGTTGGAAAGGGCACTACAATAATATAATGCAATATTTAACTCTGTTCATGAATAAAAAGTGTTTACTAACAAAGTCTAAGTAAATTAAAGTCAAATATCAATACATGTATCTTCTTCCAAGGATAGCTAAGACGGGGGTCAGTAGCTTTAGAATAGTTTAACCCGACAGACGACCGATACGCAGTCAATGCGCTAATAAAAGAAACAGAAAGTGATTACTTTTGGTTATTCAATCATGTTCGCAAATATTTATTTATAGGCACGTATACTTACCTACTGATCAATAGCAACATATCAAAACGGTCTTGTGGAAGACCATTTTTCAGAGGATCCACATAATAAATGCGAGGGCCTGAAGGTTCCGCTGGATTGATAACGATCAATATCCAATGGCGCCTAAAATATATTTTAAAAATATTTTTTAAACAATCATGTTATGATAGAAGTTAAACAATAAAAAGAAAAATTGTACCAATAATAACTTACCCCGCATTATACGGCACTAAAAATAATGTATTTGTTGTCGCTTTCTTGCTAAAGTAATCTTTCATCTCATTAGACTGCGTAGTCACATCCATTTTACCCTCATGATGACCAACGAGAAAAGGGTTGACAAATGCGAATTGGACCCTGTGTGTATCCATTAAAACGTCCTGGTCTAAATGCCTGGTATAAAACATACAGTGTCATGAGAAACAAAAGAAATGGAACGAGATATATTAATAACAATGATAAACGATGATAGTGAAGTACCTTATCCAGATGTTGATAGCCGAAGCACTAACCCAATCACGAGCACATATTTCCTGCACAACCTCGGCAGTAATATAATCAACTAGACCACCAACATTGTAGATATGTCTTGGAATACGTAATGACACTACTCCCTCACACAAAGTACACATAATCAGCCTTTGCAAATCTTGTAACCTGGTTGAATCAACCACTTTACTGCAAATCAACTTGAAAAACACACAAAGTTTCGTGATAGTGTTCCTTAATTTTTTGGGTAAAATGGATCGTATACCAACCGGTAGGAAATTTTGCATGAGCACATGACAATCATGAGATTTAAGGTTCTTTAACTTCAACTCTTTTACCGATACAAGGTTCTTTATATTTGAAGAGTAGCCCTCGGGAACTTTAATTCCTTGCAGAAACTCACAAAACAATTTCTTCTCTTTCCTCGACAGAGTGTATGCCGCTGGCGGTAGATAGGTACGAGAACCTTGCTCAATCGGTGCCAACTCTTCTCTAATTCCCAAGTTCACTAAATCCAACCTCGAATTGACATTGTCCTTGCTTTTTCCTTGGATATTAAGCAACGTGCCAATTAGACTATCACAGATATTTTTTTCTATGTGCATCACATCAAGAAAATGCCTCACATATAAAGACTTCCAATATGGAAGTTCAAAGAAAATAGACTTTTTCTTCCAACCGCTTGTCTCGATTTGTTTTGCAAAAGGTTTGCCAAAATTGTTCTCCAAGTCTTTTACCTTGGAATACACCTGGGAACCGGTCAACATCTTCGGCGGGCTACCTTCTAGTGCATCACTATTGAAAGGCTTTTTCCACTTCCTCCAACGATGTTGTGATGGTAAGAATCTTCGATGCCCCATGTAAACATTTTTCTTACAATGATGAAGTCGCATTGAATGAGTGTCCTCTTCACATATAGGGTATGCACCATATCCTTTGACGCTGTATCCTGACAAATTTCCATAAGCAGGGAAATCATTAATTGTGCCAAACAACATGGCTTTCAAAGTGAAACTTTCTTCCATGTACCCGTCATACACACTAACACCTTCATCCCAAAGCAGCTTCAGGTCATCAATTAAAGGAGCCAAGTATACATCTATATCATTCCTAGGTTGCCTTGGCCCAGAAATTAACATGGACAACATCATAAACTTGCGTTTCATGATTAAGTGTGGAGGAAGGTTATAAATCATCAATATCACCGGCCACGTGCTATGTGTGCTACTCTGAACACCGTGCGGATTAATTCCATCAGTTGACAGTGCAAGGCGAAGGTTCCTGACTTCATCAGCAAAGTCAGGGTACTCATGATCAATTTTTTTCCATTGAGGAGCGTCTGCAGGGTGCCTAAGCTTCGTGTCTTTAATCCTTTCATCTGCATGCCATGTCAACTGCTTAGCAATCTCTGCATTACTATACAGTCGCCTGAATCTCGGAACAATGGGAAAATACCATAGCACCTTCAAAGGACTTTTTCCTTTCTTCTTCCTATATCGAGATGCGTTGCATTTAGGGCACTTCTCCAACGTTGCATACTGATTTCGAAATAATACGCAATCGTTAGGACATGCATGTATCTTCTCATATCCCATACCGGTTGTAGAGCAAAGAATTCGCTTTGCCTCGTATGTCTTGGTTGGAAGTACATTTTCTTCTGGAAGCATATCTTGCAACAGTTCAAGCAATGCGGTAAAACCCGAATCACTCAATCCGTAGCGAGCTTTAAAGTTGTACAACTTCAACACTACTAGCAATCTTGTGTATTTAGTACTTCCGACATATAATGGTTTCTCTGCATCACCTTTCAACTTCTCATATTCGTTAGGGCAGTTATGAAGCACCCCTTCAACCATATTTACCATTTCTTCAAGACCATCATCTTCATCAAACATGCTTTGATCAAATTCATCCGAGGCACCACCCGTGGTATGCACGCGATCACTATATGGCTCGTTGGTCTCACCATGCCTTGTCCATCGTATATATGTTTGATCAATACCATAACATACTAGATGATCTAGCAAATCAAGTTGACTAATCCGCTTTCCAAAACAACAGGATAAGCAAGGACATAAGATTTTGCCAGGATCTTTTGTGTGCTCAGTTGTAAATGTAATAAAATCCTTCACCCCATCTATATATTCCCTTGAACATCGATTAGATGACATCCATTTACGATCCATCTATGGGCTTCAATCTATTTTTTTAAAAAATTACGTGGTTAGTTGTATGACTATTGCATTTACTAATTACTTTTATATTCTCTTACCAATTTTAATTTAAAATAACATACACCACATGAATCTTCATAATTGAAGCTTTCTAAGTCTTAAACTGAATATTTAAATTGCCAAATAATTCATTAATTATTCCCAGGCATTATAATAAAATTTTACAACTCATAACAAAAGAAACCATATTTGCCACAATAATATATCATAGTTAAATTAGAAAACATTACAAGTCAATAAATAAAATACAAGTGTTAAGAATATATAAATAATTATTTTGCTTATGAAATTAATAAATAACAATCATTAGAACACCTACAAATTATAACAAAAAAATTTAACTAAAATCACATTTGTAAGCTCAAAATTTAAAAAACATACCGTAAATAGAAGCTTCAATAGACTGATGAACTGAAACTACAAACACAAATTAAACATAAACAAATCAATAAAATATTTGAGGTTCTAAGTTATTTTTTTAAATAATAATATGTGTAATAAACATCAAAATATAATAAAATCAAAAAATATGATTCAGAAAAAAAAATAAAGAAAATAAAATAAAATGGAAAAAGAAAGCATAATTCCAACATTAATTATATCCTTATTGTATGTTTTTCTCCTTACGGTTTTAGTTAATATATTTAAAGTTAAACAATATAGACAAATTATATTTTATTTTATTAAATATTAACATTGATATATTAAAGTCATTTTATTCATATTTTAAAATCTTTAAATAAGTTAATGACTCAATTAACGAATTATTCAATTTATTATGTTGATTTCAATTTTTCCTATTTTCATTGGGTTTATATAGGATTTTCTCTATTATAGTTTAATAAGATAATACAAAAAATTATTTTCTTACCTCTACAAAATAGCACTAACAAAAATATATATTAAATACGTGAAATAATATTAAATAAATGATTTTGATTTTTGGAAAACAAATAATTTGAAGAAGTTTTAAAAGAAATAGCAGTATTATTAAAAGTTAATTTGATTATCTAATTTCAAGTCACTTGTATATTAATTACTGTCGTTTAAATTTATGGTTATATATAACATATAAATTCAATTCTTTCATTGTTCTTGTAACTTATTGCATTAATTTCTTAGAACTAGTGAGAGCTAAAACACACTACACACGCCTACAATGGGGATCGGATAAGTCTCTAGTAATGGGATTTTTTTAAAAAAATAAAAAATAAGGGTAGTTAGGTCATTTTTTACATATGACAACATTTCAAAATTTTAAATTAGTTAATTTGGGATTAATGAAATTCAACACTCTTATTTATATTTTTTCAATTTTAACAGTATTTTTCTATCCATTTCTCTTAAAACATCTAAGAATCTTAAATTTTTTAATTTTGGAACATCACATACAGGTTTGTTTGCAATTAACCTAAACTTCATAATCACTTAGTACCTGCAATGTAATTCCCTAATTTCTCTCAACAGTTATTGTATATTTCTACAGGCACACACAACTCTTCTTGTTCCTCATCCCCATTTGTTTTATTCCCTTAAGTTCCTACTCATACACATATGTAGGCTTTTTAGGGTTTATCTTTTCAAGGGCCAAAATCCAAATATTCAAATCTATTTCTACCTGTAATAGTCCTTGATAGTCCTAGCTAGCTATGATAAGATGAGACAGGTTTTTTTCATATTTTTTAAGTCTTTAGTCTTAGTTAGTAAATCACTGGCCCAAAAAAAAAAGTTAGTAAATCAATTTTTTTAAAATGAAAAGTTGGTTTTTCACCGAAAATATTTACTATATATAGTGTTTTTATGGTGATACTTATTTATTATATAGATCTAATTACATGTATCACATGCAATCTATAAATTTTATATACTTTTAGTAATCACAAATAATTTTTTTATGATCCTATATTTCAAATATCCTTTCTACTTTTAATATATAATTTTGATATATTTATTTCTAAAAATTCATAAAAATCATATATTTTTCAAACATTATACATCTAAATCTATTTTTAAAGTGTATATATCATACAATCAAATATTTTAATTTATTAAATATCTTTTTTAAAAAAATTCAAACTTAAAAATCATATTGCACTAACTTTTATTCCAACTTTAATTTATAAATTATTATTTGTATAATTTTTTTTTTGTAAATGCCAATTAGTTTATGTTTGTATTTTTTTAGGTTTAGTGTTTCATACAGTAAAAAGCAATTGGGCATGTATACATATACATGAGAATTTTTCTAATGAAAAAAGCTGGGTGTGTGTGGGGGATATGTGCAGGAAAAAAAGAGAGGCAATGATGTGAACCTTTATATATTCAGGTGAAAAAAAAAACCCTTATATATATCTATCTATCTATATATCATTCAAAAACGCAAAGGCATTGATTAACAGCATTGAAAGGAAGAGGGCAATTGGACAAAGTAGTGGCGGAATGAATGATTAACGGAATATATATGTACACACACGCCTACAATACACACACGCCTACAAACAACAAACACATTTGTATATTATATATATATATATATATATATATATATATATATATAGGTGTTGTACATGTAAAGAGCAAAGAAACAAAACTAGAGATGGTCCCACAAAAAAAAAATCTGCCGAGAGAGAGCGAGAGAGCGCATAATATATACATGGGCATTGTCTTCTCCTCTTGCATTTTAGTTACATTATTTTTTTTCCTGTGTTGATCATATCGGATGAAATTACATACTATATACTATTTCTAAATTGGTTTATGTACTAGTATAATAACACCATCCATGAAGAAGATGACTATATATGATATATAAATATACAAGCATGCGTGTCATAACAGGGGAAAAAACCATAGCAAGCATGGCATAAAAAAAAAACAGCAGAACAACCTGAAAAAAAAATTAATAAAAACAAAACGCAAGTTGAACTTACAGGTTGATCAGTGCAGTGGAGTGGGGGACCACGTAATTGCCGTTGGTGACGCAATCTTCAATGAGGGAAGGAAGAAATTTGAGCGCTAGCTTCCAAATGGAGTGGGGACCAAAAGAGTTGAAGACAACGGAATAATACGGAAAGAAGTGGGGTTGGCAGTTGGAAAAATACAATAACGTGTGCGCGTGTGGGTGTAGTTTTAAGATATGAAGATGAGAAAATGGAGGGACGGGGTGCACGCACAGAACAATTGGAAAGTGATAGAGGGAATAATTAAAGATAGAGAGAAAGAGATGGAGGGGGGTGGAGGCACGGTAAATGAAAGATTGGGGGGGGGAGGCGGGAAAACAAAAGGGGATAAGGGGGGCGGGTTGGGATCTCATTGGTGGGGAAGGGATAAGATATCCAAATTTTTTTTTTAAAAAAAATGTCAAGGGTGGCGCCTGACCAGGCAGGCGCCACCCCTGACAAATTTTTTTTTTTTTAAAAAAAAGGGTCAGGGGTGGCGCCTGGCCAGGCAGGCGCCACTCCTGACAAATTTTTTTTTTTAAAAAAAAAAGGGTCAGGGGTGCGCCAATTCTGACAAAAAAAATTTTTTTTTTTTTAAAATATCAGGGGTGGCGCCTGGCCAAGCAGGCGCCACGCCTGACAAATTTTTTTTTTTTTTAAAAAAAAGGGTCAGGGGTGCGCCAATTCTGACAAAAAAAATTTTTTTTTTTAAAAAAAGACAAATTTTTTTTGTTTTTTTTTCAAAAAGGGGTCAGGTGTGGGCCAATCCTGACAAAATTTTTTTTTTTTTAAAAAGGGTCAGGGGTGGCGCCTGGCCAGGCAGGCGCCACCCCTAACAAAAAAAAAAATTTTTTCTAAGGGTCATGGGTGGCGCCTGACCAGCCAGGCGCCACAGCTTACCATAAGCTAGTGTGGCGCCTGGCGTGCCAGGTGCCACAGCTGCTACCACCTTGTCAAGTAGCCAGGCGCCACACTTGACCATACCAGCTGTGGCACCTACCCTCCCAGGCGCCACAGCTGGTTAAAAAAAACATATAATATAAAAAAATAATAAATGAGTAGCTGTGGCACTTCATTAAGGAAGGGCCACAATATGTGCGCCACCTTTCAACCTTTTTGTAGTAGTGTTAATAATGATAAAAATAACAACTGAAATTTGGAATGTCTGAGTTGCCCACTTTATCTTAAATGCTAATTTACTCCAACTTCTTTTTTTTGGATGGTAAAGGAAAATATTATTGATTGAAACATCAGTTACAAAGCGTAAAAATGTCATATCCCAAATTTAGTGTGCAATAGTCACTACAAAAAAACGTGATTTAGTAGCAGTTAAAAATGAGAATTCGTAGCGGTTCTAACCGCTACGAACTAGGTTAGTAGCGGTTAATAAAACCGTTACTAAATCATGCGTTGCAAGCGGTTTTGTAGCGGTTTTATAAAACCGCTACTCAATCAAAAATAACCGCTACATAATTTGTAGCGGTTCATATTAACCGCTACAACACCCAGAGATATTTGTAGCGGTTATATAACCGCTACAAATATAAAAAATTATATTGAGAGCTTAAAAAAAAAAATTTTTTAGCGGTTAATTAACCGCTACAAATATAAAAAATTGAAAATTTGTTGGTGAAGAAAAAATGACATTTTTTATTTGTAGCGGTTAAGGAACCGCTACTAATTTTGAATTTCATGAAAATAGTAGCGGTTTTTAAAACCACTACTAATTTCATGAAATTCAAAATTAGCGCCAAAAAATTTCAATTGAGTAGTAAAAAGGCGCGTTATTTAGTAGCGGTTATTATATTTAAATTTTTTTTTAAAAATATACGATGATTTATTTCTGTTTTTTAAATATTATATTAAATAGTTTATTTTTTTATTATTTTATCTATTTCAATTAGTTTATTATTCAATAGTTTAACTTATTAATAAATAAAATGAAAAAATGTAATTGAATAGGATTAGTATAAAATTTATATTAATAATATTATTAAGGATAACTAGATAATAAGGAATTATTATGTTTTCTAATATAATGTAATTATGTATGAAAAATAGATGAAAATAAGATAGAGTTATGATATATTTAGAAAAAAAATGGTTAGAATAAATTTTATAGAAAGGAAAGAAGTAATCTAAAAAAATTGAAAATCTTGTTACCATATTTGATCGTATTATTCAGCTCCTCTACTCATACGAAAGAAGTTGAAAATGAAAGGAAATGAAAGAAAGGTAAGGTGAAAAGAAATTGGGGAGTGTTTGAAATGAGTTGTGGTAAGGGTATTTATAGGGATCCACGTACTATTTGTAGCGGTTAATGTAGCGGTTATTAATTAGTAGCGGTTATTTATAATTTTGTAGCGGTTTAATATTCGTAGTGCTATTTGTAGCGGTTAATGTAGCGGTTATTAGTTAGTAGCGGTTATTTATATTTTTGTAGCGGTTTAATAACCGCTACAAATTTTTTTTAAATTTTTTTTTTTACATTTTATTTTAACAAATTTTTTGCATTTTTTGTAAAAACAAATTTTTTACACTTGAATTTGATCACTCATCGTCGCCATCCCTACAGAAATTTTGTAGAAAAATTATTGTTATTGATGTATTATAAAATTTAAAAAATTTAATTGAAATGACGTGGACTTAAAAAAGCTCACCGTAGTAGAGGTAAATTGTCATCGCCTTCAGGGAAGTAGTTTTCAAAATCGGCTGGCTGAAATGGCTCACTCTCGTAGGCGATGTTATCGCCTTCACCCATGTCGTAAAGGTCTCTGGGCTTTAAATGAACGACCATGTGCCAATCCCTATGCCTCTCATCCTCGACATAATAAACCTGATGTGCCTCTGAAGCTAGAATATACGGCTCATCATCTTGAGAAATACCAGTATGAATCGGGCGTGAGAAATTGACTGATGTGATCCCTAGGTCGTCAGTTGTCAGTCCCCGAGAAGTAGTGGTATTTGCCCACAAACACTTGAACAGCGTCACGGTGAAACGGCCTTGATAATTAATCTCGACCACATCAAGAAGCTTGCCATAGTAAGGGACACCTCCGAACTGCATGTTGGCGTCACTGCTGCTCGCATAACTCCTTGTCCCAAATGTTCCATAAACACCCAAATTCTGTGCTTGCAATCCTTGATCCCGTGAAACCGTGCAAAACTTAAAACCATTGACATTGTATGCTGTAAACCGTTTTGCATGATCAAGAGGGCCGATTGTGAGAGCTCTGAAATCTGGTGAGTGTGGGTTGTGGTCATTTAGTATTCTGCTCACAAACCAGCTCGGGAATTCTCTGTGGACCCTCCTATCAACTTCCGAGGATGTCTATGTACGGATCCTGAGCTGACGCTTGACATGACTTCTGAATTCCCTGCAATTAATAATGGAAAGGCGTTAGTGAAATGAAAGTGAGAAATGTTACGAAAGATATAGATCGAATAACATACATGTGAGTGTACAATTCTTACCGTATGAAAGGCTCAACTTGAGTGCAATTAATCAAGACATGTCTATGTGCTTGGAACTTCTCAGTTGCCGTTAGTTTGAAGTTCTCAGTTGCTCCAACTGGTTTACCAACACGAGGGATAAATTCTCCTGATGTCGGCGCAGGTTCAGGACAATCGTCAACACGAGGCGGGCGGTTGAAAGCCGTCTCAAGATCATCAAAATACCTTGAGCAAAAATATAGCACCTCATCCCCTATATAGCCTTCAGCTATAGAACCTTCTGGCCACGCCTTATTCCTCACGTAAGATTTTAATTTCCCAAGGAACCTACGAAGTACATAAGAGAAAATTGATATAAAATGATGAAAAGGACGACTAGCAAACATTAAATACGGACAATAAATGAAAGCACATATTTAAAATGAGTACCTCTCAATCGGATACATCCAATGATATTGTACTGGTCTAGCGAGCTTTGTTTCATGAACGAGGTGGACAGTGAGGTGAACCATCACAGTAAAAAAGGACGGAGGAAAGATCATCTCCAAGTGACAAAGCGTAAGAATGATTTTCGACTGTAGCTGATCGAGCTCCTCAACGATCAAAACCTTAGAACACAACTTCCGAAAGAAAGAACAAAGTTCCACCAAAACGATGGAAACATCAGGAGGAAGTGTATTCTTTATAGCCAGAGGGAGTAACTGCTGCATAAGAACATGTGAGTCGTGACTCTTCATGCCAGCAACCTTTCGAGCCTGCAAGTCGACACATCGAGAAATGTTGCTTGAATACCCATCAGGAATTTTTAATTTCTTCAACGTCGCGAGGAACACATCCTTGTTCGGTTTTGTGAGGGTAAACTTTGCCGGTGTAAATCTGTCATGCTCATCTGGCCAAGCGTCTTCACGAACTCCCATGTCGCGTAAATCTTTCCTAGGTTGAAGGTGATCTTTTATCTTGCCGGGTTCGTTAAGCAGCGTATACAGCACATTGTCACAAACATTCTTTTCAATGTGCATTACATCAAGACTGTGGCGAAGTAAATTAGATCTCCAATACGGAAGCGTGAAGAAAATACTTATCTTCTTCCACTGCTGAGGGGCCGAAGTCCTGCGCGTCTTTTGGCGAGTTTGTGCTAAATCGTCGCTTTTTCCAAACTCGAAGTCAACATGCTTAAGCTGCTGTAAGATATCTGTACCGGACAAAGTCTGAGGTGGTCCTCTTTTCTCTGGTTTCCCATTGAAGCGATTCCGTTGCAATCTGAACTTATGCGTTCCATCGAGAAACCTCCGATGCCCCATAAAGCACCACTTTCGGCTGTGGGGAAGGCGCAATGCGTCAGAGTCAAAATTGCAAGCTGGACACGCCGACCCAGTATGCACATTCCAACCAGATAATGTGCCAAGGCCAGGAAAGTCACTGATCGTCCACATCAAGGCTGCACGCATGTTGAACAAAGTCTTGCTGTGAGCGTCATACGTCTCCAAGCCGACATTCCACAGGTCAAGCAATTCCGCAAAAAGCGGTTAGAGATACACATCGATGTCATTGCCCGGTGCCTTTTTGCCTGGAATGATCATAGACAAAATGAAAGAGCTTTGTTTCATACACATCCAGGGGATAAGTTGTAGGGAACTAAGACTACCGGCCAAATGCTGTAACTTGTGCTAAGATTCCCGAAAGGATTGAAACCGTCGGTCGCCAACGCGAGCCGAACATTTATGGGGTCAGTCGCAAAATCTGGAAAGTCGTTGTCAAACGTTTTCCAAGCAGCTACATCCCGCGGATGTCTTAATTTACCGTCTTCATTTTTATCAACGGCATGCCACCTCATGTGCTCAGTAGTTTTAGACGACATAAATAATCTTTGTAGACGAGGTTTCAAAGGGAAGTACCTGAGAATCTTTGCAGGTTTCTTCTTCTGCTTTTTCCCCTTCCGAATTGTCTTGTACCTCGATGTGTGACATCTCTTACATGTCTCCCTGCTGGAATCGTCTCCCCAATACAGCATGCAATCATTTGAGCACGCATCAATCTTTTGATAATTCAACCCCAACCTGTTGATAATCTTCTTGGCCTCGTAGAAGGTTGTGGAAATCTCGGCGTCGAGGAATGCATCTTGTAATAAGTCGAGCAACATCGACATTCCCTTATCTGTGATTCCACACAAGCACTTGATATGATACAATTTGATCAAGAAAGATAATTTAGAATATTTGCGACAACCTTGATATAAAGGACAATCTGCCTCATCCATTAAGCTGAAAAAATCCCGAGCTGCTTCATTCCCCATAAAAGCCGGCTCAGAGCCGTGCACTTCTTCGTTGAAGTTGTCGCCTTGAAATCCAAACGCATCACGCACAGGATCATTCACAGGATCATCTTCATCTACTTGAACGGCTACTTGAGAACTTCGAGGAAGAGCATCGTCATATCTAATGCCGGCCTTCTCACCATGAACTGCCCAGAACGTATAGTCCTCAGGGAAAGGCTTCACAAGCAAATGTTCCTTCACAACATTTCGTGCATGCCACTTCTTGAACTTGCATTTCCGACACGGACAGACGATCTTACCGTTACAGCTGGTGTGAGTGAATGCGAAATCTAAGAAACTGTTTAATCCGTACAAATATTCAGGAGAATTGCGTGGCAACCTTATCCATGATTTATCCATAGCTACAAGTGAGAGAGAAGAAAGTATAGAGAAGAAGATGAGTGAGAAGATAATGACGAATGCCTAGAACCTTATATTCTGAAATTCCAACGTTTATAATTTTGTAGCGGTTATTAAACCGCTACACCAACCGCTACAGAAATTCCAACGTTTATAATTTTGTAGCGGTTATATATATAAAACCACTACTAATATTCAAGCCGTTAATTGGTAGGAAATTCAAAATGTACTTGTTGAGTATTAGTAGCGGTTATATATATATAACCGCTACTAATGTTCAACGTATTAGTAGCGGTTATATATATTAAACCGCTACTAATATTAAAGCCGTTGGACATTAAATATGAAAATAATTTTCTAATTTGTAGCGGTTCTACATAACATAACCGCTACAAATGTGCACAAAGGCGGCAAATTTCAAAATTCAAATGATTTGAGTGTTTGTAGCGGTTATTAGTGTATAACCGCTACAAAGATATATATTTGTAGCGGTTTTTGAAGGTAAACCGCTACAAATATATATGTACATTTGTAGCGGTTATTAGTTTATAACCGCTACAAATATATATCTTTGTAGCGGTTATACACTAATAACCGCTACAAAGATATAGATTTGTAGCGGTTTTAAGTTAAAACCGCTACAAATATATATATATATATATATAATTTTTTTTTTAAATTTAGATATAAATCATTCATAAATTATTTCAACGCGATCCTCTGGTGCTCCCTCAGGTGGGGCTCCCTCAGATGCCGCTAGATCGGGCCGCTGCGCAGACTGAACCGCACCATCGTCATCAGCAGGAGGAGGAGCTGTAGCAGGAGGAGTAGTACTCGGGACGACGTAGCGAGGGACAGGGGGAACCGCTGGATGCTGCTCGTTCAGGAACAGGCGACTCCATGCTCCCTCGAGCATGGTGTTCGCGATCTCACGCCACTGCGTCTGCTGAGCGTACATCATATCTGCGTGCATCTGCAGCTGCTGCTGCTGCACCTGCATCTACTGCATCTGCTGATGTTGCTGCGCCATCTGCTGCTACGTCTGCTCCAAATCTGACCGCAGCTGGTCAATAGACTCGTCCCTCCGACGTCTGACCCCTCTAGAGCTGCCAGCCTCAGAGGCGGCGCTCCTGCCGTAGACCATGCTGGGTTTGGCACCTATCCCCATACCCCGCACGCGTCCGGGGTGCTCAGCCTGAGCCAGACCCGCCTTCAAAGGAGCCGTCGGGTCCACTGACCCCTGTGACTCCTCAGGCTGGGTCTGTCGCAGCTCAGCCTGCGACTGCTGCATCCGCTCCTGCCATTTTATGAAACAATTAATAATTACCATTTTTATTATTAACTTGGTTTTATAAAAAATATAATAATAAAATTACTTACAATGGCCGCCTCTGCCTGCTGAGAGGTCGCAGTCCCGTCACGGTGTCTGTGTGTGATGGCGTACAACTCCGCATAGTCCGTCTGACGGTTGTCCTGCTGTGCCTTCGTCTCCTCAAACAATTACAAAACAATTAGTATTATGAAATAATCAGCTAAAAGTAAGTGAAGCACTTGAAAAGTTATCAGCTCGCTGTAGGTCACAGCAAAGGTCTTCGATCCTGCTGTGTGGTGGATCGTCTGCTGCGCCCGGATCTCAGTGTTCCTCTGAGAAAGCTCCTAGAAAAACAAATAATTAAATGTATTATAATTTAAAATTAAATACAAATTAAATTGAAATTATAATTTAATATTTAACAATTACAAAATTATATATCAAAAATCTAATAAATACATTACCTGCGCCTGAGGGCTCCTCCTGAACTGGACGAAACGCGCCCAGTCGCTCGGCGGCACGCCGTCCGGGACGCTCTCCTGTAGCTGCTCCAGAGGCATCGTCCCGTCCCCATCCACCCTGTGGAAGAGACGGTTCCTCCTGTTCCTCCAGGAGTCGCCCATCTTCACGAGGGCGTACCTCTTCCGGTTGGCCCAGACGGCAAACTGCAGCTGAAAAAAATACATTTAAATATCAATAATTATAAAAACCATAATTTATAAAAAAATAATTAAATAGAATTAATTACAAAAAATATTAATTAAATAGTTTTAATTACCTGAACCACCTCCTCCCAAGCCTGGTCCTTCGGCCCCTTCGGAATGTGCCTCCACGTCAGGAAGTGAAGGGGGAACCGCATCAATTTGCTCCCAGGTCGCTCAGGAAGCGGTTGAGCAGGTGACCCCCATTGTGGATCAGCTGGTCAGTGCCCTCGTTCCACGGCACTATAACTCGCAGGGACCGGTCCATGCTGTTCAGACCGGCCACATCCAGCCTCCTCGTCGACACGTTCCCCTGCTCATCTGCACAGTTGACCGCACGTTAGATAAATTATAATTCAAAGTTAACATTTCTAATTTAAATAAATAATTAAATAAATTAAAAATTAATTTACCTTCGACCTGCACCTCAAACCCAGTGGACCGCGAAGACGACCCTCGTGGGTTGTTCTGCTCCCGAGCGTCCTCCTCATCGAGGAACCGCTCCATCTCCCTGAACCCCATCGGGATCTCGAACTCCTCCTCGTTGAGGAAGTCCTCAACGCTAATCTCTGGCCTCTCCACCTCAGGCACCTCTGCTGCGGTCGTCGCCTGTGGGATCGTCTGCGGTGCCTGTGGGGGGATGGGCTGAGATGCCGCGGTAGCCCTGCCTGCGCGCTGCCCCCTCCCTCTGCCCCCTGCCCGGCTGCTGCCACCTCGTAAAGGCGGTCTGGGGACCTCAGGGGCCTTCCCCTTATCCTGTCCTGAAGCCATATCAACTGTACAAATTTAAAAAAAAATTAGTCCATTATTATGCAAAAATATAATAAAAATACAAATATAAATAAAAATACATGTTATATACGTACCTCAAGTGCGAATACTGCGGAATACTGACCAAAAACTCCTATAGAGACGTCTGAACGCTCAAATCTCGAAGAAATCACTCAGAGAAACCTCAGGAAACAAAATGAGCAAAAGGAGAAATGAAGGAGGTTTGGGTTTAAATAGGCTAGATATTAGTAGCGGTTATTAAAATAACCGCTACTCTAACCGCTACAAATAATAAAATTTGTAGCGGTTCTACAATAACCGCTATAAATCTTCACAATGTTTGAAATTCTGTAGCGGTTATTGCCCAAAACCGCTACAAATTTCGAGACTCTTGAAATTCTGTAGCGGTTTTTGCCCAAAACCGCTACAAAATTCTGACCTTTGGTATTTTGTAGCGGTTTATGTGCATTAACCGCTACAAAATAACCACTACAAGTTTTGGCGGGAATTTCGCACCAAATTTGTAGCTGTTTTTTGTAGGAAACCGCTACAAATAATCTTGCCGCTACAAATTTGTAGCGTTTAGGTAAAAACCGCTACAAATACTATAATTTGTAGCGGTTTAATATAACCGCTACAATTACACCGCTACAAAATACCCTTTTTTTTGTAGTGAGTTCACAAATTTGTCTGAAATAAATATTCTACTAAACTGAGTAATTGGAGCAGAAGTGTTGTAAATGGCTAAATGCCTTGAAAGAATAGCACATTTTTAATGTTTGCCAAATGCCAAATAAAATAATAAACTCGTCAAGGTCCAGGTTTGGGCAATAGTGCAATTTCTAAAAAAAAAATACTTGTACCTTAAGGATATTTTGAAAATTATGTTCGGAAATTTAGGAAAAATTCCCCGAAGACGCATGATGGTAGAGAGTAGAGACCAATTCTCCGGACTATATTTGAGATTTGATTAAGGTATAAATAAAAAAATTACTTCACAAATGAATTTTAAATATTTATTGAATTTTGGCTAATAAAGGATCTTTAGCCAAATTTAATCATAAAAATACCAAGTAACCTCAAATAATTGGGCCAACCTAGCGGAAGATTTTTTAAGGTTAATTTAGATTTAGAAAAATAATTTTATAGCCAAGAAATGGGGAATTTATTTTAAAGAATGTTTTAAGGTAATTTCATCCAAGAACAATACATTTTATTGGACAATATGGGAAAATTACTCTGAGACTAAATCTTGATTTTAGAATTCGTTATCATTGGATGATAATATTAAAAAAAATCTTGACTTAAGAGAAATTACGGAATTACTCTCTAATAAATATTATTTTTTTATGTAATTCTAACATTGATAACTTGATAAAAGAGTCCTCAGAAAGTATTTGTGGAAGATTAGGCCCATATTAATTGGGAAATT
This sequence comes from Inga leiocalycina, assembly GCA_963242795.1. Taxonomy (NCBI): domain Eukaryota; kingdom Viridiplantae; phylum Streptophyta; class Magnoliopsida; order Fabales; family Fabaceae; genus Inga; species Inga leiocalycina. The sequence continues at coordinate 55,714,310 of OY725326.1, read as the reverse complement.
ATAATTAAATGCTCAGAAAGTACTCTAAAATTATTATAGGGACAGAACTCCCATGCTGGAGGGTGATGCCGTGAGCTAGACTCAAACCGAGATGAGAAAGCAGCTCCCACGCTGGAGAGAGAGGACCCTATCAAGAGGGAAGCTAATTTACTGTTTCTTATGTCTTATTTATAAGCTTTTTTTTTAATTGTGTATAACAAATTGATAGTTAAAATTAATAAATGTCTTAAAAATATTATTTTTTTCATATATGTCCCTATTTATAAAAAACAGTATAGCAAAGAGAATAGATAAAAAATATGAGAAATAATGAGTATAAGATATGAGAGAGAATGTGTGTTTAATAAGAGTAAAATAAGAAAAAAAAAAGCTTACATTTTCAGATAAAAAGTGAAAGTTGCTTATAAAAGGGTCCAGTTTTATAAGAGATAAAGTTATTTATAAATAGGAGGAGGGTAACTTCAGAAGAGAATGTCAATTGCGTTAAAACTTTTTTTTATATATTATTGGTGTTTTTCTTTACATTTTTACACCTAACCTAGTGCTTCTCTGTAGAAAAATAGACACATGCACTACATATCGGCCCTTCCCCTTTTTAGCCTCCCCTAAAGAAGTAAGGGTTTTTTTTTTGGGTTAAATCCCAAATTTCGAATACTAGGGAAATAGGGAAATAAGTTAAACAGGCTAAAAAGCCTATTATCATGGTGAAATTTCAAGGAGATAAAAAAAATAAGTACTAAAATTATTTAGTGGTCTAAAGAAGTTGAGGAAACACTATAAAATATTATTTTGGTGATTTAGCAAAATTATGAAGAGATTGAATTCCCCAAAAGTGGCCTAAACAAATTTAAAACTAATTTCTGATAATTAAGGCCTACTATCTCAAAAAAATTGAAGAAAAATAGCTAGAGGTAAAATTTTTAACCTAGAAATTTTAGAAAAAATTTTTATAATGTATAGACGCTAATTAAGGAAGAAAATCCTTAAAAACTTTTAAGGATTAGGTACTAGCAATGATTTCATAGCTGGACCGGTTGGACCATCAGCCGGAAACTCAGACGGCTCATTCTTTGGTGGAAAACCATTTAAAGGATTGGGTAGTTTTGAGCCAGCAAGAATTGGTTTTTGATCCGGAATCCGGAGCGAATTTTGAAAAATTAGATGGTTCAACATATAGCGGTGCACTTGTAGTCTTGCACTGAAGAAGAAAGAGGAAGAAAAAAGAATGGGGATAGGGGTGGAAACAAGTTAGGCCAGCTGAGAGGGGCCTACGGCCTGGCCTGTTAGAGGCTTGTTCAGGCCTGGCCTATCAGGCTAAAAGGTCAGGCCAAGGCCTCTTTAAAAGCCTATTTTCCTTAATAGGCCAGGCCAAGGCCTATTGACAGGCCTGTCAGGCCGGCTTGAGCCTGTTAAGGTTTATAAAAAAAATTATGTAGGTAATACGAAATTACAATTCTGCCACTGCCACTCCCCTCTTCCCTAATTCTCCAACCCTAATTCCTAAACGCTTAGATCATATTTTCTCAGTTTTGAAAGAGGCTCGCGAGCGACTCCCTCTCCCTCCCCACTCCCATAGGCCATAGCTCCACCGTGAGTGACCGGCTGACCACAAATCCGCTACCCTCATTAGATCGGTGGTCCTCTCTCCATCGTCTCTCACCCTCAGTCCACTGTCAAAGACTCCGTCGTCTCTCACCCTCGTCCACCGTCGAAGATTCCTTTCTGCAACACTACTCTATCCGTCATCGAAGATTCACTCTTAGTCCACCGAAGAACATTCGTTGTGTTTCAATTCAACCATTAGGTAAGTATTGGTTCTTTTATTTTGTTTGTTTATTGTGCTCTGATTCAAGACTTGAAATCGTTAAGCTTAATCTCTGTTTCAATTCGTCCCATGTTTTGTTCTAATTATTAATTTGGTTGTTTCATTTTCTTTTCAACCTTTTTCAATTTAGGGAATGTGGTGAATCCTAGGACATGTGGTGAATCATATGTATATTTTTTTTTTGTTCAAATTGCTTTTTCCTGTGGAAGAAGATTGTTCCTTGTGAGAAGGGTATACATGGTTTAGGGAATGCTGGAGTGGAGGGGAAGGGATTACAATTGTTTAATCAAAGATGGATAATGGAATTGAGAAATGAGAATTCGTGGTTGGTTACTTGGTAGTTGGTTGGTTGTTTTTTTTTTTTTGTGATTATAGGAATATTTAAAAATAAAAAAAGTAGGGTTGGTCTAAATATGAAGAAAGAAAAGTTGGGGGTAGAGGATCCAACCGATTCCACCATTTGAACTATAACCAGCTAACCTTTCTGACTCAATGTTTGAACCAGCTTTTAGAACATTGGGTACTAGTAAAAAAACAAGGTAAAATGGTAAATTCATTACCCAAGTCCAAGAAATGAATTGGACCACACCTTAGTCCAAACCATGAAGCCCGTTACGTGCTGGGTCAGAGCAAGAAGAGTGGGGTCAGATTGATGTCAAATCCAATTAGAATATTTGAAGCTTATGGAATAAGCCTTAACCACAGCTGTAATGTAAAATAATAATAGTAATAATAATAATAATAATAAAATACCTCACTTACCCTCTCATTTAACTCGTTAGCCGACCCTCTCTCTCATTTGCAACCAGAAAAAAATAAGGGGGAATTGCTAAAAAAGACTTTACAGACAACTTATTTACTAAATGAGATCTGGAAAGATATCTTGCACATTAAAGGAAGATATCTGCACATGGAGGGAAGATTTCTACACATGTAAGGAAGATTTCTGCACACGTATAGGAAAGAATTTTGCACATAAGGAAGATCATTTGCACACCAGGGAAGATATTTTGCACACATGGAAGATAATCTGCACGCGAATGTCTCATTTGACAAATAAATTGCCAATGAAGGATTTTTTCACAATTTTCTCAAAAAATAATCAGAGTGAGAGAGAGAGCTTGAAGACGATAGGAACCAGAGGCTCCAGGGTGGAGAAGAGGGAAAAGGGAAGCATCCACACACAGGCAAAGCTAGGATCCAACTAAGGTAAGCCTCCTAACTCTTCTTCTACATAATATTTAACCATCTGAGGGCTATTTTGAGAATGATGGGCGACTGGAATTTGATATTAAGTGGAGGAAAAGTAAAAATCAATCTAAGATAATGGTAGATATGAATAAAACAAAGCTTAGATGGGAGGATTGTACTGATGCATGTGTTATTTGGTTCTGGTTTATTATTGCTGAACCAAAGACTTGCTGTTTCTGAGTGTGAGGCGTCGAATTTCATCTTAGGGAGAGAAAAAAAAATTTTAATTATAAAATATGCAAAGGGCAAGTGTGGTATGTGTTGATAGTGCTAAAGTGGGATTGTCAAAGCTGAAAGTTAGAGATAGAAAACTCGCTAATTTGGGATATTACACTTTTCATATTGATGTTGATGTGAATTAAAAAAATATATGATTTAGGTACATAAGGAAAGTTTGTGTCGTTGTATGATACACTACTGAATAGATATTGTGTGATTAAGGAAGGATATATTTAAAACGAGAATCCCATTACTATACTTTGTTTTGTGTATGTCCGATGTGTAGAAAAAGATCTTGTGTTAATGAATTAATGATGATATATTTAAGGCCATAATTAGAGCATAACTAGCAGTAGCGCAACCGTATTCTACTATTAGCATAACAAGTAAGGTAATCATGACAACAATAACACTACCCCAGCGACCGATTGTCCTTCAATTCGAAGGAGTTGTGTTCTACCAAATTATTGGATGATTCTATAATATCCAAGTTATAATAATTAAACATGTGAGTTATGTCTGGAGGATCCTCATAGGTGGTTGCTAGTATATGGTAGAGTATGACCTTTGTAATTTAGTGACATGATAGCTTCTCTATAAGTGAAAGGTTACGGATTCAATCTTGCTTGTAACCTCATGTTGTTAGTACCTATCTTTCTAATTCAAAAACAAGAGTCTCCAACTTGGAGCCAACCATCTATCACGAACAAATATAAGATCATCAGGTAAGAGTTAATAGTTAAAGAAGAGAAAGTTGAAGATGCACTGGACCTATTCGTATAAGGGTTCACAACTATAGGTCAAGCCCTCAAGAGTTTATTTGATGGCCTAAGAGAGCTTGTTGGGCCATCTAAGGAGTAATGGCTCCACAACAACAGTAATTAATATATACCAATGCGGGTTGGCACAAGTGTTAAGGGGCTTGCGTTCCCTTAAGCGCTCTAGTCTCGGGTTCGATTCTTAGGGCGGCGTGTATGGAGAAAATCCGCTTGAGAGGGTCGCTCTCATCTTGGGCTCGACAGTATTGAGGGATTAGTCAACGGGCTCGCTCCGGTGGATACTTTGCGTAGCAAAAAAAAAAAAGAAGTAATTAATATATGATAAGTGGGCAAAAAAAAAAGTTAATATATGATGAGAATTTTAGAGATGTGAAGTGGCCAATCGATCCAGAGCTTTTGGGTAAGGGGGATTTAAGTCTAATAGATGAGAAGGATTTGATGCGGATCATGAAGCAGAATAAAGTCACCATACAACGCAGGCAAATATTTTTTACGTCAGTATTTTTTTTTCCATGAATAAAATGGGCCTAAAAATAAGATATGAAGTTTTTTATTCTTAATTAATATTTTAATTGTTTGCCGTAGATCTCTAACAAAAGCGGTGGATTGATGGCCTAGTGAAACCTTATTTGTTGTTTGTTGTTAGGTCTTGAGTTTTGATCCTTTGTGTGCCAAAGGGGGTATTTTTATATTGTTTTACCATTACGAAATTATCACCATGCCGTTCTGCCTTTAAAAAGTAATCAATAAATAAAATATTGTTACCTATCAGACGTTTCCCCCCCTTCTTCTTGTCAATTTAAAATGAAGAAAGAAAAAGAAGAAATTTCTTGGAAGGGAGAAAGACGAACACCATCTGTTCTTCATCCTTCTGGGTTGTGGAAAGCCACACCCTTTCTTCTCCGATCCTTTGTTCAGTGACGTCTTCTTCTTCTTATCCCTGGTGAACGTGTGACTTTGAAAATTGCACAGATCTATGTACAATCTAGAAGAGCCAAAATTATGTATTTCATTCATGGGTATACAAGGAATATATATAGCATTGCGATATCTTCTAGCAACCGAATGTCCAACATCTTCGGCTGACTCTCATAGTATCTAGTATGACAACCTCCTCATCAAATCTTAACAACAATTCAAATATTCAAATATTAATAATGATAATTATTATTATATTAAATTTCGGTTGGATTCTAACCATCTATAATGTATAACGTGGGTGATGTCATAAAGCATCCCCTTCTCCTTCCTCTGTTTTGCATTGAGATTCGGCCTTCTTTTTCTTCTTTGTGTGTTGATGTGTATGGTATGTTTGAAACTTTCTCCTTTTCAGTTGTGCCCAAGTGTGGGAATAGGATTAAAGGCTTTGGTGCTCCACTTTTGTCCTGTCTATCGTGGGTCTAGAGTGAGGCTTCTAATTCTTCTCCCATTTTTTATAGCTGACCGGTGGTTTGAGAATACTAAGGATGGCTTTTAACATAGTTTTAAGAGGGAGATGTGAACGAGCCACGTAATTTTGTTAACATTTTACGTCAGTCAAAATTGGTTATACAAGGAAAATGACTTAGAAACATGTCACGTTTTCAATACTCACTAGTCTACTTTCATCACTCAATAAGATACAATCATCTCCGGTTCTAATGTTTGAGTCAAGTATCTTCACTTGTGTAGATTTTCCATTGTGGATTCCGTTTATATTCAGACGGTCTACTGGGACCTCAATAAGGAATTTGGTTCAGAACTCAAGAACATTCACATGAAAGTGTTTGCTGAGTTTTGATGTTATGTCACAAGTGATCATTGTTCATGAAATTGACACCAAAACTTTGGAATGGGTTTCTAAGAAGATTAGACTTTTAAAAGAATTCCTACATTGTTGATTTAGATTTTTATATTATAAAAAGTAAATCAAAAGGAGAAAAAACGTTAGACATTACAAAGTGACACAAATCGGTCAATTTTCTTTCTCTTTCTCTTATCCTATTTTTTAACCATATGAGAAAATCCACTCATTATTAATTTTTTATGTTAAAACATTTAATTTTATATCATCATTTAGAAATTATAAATTTGTTATATTTTTAATAAGAAATTATTAAAATTTAATTATATGATTAGGATTTTCACATGCGGCAATGTTCCCTTTAACGTGAAGCTCCATTAGAAACATGTAAGAACCATTCAACTCTATTTGTCTAAACTTTTATGTGTTTTTTGGCACTAAAAGTTTGCTCTACTTGTTGATGCAAATTTCGCTTTCCATGCTCTCCAAGCTCTTATCAACATCAATAAGCAGGCCAAGTGTTTTTCAATAAAATATAATTACGAAAAGATTATATTGGAAAATATACGTAACATGTGATAATGATCGAACAAATTTCTTATATGCTAATTCATGAAATATTTGGGTTCATACCTTGTGTCACGGGCTTAAATACATGAAACTAGAGTTAATTTTGTGCCATGAGTGCTTGCTTGGTAATAAGCTTAAGAGGGTGTAAATTTGTCAATATTAATGATTAATTATACCTAATTAATTTCTAGAGCAATTGATGCTACATAACATGGATTTCTATTGAATGTCACTTTGGATAATAGAAGCCAAAAGATGAAGGATCAGAAAATTTCATAGAGAAAGTAAGAGTACTCTATAGTGCAGAAAATGCCGTCCAGGCAAACACGCGTGCATTTTATTGATACACATTTTAGGCTACTGAATTAGATTTTTAAGTATTCAAAATGATATGACCCAACCCAAAATTGCACAAACCCGACATCCTAGATCTAAATTGTAACATTCCAAAAATTTGAGAAGACATTTATCAGGGTTATTTGAGGTCTAAGGATGTTATCTAAAAATTAAATATTATCAAAAACAAATTAATGGATCAAAAGCTTAATTTCATATTAGTATTTTAGGAAAGTAAAAAAAAGAAATAGCTAATAAATTTATATAAAAGCCCAAAAAAATTAAGAAATATTCATAACTAGTTATTTTGAGAAATAAAGGTGTTTATAGAGAGGCTTGTTTCCTAAAAAGAGTGATAGATAATTGTAACATCAATTTTAAGAATTACGATCTTATTTTCTTGAGAAATTGGAGAAAAGTAATTAGAGGTTATCGTTTTACCTCAAAATTTTTGGGAGATTACTTTATGGCTTAAAAAAGCTAATTGAGGAAGAAAACCCTTACAAAGGACTTGTTTAGTGCTTTTAGTTTGTGGAGAAATCACTCCCACGTGCTGCCTCCCTCCCATTTAAGTGCTCATTTAGGATAGCTTATTTTTAACTTAATAGTATTCATAAATCGTGATTTACGGCATACGAGATAAATATGTGAGAAGAGTTTTATCTCGACTTATATAATAAACATTTATTACTTAAAAATAAATTATTCCAAACTCTCCCCGACTCTCCTATCTCTTTCATTCTCCCATTCTTCAACTAGAATCGGACTGAGGTAAGTATGTATCGACTGAGGAAGCACGAAGTTGTCGGAGAAGAAGAGAAGGGAAGAAGAGATCTTGGAACCCACATGCAACACTAGAATCTGACTGAGGTAAGCCCAATAAGTCTCCTCCCATCTTCAGTTTCTTCCATTGGGTTAGATTGGGAGTGAGAGGAGTGGTCAAATTTTTGTTCTGAAGTGTAAGAACTAGTGATTAAGGGCTGTAATAATAACTAGAGGTAGATTAAAGATTATATTTGGATTTCCGTGTGTTTGTTTGGCTTTGGGTTATGATGATCGAAACAGAGACTTGCTATTTCGGTGTGTGTGGTTTGGGTTGCCCTGTTTTGAGATAACCGAATTTGTGGCTTGCTGTTTCATTGTGTATGGTTTCAGATTCTTTGATATTAAGGTTAAAGAGAGTAAAGGTATTGTTGCATGTGTGAACATTAGCTTTTGAGTGTGGATGCCGAACTGCTGGGAATGATTCTCAAAACTAAACCGAACTTCCATATTAAATCCATAATTGCACGACTTATAAGGTGCTGTGAAATGTGTTTGATGTTTCTATATATACATATATATGTATATATGTATAAATTTCTGTTTAGAAGACATTTGCTGATGTTTTAGAAGGATGGGATATAAGTTTTAAATCTTTCCTATCCCTTATTTTCAGCCAGCGTCTATTAAGTATGGAAGAAATGAATTCTGCTAAATATAATAGGGTCAAAGAGGATTCTGTATAATATGAAACCATTAGGCAAAATAAAAAAGATGATTTATGTGTATGTAAGTCTCGGCCAAGGTTGTTTGGTGTGGCTAGGAATGTATTTTGTTTAATTTGATGGTTCTAATAGTTTCCAAATGAAAATGAAGGCTGCTTTTTACTACCTCTGCATGGCTAACAACTATCTTAATGGTCAAAGTTATTGTTGAGGTTCAGATTTAGGAACTGAAATTGGGAAGGAAAACTATGTACGAATTGCTGTGAATGTTATGTTGATGCTAAATGAGAATCTTAGATGATTTAGGTGTGATTGAAGGATGTTTTGGTGCTTAAGGATTTTAAAATCAGTAGGTAAATGCCATTAGAGGTTGATGTATGAATTTTTGGCTACTGATTGCCGAACCTGTTCTTCTGCCAAGAGGAATTTTACTGGTTTCCTTTCATGAAAATCACATACAAATATTCAAATGTGGAAGTAGATAGGATACTTGATTATCATTTGGTTGTATGATATTGGTTGCATATTGGAGCTAAAATTTAGAAGAGAAAACTGAATTTGATCCACTGTTTGATGCTTCCCAATGTTAAATACGTAACTTAGATTATTGAAGTATGTTTAAAGTCTCCAATATGATGGTTATGACAATTCTAAGATGATTCTTGAGTTGGAAACTTATTTAAGTTACTGTTTGAGGCCTCCTTAGTTTAAATAACTATTTTGCTATCTGAACAATGCTTGAAGGTATTAAAATGATGATTGAATACTAAGTTAGGAGCTGGAAAAGTTCATATTTGTGTGTGAAAGAGGTGCTGTCCCATTTTACTGAAAATGGAATTTTAGAAATTGGAACACTGATTTTAAGTGAAGTAAAAGCAGGGAAAACGATCTCTTCTGGCCCTGAAATTTGGTGGACATTTAGTACACATATTAAGATTTAAAATAAGTCCAAGGGCATGTTAATTGGATATGTAGATTGAAAGTTATTAATTTCCAAAACTTGGGCAGGAAAACTGGAAAATCCTATTTCTTCAAATGACCAGTGAATGTTCACGATAGAATTCTAGAATTATGCCCGTGATTTGATGCTGGATGTTATTTTTCCCTTGTAGAGGATTCCAATAGCTTTAAATGGAGATTTGAACCACTTCATTTGGAGTTTCCTAGATTAAGTTATGGTTTTTCAAATTTGTTGATGGCACTGATTGGATGTTTGATATGGTTATGTGGGGAATGTTCTATGGTTTGGATGTAATAGAACATAAATTATGTGAGATTCTCTGTTCCTTATTTCGGTCAGTGAAATGTCAATGGTGGCGCTTAAGATTTAGTAGTTTTATAATATAATAAACAAGTTAAAAGGAGTAGAATTGAATGATGTGAGTTTTTACCTTCCTTGTTTTCGGTTAGTGAAGGTTTCAAAGAAGAGAATTAAGTTTTTTACAACTCTAATGCAATTAAATAAATTGTGTTTAGAGGCACTAAGGAGGTGATTTCAATATTGATATAATCCTGGAAATATCTTTAGTATTAAGGATAAGGTCTATTAGAAATTTTTAAAGGATCAAGGTAGTCAAGTGCCTAGGAAGCATGCAATTAAATGTGTTTGATGAATCTGGTAGAATGATTGATGAAATCTAAATTGAGGTGCTGCAATTTAAGAAACAAGCCACTGTTAGTAACATAAAGAAATTGAGGAACAAGTATTATAAATTATTTTGTTACAACCAACTCACAAGTAGAAGCTGGGGAATGGTTTGATGATAATAGAATTGAGTTTCTCAACTCTTTTATGATGTTTTGTGTGGACAGCCTGGTTAAGTAAAAGAAATTAGATTTTGTTCAATTTAAATGGTCCTATGAATCTAAGAGATGAAATTCCCATGCAAGAGAGATGCTAGAAAACAAAGAGGGTTAGAGTTTGGGGCTTTGGTAGAGATTGGTCATGTAATTACTTTACAAATTTAGAGATTAATCATGTGCCAATGTGTGTGTATTAATCTGCCGTTATATGAATAATTAATAGGATTTGATATTTGCCTAAGCCCACCAAGGAACTATCAAAGAAAGAAGAAAGGAGAAAGTAAATTGGAAGAAAGTGTGAGAGATAGTAACTATTTTCCTTTCATGTGATTATGTATTGATCTGTTGTATGTTTGTTTGTGCCATTATGCTGATTGTGCATAAGAACATGTAAGTTGCCTTGCATGAGATTATTTGTCATGGCAATGTGCTCGAGTTTATTATTCTTTTAATTATGAATATGCACCAGTTAGCGATTAGCTAAGTTATCTTATATGATGTATGGGCATCATTGATGATCCAGTTGATGTAAAGTGTTGTTCTCTATATAGCTTATTTTGCATGCTTAGTTGTGATATTGCATGAATAGCATGAAGAAATTTTGTTACTAATGAGATTTCCCCAAATCTCACCCCTTTCTTCCATGACATACAGCAAAGATAGGCACATCTAGGGGCTAGGGCAATGTGGTTGGTGAGCTTGCAAAAGGTTGGAACTAAAGGAGTTTTAAACCATTATTTTGCTTAAGTGTAGGCTACCTGTTTAGCAATGTTATCTTTTAATATCAAATATAAGTATAAATATGTTATAAATATTTTGGCATGTAAATACCCTCCATAAGGAGGAGAGCACTGCCTATGGTAGTCTAAAGGTAAGTGTCATATGTGGTGATGACAAATGTTTATTTATATATAGTTGATGGTAGAAGTAGATGCTAACATATGCTTGAGTAGTAGTTATAAAAAGTTTAGAAGCTCGGGAAAATGCCTGAATTATGCCCTAAGATATTTACATGCCAGTTCTCTACATATTATAAGTTTGAAAATAATGAGTAGTTAAGCCTTTTGAGTAATAATTATAAGGTTATCAAGAAAGACCTTATAATCTAAAGGGTATTTTATATTTTCGTAAATAAGTGTTCTGTAATAAAGAACTCGGGTCTTTGTCATCAAAAGCTCTTGGGCAAAATGGGTATGAAGGTATGTATGAATCATTATTAGAAGTTTTGATTATAGTTGTAGATTTTCAGGTTTTTAGAATAAAAACCATCCTTTATAAAGAATGATACCCTGAGTTTCAAAGGGAGGTTTTTAAAAGTTTAGCTTCTTGGGTTACTAATGGGACATTAGTGGTTCGTAATTTCATAAAATACCTTCATTAGATGTCCCTAGAGTAAGGTGTTACATAAATTCAGCCAGAACCTTTATTTAAGCATCTTCCTACACTCAGTTCATCTCATTTCTCATCTCTCCACTTACAACCTTCATCTAACTCCATTTCCTTCTATTTCCATGTGTTTCCAGCGTCCAGGGCCGTCAGGTACAAGCTTGTTGGAGATGACCTTGGAGTTATGAGTGGCTAAGGATGAATTCTCTTGAAGATGGCCAAGTGCAATAAGTTTCCAAATTTCAATGAGGAGTTATTTAGTTTAATTGATTTGTTTAGATATGTATTTTTGGTTTATTGTATTGGAGATTATTTTTATATGGTTGGACCTTAGATGAGTAATATTTTGTCTATGTTTGTGAACTATTGTGATTGGATTGGATTGATGTACCTAAACAAGACTGCAACTCATATATTTTCCTATTGATTCAGCGAGATTTTGCTTTCTTTGACATATTGTGAGATTGTATAGTTGATTTGAGTCAGTTTGAGTATTGTGATCATGCATTCATAATAGAGGAACCAAGATATTATTATCTATTCCACTAACACATTAAGAGGTGATTAATAGTATCCCTAGGCAATGATTATGAATGTGATCATTGAAGTAATCATTGATTAGGAATACTTGACCCAATATAATAACTTGGGATTTCTATTAGATTTGATGAAATTTAACTCCCAAAACCTTTAGTGAACAATAATTGTCTCCTAATCCATTTTCAAGAGGTTTTTCATCATACACTTCTATCCATTCATAGTCCATTTTATAAAAAAATGCCAAAAACAAGTAAATTAGGTTTGGTTTAATTAATTGCATTTAATTAGTTGTAGTTAAAAATGATTTCTAAAACCATAACCTCATGTTTTATTGCATTTTTGATCGTTAGCTAGCTTAGGAAAATTAATAAAAAGCTTCTCAACTGAATACTATCCAAATTGTACTATCATACATTCTTTGAAAGTAATTTTTGATTGTTGTTCCCAAGGCAAACGCTAAAAGGTCACCATCAAATACTCGCAAAACTCGCAAAACAAAATTTATTTTTCATTAAAAATCCATCACAAAATTTGTGGTACAAGTTTTGCAATGGGAATATTGTGAATCTATCACCAATAAAACCCCAAAGACCCTAACGAGAGTTCTCTCTCTTAAGGAGGTGCTCAACCTACTTTCTAGCTTATGCTTCTTCTTCGTGATCTTTGTCTACGTTTTCCCAAGTTGGTGCTGGTGTTCCCTTTGTTTCTCTACTTGTTTTCTTCTCTAGTTGTTTAAATCTATCGTGTTATTGGCTCATCATTTGCATATTCCTCCTACTTCAGATGAACTTTTAAATTACTGCAAAGCTCATTTTCTGTTAGCCAAGGTGTTTTCACCTCACTATATCCATGTTAGCAAGCTTCAATATCTTAATAACTTGCACTTGGAGCTTAACAAGAGAAAAGTTTGGGGGGGGGGGGAGAAAACATGGGGCTATGGAGTGGGGAGAGAAGTACGGGGGGAATATTATCCCTCATTGTGTTTGGATAGAGGGGAGAAAAGAGGGCCGGAGAAGGAGATAAAATGTATAATATTTACAATACCCTTATTTAATCTTTAACTCATTTTTTAAAAATGTGATGAAAAGTAAATTTAAACAAAAATTTAATACCATTAAATTAAAGATTAAAGTCAAATTAAAATAAAATTGTTTTTATTTTCAATTTCAAGCCAAATAATAACTTCTTTAAATAATAATATCTTTTAAAAAATCAAACTATTTGTTTCTTTTATAACTTATAATTATATAATTATTATAATCATGATTTATATGAGAAGTTTATTAATTAATAATGTGGTTTATAATATTAGTTAATACAAATATAAATATACATGCTAATTTTAAAAACATACATAAATGCATGACGAGAAAAGAGAGACGAAATTTGTAACCTTCTATCACAAAAACATAAGAGGCATCACCATGCAACAATAACAAATTTTTAGTCATAATAAAAGAAAAACATCTATTACCATAAAATCCTTAGCCATAAAAAAAAAAAAGAAAAATGTCCATTAACGTAAAATCCTTCAAGTCTACCAATAAAGATAGAAAATTTTATGATAAACTTTATGATTGTTGTGCTATATCAAACAAGCCAAGTCAAAATGCTCTTCAACTACATCTTCATTTCTGTGGAAGGTGCAACTAAAAATGGCCACTTCTTTCAAGAAATTCCAACATCATTCATCAACTTGACTAGTGCTCGTAGCCGCATATGCTATGGAACCCCAAAGAATAATGTGCTCTTGGCATTTTCTTCCTTACACAAGAATAAGTAGAATTTTAGCTTCTGATCTTCATTCATTCCAATTTTGTCAAGGTCAGGCCATACTTCCTCTCCACTATAATGATGGGGCCTACTCTGTTCAAGTATTGTGAGACCCCTTTGAGCAACAGAAATAGATTTATCCTGAAGATAATTACCATCTCTCAAGACTCCAACTAATTCCTTCATCCCTTCTGACATTTTTTCACAATTTTGATCAATGATATCAGCCACTATTGCCTTGTGCTTTTGTCCTAAAGAAGATCCAGTTCCCTTCGATTGGTTTGAGGTCCCCCATGTTGCACTGCATTCCATATTAGCAGCTAAATTTGAGGTATCATTGCCTTCATCCATTGCACCATCACAAGACTCATTTAGTTCAATGTAATCACATTCCCATCACTTTAGCTTATTCTTAGCATTCTAACCATGATTTCCTGTTGCTCTGTCTGTACTAAATAGATCATATAGCTTGTCATAATGCAGAATGGGCATATTCTTTCACTTTCTTGCACTTGGTTTTTTCTGCAAAATAGGAGAATTTCTATTTTAAAAAATAGTGTTGGACATAGTGGTTATCTAAATGAATGCTGGCAAAATAAACCAACATTTAGCCATTTAAGTCTTGGCCACAAGAACACGCCTAACCATTTAGCCATTTGCTCCAAATGTAGTTCATAGAATAATAATGGCTATACATCTTCAACATTGATGTGTACGCTCAATTAGGTTACCATTTCCTGACATATCAACAGTCTAAAAACAATAAAATTGGGTCCTTCTCCTTACAACTTTGAGGCCATTAAGATGCAAATAAGGACAAGATGGATCATATGATGATGTGCTCTAAACCTTTAGACTGAATTTGCCTTAGAAAGGTAAACCTTTTTTCTTTTTGTTTTCTGAATAGAAAGTATAGTAAGGAGTGAGGAAGCAGGCATAAACAAGTGGATATTCACAACAATGGCTAGCTTGGAGGCGTGGATTGATGCAATGACTAAGAATGAGAAAAAACTCTAGTGAGTCAAGACAATAGCAAAGTTTGTTATAGCAGCAAACACAAGATTATTTAATTGTCTGTTTTCCTCAATAGAAGGACTAATAATTATGAGTTGGAATATTCACATACAACACTATTTAATGTTCTGTTCTATTGCTTCAGTTCTTGTATTGTGAAATTTCGACAGTTACCATGGCAAAAAATGTCATTTAATTCTAAGAGCTAATAATGATAGTTTCCAATAGAAATATGCAATTGATGCACTACTCTTTTTTTTTTTTTTTGTGTTCGGGGACTAATATAAATGGATATCAACAATAAAAATTCTCTCTCTTATACAGAGGTAAAGACAAAATTGAACATAAACCTATGACAAAGTGATGTGTAAGGTGTAAAACATTAATTAGGTAAGGGGTAATTAGGTAATTGTCTTAGGAATAATAAGTAGTCTGCGAATTAAGTCTATGAGGCTGATTTAGGATAGATATTCATATCATATATAAATAAGGACTTAAGCATAGTAAGTTTTTGTCTTGACATGTGAATGAATGAGAATTGCGATTTCAGTCTCTCTGTTCTTCTCTGACTTCCTCTTATTCTCTCTTGCCTTGTTCTGATTTTCTTTCTCTCTCTCTACTCTATTCCTCTCCTCTCTTCTTACAATATCCACATCACAAATTTAAGCTCTATTTACATCCACATCAAAAAAATAAAGGGAAAAGGGCATAAGTCATTTTGAAGTTCTCTTACATCCACATCAAACATAAGCTTCAATTCCATATTCAAACTCTAATATACAAAATGACTCAACAATTATTCAAGCACTAAACTTCAATTCCAGATTCAATACATAAGCTTAATGATAGTGAAAATAAAAAGTACTCACCTCAATCAAGTCATTCCAAATCTGACTTTTAGCTTCAAATAATTTTGTGCCAGAATTCCATGAAAAGCCACTTAATCCATTAAACATGTCATAAAGCTCCTCAAATCGTTGTGACAATATCTTTTTCCTATTCATCAAATGTTGCTTTGTAATCTGAGACCCAAACAAATTATGAAGAGTATCCAGCAAATTATTATATGCAAGTGTTGAAAATGGTCCATCTAGACGATTTCCTTTCATCATCCCCTCCCATAAAGAATTAATGAATGCTTCATCCATTTCGGTTGTCCATCGCAAATTGTCCTTTGTTAATTTCTTTTACTTTTTTGGTGCCATGATTCAATCTATATAAAGGAAACAATATGAAAGAATATACAAAAAATCCTCCAACTGAAATAATGTTGGATAAAGAATGGTTTTAGAAGGATTAATCACATGTCAGGAAGCCAAAAACAAATTTAAAAAGGTTTTGCAGGCCAAAAACAAATTGAAAAGGGTTTAACTTCCGACACTTTCTTTGTGGCTTTCTAGTCTGATATTTTTGTTTATAAAAAAGGCAGAGTAAAAAAGGGCCCAAGAGAGACATGCAAAATGCAATGGTGGAGGTGGCTGGTAGGGATATATCCAAAAGAGTATTTAGTTAAGCCACCTAATAGAAAGTATGTCATTGACAGAGGTAACTTTAGCTCTCGTGATAATTGAAACATGCAGCAACCCATTAAAAGTCACAGATGGTTCCTTATAAATGCCAAGAGGATATGCTTTTGACAGATTTAATCTCAATGTATAAATCTTCATAATGAAATGATGCAGAAGCGCAAGATGTGGCAAAGTCACAATAGCTAGGCAACAAAGAAGCCATGCCATATCATACAATTATTTTCCTAGATTGACCAGTGAGAAGGGATATGGTGTATGAGAAGAACAGTTGAAACGTAAGGAAATGAGAACTTCTTGCAGTAACAGAGATCTAAGCACCTTATATAATATCATCAGTTCAATAAATTAATAGGAGAAATGATGCATCCAGCATAAAACCGTTAAATCCATTCTATTAACTAAATTTTGATATCTAGTTAGAGGAAAACTGAACATATCAGAAAAATTGAGCAGAACAAGGACTTTCCAGTTGTTCACATCCCCAAAATGAATTCTGCTTGTTTAACCTACGAATCTAATGCCAGTTATCACTCTTTTACTTCTCTCAACTACAAAGATATTGAATGCAAAAGGTCTTCATCTAATCATGACTCAAACCAGTCAGAGCATTTTTCTCCACCACGAAAAATGGAATTTCAAAAGAGACTTGGAAGAAAGAGCTAAGGAAATCAATTGGATTCTCTCCTTCCCATAAAGTACATAGCATCTCTCCAGTGTTTACTCCAGAACACATCCTGATAGGACACCAAAAGAGATACTTACAAGATCTATGGGCAGAGAATGCTTTTCTTGAGTCCCCTACCTTCTCATGTATGATTCTAATAGGAATATACCCTTTCAAACTAGAATGTCTTTAATCTTTCAGTAAGTTTATCTCTCCTCGTTCTGTTTCACGCATAAATCTCCCTAGATCACAATTATATTATAAAACTCATTCTTCCAAATAAATCCAAATCCCCAAACCAAGGAAGGGAGAGAGAAAGTAAAAAGAGAGGAGCAGAAGACCTGTTCGTGAATCTCACCATAGCATGTGAGTGCGTCATCTGCCGCCAGCAAGGAGATCGTCGGAGACGGTGGCTGTCGTGCTGACCTTTGTGCCAAGGACATGGACAAAAAATGGAAAGGAGTGAAGGATGCAATTACGAATTTACATTGGGTGAGAATAGGGCAATTTGGGAAAAAAATCATTTTCTCCCCAAATCTCTCTAACCGGGAGAAAATTTTAGATGAAAAAACCATAAGGCCCACTGACTTTTTTTCCCAATTTTCTCCTCTAATCCAAACACTATAGGGTGTGTTTGGTTTGAAAGGAGGAAAGGGGTGAAAAAGAATGAAAGAGTTGGTAAATTATTTTTTTAGATTGAAAAAAGTTAAATTTTGGGTGAGAAATTAAAATTTTAAAAAAATAAATTTTGAACGAAAATCTAAAATTTAAAAAAATAAAAGGATAAATTTTAGATTTCTTTTGATTAAAATTATAATTTTCCCACTCTCCCTTCAAACCAAACACATCCTAAGTCAAGTATTTATTGTTCAGAGACGTGAGAATTACAGTGTTATTCTTTTCTCTTGTGTTGGAGATTGTGCTTTCATTTTAGATCATGGGTTATGGCTACTTCAAGGTATTTCTCTGACAGTTTATCCTTGGTCTCCTGATCTATCAATCTCTCAAGTTTCCTATCAGTTATTTCAAGATATGGCTGCAAGTTTTTGACTTCCCGCTAGAGTTTTATACTGAAGGGGTGGCAACTCTCAACTTTCAAGTTTGGTTCTTTCTTGACTGTTGATCTATTGTCTCAGTCCAGGCTTTGTGGCTTTCGTATCAAGATAGCTTTTTCTGATCAATCTTGTCTTGACACTTGTCCTATTCTTCATCTTCCATCTAATAAGTTGTCAAATTGATCTTTTCTTCTGGAGCACGCATCCTCTGTCTATGGTGATTGTGGTGGTCTCGGCTTGCATTTTCGTCACTGTTCAAGCTCAAATCCTCAACAATCTCCTCTTCTGCAATTTGTGGGCACCAAATCTGCTCACATCTCATCATTTAGGCCCTAGTATGAATTTCATAAGGATATCGGCTTGCAATTTTGGGCCTCTACTTCAACCCATTTTTGTGAGTCCCATCTTCCTTAATGCTCAGTATGCACTGAATCTCAGCCCACGCCTGCATATGATGCTTTCCCCTGACAATATCTCAATTTCCCCGAAAACGCAAGGCTAATCCCTTGCCTTCTTATTTTGTTAAATGAACTGACCTAGTTAGTTCTTTTTCTTAAACATTAATTACATGCCAGCCTCTTTGACTTGGTGGGGACTCTCTTCATCATGAGATTCATTGTTCACTCCGGCTAAGGTGTCAATTCTCTCTTAGCTCCACTTGCCATTTCAGGTGGCGTCGATGGTTGCTTCCCTTTGGAACTTTGAAGTGTTCAATTCTTCTCACTCTCTTGAGGGCGACATTGTGTAATCATGAATTGTTCTTCTTGATCTCATTATGGCTCTTCTAGTTCTACTGTGGCTTCCTATAGGAAATGTTGGGAGCTGCTTCTTTGCAACAAGTCTCTTAGCATCCGAAATATGGATCACCGACATTTCTCTTCTCTAAGCTGGCCTTCTACTCCTTTCTTCATCGTTGGCGTGGTGTTGGTCGCATGATTCTTCGTATCTCTGTTGCTGATATCATCTTCTTCGTTGATCTATCTCTTGGAGATGCTATCACTCATGTTGCCATGGAGCGCACGTTGATTTGTGCTAGTTGGACTAGTATATGCTTCACCTTTATTTATATATGAGCTTTTACTGGTGAGGAGGCTCTTGACTTTTCTGATGAAATTGCTAGCTGTAACGAAGTGAATCAAATTCATATATTTCTATTGTTATATATGGGTTTATATACAAATAATTACATCTGAAGATTTAGTGAGAAATAGACAAGCGTTTCCTAACTCTTCCTAACCTTCTGACTTTGTGTGTTAACATTTAAACTTTGAGTGAAGGAGGAACATGTGCCTAACGGTAAGGGATTTTGTTGACTTCTAACTCTTAACACTCCCCCTCAAGTTGGAGCATATATATTTATCATGCCCAACTTGTTACAAAGATATTCAACCTGTGTCACATTTAAGGCTTTTGTCAGAAGATTTGCCAGTTGGTCATCAGACCGTATGTGCCCTATAGATACAATATTTTCTCTAATATTGTCACGGATAAAATGACAATCAATTTCAATATGTTTGGTACGTTCATGGAACACAGAGTTCGATGCTATATGAAGTGTTGCTTTATTGTCACACCACAATTTTGCAGGTAATGTTGTGATGATGCCAATTTCCTTCAAAAGCTGAAGTACCCATACAATTTCTTGTACTGACTGTGACATGGCTCTGTATTCCGCTTCTGCACTTGACTTTGACACAACCCCTTGCTTCTTACTTCTCCAAGATATCAAATTTCCACCAACAAACACACAGTAACCCGTAGTAGATCGTCTTGTGGCCTTTGATCCTGCATGATCCGCATCACAAAAGCATTCGACTTTAGTGTGCCCATAATCTTTATAAAGAATACCAAGACCTAGAGAGCCTTTCAAATAATGCAAGATATGTTCTAAAGCTTCCCATTATGCCATTGTTAGTGATGCCATGAATTGGCTGAGCCTACTTACTGAGAAGGTTATATCAGGACGAGTTACAGTGAGATAATTTAGTTTACCAATAAGTCTTCTATATCTCTCAAGAAATGGAAACGGTTTTAATTTCTCTGGATCAATCCTCTTTTTCAAATCATCAGGAAGCTCATCAAACATACTAGCATCAAGATCCAGAAAGGGATTTGGAATCATGGGGATGCTACTTGGTGTAGCTCCAAGTTTTCCAGTCTCCTTTAAGAGATCTAGAACATACTTTCTTTGAGTCAAAAGAATACCTTTATTGCTTCTCAACACCTCAATACCAAGAAAGTACTTTAATGATCCCAAATCTTTTGTCTAGAAGTGAGAATTCAGGAAGATTTTAAGTTCTGAGATTCAAGAATAGTTACTTCCTGTAATCATGATATCATCCACATAGACTACTAAAAGAATAATGCCTGCATCAGATTGTTGGTAGAACATAGAGTGATCACACTTGCTTTGATGTAATCCAAACTTCTTAACCACATTACAGAATTTATCAAACCAGGCTTGAGGACTTTGCTTTAGACCATATAGTGACTTCCTGAGATAGCATACTTTCTTAGTCTCCCCCTGAGCAACGAACCCAGGTGGATGCTCAATATAAACTTCTTCAAGTAGGTCGCCATTCAAAAAAGCATTTTTAACATCTAATTGATGTAAAGGCCAATGATATGTGGCAGCTAAAGAAACAAGTAAACGAACTGAAGTAAGTTTGGCCACAGGAGAGAAAGTCTCAGAATAATCAAGTTCGTAAGTTTGGGCATATCCTTTGGCAACAAGGCGAGCTTTTAGTCGTTCTAAGGAACCATCAGCCTTAGTCTTAACAGCAAACACCCATTTACATCTAATGGCTCTCTTTCCAGGAGGGAGATCAACAAGAGTCCAGGTACCAGCTGTTTCTAATGCCAAAAGTTCTTCTTCTATTACGGCACGCCAACCAGGGTGAGCTAGAGCTTGGTGAAGGGAAGTAGGTATGGTAATGGAATCAAGGGTGGCCACAAGGGAAGATGAAACAGGAGACAAAGATCGATAAGAGACAAAAGATGAGATAGGATAGATACAGTCAGCATATCGTTTGGGAGGACAATGAGGACGGGTACCTTTACGAAGTGCAATTGGTAGGTCATTAGAAGTATCACCAAGAGAAATAGAAACAGGTGGTTCAGTAACATTAAGAGGAGGATCGTCAGAAACAGAGGCAGGAACTATGGAGGCATCAACAGAGTCAATCGGCGAAGCAGGAGTTGGTGAAGGTGAATCATTATCAACATCAGCATCACTGATGATATCAGGTGCCGGAATAGCATCTTGTACTAGTGAGAGTGGGATAGGGTAAAGCAAGATATCATCAAAATTATCCATGACAGAGGGAGAATCAGATTCAGGGAAAGTTTTGAAGTAAGAAGATGACTCATGAAAAATGATATCGGTGGATACAAGGTACCAACGGAGATCAGGAAAGTAACACCAATAACCTTTCTAAACTCTAGAATAGCCAAGAAAAACACATCTTAGAGACTTAGGATTAAGTTTGCTAACATTAGGATGGACATCCCAAACAAAATAGACACAACCAAAGATTTTAGGTTCAACAGGAAAAAGCTTAGTGGAAGGAATCAAAACGGAATAAGGAATATCCCCACCAAGAACAGCCGAAGGCATGCGATTGATGAGGAAACATGCAGTAGAGACAGCATCAGCCCAAAAAATGTTACGTACTGAGGAATGAAACATGAGAGCTCGGGTAGTTTCCAAAAGATGACGGTTCTTCCTTTCAGCAACACCGTTTTGAGCAGGTGTATTAGCACAAGAGGATTGGTGAAGAATACCATTAATTTGCATGTAATTGGTTAATGGGGCGGAAAAATATTCTTTCGCATTATCACTTCATAAGATTTTCACAGGAGTGTTAAACTGGGTTTGAATTTCAGCACAAAAATGATGAAAATGAGTAAACAATTCAGAACGTTGTTTCTTTAAATAAAGCCAGGTGGTTCGGAAAAAATCATCAACAAACGTGACAAAATAATGATAATCAGTCTGAGACGTGACTGAACAAGGACCCCAAACATCAGAATGTACTAACTCAAAGAGGGACGCAGCTCGTTTATTGATGCGAGGTGCTAAATGAATACGATGATGTTTGGCAAACTGACATGACTCACAATCTAAAGTAGACACAGAAGAAAATTGAGGATACAATTTTCGGAGAGAAGAAAGCGACATATGACCTAGACGACAACGAACTTCAAAGAGAGTCGACCCACCAGAACAAGCAACAGAACGTGGCACCTGATCATCAAGGATGTAATGTCCACCAGATTCATAGCCTCTACCAATAATCTGCTTCGTCAATAGATACTGAATTAAACAATAGTCAGGGAAGAGTGAGATAAAACAGTTTAACTTACGAGTGAGTTTACTTGGAGACAGAAGGTTAAAGGTGAGATCTGGAACATTAAGAACATAGGATAATGAGAGGGATGCAGTTGGTTGAACAGTGCAAGAGCCAATAACACGAACGAGAGAACCGTTGGCAACAAATATGGATGATTGGTTGGCATAGGGGGCATATGAAGAGAATAAGTGATGATTACCTGTCATGTGGTCGGTAGCACCAGAATCAATGATCCACTTAGTTGAAGCAGTAGTTAAGCCAGAGGACAAAGTACATGTTGCTAGAGCTCCTGCAGAAGAAGATCCAGATCCAGAATCAAGGGGACCAGATGTCTAGGCAATATGAGCAAGGTCGCGCTGTTGATCACGCTGCTGTTTATTTTGTAATTTTCGACAATTTTTCTTAATGTGTCCAGGCTCCTTGCAATAATTGCATATAATACTGCCAGAATTGTTATTTTGTTTGTACCCATAATTCCTGTTCTCAAAGGGACCGTGCCCAGCTAGAGCATTGCCAGTTGGATCAATAGACGAGTGAATCAAGCTATCACCCGGGAGAAAACATCTTCAAGAGAAGGAAACTCTTGACTAGACAGAATTTGAGAACGAATAGTCTCATAAGACGGGTTGAGAGCTTCAAGAAAACTCATGATAGCCTAAAGTTCCAAGTACTTGATTCGAGTTGGGAGATATGCTTGTGGGGACATAAGTACTTTCATTTCCTCATACATCCTCTTGAAGTCTAAAAAGAAATCTTTCAAAGGACGATCTTGCTGTTGAGAACGATAAAAACCTTTACAGATTTCATGAACCCGAATAATATTTCCTTTTCCAGAAAATATAAATTCAAAATAACTCATAATTTCTTTGACAGTGTTACAATGGTTAACTGAAGATAGAATCCGTGGTTCAATAGAATTTCGAATTTGAAACAGAAGTCGAGCATCTGTTCTTTACCAAGTCAAAAGTTTTGTTTCATTACCAGAAGGAGGATCCTCGGATAAATGAGTTTCCATCTCTATGCCCAAAATATACACTCTAACAGTTTTGTTCTAATCACTATAGTTAGTTTAGCTCAACTGTGAGGCAGTAATCTTAGCAGACATAGGTAACATATCGGAATTCTTTGAGTCTGCCATTGATAATGCTTAAAGAACACGCAACAGAATACAAATGGAGCAGTAAAAGATAGTCACAAGGACAATGCTCACAAAATAGCAAAGTGGTACAGATTGTCAAATCAATTAGGATTGGCAAAATATCATAAACCAATCAGGACAAATTCTCATAAAGAAAAGAATTATCACAGATTACCGAATAATCAAGATTGTCACGAACCAATAGGCAAAAATATGTGCTATCACAAAAGAAACAAGGGACCCACAGAGATAAGAATACTAACTCAAAAAGGGAAACTGGACAGAGAATAGAGGCAACTTTCAACTGGAGATCGTTGAGTCAGAGGCAAAGAACAATACTCAAAAATCCAACTTGATCGGATGACCACACCACTTCAAAGGGAGATAGAGCATGAAGAGTCGATCAGGGCGCTCAAATCGCCGTCACCAACGGAGACTGGAGCCGCCATCATGAGCCGCCCGTGGATCTTGGTGGCGGAGCCAAAGGTGGCGCGTGTGACGTCACCGGTGGTTGAAATGAGACCGGATTTCGATGACCGACCGATTTTGAGCTTCTGAACACACTGAGATGGCGCGTGTCAGTTGGTAGTGGCTGGAGATGAGAGATCTGAATTTTGTGGTTCAACGTAAATGCAAATTTGCCTAAGGGAACTCAGAACTGAAGAAACAGAGAGTTTAACGGAAAACAAAAGAAATCAAAATCGGACTGAAGCAGAGGTATTTCGCTCTGATACCATGTAACGAAGTGAGTCAAATTCATATATTTCTATTATTACATATGGGTTTACATACAAATAATTACATCTGAAGATTCAGTGAGAAATAGACAAGCGTTTCCTAACTCTTCCTAACCTTCTGACTTTGTGTGTTAACATTTAGACTTTGAGTGAAGGAGGAACGTGTGCCTGACGGTAAGGGATTTTGTTGACTTCTAACTCTTAACACTAGCTATGGTACTCTGGGTCATGCAAGTCCTACTCGCTCTCCTTCCAATGGTCGTGCACGTTCTAGGGCGTGGTGGCCATCATATTCGTATGTTGCCTTGTCCTCGGTTCGTCAGTCATTGCTGTGTTGGTGAAATTGACTCTGCTATGAAATCTGGCGAATTTTTAGCCAAAAAGATTCGCTTGGCTGCCTCATGAATCTCTGGTTGATGACTGAACCTAGAATGGGCAGTTTTGCGTTTCCTTCTTTTGCCCCAAGGCTGCTCCTTTGTCTCTGTTTGTTTTTCGTTTGGTGTGTGTGTTGGCTTTCTTGCAGGTATGCAGCTCTTGTTGTGAAGCTCCTCTGTGATTTTAGATGGTTCTTTGGCATGGTTTTAGCCTCATCTCTTAAGCATGTGGGTCAGTTCGTGTGACATTCAACAACACCCTTTTCCTTGCTTGGGCTCGATCTTCCTCTGTTACATTCTTTCTCTGGTGGATCTTTTCGCTTTTTGACATGGAACTTTGTTTTTCTGATGCTCGTTGTGCTCGTGTGGGCCACACAGTATATTGATTTGTTTTTTCAGTTCTTGTTTTTCTCTGTTGTTGTTTCTTGTACTGGTTTATTTCTTTTTCTTTTTCTTTTAGATGCCTTTCTTAGCAATGGGCTACTTGGACCGATCTTGCTTTATCATATTGGGCACCCCATCATGTTGTAACTCATTTTGTTGTGTTTTAATGAAAGTTGATATTTTAATAAAAAAAGAATCATGTGCCAAAAAAATAAAATAAAAAGAATCTATCACCAATGAAATATTTTAAAGAGGACATTTTGTTGCAAAATTAATTTGTGACGTACTGATTCTTTCGTCCCAAAGTTTCTTTTCTAAAATCGACCAGATTACAGATTAATTACATATAGTGAGACATTTATGAACATAATAAATTTTTTTTATTTTGATAATAAATAAATTCTATTCTATCATTTTATTCTTAAAAAGATCTTTGGGGGGGAAAAATAAGAAAATATCACTTGAGCTGCAAAATTTAAAATTAGCAATTTTCTACTAAAACGAGTTGTTAATTACTATATTATTATAGTCAATACCAATATTCGTACATACAACAAGACTGATTTTGGATTTTGAAATTTAAGTAGTATTTTGTTTTCTTTTTCCTAACATTAATCTTTTCTATTTTTGTATTTAATGACAACTTATAGGTCACTTTGTTAGTATCCACATTAACCCCAATTAACAAATTACCTATTATAACTAAGAAAAATGTAAGTACCCAATAAAAAAAATCTAAAAAAACCTTATTGAAAATCATGTGAAACTATAAGGATCGAAAAAATTATTTTTTCCAAATATTTTTAATGTTTAAATTTTCTTTCTTCAAATTCCGTTGAGTTATTGTGAAACAAATCGAACCAACAGTTCTATCATAACATTCAATTCAGTTGTTCTCCCAATTTGCTCATGAACATTGAATTATATCTATATATCAAAAGTAAATATCTACACAGCTATATATATAAGATCCATTCAGTTTTTTTAAAACAAAAAGCTGTCTACGTGAATCCCACTTCTCTACTGCCACCACAAGCAATTCTTAATTCCTTGAGCAGAGATTCTTGAGGCTGCAATCCCGCTGCCTTCATCTGATACAAAAGCTTAATAGCCTCAATGTACAACCCATTTTGCATGTACCCATTAAGCATAGCATTCCAACAAGCCACGTTTGTTCTATTATGAATCATCTCAAACACAAGTTTTGCTTCTCTCACTAACCCACTTCTTCCATACACATCTACCAATCCACACTCCACATAAGTATCTGAAACATGTCCAAGCTTTATGGCATTAGCATGGACTTGTTCACCACAGTGTCCATGGCTTGGCATTCTTCCACATGCTTTAAGAACACTAGAAACTGTAAAACTGTTCTTCCTTATTCCTCGCCTTCCCATCTCCTTGAAGTCATCGATAACCTCGTAGAAATGCATTTCTCTGCAATCATTCACAATTTTAGCTGTCCAAGTGAAGGTGTTATGTCTAGCTACCTTGTTAAATGCCATATTTGCATCTTCTAGGCAATTGAATTTCCCATAGAATCTAATCAATGAGCAAGTGAGGAGTACATCATCACTAATTCCCAACTTGACTAACAACCCATGAACTTGCTTTCCCAGATGAAGATTCATACTGTAGGCACATGCCTTGAGAATACAAACCACGATCCAATTGGGCAGTTCCAAACTACTCACTTGGTCAAGCATGTTGAGAAACAAACCAATGACTCCCTCGTACTCTGCATTATCAAAATAAGTAACAAGTAAGATAGCCCACGAGTTGATATCCCTCACAGACATTTTATCAAACAGGTGGTGGGCATTCTCCACCAAACCACAGGAAGCAAACATGAGGAGAAGCCGATTGAGGAAGCTTAACGGATGATCAATGCCAATTCGGGCGATATGGGTATGTAGCTCCATAGCTGTATGAGGGTCCCCAGAAACAGTGCACTCTTCTATCAAAGAGACGTACATGTCAATGGGTATAGAGAAGCCAAGACCATCCATCAAGCGCAAAACATCAGATATTGAACTCCGAGCAGGGATAAATCCTTTTTTCTCGTTTTTCTTCTTCTTCAAACTGAGCCCATTTGAATGATTAGGCTGGAGACGAAGGATTTTGACGGAGTGTGATGAAGTTGGAGGCAGATTATGTGGGGGACGATGGAGCTGAAGTTGAAGAGGGTGGTTGCTTAACTGAGGATTAACAAACTCCGTGCAGAGTGAATTTGAGGGATGAGAAACCATTTTCGAATAGTTAAAGTTTAATTTCTTGATTCGACGCAGTTGAAATCTTCAATTTCAAATTCATTCCCCTTACTCTTTGATTTTGTAATCGACCAGAGAGCAATTCCGACGTTGTCTCCACAACTTTTTTGCCGTATTATCATTTGAGATATATATATATATATATATATTATAAATAAAACTAATTCAAAAAGTCAATAAAACAACATAAAGGCATGTTTGTGCTAAGGCATGCACAAGTGCTTTTATCCATGGTAATAGAACCCGGACTGGAAACCGGCCAACTAGCTAGTAGATGGGTTTGGATTTTTTAAAAAAAATTTATTTTTAAAAAAATTTTTCTTTAGAATTTCGTAATAATTAAACTAAAATCTTCAATTTCTCATTGATTCGGTCTCGGGTTAGCTCTGGTGTGACTCAAGTTTGACACACCGACCCTTGACTCAGTACTCCAGCCGATTCAATAACCGGTCCAGGTTTAATTACTTTATTTTTATCCCAACTAATTTTTACAAGTTGTTGTAAAAGTTAAATGGGATAAAAGTTGGTATAATGTGCTTTATGTTCCCATGTGCTTTTGTACGAAAAAATTAGTTTGAAACCAATTTATTTGAATAATATATTTAAAAAATAATTTAAAAAGGTTTAAATATAAATAAAAAGCTAAAAGTTAAATGTTAAAAATCATAAAAAGTTATTTCAACTTAAAGTCGACTTTTTTATGTGTAGAAGCTAGCTCAAAGTTCGAACATCAGTTTCAGCCAAACTGACTTCTTGGTTTTAGAACTCACTTATGAAGTCACGAAATGTGATCCCAAATATAGCCTAAGACATATAAATTAGGTGTGCCTTGTGTATTATATTGGGGCCAAAAAGTGTGTTACAACCGTCCAAGAATTTGTTTTAAAAAGGAATCTACTTAATATCGACTAATATCTCTTATGTCCTGAATTTAAATGATAAACTTTTTTTCAATTATGTTCAATTTGGACCCCCAACTACTTGTTTAAATGACAAATGTCTTTACCACTCACTTCAGTCTAAGTTAGTTAGCTTATAAAAGGTTTAGTTTGCTTCAATTTCTTGGTTGAAACTATAAATTTTATATTGTAATTTATAAATCAAGCTTAATTGGCATGAAAGGGTTGCAATGAGAATAAAATTACAATACTTAAGTTTGTCGTCTCATATTCATTTACCACAATTCATTTTTCCACAAAAAAAAAAAAAAACCAGGTTGCTTTAGAAATTAGAAAAATTAATACTCCTTTATCAAGGATGATAGAATGACATAGGATTCTCCAAAATTTTTATAATCTCATTTATTTTTAAATTTAATTTCACGGTTATGATTTTAACAAATTTTTAAAATTTGTAAAAAAAAAAAACTAATCACTTGTGTTAGTCATATTATAGTACACGTATTGTATCATTCAAACACTTGTTGATAGTAAGCAGATCATCTCTTTTTTTTTCCCTCAATATATATCTCATATCGACTTTTAGATTAAAAAAAACCCGGGATACATATAAGTTGAGTATCCACAAGGGCGCAAATCGTTCTGGTTTGAGAGTTTCTGACTCTCCTTCCATAGGTTCCAAGAAATTGTGGAACATGAGTGGAGGCGTCAAATTCAAAGCTCTTGGGCTTACAAAAATAACTCAAGATTAAAATGAATTAAACATGAGTTAGAAAAATGAAATAAGTCATCTGTTGGCCGTATCTCTTCAAATATTGCTTCTTTAGAAAATGAGCTGCAGCATTGGCAAGGGAAATCTCTAATCTCTTCAAGGGATATGGATAGATAAACCAATTAAAAACCTCTTTGGAGTTATGGTATGATTGTGAGGAGAGATATTGTGGTCACAAAAGGCAAGACAAAATTGGCTTTTGCAAGGGGGTAGAAATACCAAATATTTTCATGGCTACGCTTCTCATAGACTCCTAAGAAAATATATTGTTTGAATCCAAAATATAGACGGGTAGTGGTTGGAAGACCCTAATGATATTCAGAAGGAGGCAACATACTATTTTACAAAAGTTTTTGATGAAGCTTTTAATTTTCAATATTGATAAGGTGAATGAAATGTTGGCTAACATTAACCTTCCAAAATTATCTAACCATGATGTTGGGAGCCTAAGTAGTGAGCTATCAGTGGAAGAAATTGAAAGGCCTGTCTTTGAAATGAAAGCTAATAGTGCTCCAGGTCCAGATGGTTTTCAAGCAAGGTTTTATCAACACTTTTGGTCCATTTTAAGGCAAGACATAATTTCCATGGTTTTCCAAATATTTCATCAAGGCTACTTGCTCAAGGAGTTGAATCAGTCTTACATTGTTCTGGTTCCAAAATGTAATAACTCGACCGCTTTCAAAGACTTCCTGCCGATTAGTCTCTATAATGTTATATATAAATTAATCTCTAAAATCTTATGCAATCGGCTTAAAACCATCCTTGGTGATCTAATCATCACTCCTAATCAGAACGTTTTTTTAAAAGGAAGGTTAATCTCTCTGACAACATTGTCTTAGCTGCTGAATGCATGGCCAAAATTAGAAAATCTTGGAAGAATAAAGTTGGATGGTGTGCAATTAAGCTAGATATTGCGAAAGCCTATGATAAATTCTCATGTCCTTTTCTCCATCGGGTTATGGAATTTATGGGATTTCCTGCATAGTGAATCCAACTAGTCATACAATGTATTACCACCGTTTCCTATCAAGTTATAGTCAATTATTCTCCTGAAATGCCGTCTACACCATCTCAGGGATTAAGGCAGGATGACTCTCGTTCTCCTTACTTGTTCTTAATCTATGCTAATGTCTTATCTTGTAAGATTCATCAAGCTAAGAACTATCATCTAATGTATGCTGATGATACTTTACTATTTTGTCGTGCCATTGAGGAGGATTGTCGCATAGTCAAGGCTCTTCTTAAAAGGTACGCTGATATCTCTGGTCAACATATTAATTATCAAAAGTCTAACCTTGTTTGCAGCCCTTGTGTATCTCATTGTATGAAGAGGAAGCTATACAAAATCCTTGAGATTCATTTTTATTCGAGGATGGGCAAGTATTTGGGTACCTATATTGATGATCATCAGTCAAAGAAGAGAAAGTTTGAAGAGGTTATAGATCGATAGGGTTGACAAGCGTTTAGTCATATTCTTTCTCAGGCTGGAAGTTTGGTTCTAATTAAAAATTCACTATCTTCACTTCTGGTGTATATGTTCTCTTGTATGAGGTTTCCAAAACATATATGTCACTAGATTTCTATGAGGATGGTGAATTTCTTTTGGGGCTACTCTTCCGGTTCTAGTAATGCTTATTTCTTAGGTTGGGATGAATTATGTCTTTCTTGGGTGATGGCAGCCTACAATTAATCAATTTGGAAGCCTTTAACACTGCCCTTTTAGTAAAACATTTGTGGCCAATAATTTCATAGCCCAATTCTCTTCTTAGGAGGATTATGCTTTAGAGATATTTGGATTCGGTTGGCCAAAAAAGGAAATATTTGGATTCAAACAGAGAATTTGTCTTCAAACCTACTTATAATAGTGCATTGATATGGAAAGACATTATTAAAACGAGTTTCATTATCACTGATCGCCTTATCTGGCAAGTAGGGGATGGTAATTCTATATCCTTAGATAATATGCTATGGTGGCTTCTGTAGTAGTTCGGTCTTTCGTTCCCTTCATTGAAGGTATCAGACCTTATAATGCACCCTCAAGGTCAATGGAATTATTATTTGTTATCCTCTTTGTATCCCCTACAGGTGATAAATGCAAATTTGACAAGTTTCCAGTGCCTTTCTTCCTAGCAAAAGACTCCCTCATATGGATGGGGCATAGTAGTGGCCTATGCACCGTTTAGGATGAGTATTGATTGTTACTAGCAACATCATCCAGGTCACTAACAGGCATCTTCAACAATCTGTAACTGCTCTATGCTCGAAGGTATTTGGAAGCTTGCCAAAGGTATATTATTCCTACTTCTAATTTCCTCAAGAGTAGGCACATTTCCAGTATTGAAGTGTGTTTCTTCTACTCCTTGGATAATGAATCCTTAGGTCATTTGTTTTTATGTTGTCCCTTCTCTAATGCTTGTTAGTTTGGTAGCCAATTGAGACTTAGGATAGATGAATATTCCAATAGATCCCTCTCCCATTGGCTAGCTTATTGGGCAGAAAATCATACAGACTGGAAAAATTTTCTATCATATTTACCTTTTCAAATGTTGGAGTCTTTGTGGTTTGCCCGAAATCATATTTGTCATGCAAGAAAAAGGTTTACACCTTGGCAAGTTATCCAAATGGCACAAAAGCAAGTCATGGCTGCTACTGCTCCTGGCAAGCCTCCTAAGAATACCAAAGATTGTCAGAGAGCCATTACTGTTGAACTTATTCTGGGTCAATCCTTGCGCCTGATGCACTCTAGTTATTAGTTGATTACCTTCCACATGAATAGATCATAACATGGTTAAAGAAGTATACATACCCGGATTCAGTTTCAATCTCAAGTGCTCTGTGAATGCCTTCACTCTCCACGTGTCAAATTAGGGTCATTGCATATAAACTGGTTGCCCTAAGGAAAGTAGAGCCAGGAAATCAGGTCGAGCCTGTTTAGGCCAGACCCTTCAAGGGCCGGCCCTGCAGTCCTGTAGGGATGGTCCTTTTAGGCCCGTTTAATATTTTTTTAAAATAAATTAATAAATATAATATTATTATATCAAATTATCAATAAGAGAGACACCTAAATACCTAATAGAGTATTAATAACAGGCAAATACTTATTAATTGGTTTGATTTATTTTATTTTCTACAATGGTTTATACATTTAAACTTAAAAAAAAAGACTAATTTAGACATTATATGATTATTTTAACTAAAAATTTATGAGTTTTAAAAATAATGTATATTAATTTAAAACAAAATAATAAATAAATTGTAAAACTTGAAAAGAAAAAATTTTGAATTAAAATGAGTTTAAGCCGGTTTAGGCCCGAGCCCGTGAAGAGCCAGCTTTATAGAGCCACGGGCTTTAAAAATATGGTACTTTTTAGGAAGCAGGTATAAACTGGGCAGCCTGTTTAGGCCTGAGCCCGTGACGGATCGGCCCGTATTCCCAGATCTATTAGGAAAACATTATTTTTTTGTTTTACATCAGCAATGCATAGCTCGTCCTGAGAAAATACCTTTTATTTTGTAAACTGATTAAACAGTCACATGCAAAGATCATTGTGCTCAATAGGCAGGTTCCTTGGAATATTACATGTATAATAAATTATGTACAATATATGTTAAGGAACTTTGTAAGGTACAATTTCATTTCATAATGCGAAATTATGTCTTCATCGGTAAAAAAAAACACGAAATCAGCTGTCCTGCCGACCTAAAATAATGAGGTCCACGCGTCTAAAATATGAGGACGTGGATTAGGTGGCCAATAAAGCCGTCCCAGCAAAGCCCCGTCTCCTAGAGTCATAAAGCAACACGGCACTTTCACATTTTCTTTTAAAAAAACAAAAGACAAAAAATATAAAACTCATAAACCCCACGCGTCTTGTTAATTTATACATATTTTAGTTTTATAATACATCCAACATCTCGGATGCAAGCTAAAGAATCGGTTTAACGAATATACTAAAATATGTATTATACATAATTTAAAATATTTGTTCATTGTCTAACATGCAGTGCTTAATTTTAAATATGCCCTGTAATTAGTTTGTTAGTATTTTAGAGATCTTTTGGACAAAAACAAGGTACTTGAGTCAATAAATAGAAGAAGACTTACTGTTGATTTACGATCAGATTCATTCCGGCATTTGCATTGTATATCTGTTTTCCCCTTAATTAACTTTTCATTATATTGTTGTTCACGTGATGCAGTCAATATCACAATAGCCATCTCTGATCTTTTAACACCCCGTCCTAGGGAGCACGCACTTCCAGACACCCCTCAGGCCGTAAGAAGCGTCTCCAAGGGCACGAGCGTGCCACTCACAAGATTCTCCCACGCCCCCTGCGTGGTTTCTTTCGCCTCCGCACGGTTCGAACACTCAACCTGGGGGTAAGTATGAGCGCTTGGCGAACCATGCTACCATTGAGAATGGTACAATGGTAGTGGGGATTGTCATGAGGCGCTACTTACCCCCAAATAGTGGCTTCGATCCCTGCGGAGGCGGAAAATCTCGCTTGGGGAGCGAGGAACTCTTGTGAGTCCACCTCTTACGGGGTCCATGTGTGGCCTGACTGGAAGTGGGGTGTGACAGATCTCACATTTAAAATTGCAATTTTTCTAATATATTTATATATATAACAATAAATCCTCAATCGGGGGAAAAACAATAAATCCTCAAAATTTATATGTGTGAGTATGTATATATAACGATAAATTCTCAAAATCTTCCATTGGCTATCATGTTTTAAACAACATATATTTTTTATTGAGTAAATTATTATAAAAATATTTATTATAATTTTAAATATCAATAATACTCAAATCTGACTTAATCACATAGCGTATAAAAAATAATATAATTTTTTTAAAAAAAATGGTCGAAAAAATAATTATAACAAATTGGGCTTTAGTTTTCAACCATTTATTGATATTAATTAATTAGATGGGATATATCTTTTTTTTGGCCAAAAGATCGGATTTATCTGGGACGAAGAAGATTCATCTAAGCATTATCTAATATTTAATTATTTATTATATTTTATTGGATATTGCTGACGCGGTTGCGGTTGCAGTTGCGGTCGCTGTGTTCAATTCGTCTTCCTTGATAACGTACGCTTCATTCCAAGCAACTTCTGATTATCTCTCTATAAATATAACATTGGAGTTTTCTTCTTCCTCCTCCCTCAATTCAATCTTTTCTTCTTCTTCTTCAATTATTTTCTTGTAAGCATAGGCATTTCGTGTTGGTTTATATATTTCTGAATTGTTTGATTCAGTTCAACCCAGTCCTTTAATTGCAGAAGAGCTTGATATATATACGTATACTCTTTTCAACCATGAGTTCCGGTGTTCCAACAGGTAAATTTAATTGTAATATTAGGATTGTGCTCCAGCTTTTTAGCTTGCTTCCTTTTGCTGATCTTATTTACTTTTAGAATTTAATTAATTAAATTTAATTTATCTTTCGTTTTGTAAAAATTTTGTAGAATTATGAATGAAAAATTTTCCATTTGAGCGCATCCGTGGGAGGAAAATATATGAAGAAAATTAATGGAGTAACTTCTAGCTTTGAAATGAAGCATAATCAACATTAGAAGATTGGAACTATGAAATATATGTTACTACCTCCAGTCCTAAATATAGGACAAAGTTTTCAGTACAAATTGCACTACAAATTATATGCTATATTTAAGACAGGAGGGAGTATATTTTTTTTGTGACAGAGTTATATGTTATATGGGCTTTTAAGAAATAAATTGTACTCCCTTCAGTCTCATGCACAAGAAAAAATTTTTAGTGATGACATTTTTATTTATAACATATATTTTAATATCATTTTTTTTATTTTTTTTCCCCATTAATTATTAGTTAGTTTTAGGGTATTAATTATTCACTCATCCACTATAAGGGTTTTTTTTTTATGGAAACTAAGTTACATTTGTACGTCATTGCTGTGTTCTTAAAGTGAAGAAAGAGTGCTGTTCAAAACAAAAAAAGTGAAGAAAGAGTCGTCCAGAAAAAAAGTAAAGAAATAGAATATAATTATTGGCCTCAATTTTCTTCATGTGGGTCATAGTCTATTTATCTCCCATAATTTAAAATTAAATCGCGTGATTATGAATGCAACACGTAAGATGAATTGAGTTGCATTATTGATAACTTTTTGAAATGTGTACTCTTATTAAAAAAATATTATATTAAATTATATTGATTCATTTTCGAAGATTTATGTTAACATTTTAATTTTTTTATGTAAATGAATTTTTCAAGGGATGAAAACAGATACTTTAATTCTTATATT
The DNA here is from genome assembly GCA_963242795.1 of Inga leiocalycina. Classification (NCBI taxonomy): domain Eukaryota; kingdom Viridiplantae; phylum Streptophyta; class Magnoliopsida; order Fabales; family Fabaceae; genus Inga; species Inga leiocalycina. The sequence goes on along the minus strand of OY725326.1, from coordinate 55,679,074 downwards.
TTAATATACTCATTATTTTCAATCATATCTTAATTATTATTTTCTATCAAATCATGATTAGGAAGTTTTTTTTTTTTTTATAATGCAATACTTATCTGGTTCTTACTCAGACTTGACACATCAGATAAGGCCAATATCTGTTGCTAGAATTGACAAGAAGATTAATTTAATTATTTATTTATTTATTTTTTAATGAACAGCTTACCCCAGTGCATCTTCAACAACCGCACCGGCTGGGATATATATAGTTCCTCCTCCACCAGTTGGTTATCCCACCGCCACTGACCCTTCACCTAACTCTCAAACTGCTCCTGTCACCACCCAGTCCAGGGGTGATGGCTTCTGGAAAGGATGGTATACTCTCTCTCTCTCTCTCCATGTTTGGTATGATGGAATTAGAGGTGATGGAAATGGAATTGATGATCAATTCCATCATGATGCTTGTTTGGTATGATGGAATTAGAAAATTTTCTAATTCCATGTGGAAGCCAAATAGGCTCAATTCCACCTAATGAATTCCATCAAAATACTTAAGATTTACAATTCCATGTGATCATTTCCATCCATTACCCTCCACTACCTTCAAAAAAAATAAAAAATAAAAAATTGAAGGACATTTTGGTATTTTTATACAAAAATTAGATCTTATTTCCATGACATACCAAACATACTTTTAGTTCCCATTTTCATTTCCATTTTCATATCCATTTTTATATCCATATCTGTATCCATTTCCATCAAAATCAATTCTAGCGTACCAAACGGAACCTTATTTCTTGATGCTTTTAAGGCACCTACTATAATATATGTCTATATACAACTTTTTCAAATATTTGAAAATCGGTTTTCAATTGCCACCTAATTTGATATGATTTTGTAGGGACTTTGCTTATCTCCTTTTGACAGTGGGTTCAAATTCATTGGGAGAATGACAGAAAAATTGCCTGAAATATATGAATCCCCCAAATTTGGACCCTAAATGATCTATAATTATTATGAAGTTCCTAGGGACTTATTTGAGATTATCTTTTTTGTGAAATCACCTAAATGCTCTTAATGTGAGAAAATGAAATGATAACTTAACTTATCCAATAATAATTAATGCTGTGATAACTACTTATACTTACTTGGGTTGGGATAATTAGTCCATTAAAAAAAAAGCTCATTATATAGAAGTTAATCCACCTTGATAGACTCTTTTAAAATTTTCATATTTTTCTCTTCTTATATATCTTTCTCTCTTATTATTTCGATGTGAGGGTCTTGATGTTCCGTAGCTATTAAATATATAGGTTTTGAACCTCTAAAGTATATCTTATTGCCCCTCATTATCTAAATCTGATGTGAATATAATTGGATATAGTATGGGCTGAGATCAAGTAGTTTTTTTGTTACCTTTTTATAATTTAAAATTGTGATACTAAATATCTACAAATTAAAAATGATTTTCCTTTCAAAGCCAAAATTAACTCAAAATAATTATTAACATATTCAAGAACTAATTGGGTATTTTGGTTTGACCAATTTTATGCAGTTGTGCCGCATTGTGTTGCTGTTGCGCTTTGGACATTTGCTTCTGATCAGGAGGCAGATTAATTCCCCCGCGCGCGCGCTCGCACACACACATATAGTGATAATATCATCTTTATTTGATTTATCATGCTTGTATTATGTCTTGTATAAATAAAGGACGACTGTAATGTAAACTTTATTGTTTAGTGTTTATTTAATTTCATAGATTCATTGTTGTTGTTAGTCTTGTATAATATATATACATATTCGTAGGTATAAATACAATTCTTTTTTATGCAACGGATCTTTTTCTTCCTTTAAATTTGACTTGGGATTTTTCTATTCATAAGTTGAGTAATTCTTTTATAAAAAAGATAATTAAAACAAGCAATGTAACATGGATCGATACCAATCGTGGCCCCTCTCCATCCTATTAATTTTCTTTTTTCATTTTCCATATAGTAGTTCATCTGAAGAACAATAATAACTTTTTAGTTCATACTAGTGCAGATTAAAGAAACTTTTACTTTGTATTTTGATGGATAGAAAAGTGACGAAAAAACAGGCGAAGAGAATACTAAGAAGGAAAACTTTCTAAAACAGTAAAAAAGAAATTACTATTTTTTTGAAGTTTTCTTTTATATTATTTTTCACAATAGCATTATTATCAAATGAAAATTTTTCATACTCGCAAATATATGGTTCCAATAAACGCATTCTTATTTCCATCACTGAGCCTCTCTAATGGGCCCGTTTGGTATGATGGAATTGGTTTTATTGGAAATGGATATGTATATGGATATAGAAATGGATATGGAAATGGAAATGAGTTTTAAAAATATGTTTGATATGATATGGAAATGAGACTTAGTTTTTACATCAAAAGACCAAAATACCCTCCTAAATTAAAAAAACACCTTCCCAAAATTGCACATCCCATCGATAAAAAAAAAACACTGTGCATCTATCTTCACCTTTGGAAAAAGCAACTCCTCAGAATCATCGTTCTCTCTACTCCCTCTCCTTCTTCCTCTCCTTCTTCATCCGGATTCTCTAAAAAATGGGAACAGTTTCAAAGCACAAAGCTATCAGCATCATAACTTCCCCCCTAGCTTTACTGCAAATCGATTGAAATTTCAGTTACCCACCTAAAGAGTTAAGAACTTCAATATGCCTTGAATTTAAAAACCATCCCTCTCCCTCAAATTTCCCAGCTACCCTCTTTATTTCATTCCCATTTCAAAACACAGCACACAGACCGGCAGTAAAGCCTATTCCGTAGGGGAAAACTAGACGAGAAGAAATGAACATAAACGGAAAGGTAACAAGACAAAGCTAGGGTTTGAAACAGGAATCTACCGAATTGGAAGGAAGGAAATGGTGGAGAAGATGATGAAGAAGGTGGAGTTGCGCATCATGAACATAGATGATGAAGAAGATGGATATGAGTCACCAGCGCCGTCGTCGTCGAAGCTCCAGCAGTTTTACTGTTGAGCTTCTTGCAAAAAAAAAAGGGCAAATATGAAATCTACCCACATGGAATTGTAAATTTTAGGGGGTGAAGATAGAAATGAAATACAGCAGTTTTGATGGATATGAAATTAGAAAAAATTTTAATTCCATCATACCAAACAAACTCATACATGAAGTTCAGCCACAATTCTATTTCCATACCTCCATTTCTATCATACCAAACAGGCCCAATAGGTATTGTGATCTTATCATGGGAATGTTCCCTTTCTTTCGCACATGAAATGGGCATAATAAGAATCCAAACTTATTGCTTATGCCAATAAGGTGCACAAGCAATTGAGGTACTATGATAACGCAATCATGTTTGTTTGAAGAAGTTGAATGATTGATTACCAAATCTTCAAATATTCTTCTTTCTTTTCTTGATTTCATCATAGGGGATTGTTAGTGGAGTTGTTTAGTTGACAGCTACCTTATCGAAACTGACAATTTCATAACTACCAATTACAATTTTGCTAGTCTTTTGCAAATAAAATTATTAATTTTAATAGACAAATGACTCAATGGTTATACATTCTTTTTGTACCCAAGAGGTCCATGGTTCATCCCCTATCATCCCCCCTCACACCCCACAAAAGAATATTTAGCCTGTGGGCATTGAAGCTCCTACCGCCAGCGATTGGTGGCTTTAGGATAGCTAGGATGCCGAGGACCATGAGGAGGAAGGAAATTTATTTCTTTTCTAAATTAAGGGATTTTTGTAAATGCACCAAGCTTTATTTACAATTAAGAACTATAATGGCATGTTTGGTTCACAGAATTAGAGGGAATGTAATATAATGTAATAGAAAGTAATACAACGATAATTATATGAATTTTTTTGGTTCGTTATTAAGAAAATATGATGTATATGTATAAGAAATTTTGGTTAGATTACAACAAATATGAGAATATATGTTAATAATATAGTAAGAGATAAATTGTCCTTGCCTACACATATATGTATAATATACATGTTGGATTCTTGGTAACTTTTTCATTTTGTGCAGTGTACACATTAGGTTCATAATAATTTTTACTATTTAATGGTGAAAATATTATGAAGTGTACAAGTTAGGTTCATGGTAATTTCTTAATATTTAATAGTGGGAATATTATTTAATGAGATATTTTAATATTTTTAATGGTGGAATATAATTTTTTATTTTTCTTAATGGGGGAACATTTTTTAAATTATTATTAATTGATTTTTTAATATTTAATGGCGGTAATTATTTAATATTTGATCGTGTTTATAGGTGAGCACTTTGGTCAATTTAGAAAGTTATAATAACAATAATGTCTTTTTCACTTAATTACAGGACTTCTGCATCCTTATTCAACAATCCTTGTAATGAAATCCTGATTACATTATTTAATGTAATCAGGATTACAAAATGCACTCCTCTTTATATTATATAAGCCCAGCCAAACGTCATAATCTGTATGTTATATCATGATTACATATAGTCCTCTCTAGGGGTAGAAATAGGCTAGGCTAGGCTTTAGCTAAGTAGGCCTAGGCCTGCAATGGAAATCCAAAACCTGAGCCTAGGCCTAAGCCTTCAAAATGCCTGACAAGTCCTGAAGCTTATTTAAATATAGGCCTTTAAATAGGCTTAAAGCTTATGCATATAAATTCATATATAATTTATCAAGCCTATTTAAATGCCTACGTTATGTCTTAAAAGTTTAAGGATTCATTCTCATATGAAATAAAATAGTTGGTAAGAGAAAGAAAAGAATACCTAGTGGCAAAAATTATTTGAGCAAGTAAGAATAGAGAAAATCAATTATCTATTAACTAAAGAGATCTATTTTTTAAAATCAAATAAGCACAAATGGCATGTAAAACTAGATTTTTCCTCTTATTTTTCTTGTAGAAAATTAGACAAACTCCTCCTATTGGGATCATTTTTATTTGGGCATCACTAAAATAAACTTACGACAATTATTATATAGCATTAAATGACATAAATCAAGGGAGGTAGTGAACTAGCATTGCCATCTAGAGCTATACAAAAAAAAAAAAGAAGTAGATGCAATAAATTGATGAATATAAAGGTTAAGCTCATTGATAAATGATGAAATGTGAACTTTAGCATTAACGTTAAGTTATTAATTTTATAAATAATTTATAAAACTAATTTAGATTTAATTATATATAATTATGCATAATAATATATTTTTTAAAAAAAATAAAAAATTAAATAGGCCAGGTCTGTAGGCTTGTAGGCCAGGCCTTATGAAAATAGGCTTGATCTGTTTACCTAAATAAACCTAACAACAGGCCTAAGCCTGAGTCTGACCTTAGGCTAGGCTTAAAGTAGGTTAGGGCATAGGTCCCCTAATAGGGGCCTAGCCTATTTCCACCCACTAATCCTCTCCTATGGAATTGAATCAAACAGGTTATAAGACTCTAGGGTAAATTCATAATTTGATCCGAGTTTGTAGCTATTAATTTTTAAATGTGGTGTGGAGAACATTGGCGTCATTTCCCCCAAATAAAAAACAAGCTTTTTCATAGAATAATGTTAAACGAAGAAAGTTAAAGGGAAAATTCTAAAAGGATGATTCAGTACATTGAAATTTAAAAAGGACAAATCAGTACAGTGTCAGACGAGATTAGGAATTTGGGATTTTGAAATCTCGGTGAAATGACAAAAATGCCTTTCAGCCCTCAGTCAAAATAATAACATGGGCCTCTTAATTAACAACATCGTATTCGATATTAACAACACCAAAATTCCCAAAAGAATCTGTACTTGTTAACTGTGAAAGAAGAAATTATAGTTGTTAATATCGAATCCAGAGTTGTTAATTAAAATATAGATGTTGTTATTGGCCTTGAAACTTGTTAATTGTGAAATAAGAAATTAGAGTTGTTAATGTCGAATTCGAAGTTGTTGATTAAGAGGATCGTGTTATTATTCTGAAGTGGAGGAAGAAATTGGAGTTGTTAATGTAGAATACGATGTTGTTAATAAAGAGAAAGGAGTTGTTATTGGCCCTGAAACTTGTTAACTGTGAAAGAAGAAATTGGAGTTGTTAATTTCGAATCTGGAGTTGTTAATTAAGATATTGATGTTGTTATTGGCCCTGAAACTTGTTGATTGTAAAAGAAGAAATTGGAGTTGTTAATGTTGAATTCAAAGTTGTTAATTAAGAAGATCGTGTTGTTATTCCGAAATGGAGGGAGGGAGGGAGGGTTGAAGGGCATTTTTGTCATTTCACCGAGATTTCAAAATCCCATATTCCTCATCCCGTCTGATACTGTATTGATATGTCTTTTTCGAATTTCAATGTATTGAATTGTCCTTTTGTAATTTTCAATGTATTTTTTTAGAATTTTCCCAAAGTTAAATTATGGGGGAAAGCTTAAGAAATTAAACAATTAAAACTATTTAAAAACTTAAATATTAAATGTATGATTTTGTTTTTATTTTATGAATATAAATTTTTACTTTAAAAAGTGAGTATAAACTTAAATATAATTTATCATTAACTGTAACATATTTTTCACAAAAGTATCTTCTTCTTTTTTTTCGCGACTTAGTGCCCATTTGGATTGGCGGTGGAGAAGTGACTTTTTTTACCATCTGACTTTTAAAAAAGTAAGGTAGTATTAAAAGTGAAAATATAAATGTAATTTGTGTTTGGATTAGCGGTGACAAAAATGACTTTTTTTCTAACCTTAAACTTATTTAGATTAGAGTTTGAAAAGCCCGTTTAGATGTAAAATGACTGAAAAGAGCATAGATGCTACTACCTCCGGTCCTAATTACTCCATCCGGTCCTAATTATAAGACAAAGTTGACTTTTTTGGAGAAATTAAGAAAGTTAATTAAATTACTGTAGAGTGTTTATATTTTTAGTATCTTTAGATTATATATTAGTTTATTAGTCAAATTAATTAGTTTGGAGAAAAAAATAAAAATAAAAATACTCTAGAGTAATTTAATTGGCTTCCTTAATTTCTCCAAAAAAGTCAACTTTGTCTTATAATTAGGACCGGAGGGAGTATAAGACAAAGTTGACTTTTTTTGAAGAAATTAAGGAAGCTAAGTAAATTACTTAATCATATCATATGTTATGTATCCTTAGATTATATATTAATTTATTAGTCAAACTAATTAGTTTGGAAAAAAAAATATAAAGATAAATACTATAAAGTGATTTAATTAGCTTCCTTAATTTCTCCAAAAAAATCAACTTTATTTTATAATTAGGACCGGAGGGAGTATTGAATACTACATATATATATATATATATTATTAGAAATGCAGTGGAATAAAAGCAATGGAAATCAGCTTCACAAAAAAGCTACGGTTGGGATAAAAGCACAGTGGAGGTAAAAGCTTTGCCAAATGGTCTAATATTGTCCAATGGGCTTTTTTTATTTAAACCGTGCGTTAGCCAGTGTCTAACGCTTTGGCAAACAGACCCTTAATCTAACTCAACCAAACCCAAAAGCAACCACCATTGCCCATTTTAATTTGGTCATGAAATTTTGTTTTTCTAGAAATATAATATTATGTTCTCATTAAAAAGAAAAATAAATATTAATAGAAAAAATTGGGAATAAGTGCCCTATTTGAGAAATTAATCGGGAATGGTACCCGAAACACTTTGATCCCGGAGAGTAAATACTTGTACGTTAGAAAAACTCAAGGTATTAAAACTCAGATTGGGTATTGAGTTAGGTCGAGGTATTATGTTAAGGGTCAGTAGGTTAAATTGAAGTTAAACCGGTGAAAAATGAAATATTTTAGATTTATTAATATAAAATTCTAAAGAAAAAATAATTTTTTTAAAAAAAACAGTGACTCGGACTGGACCCCGAAGTGGATCAGTTTTTCGGGTCGGTTTGCCTGTTTCCGGGCCAAACCGACTGGTCCGAGTTCACAAACAATAAAAAAACTAAATTACCCTAATCATCCTCCTCCTCCTACTTCACAACAAAATCCCACAAGAAGTCTCACATCTGGCTCAGCACGTTCGCCGCTTGAGGCCACCACGTCGCCGTTGCCTTGGTCAAGTTCAACAACGTGTAGCCGCTAGAGGCATTTGGGTCAGAGTCAGAGTCGCATCAACCCACAACGTTTTGCCCGTTGCCATGGTCAAGTTCGACACCGCGCAGCCCTTGGTGGCGTCCAAGTCGAGGTCGGAGTCGGAGTCGATAGAGTTTGGAAGATTGCTGGTATTTAAAGGTAGTTGAAGTGTGTGAAATCTGATTTCAGATCTGGAATCGTTCTACCTGCTCTAGCATCCGCTTGCAAAACACGATGGCGGGGACAGCAAAATTAGCGACCTCTACAATTTCAGATCTAGAATCATTCTCTCTCTTTTGGCATCCACTTGAAGATCTCAAATCGTTCTCCCTCCAACTTAGCGATTTTTTCTTTGTGATTTTATTCGGTTTGTTCTGTTAATGGTTACTCTTGTATTGATTTTTTTTTTCTTCACTTTCGTATGCTATTTTTAATTCTTCTTCTTTCAATTTTTATTCTTGAATCTAGTGTTAATGGCCACCGTGGTTGTCATTGACGGATGCGAAGCTCTATGGACTGAGGCAATGGGAAGCGTTCAATGGATTGAGATGTTCCATAATATGCAATGCAAATGGGGTAAAAATGAAAATACAAATAGAGCCTCCATGAAATATAAGTGAGCTTATTGAACTTCCATAAAATGCAAATGAACTTTCATTCATAAAATGCAAATGAACTTTCATCAAATACAACTGAGCTTCTATCAGATAGGTTAAATTATCAATTATGAGTAAATATTAATATAGAATATAATATCCAAAATTGAGATTTCAAATACGTGAAAATTGAATATTGAGAAAAGTATATCAAATAAGAATAAAAAAAAAGCAAAATTGTTAATTCACAAAGAACCAAAATATGATTGAGATTCTCAGAGGTTATTCAACAAATTAAAAGACAAATTTAAAGGCAAATTCAACCAAAACAAAGATTTCAAACCGTAATTGTACACCCGGGAGGTTTTCATGTCAATACAAAAGAAGAAAATATTTTTGTTCTTTTTGGGGGGAGGCAAAGGACAATGGTCATCGCCGGCAAATTAAAGATTAGAGATCAGAGAGGAGAGGGACCGGAGATAAAGAAAGTGAACGAAGACAATTGGGATGGGTAATCTGGTCTAAAAATTATTATAAACAAGGATAATTTTGTTATAAAATTTTTGAATCCCAACACTGCTTCACCGATATTAGAGGAGGTGGCTTTATAGCAATCTTACTTTCATCATGATACTCCCAATCCCAAGTTTTCCTCAATCCCTCGTATCAGTCAACATAATTTGGTCCAATCTCTGGCCAATCTCAATACCTACCCCAGGTGCTTCATACCAATCTTAGGGCTTTGCACAAATAACGGGTCAATGAGATAATTACAAGATCCCTAAAAAATTTATACAATATAAGTTGTTTAGCTTAATGCTTAAAAAAAAAGAGCGAAAAGAGAAAGAGTGGAAAAATCAGGAAAAAAAAATGAGCAAAAAGAAGTAATACAGTAACATTGCATAGTGAAATGAGTTTTAATCACAACCTTGGCCAACAATTTACAAGTCCTTGCTTATCATTTTTTATCTTTTAAATATATTTATCAATATTTCATCCCACGAACTAATAGTAACATTACATATTGAAATGTAAAAAATAATAAAAAATTACTCCTACATGATAAAAACAACAAAAAAGGGAGAGAGAGAGAAAAAAAAAAGAACAAATAACTCCTTTTTCTTCTTAAAAGCATATGAAATAGTTTTCATCAATTGTCAGATTATGTAGTATAACTAGAATTGTATTTGGTGAGATCTCGTATAGTATTGTTCTAGATTTTCTAGGTTGCAAGATTTTAGTAGTTTCTTTGAATTTAATAATTGATGATTCCGAATTTTTCTATCTTTCCTTAAAAAAGTACAACGCATATAAAATAAATTGAACAAAACTTTCCTATTTCCACTCCCCACCATTCAAAATCACTCTAAATATAGCCTCCACTGAAATAAGCAAAGTTGTAAATTATTCTCTTGCCAATCAATCCTAACTCCTCAACCAAATCACAAAAAATTTTCATCGTTTTTCCCTCAGAAAATTCAACCCAACATGCCCCAGAAATCAACACTGAAGGCAGAAACAAATCAAACTTATTACTACCACCAAATCAATCTGAATTAAACCAGAAATATGCCAAGCATGCTACGGAAGGCCATTGGTGCAGTAAAGGATCAAACCAGCCTAAGTCTCGCAAAGGTAACAAACGCAGCAAATCTTGAAGTTGTCATCCTCAAGGCCACAACACATGATGAGATTCCAATTGAAGAACGTTACATTAATGAAATTGTGAGCCTTGTATCATCCAACAAACTCTATGCAGCAGAATGTGCTCAATCTATTGCAAAACGCATTGGGAAAACAAGAAATTGGATTGTTGCTTTGAAATCTCTCATGATCATCCTCAGAATTTTCCAGGATGGTGATCCATATTTCCCTAGAGAAGTCATGCATGCAATGAAACGAGGTTCGAGAATCCTGAATCTTTCAGGATTTAGAGACGATTCGAGTTCGAGTCCATGGGAATACACCGCTTTTGTCAGATTAATGGCTTTGTACCTTGATGAACGCTTAGATTGCTTCCTAACAGGGAAACTTCAACGAAGAATCACATTTAGGAATCGTCAAAGGTCCTTCAAGAATCACAAGATGTTCAACGATACTACAGGAATCCAAGATATGAAGCCATCAATGCTACTTGACAAGATTACTTTTTGGCAACGCTTGTTGGATAGAGCTATGGGAATAAGACCAAATGGGGAAGCCAAAGAGAATCGTTTAGTTCAAAACTCGCTATACGTCGTCGTTCAGGAGACTTTTGATCTCTATAAGGATATCTCTGATGGTCTTTCTGTTATTCTAGATAGCTTCTTCAAGTTACCATACAAATCATGTCTCTCTGCATTTCAAGCTTGCGTGAAATCCTGCAAACAATTTGATGAGTTAAGTGATTTCTATTCATTTTGTTCAAGCATTCGGGTCGGTAGGAGCAGTGAATATCCGAAAATTCAGAAGATATCAGAAGAGCTCATGGAGACATTACAAGAGTTCTTAAAGGACCAAGCTACCAGTACTAGTAACAACAATGAATTTAGTAATCACAATCCTCACCATCATGCCCAACCTTCTTTTTCATTTTCACAATACTCACCACTCTCAAAACAATTGCTTGTTTCTACATTAAGGGAAAGTTCAGGTGTTCTTCGTCATCATAGCTCAAGAAATGATGAAGGGTATGAGAGGACATCACCAGAGAGTTGCTTTGAGACAGCGTCCGAACACGCATCATCTCATTGCACATCATTGGAGGATTTAATGATTGCTACTGATGCTGGAATTTTGACACCAACAAGGTTGGAGATAGATTATGGTTGTTATGATCAAGATGAGAAAAAATCAGAGAATAATGATGATGATAATGCATCTAGTGTTTATGAGTCTTGTTCCAACCATTCTTACCGTATCGATCCAGCAGCTGGGTCGAGTTTAGACCTTGTCAGTCTTGATGTGCTGCAAAATGAAGGAGACAAAGAAAAGCATGGAAATAATGTTAATAATAATAATGCCGCGTCCCAAGGTTGTTGGGAGTTGGTTTTGGCAGAGACAACAACTAATATAACAGAGAAAGCACCGGCCAATAATAATGCCATAGTATCCTTGTTTGATCAATCTGATCCAGTGCCTCATTATCAGTACAATCCTTTTCTAGAATTGGATGATACAACTGTTTCTCCTTTTACCTATTCTATAGGCCAAGCACAGACAAGTTTAATTGATATGTTCGATGGTAAACAAAATCCTAGTGAGCCAACAACAGGAATGGCACCAACCTTTACTGCTCAGAGTTCTGGTTTCGAAACCGATTTGACATCAATTTTTGGTGACTTGAATTCAAACATTTCTTGTGCAATGCCTAAAGAAAGCTTTAGTTCGCAGAATCTTACAGAGAATAGGTTGGCTTTGGTACCTGCTTTTCAAGAAAATAATCATGGAAAGAGTTCATCAAGCTTTAGTTCAGCGTCGACTTTTGGAAGCTATGATCCATATCAAACAAGTACAGCACAAACGTCAAGTTCCCAAAATCATGATTCATATCAGATAAGCAGAGGATCAACCTTTACTTCTCAAGGTTCATTCAAGGCTAATTCAGCATCAGCTTTAGCTTCTCAAGGTTATGATTTATATCAAACAAGCATAGAACCAATTTATCATTCTCAAGGTTCGTTTAAGATTACATCAACATCATCTTTTCAAGGTCATGATGCATATCTGATGAATACAAGACCAACTTTTGATTCTAAAAATTCGTTCAACTTTGGTTCAACATCAACTTCTCACAGGCATGATTCATCATATCAAACCTGCACAGACCCAACCTTCAAATCTCAAAATTCATTCAAGAATAGTTCAACATCAAGTTTTCATGACCTTGATTCACATCAGACAAGTACAAGACCAACAACGTTCAATTCTCAAAATTCATTTCAGTCTGGTTCAACATCAACTTCTCAAGATCATGATGCATATCAAACTAGCACAATACCAGCCTTTGTTTCTCAAAGTTCATTTAAGCTTAGTCCAACATCATCTAGTCAAGGCCACAATTCATGTCAAATAATGAGCACAGCACCAACCTTCAACTCTCAAAATTCATTCAAGAATGGTTCAACATCAAGTTTTCGTCAAGACCATGATTCATATTGGACGAGCACAACACCGACACTAAATTCTCAAAATTCATTTAAGACCAATTCAGCACCCTCCTCTCAAAGTCATGAGTCATATAATTCAAGCATTGCATCAACATTTTCCGGCCACAATTGGAATCAAACAAGCTTAGATTCAACTTTTCAAGGCCATAATTCTTACATGATGGGCACAACACCAACCTCTCATAATATTCATTCCAACCAAACAAGCATCGACCAATCTTTCCAGAGATACACTTTTTACCAGGCAAGTACGGAACCAACTTTTCATGCCCACAATCCAAACCAAGTGATCACAGAACCAAATTTTCATGGTCATAGTTCACCTCAAATGAATCCGCAGTCAACTTCTCATGCTTATAATTCATATTTGACAAGGACAATGCCATCCTTTTATGGCAATGATTCATGTCAGATGAGCAAAGAACCAACATTCCAGACACATAATTCATATCAAACAAGCTTTCATGCCCATAATACATATCAGACCAGCCCAACACCTAGTCCAACATTTAGAGTGCAAAATAATAATCCTTCAATGGTAGAAGCAACACCAACCTTTGTTGCTAGGAACTCTAACAATGAGGCTATGGTTCAATCAACTTTTTGGGAGCAAAATCCACTAGACACAATGGCTCAACCAACATTTCATGCCAAGGTTTCCAATGAACTTAAATTATTGGGAGCACCAAAGGAAGATGATCCATTTGAATCATGGCCTAGTTCATTGACCAATGATGAGGATGCCCTTAACAAATCAATGCAAAAACTAAGTTTAGATGAGCAAAAACAAATCTGGTTGGAGCAACAAAAAAGGATCATAGAAAAGCATTTGATATGAATTTGTACAAATTTATATGTGATAGAACTGTTAGTAAATATAGTCAAGTTTATATGAATGTAATTTGATTTTGTGATAGCTTTCTCCTTTGCTTCAATTCTTCAATTTCCATTTTATGTCTTGTTTTTTGTAATTGCCAGTCTTTCTTTATCCATTCATTACAAAATAAATTGGCAATAAATGACATAAAAATTGGGTAAAAAAATTCCTCACCAATTCTATAACTATGACCGATTCATCAAGGGAATTTTTCATCCTTTATCCATCGAAAAACATTTAATGACGAAATTTACCCATACAATTTTCCATCACTAATTAGTAGGACAACCTATTCCAATTTTGCAACAAAATATTTTGTCACAGATCTTTTTAATTAATGTGTCAGTGATTCTTAAATAGATTATAAACAAATATATCACGAGATACAGTTGATAATTAAATTATAATTTAATAATACTAATAATTAATTATAATCACGAGACACAATAGATTATAAACAAATGTAAGCAAAGCCAGACCAAGGAATCGATCGAACTGGAAAATGGGTATGATCTAGTTAAACCCAGTTAAGAAAAGTGAAAGAAAAGGGCAGAAGAAGAACAAACAAGTTAGCGACCAAAGAAGGCTAGGAAAATGAAGCAGAAAATTGAAATGCAGTAAAGGAAGCATGAAAAGGTACAAGAATGAAAAGAAAATGAAAATGACTGGAAGCACTCTATTTTGTCTAGGCCCCACTTAAAAAATAAAAGAAAATAAAAGAAAATAATTTTATTGATAATGATTGAAGTCCAAATTAGCAATAATCATTCATTAAAAAGAAAAAATAAAAATAAGAAAAAAATTTAAAAAAATGAAAATACCAAAAATATTTCTCATTTATGTTGATAGGTTTAAATTAGAAAATTGTTTGAGAAAAAAATACAAAAATACAAAAATATATATAATAAAACTCTCATTGATGGTGATTGGGTCAGATTGGAAATGTCATTAAGCAAAAAATATAAAAAAAACGAAAATTAAAAAGAAAATGTGTATTTATGAAGAAAACACTACTTTTAGACTATAAAGAGGCAAGTAAAGGTTAAAGCAAGATATACAAAAATTTCTTGGGAGAAAAGGAGCTCAAAGAAAAAGGATCTACGAAAGTGAAGTATGATATGCATTACCTTGTTTTTTTTTAAATATTTTTTTGAAGAGTAAAAGTTTGATAGTTGTTTTGAATTTCCAATAATTATACAACTTCTCCCCTTTAATCCTTGGTTGTTGCTTCACTCTTACCCTCTTCTTTTTCTTCTTTTGTGCTTGAGTCGAATATGAATGGAGATTCAAGGTGAAAGACAAATGGCATGATAAGGGAGATAAATCACTTTGGTTGCTACACAAAAGGCCAAACATATGAAAGGAGGTTTCTTGTTCCTCTTCTCAACTAATTAATTGTTTCATGAAAATGCATGTTGATTATTCTAACATTTGCATGGATTTGATTCAGCTTTGTTTATACTTTTTTTTTTAATTGTTGAAGCTAAATGTCATGTGCAATTTTGGAGTATATAACATGTGTACCAATTGGATTACACAAGATTATTATTATTATTATTTTAAAAATGTATTTTGACCACTTTTTTATGAATGAAAAATTGAAAATAAGATGGAAAAATTATCTTTTTTTCTAAAAAATAAAAAAAAGAATGATTTCTAAATATTTTATGTCATGTGAGATTTTTGGAACCTCCAAAGGCATAAAAATGATTATTCTTATGTGTGAGGCTATTGGAACCACCATAGGAAGTTTAATCCAAAAAAATTTTCAAATAAGAGAATAAAAGAATTGTTTTTAATATAAAAAATACAAACCAACAAAAAAATATTTTTCCCAAATAAATTAATTAAAGATTTTCCTAATGAACATCAACAATGTGACACATATTTCTACCTCAAACTACGTGGGCTTTAATCCCTCTAAATGGTACGTAGGCCCTAGGTGCTATTCCTGGGTTAAGTCCAACTTTATAAATAAATATATTTGTTCCCTTATTTTCCTTTTGTAAATAAACATTTTTTCTTCTTTAATTTTCATGTTATTTCTTTTTGTAAATATTCTCTTTTATTTCCTTTTGGGTATTAGTTAAATCTTAAGGGACATATTTATTTTTAAGTAATTGACTTAGGATAACTGTTCTTATGAACAAGTATTGTAGAGTACCAAACATCTTCTCCACACGCAATTGACTTCTAAACTTTATATGATTTTCTTTTGTAATAAGAGGTTTTCAAAATTAGCCTTGTTTTAAAATTTTTACAGCGGTTCCAATTTTTAAAAATTTCAGGCGCTACAATGACAGAAAATAAAAGAAGAACCGAAAAAAAAGAAACACTAGCTCTTCTCAAATCGCTCCAATTGTGACTTTGTTGCAATGGGTGGTAAGGACGAAGATGTAGTGCAGACAGTGATAGTGACGCGGTAAAATGTTAGGGATGGGCGTTTTGCTTCTAGTTAGAGAATTGGAAACGCTTGAATAAAGAAGAAATCTAAATAAAAATATAATTCAAGCTTAGTAATATTTATGGGTCCTCATGTGTGTGTGTGTGAATTCATTTTATTTATTCTGGTTTGCATGTAATGATGATTAATTTTAAATTACTGTTGTATTATTTTCTGAGAAGAAAATAGTAAGTTTGGTTAAAGTGGAGAAGTTAAGGGGGGAAATTATATGCGAAATCCTCATGTTTTTAATATATTTCTAAGTGATTTTTTTTTAAAAAAATGAACATGATCTTTTGAGATTTAAGTATAAAATCATTGATATAGAAATATATAAATACATGATCATATTTTCTAAAAAAGAATTTACCCAAAAAAAAATTCAATTACATGCTGGTTATAATAAATAATTATTAACCAGTTTAAGTTAAATGAGGATTAAACTATAAATCCCTGTTTCCCTTTTAACTACTTTCGATTTTCCTTTTAAACTATATAGAGGGTATTTTTGTCTTTTAACAACATTAAGAAATCTCTAATTAAGCCTCTTGGGCTAATTAAGAATTTATAATTTATTAATATAGTAAGCCTAATTTTGGTATTGATTATTTTACCCAAATTTAATTGAGATTTTCCTTATATAATATTAAAAAAATTGAGAAGATTAATCTTTTAGTTGTTCAATTTTTAACGAGAATATAGATCATAGATAGTTGGAACAGTCATTTATCATTTTGGGAAGGAGAACAATAGTATTTCATTGCTACAGATATGTTTCATTTAAGATTCAAATAATAAGACATGTATTTGGATAGGTAGGGAGGATTAGGAAAATCCTATTTATTGCAAATTTCTCCAGACCTCCAAGAAAAGCATGAAAGAAAGGCAAGTCCTTCAACTGTGGTTTAATATAATTTAATCCCTGAACTTTTAACATGTTTACACTATTATATATTTTACATATGTAATGCTTGATAAATTACAGATATAACAAATAAAAGTTACATACGTAGAGGCAGAGGTTGAGCAAGAATATGTGACACTAAAACTTAATAGTTAAATATGCACACCATCATGTATTGAGATATAGAATTTGGGTAAACGTAAATATAACAGTTGTAATTATTAACAGTCATGTATTTAATAATAAAAATGACGGTTCTTAAAAAATAAACGTCATATATAAGAAGACAAGATTTTGATTTTGATTTTGATTTTGATTTTTTTAATAATATTTGATAATTTTTTTACAATGAACCATTATATATTCTTCAAGAATATTTAACAATAACAAAAATTATTTGACAATACGTTACGGTTTTTCATAAATAACCGTTAAGTATTATTTAATATAAATAAAGATAGGATTTTGAAAGATATCATATATAAGGAAGCAGAATCCTAAAAAATGTTATTTGACAATATGTTATAGTTCTTCACAAAGAATCTTTAAGTATTTTATGATATAAATAAAAGTGGGATTTTGAAAAATATTATATATAAGGAGGCTCGATCATAAAAAAAAAATTGACAATACATTAGGATTCTTCCTAAAGAACCGTTAAGTATTCTTTAATATAAATTAAGGTGGGATTTTAAAATATATCAAAATAAGAAGGCGGAATCTAAAAAAAATTATTTAACAATATATTACGGTTCTTCACTAAGAACCGTTAAGCATTTTAACAATACATTACAATTCTTCACTAAAAACTGCTAATTATTCTAAAATATAAACAAATGCGAGATTATGAAAGATATCAAATATAAGAAAGCGAGATTCTAAAAAGATATTTGACAATACATTACGGTTTGTCACTAAAAACTGTTAAGTATTCTTTAATAAAAATGTGGGATTATAAAAAATATCAAATGTAAGAAGGTGAGATTTTGAAAATATTTTATTTAACACAACTCTTTAAACTCCGTTTATACTCTTTTTGCCGTAAGTTGGCGTTGCAGGTCTTGTCCACCACCATGATCACGGGTCTTCACTCTGCAGCTCCTTCCTCTTATGATTCTTCCTCGTGTATGCTTTCGATTTTTTTTTTCAGTTAACGTTTCTAGTTTTATTTTATTCTTTTAATAACTAGAGCTCGCTAATGATGCTCAAGGTCACCGGTTGGGATTACGATATCTAATTTGATGATGGTCATTGGTTTGAAAATTAAAGAGAAAAACACAAGAGAAGGAGAGAGAACATAGAAAAAATGATGAAATAAAATGCTGAATTTTTTAATTGTTGAGCATCTCACATTCCTAAATTTTAGCAACTCAAATTGTAGGTTGGAATCAGGTTTGTTGAATAAGGTTCCTAGATTTGTTCAACTTTTTATATTTGCAAATTTTTACTATATTCTAATTTTCAAAATTATATTTGAGATTTGTTTGAATTTTTAAATTTTCTTATTTTTATTATATATTCTTATTTTTATATTTATATTATCCTTTTATAGTTAAAGGATATGTGATGGGAACTCTTGGAGCGTATTGATATATGATCTATGGACAATCTACAACAACGTACAAGATAATATTTTGAAAATTTTTATTAATTGATTTTCTTTTAGAATTCAAAATATTATAAGATAATGTTTTATTGTGAGAGTGTTTAAGTTATTAATTTTTTTAAATTACATGATATTTGTCCATAAACTATAAAGTATTGAGTTTTGAATTCTATAAATATAAGTTTTTTATTTAATATTATTACTTTGTTATTACCAATGATTATATTATGTCTTACATAATAAATATTAATAGAAAAAATAAATAAGAACAAATAATAAAAATAACTATATATAATAAAAAAAATAAAGTTAATACATTATTGTTATTTAGAGTTGGTAATTCGGGCTAGTCAGCGAGCTGTGGTGGGTGCAGGCCTGTGCAGCCCGCCCCTTGGAGGCAACTTGCCAGCATGCCTATTAATTTATTTTTTTAAAAAAAAAAACCTTATCACATTTCCATTTTTTTCTACTTCATTTCATTTCTCTTTCATCTACTCATATCACACTCCCTTTTTTGCAAGTTTGTGTTAGGCAGCTATTTGTACTCACTTTATTTTTTTTTCTTTTTCACTCACTCACATCACAAAACACATATAAACATCTCTTTTTAAAATTTAATAATCGTTAAATAAATAAATATAATATGAAAATAAAAATGTCAAATAAAAAGTACGAGAAAGTAAACACAATAATAAAGGAAAGGAGATAAGAGTATTTATGTTTATTTTTTAAGGACAATAAAAAAAAACCTAAAATAGAATTTTAAACCGGGCTAGCCCACGAGCCAACCTGCTATAGCTCGCAGGCTGGTGGGTTGGAGCCCACACCAGCTCTATGGCTATTAACAGAGAATCGTTATATATGCCTTTAATATATACAGTCAGCATTGTTATTTATCTACGTGAAGCATATATAGCTCTCACATATATAACAGTTGTCACACTCATCTTATTTTCACCTTTTTCAGAGTATTTGCTGAAAAATGATATGCAGTTCAGTGGGCAACACAAGAATAGCATAAATATACTGATAATATGGGTATGATTACAAAAATTTCCTCATAGGGGTTTGTACATGATGATTACCATCAATGTAGCCGCACTGGACTACTAGGGTGTCTAAACACATCCCAGTGAAATGGATCTTCCCGTCTTCATTCCACCATTGCAATCCTCTCAGGTAGTTCTCGTCTCTGATCTCTGCATGCCTTCTATATTCACCTGTCTAAATTATTGGTAGGGGAGGGTGAGATTCATGAGAATCTTAGTAGGAAACAGTATCAATATGCATGCAGGATAAGTGTTTAATGCATGACATGCGCTTGCATTACATAAACTCCTACTAACACAATGACATATCTGCATGCTCAATGTTTCAAACAACATATTTATGGTTATAACATAAATAAAAACAGAGCTTCAATCATTCATATATGTTTCGCATAGTCAAGCAAAGAAATAACATACATCAATACACCAGTACAAATATCAAATATACAAAGGAGAGGTAAGTTCCCTACCTTAATTCTTTTCCGTCTTAAAACGTATGCCTCGTAAAGCGTGCCGACAACTGGGCTCTCAAATTGGTCCTATAATTCCAAATATACAATTTAGACACTTCCATAGTGTTTTTGGTGGTTATATAAGCCTATTGTGAAAATTTACCAAAATGCCCTCGGGGACCGAGCCTCGACCTGATTGTACCCGTCCGACCGTACTTTCCCCAAAATTTAATTAGGTTACAACTACCATTTGGACCAAAATTTCAGCAGCATAACCTGTAGGCCATTACAGTTTCCAAATTTCAAATAAAAAATAATCCGGCGAAATTTCACTGATTAAATTGTCCACAGCAGCCAGAGCAATCAAATATTGAAGTTTCGGAAGTCACCGCAAACTCCCTCTGGCTTTTCCTTATATGAATGAAACCCTAGCTCTTCTTAACACCAAAATTCTAACTTCCAACACCTTAAATCTCATAAAAGATGAGTTTAGGAGAAGAGTTATACACGTTAGGAACAAATTCACCGAAGAAATCGACATACTTCGTGAGTTTTCTTCTCCTTCTCTCTCTAAACTCTCTCAACCTTTCTCTCTTATATTTCATCCATGGCTACACGGAAATGGGAAGAGGATGAAGGAAAATATGCTTTAATAAAGTTTCCCATAATTATAAGATTGCCACTACTTTTTTTTTCCATTTTCGGATTATTTGGAATTTCTGGCAAATTTTCTGTCCAAATTTTGAAAAATTATAACTAAATTTGTAGATATCGTTTTAGAGTGATTTCAAAAGCTATAGAACCCTTATTGAGTATAGTTTCAAGAAAAAATATAGAATTTTGCCAATTGGAAGCATATGATTCCCATAATTAAATTCTTTAGATTCTATTTCAGAAACTTTCCAATTTTTCTGAGCTAATTTCAAAAATTCATAACTTTTTGTATACAGCTCCAAAAATTACCCATGACCTATCAAATTAAAGCTTATGATGTATACTTTCACCTTATAAAATCTCATAATTTTTTCTCATCATTTGATTGTACAAAATCACATGACAAGTTCACTGTCTCACAGGCGATTTCATTAAAACATTGTCCACTTTTCAATTTCAAATATTAAATTTCTATGGCCATGAATATTCATCATTTTATTCCTTTTAATACCCTAAAGATATAAGAAACATTAGGGAATAGATTTGGAATACTCACTAAACCAAGGCTTAGCAGTCCACTTAATTCAGGCTTATTTTCCAACCTCCAATCCCAAAATTCAAGGTATTACAAGAGTTAGAAACCATCATATATTATTGATAATAACTGTCATAAGATGTTGTTTTAGTAGTAGTGCTATAACCAAGTCAGTCCCTTATCTTTTTTAATTTTTATATTATTATCCTTGTCATATATAATTGGTCCAACGTGGCAAATAACAAATTTTAAATTTCCTCCAAGTCAGCTCTACTTGAATTTTTTCCATAAAATTTAAACAGAAAAAAAAAGCCATACCCCGCTTGTATGTGCTGAGTAAACAAAATAAAGCACACAGAAGAAGAAAGATAGAAGGCTATGAGAAAGATAGTGATTAATTGCCTCTTGTTGTAATGATGAGGAGAAAAGTTTGAAGCAGCATTATCAAGATTATCGAGAAGACCAAGATACATACATACATACATACATACATACATACATACATACATACATACATACATACATACATACATACATACATACATACATACATACATACATACATACATACATACATACATACAACATATATATATATATATATATATGTATGTATGTATATATTGTAGGATAAATAGAGGGGGGGAGAACTGGCGTACCGGGGCGAATCCATGTTCGGATCCGGGTCAAAGCTCCAATGCTCCATAATTGTGCCCACACAATTATTAGACTACTAGAGCCTAATTGTGATTTGCACAGCAGATCACTATAACTAGAAAGATGGTAGGAGAGAAGAGAATTGCCAGAAAACTCAATGGCGGGGTGAATTTCAATTGAGGAGGCACACCCTATTTATAGCGGTTTATGGAGGCCATTAATCAGGAAACATGTGCACTCCTTCTTGCCCTCCAAGACAGTAATTAAATTAATTGATTCTCAATTAATTTCCTAATTATGGTGATTTTTTCCTCAATTAAAAAATCCATAATTATTGCTGAATTATTCCTCAATCTGCAATTAATGTTGATTTTATTCTTATTTGATTAGGTTACTTATATCCTAATAAAATAGTCCAGCCTATCAAGGGCGGACTTAGACCTAAAGTCTAACATCTCCCACTCGCACTTGATGGGCCTCCCATCGTGCGTCCGTTACTCTTTCCTGTTTCATACTTGGTGTCTGCCATGACCGCGTGGGCAAAAACGTCTTTAAGATTTGGTGCTTGTGATACTAGAAATCTCTCATATCAGATCAGCATCCAAGGACACCCTTTATATCTGTAAGATATATATTCATTACCTCATATGCCCCAGATTCTCCCATACATATTGCTCATGGCATATCTAACCCCTCTCGAGTTATATGTTGATTAACTCAGATTGCCTTCCACGCACATAGTATTTGCACTTACTAGCTACACATAGAGCTAGTAAGGGGTCGACCACAGATACTAGCACATCTTATGTATATAGGAGTAAATCTTCCTTTTTGACTAAACATCAGTCCATCTTGACTTGGTCGCTTCCCTGGTTTTCACTCATCTGACTGAATCAAGTGTGATCATGGAGCTTTAGCTAAAGTAGCTATCACCAAACCAAGTTTTCATGATGCCGCCTAAGTCTTAAGGGCATCGTGGAAGGATTCTTCCTTCCTGGGACTCACACTGTAGTGAACTAGAGATCTTTCACCTACATCCCATGTTGCAGTCTAACTCTCAAGCACATGCAGTATAAATTGCATGCTATGGTGAACTGTTTGTGGTGTACGTTGATTTCTTTCTCTTGCAACGTACAGACATTAGTTCCAAAATGTACTCAACATTCAAACCAGAACTTTCTTTTTCACAATATCTCTTTTACAATCTCACTTGTGAAAAAGAGTTCTTTGCCTGGCTATAGGTCTATATTCATGCTTCGATCCATGTTCTGTGTATATGCACATATGTAGATCTCATATCAGTCTAACTGAGGCGACTCAAACGCAACGATTCTTCTTAACCATCTCATGGTGATCATTTGCTCGTCTTACCCTCCCATGTCTCAGCAAAACATGGGAAGATGATTGTTCATGTGAGTGAACCAACCTCTTCTGACCTGTACGACATACAAACTTGTATACCTTATATGTATTTACTCATAACATACATACTATTTCTTTTATCTTCATATAAAAGAAGTTCACGACCTTACATTTTATTTGCGCCCCTAGATTTTCACTAACTCGATGAAAATCAAGTTATGGGCTCAATGAGGGGATCTACCAACATTTTGTCAATAAAAGATCATTGAACTGTCGCTTTCCCTATTAGAAAGCAAATCTCTTATAGAGATATATCAAAAAGTATGTTTTGCCTTGCTGTGATAATTAAGATCCTCATCATAAGATGCTATCGTTTGGATCCTTCTATCCACCATTCATTCCCAATCTCTCATAGGAATTATTTTAGTCATATGGCACTTTGAATGATGGCAGAACACGCCCTGTATTCTATTTCCATAGATAACAGGAAAAAATACTTTATATATTTCCTTACTCCATCACCATTTGTCTAGGCCTTGTATTGGAGTATCCTTTCAAAAGAAAGTTGTTGTCTTGACAACTTAATCCATGGTTATTCTCATAACACATTTCACAGTAGGACCAAAAACAGCTTCCAAGTCCGACCAAAAACATTTTTGTCTTATGTAAACCAATATGTACATTCATATTACCAACCATAGTCTCACATGCGACTCTATCCACCTTTTTTATGTTGGATTCCTTATAGGACACATAACCTCTTTAGGTTTGTGCCTTAGACTTTAGGGGTGTCCATGAGTTTGCAGTTTGGCATCCTTGGATGCCTAAAGATCATACTTGTACATGTCTTAGGTAGCAAAGACTGTATCTTCCTTGTGCAATCTCCGTTTACCTTGTTATTCAAGATATTTGTTCAACCCATGACTTTTCTCAACTCAGAATTTAAGGGTTCTCTGATCTTTTATTCCTTTGACTCCCTTGACACTTGTTTCATATGTCATTTGACAAAGGATGACTTCACAAAGAATCATCACTAGACCGTTTGGGACTTATGTAGTGTTCTTCGATTATCTCGAAGTTGGTGAGGCTTTCACCTTGTGAAATCTCATATACTACTATTTGAGTGATTGTTTCTACGAAGCCCTTAAGCTGCTTCATGTAGATTTCATCATACAATTTCTAAAATTTCCAAATTGGAAAGCGGCCTTCACATTATCTTGATGTAATTTCACGACTAAACTCGCTGTCATTACCAAATTTTAGAGTTAAAACACACAATGGACAACCTTCCATTATAATACCCCTTAGCCACTAAGTGTTTTAGGTTTTATATGCCCCCAACAGATTTGAGAACCTACTTGTTCCCAATCGCCTCCTGGCTAGGTGACAAATTGCCTAAAACATATTCTTGGCTAGTTCCAAAAAGAATCCATATCCTCCTACATAACACCTTGTAATTCTTCTTAGCAGGTCCTTCTAGTGTCTTTCAGACACTTATAGGTAGTTATCATCACCTTCTAAATGATGAAGAGAACATTTAATCCATTAGGGAATCTATCCCCTTATAGTCATTCGCTAGACAACAATTTGCTTCGAGGTGGATTTCATAGGATTCTTTTCCTATGTATAAGGTAATTCTTTTACCTCTTACTCTTTCATTATGAAAATGGTCTCAATCCTCCCACTCAGATTAGTGAACTTAGGAACACTTGGTTATTCCTTGTCACTTGTGAGCCTCTTAAAGAGATTCAATATGATTAATGCTCATTTCCTACTAGGAAATCTGAGTTTTATGAATGTTGCGTCCCTCGGTTCTCTTACAGTCACTGAGCCATCATCATTTTCACTAACGAAAAACGTGTCTTGTTAAGTTCTCAGGTCATCTCACAAAGAGATACCTTGTATACCTTGACCCCCATCATCCTTACTAATAGGAAGAATTATGGATATAAAGTTGCTAACTCTTATGGTCTTAACAAGCTTGTGCCTGATCTAAGGCCTATCCATGATTCACAGGGTAAGGTCGTGACTGACATAGAGGGCATTTGATCAAGTGTGAAGATAATAGCTGTGAGTTTACATACCAACATATGGCTGATGGCCTCACTTATGCCATTATCTACTCAACTATGTCAAGGAGGGGTCTATCTCTATATTTCAACAACTCTATTATGTTGAAGGGTTCTAGGTATTGATAGTTGCCTAACAATGCATTTTTTGTATACAAAGCAGCTTGAACTAATCATGTGGGTATCTTTAACCCTTGTTAGTTCGAAAGGTCTTATCCTTTTAGTTTAACTGATTTCTGACTAGTAACAGCTTCACATTTGCCAAAAATCAAGTAAACATTATTGTATTTCGAGTAAACGTCCTCAACGTTAACGAAACACCAAGCTCTGTGTTTTGCCCTCACGTTCGTTTGGTTTATTAACGTCATAATTTAGCAATTGCAGTGGTTTTTTTCAAAAATGTTTCTTTCTCTTTCTTGCTAGGTAGAATAAGTTCTCAACTTATTCATAAGGGTATTAACCCTTTAGTACACGTTATTTATCAAATACTCTTTTGCTAATTTGATCATTTCTTTTGATCAATATGTACATGTGGTAAGAAATGGAATCTTTTATCCCTAAAAAAAAGGGTAAAGGTGCAATTTTAACAATAATGTTTTATCTTAGGGGCATCTGACACCATAAAGTTTTTTAGGGTGCTAAAATACACATAAAGTTTATAAAGTAGAGCAATTTTACCAAACCGTTAACTTGAAGGAAATGGACATTATATGCGGGTCCCACACGTATTTTTTTAAAAGGGTGAAGGTGCAATTTTAACAACAATGTTCTATTTCAAGGGCATCTGGCACCATAAATTTTTTTAGTGTGCTAAAATATACATAAAGTTTATAAAGTGGAGTAATTTTACCAAACTGTTAACTTGAAGGAAACAGACGTTTATAAAGTCCGCCAGCGACACGCACCGTCTCCCAAGACTCCACGCGCAGTCTTCTTTCCGACGGTGCTTGCACGTGTCAAACAGATGCCCTAGTGGGCCCCACGCGCCATATGTTTTTTTTGGGTAAACTTTTGACCGTTGACCAGGAAACGGTTGACTGGTCAACCCTTAACCTTGCTGTCGTGTCAATGACATGGCGCTGACATGTGTCGATCAACGTGGCTGGTCAACGGATGACGTGGCCCCATTAACCGATTCTGATGTGGCACTGAACGCTGACATGGCGCGTTCTCATTGGCACCATGTAGCTTAGGTTGACCGATGATGTCGCAGTTGACTGCCACATCATCATCTTCAACCTCCAGCCAGGTCAACCCGACCCTGTTGGAGCTCCGGCGGGTTATCGTGACCGGCCAACTTCGGGAGGCCATATCTCCCTCGTTTTAGCTCCGTTTTTTGCGTTCTTAGTGTCTTTGGAATCGTAGTTCAGCGAACTACAAATCCATGGCTTTTATTTGATCTTAAAACCTCTATTTCATTTATCAAATCATGCCTAAAGTGGCGGCGGCGTTAAGCGATCCGCAAACTTCTTTTCTTTGTTTCTCCCTCATCCAGACTCCGTTTGACGCGTTCTAAGCATCGTTGGAATCCTCTCTTTGAGATCTACATATCCATGGCTTCATTTAGGGCAAAAATATTCAGTTTCGAACACCCCAATTTTTCTCAACATTGTCGGCGCGGCGTAATCCGACCTGGATGTGTGTCTTCTATGTCTCAAAAACTTTCCTAGCTTTTGAGGGTCAAAAGTGTCTTGTTTTTTGTTCCATATAGGTTCCAAAAACTCAACTTAAAATAGATCAAAGATATGAGGAAGCATGAATATGTATATATGAAAATGACCAGAGGAGCGAACATATTTGGCGAACAATCATGAACCCAGTATCATATAGCCACGCTAATACATACACATAGATCATGAGTGAAAGAATCATGCATATTCATGTTTCAATGAATATAAAAAAAAATTGAGACTTAAGCACTCTTACAGAGCCAAACGCCAGACTTTACATTCATGTTAATATTGAATTCTAATATTGCAATGAAAGCACAGAAGCAATAAAAACATCGAAGAAGCATGTTAACAATATTTTGACATGCAAACTTTATCGATTAATGCAACATTCACATATTGCAAAAAAAATTATGCTATAAGCATATTTTAATTAGCACAACGAAAATAGATGGGGATATTAACAAATTATATCATATACTTTATTCACATAGAATAAATCACACAGCCACAGGATCATCATGCTCTAATACCAATGTAGGATAAATAGAGGGAGAAAGAACTGGCGTACTAGGGCAAATCCATGTTCGGATCTGGGTCAAAGCTCCAATACTCCATAATTATGCCCACACAATTATTAGACTACTAGAGCCTAATTGTGATTTGCACAGCAGATCACCAGAATCAAAAAGATGGTAGGAGAGAAGAGAATTGCCAGAAAACTCAATGGCGGGGTGAATAACAATTAAGGAGGCACACCCTATTTATAGTGGTTTATGGAGGCCACTAATTAGGAAACATGTGCACTCCTTCTTGCCCTCCAGACAGTAATTAAATTAATTGATTCTCAATTAATTTCCTAATTATGGTGATTTGTTCCTCAATTAACAAATCCATAATTATTGCTGAATTATTCCCCAATATGCAATTAATGTTGATTTTATTCTTATTTGATTAGGCTACTTATATCCTAATCAAACAGTCCAGCCCATCAAGGGCGGACTTGGACCCAAAGTCCAACATATATATATATATTATATATATATATATATATATATATGTTTCAAAGCCTTTTCTCCCCGAAGTCCACACTCGTCACTGTGTAATTTTTAGAAAACAAAGTAAACATATAAAATCCCCAGACACCTCATAAATTAAGAAGGAGAATTCAAAATTAAAGTTAACAAATGAAGAGGAATGATATAGAGGGAAAATGATAAGTTACCTTTGTAAGAAGGGACCTGAAGGAGCTTCTCGAGAAGTTTGGCGCCGACGACTGCTAAGAGATAAAAATTATGTAGATATGTTTCTCATAGCCTCCTATCTTTCTCAAAGCCTTTTATCTTCTTCTTGGTGTGCTTTCAGTTTGTTTATGAGTACAAACACCAGTACAATTGTAATATCCCGATTTGTGATTAGGGCTAATGACTTTGAGATTAATTGTAATTAGTGTAATTAAATACTTTTGGCATAAATGTGTATGTGACATTTAAGATCAAGGGTTGAGATCTTTTGGCTATGGGTCGGAATCCTACGTTTTGCATTGTGTGAGCTCATGTTGGAAGTGATTAAGATATGGACATGTGGCATTGTGGTGGTTGTTGGATGAGGCACAAGGAGACAAAAGCTCACTTTTTCCTCATTCTTTCTCTCCTATTCGGCTAAGAGGCATGGGCAAGGGAGAGGAGTTGTTTCATCATCATCATTCCTATCTCTCATTTTCTCTCTTTCTCTCTTTCTCCTCCATAGTTTCCGGCGATCAAGGGAAAAGGAAGAAGAAAATGTGAGATTTTGATGTTTTGATTAACCTCTTAAGCTCAAATCCTCTTCTCTAATGTTGTGCATCTCATTGAGAGCTTCATTGTGATGATTTCAGAATCTTGAATAGTGTTGATTTGTGAGTTGGTCGAAATTGAAAGTAGGAGAATCAAGGTTCTGGATTTGGCAAAGAGAAGAGGTAGGCATTTAGTGCATGTTGAAGTATTATTTGTGATTTTGGATAAGTTTAGTAAAATCTGGAAATTTGCCTTGAGTTTGTGTAAATGTTGAAAGTATGGATTTCATTGTGTTTGATGTTGGAAATAGTCCATTGTGAAGATATTTGAGTATTGGATGTAGTTGGAATGTGGGAAATGAATTGAATGAAAATTGGACATTTGTTGTGTTATAGAGACCTAAGTGCATGATTGTGGTCAAAAAGGTTTTGGGGGTGTTTTAGAGGTTACCAATGTGTTCCCTAGTTAGTGCTAAGTGTGTATGAGCTTTTGGTAGAATTTGGGAACCATTGGGTATGAATTTAACCATATGGTATTTTCTGTCATTTCTGCGTTTCTGGTCTCTGATGCACAACACTCGAGCAGAGGAAGATCATGCTCTAGTGTTGTGTGCATTTTCCCTCTTACTGCTTTGAGTTTTGTTGGTTTCTTTGAATGAGGCTCGAGTGCACTTCTTTGTTCTCGAGTGAGGGAAGATCATGCTCGAGTGAGCTTGGGTTTACTCGAGTGATGGAGTAAATCCAGAGTTAGGGTTACTCTCGGGTTGTCACTCGCTGACCATTGTTCAAGAGTGTGCTCTGACACTCGCAAGCACGGCCGTCTCACCCGAGCACTGGAGGGTATGCTCGAGTGAGCTTGTCCCTCTGATGGTTTCATGTGCTCTCGGGTTGTCACTCGTTGTGTTATACTTTCGGGGACTCGAGCATATTTGGAGTCATCACCCGAGTGTAAAGTTTCATGCTCGAGTGATGTGAGCACGTTTTAGTCGTTGTAGTTGCTCACTGTCAAACACTCGCGAGTGAGAATTGTTCTCACTTGAGCACGAGTCGTTCATCACTCGAGTGAGGTCATCTTCACTCGAGTGATCCAGTCTAAAATCTGTGTTCTGCCTTCGAGAAAGGGGTCTTTTTGGTAGGTTCTCCCAACCCTTTAGGCATATGTTTAGGCCTCTAGTAGTCACCTAAAGAGTCCTAAATGATAACCAACTTAGAGTATTATGGGAATATGTAGTTGGAAAAGAGATTAATCAATTGTCCCTAAATTGTTATAGGATTTGACATCTGTCAGACACGTGAGCCCACTGTGCCAAAGATTGTTAGGAAAGATACAGGTAGTGACTCTCTTATACTTTATGTAAATGTATTGTATGTTTGCCTATCATGCATTGTGTACTGCTGCTGCTTTGAGATACATTGTGGAGCATTGTGCCTTGTGGAGCTTTGTGCGTTGTTAAGCATTGTGCCTTGTGATACATTGTGCATTGAGATACCTTGTGCTTTGTGATGCTGCTGGCATAGTGATTACCGCGAAAGCGGGCATAGTGTTTGTAGTGAAAGCTGTCATTGTGATTACCGCGAAAGCGGGCATAGTGCATTGTGATACAGCCATGAGTGCTGTCGTTTGTGGCACGAGCCATAGATCATTGTGTTGCTGATGATGCTGGTGAACATGATACATTACATGCTTTGTGTTTATATATTGTATGAGTGATATGTGACTACTAGGATTCTTTAGAATCTCACTTTTTCCAAATGACTAACCTTTTCAGACAGGGCGAGTGGCTCAAAAGGGAAGCGTCCAACCAGGAGTGGTTAGGGCTTTAGGGACATTTTGTATTTTGGATGTTGGTTATCTAGTTGGGATTTGGGATTACCATTTGTATAGGGCATATAAATGATGATTTGGATATGTAATCCCCATTTTGGGAATTTTAAACCCATGATATATATGTAAGTAACCCGGGGTTTACCAGGATTTTAGTTTCCGCACTCTGATATTTATTATGTGATTTGATTTCTCAAGTAATTATATCCGCATGTAAATGTGAGACCACGAGCAACTATGTTTTGAACTGATTTCTGGAAATACCCCATCTTGTGATGAGGGATTATAAATTGTTGATTTTTTTATTGGTCTCTATTTCACTTAAATTTCATAATCCAGATGTAATTACGGTGAGGGGGTTACAACAATGGCTAATTCCGTATGGCGGCTTCTTTTTTTCTGTTTAAATTTTATGAAAAAAAATCAGGTGAAGCTGACTTGGAGGAAATTTTAAAGTTGTTATTTGCCACATAGGACGAATTATATATGACAAGGATAATAAAATAAAAATTAAAAAAGATAATGGACTTGGTCATAAATGAGTTAAAAGTTTAAGAACTAAGTTGCACCGAGTTATAGTTGAAGGATTGAGTTGAAAGTTGAGGACTAAAAGATTAAGGCTTTATTTGATTCTATTCTTTGTTTTTTTTAAATATAGTTTTATAAAGCAGTTTTTGGAAACAAGCTTTGAAAATTAAAAAAAAAACAAGAACATAAGTTTGGATAGTTGGTTTAAACAATTCTATTTTTGAAGTGACGTGGTGACAGTTATTGCCGGTGGTGATGTAGCGGTGGTCATTACTGGTAGTGAGGTATTAATAGTGGATAGAGGGCGGTCTCAAAAATAAAAAAATAGAAAAAAAAATACAAGACAACAACTAAAAATTATTTTTTTTAGTTTTTGAAAACAACTTCTTGAAAACAATTTTCTAAGCAAGTTTTTTGCGTTTTTTTAAACAAAATATCTTGTTTAAAAAAACTCAAACAAGCCCTAATTTTCCAAAAACATTTGTTTCTAACTTCGATATATTTAATATTTTTCATAAATATGTTTTAAATTTTTTATATTCTACTTTAACCCTTTCATCTTTATACTAGATACTACTATAGAAATCGCGATATATGATAGTTATTAACTACCATACATAACGGTTCTGAACTGTTATATATGTGGGCGCTATAAAAGCTAGGTGTAGATAAATTATGGTTCCAAATCATTATTCATTCTGGACCTATTATAATAGTTATAATATAACTCCTATTATGTATTGAGATGTGCTAAGGCTATGATGTGCATAATGCTATCATAATAAACAACGGTCTCAAGTAAACAACCGTTATAAAACTCTGTAACATATATAATGATGCTTTCAAAATAAATGTTATATAAAAGTTTAATAAACATAACGGTTGCTGTATACCAACTGTTATTTATTTCCTATAAATGCTAACGAGTTTAATAAAACAACCTTCATATATAATGTATAAATATATAATGGTTTTTATTTAATAACCCTTAATTTTTGAGGCAATTTTCTTTAGAAAAATGGTGATTCTCCTTTCGCCCTTGCATGCAGAATGAAATTGTATAAAAATTTATATATTACATAAGCTCACACATTGCGTGTAGCCATGCAATTTGGGATGGATCAAGACATTCTCGACCTTGTGGCTGGCTCAATAGAACTCCCTACTGTAAAGGGCTCAAGGGGTATCAACCTCAAGCAAAATTTGATAAAGAATGAGGGGTTAGATCTATAGTACGCCATCTGTTCCTTCTCGTTAGGAAGCATATGACGTTCTATAGATCTAATATCTCCTTTTCTATCAAGTCTTGCTCGAGGCTGCATACCCCTTGAGTCCTTTACAGTAGGGAGTTCTATTGAGCCTAGCCATAAAGTCGGGAATGTCTTGATCCAACCAAATTGTATGGTTGTTCTGAATGTGTGAGCTTCTGCTCTATTATACAATCAAATCCAACAAGCAAAGTTAAAGTAGAAACTTTATGTAGTGCGCATATATACATATATATATATATATACCTCTTTTGTCATAGATGGTATGACAATAAGGTGATTAGGCCAAGCAACAAGTTCAAGCAAACAACACACAGTTCCTCCTACGAGCATTCTATAGTGGACACTAAAAAAACTAACTTGGATCGATGGTGGCCTTTAGCTCTCTTGGCTAACATGATTCTGAGGGAGAGACGAGTTATGAATCGTGTTATCCCTCTATATGTTATACATGTAGCCTATAGAGACAATTGTGAATCATGTTCTTCCACTGTAAGTTATACATGTGGCTTGTAGCAATTGTATACCGCTTGGGGCTATCTGTCATACACTCAACATGGTGAAATCTTTATAAATCTTTAATGATTTCCCGTAACAGGAGAAGAACCTTCAATCAGAGATTTTTCAGAAAAAAAAACATGAGCATGACTTAAGTCAAAACCTAGCTACAAAACATGAAGTGAATAATAATAGAGAATGCAGAATGGAGAAGGGAAGTTGTAATGACCCAAATTTTGATTAAGGGCTAATGAAAATTATTGAGAATAATTTTGTGAATTAAAGTTGATTTGAGATCCGAATTAATTATTGGAAATGCCCAATACCCTGTATTTTAGCATAATTATTTGACAAAGTAATTTCTGGGCTAAAAGAAGAGGAAATGGCGTATGGAAGAAGAAAAGGAATTAAAATGTGTTATGTGGCAATTTAGGTAAATATGCCATAATCAAGGGAAAAATTGGAAGAATAGAAAATTACCAGCCAATGAGTCAGTAATTAATGAAAAAATTAATTACTAACCAATAGAAATGAGGAGTGTGACTAAATGGCTAATGGACTAATTAATGTAACTATGTGGTTGTTTATTTGGCGAGAAATAAGGGAATTGAGACATTTGACAAGCTTATATATTGAAGAAGTTGGTTGAGAAAGTCAAATCTTATTATTTTTATCATTTCTTCTCTCTCTTCCTCCCCTCATTTTCGCTGAAGAGTATGGGCATGAAAGAGTATGATCATTTCATCTGTAACCCCTTCCAACCAAGGCTGACATTTGTTTGTAAAAACGTAATTAAGTTTGAATTAGAGACCATAAGACAATTTGGGACTTATTAAAAATAATCTTTTGCCCAAAACAGGGTTTACAAAAACTTTTACAAAACCTGTTCACAACAGTCTCATATTCAAATTTCAAATACACAAATGACCTGTACAATTAGATTCCATTCATCAATATCAGAGTACAATGTAAATTCCCGACACACTCGGGTTCTATTAATCAAGTAAGGGTTTTACAAGACACAATTACCAATAATCCATTACCCTTACTAGGGCATTACACAATACTAAACCGTAAATCCAATATATACAATCGTTTCCCAACAAATATCCAAAATCAAACTATGATAACGAAAACCAAAATAGACTCCTAGCTCGGAGCTTCAATCGCCCTTCGTCACTTGCTTTTCCTTTGAAACACCGGTCCTGTCTGAAATTTTTTTTTTGGGAGAGTGAGATTCTAAAGAATCCTCGTAGTAACAAATCACTCATAGTATGCACAACATCAAAGCATGAAAGTAAATCATCTATACAACATACAACAATCACAATAACAGATGCAACGGCCGGGGTAGGTATCATAGGCATCGCCCCCTACGACGGCTCACGCTGAACTGCTTGCTGTAATGCACATCCACATGAACATATCACATATATCACCATAGGTGGGATCTATATAAAACATTTTACAACACGCAGCCCCACGAGCTGGATACTCAAATAGGAATCCATGACTTCATAACGCAGCCTCGGCACTTACAACGGCAGATACAATGGTCGAGGTAGGTATCATGAGCATTGCCCCCTACGACGGCTCACGCTGAACTGCTCACACTGTAATGCCCTATGGTCGATAACACATTCACAATGATAAACATGCATACTAAGTATCATACACAACATGAGAGAAGAGTCACTATCTTGGTCCTTCAGGGCGTATTCTGGCACCGGTCTCTCCTGAGTAGGGCAAATGTCAAATCCTATAATCATAATTAAGGACGAAGAGTTATACTCTATTTCAAAACTTAATTCAATTTATAACACTTACATTTGGCTATCATAATTGACCCTTAAGAAGCCACAAATGCCTCTAATAAAAGCCATATAAGGTTGGGAAACAATAGGTTGAAGATCACTTTTCAAAAACTCAAAGTCCTGGAACATAGGGGCTGGCCGCGGCTAGCCCACCCTGAGGCCACGGCCAAAATATGGTCAGAAGGTCACTGGCCGCGGCCAGCCACCATGGGCCGTGGCCAGAATCAGGATAGAAAGGTTTGGGCCGCAGCCAGGCACCTTGGGCTGCGGCCAAGAAATTCCCTGATTCTTGGCTGAACTTCCAAAAATCATAACTAATTCTAGAAAAATCAAAATGAGGTGATTCTAAATCTAAAAGAAATTTATTTAAGTCCTCTTTACAAGAAAAATATGGACCATAACTAGAAATCACCACAAAATTCCAGAATTACACAAAACTGAACACTGCTCCAAAACAGAGTCCAGTTTTTGTCCCAAACTTTGGAAAAGTATAACTCTCAATTCAAAAAATGAAATGACACAAATTATATGTCCATGTTGAAGCTTGGGATGTGAAATTTAATAATTAAACGTTTCATAATTTTTTGACATCATTTGGTCATTCAAAACTTTCGTGCAAATTGACTGCCCAGAATAGAGTTCATACTTGACAGATTTCCAATTTTCTACCAAAGTGTCCAATGACTCCGAAATCATTAGCCAAACCTATTCCCATACAATTTTCCACAAGGAACCCAATGGTAACCTCAAAATAACCAAAATCACAACTTATTGACATGCCCTGTTTTTGGCGCAAAACAAAAACCAACACAAAGTGCCAAACTTTACATTTAAGCTTCAATTCAATACTATCAATTCAAAACACTAAACAAGGCACCATTTCTATAACAACAACATGCCATCAACACATTGACCCTCAATTTTGAAATTCAAGGAAAAATTTCCAGAAAATCCAAACTCAACCAATGGCTACAAAACCTATATAGAAAGGTTTGTCTTACTCACCTCTATAACTTTCCCAAAAGGAGTTTCTTGATTCTCCAAACTCTAAAATCCCTTGAGAGCTCAAACAACACCAAATGGACAAACTAAAACCATGAAAATGAAGCTCTCAACACAAGGAACAACTTTATAGAAGGGAGTTTTGGCATTAGAGGTCATCTTCTTACCTTAAATCTCAAGCTTTTCTCCTTCTTCTCAAGCTTCCATGGCTGCTCGCACAAGAGAGAGGAAATGAGAGAGAAAAGAGTGTTAAAGAAGGAGAAATGATGGTGTTTCTTGGGCACCCATACCTCTAGCCAAGAATGAAGAGAGAAAGAGAAAGAAAAGTGATTAAACTAATACCATTTGACTTTTCCAATACTCTCTCTCTTCCTCTTGACTTGCCACTTGTCTCAATATCATTGGTTCTCATAAAGTAAGTAACTATTTAGTTACTTTAACCACTCCATTAGCCATTTAGTTACATATCTCATTTCTCCTTAGTTAGTAATTAATTGCTCCATTAATCACTAACTTATGACCATTCTTTCAATTTCTCACTGATTATGGCATATTATTTAAAATTACTGCATAATACATAATTAAATTCTTTTCTTCTTCTTTATGCTCCATTTACCCTTATTTTAGCCCAAATAATTATTTGTCACATAATTATGCTAAAATACAGGGTGTTGGACATTTCCAGTAATAATTCGGATCTCAAATCCATTTTGATTTACAAAATTATTCACAATAATTATCATGAGCCCTTAATAGAAATTTAGGGCATTACATCATCTACTTCCACACTCTCATCTCTTATTCCCTCTATTATTTTTGACAGCCATTGGAGTTCAAGAGAGAGGAAGAAAGCTTGGGAATAGGTGAGTTATTTGACCATCAAGATGAGCTCTAATGCCAAAACTCTCTTCTTTAATCTTGTTCCTTGGATTAAGGGCTTTATTTCTATAGTTTTAGATTTTCCATTGGTGGTGTTTTGAGCACTCAAGGAAATCTAGAGGTTGGAGAAACAAGGAACACATTTGAGAAAGTTGTAGAGATGAGTAAACATAAGTTTTATGGCATTTGATTGAGCCTTGAATTTCATGGATTTTTTCCTATTTTTGAAAATTAGGGTCTTAAAGTGTATGGCATGTTGTGGTCATGGAAATGATGTTTTGTTATGTGTTGTAGATTAATGGACTTGATTTGAGTTTGAAATGTGAAGTTTGGAGATTTTGGAATTTTGCATTGAGATATTACCAATGTTATGTCATGTGGAAGTAATGTGAATATGGTCATTTTGATGTCTCCATTGGTTTCCTTGTGAAATTTTGTGTGAAAATGAATTTTTGATTGAGTTTTGGAACCATTGGAGACTTAGTTTGCAAAATTAGAAAATTCTGGAAAATGTTAAGTGTGAATTGCTGTGTAAAGATCCAAATTTTCATGGTAGTTTGAAATAGAAAATGGTATTAAAATGTTGTGAAATTTTCTAGTTTTGTAGTTCATATTGCAAGCTTTCCATTGATATAAAGTTTGATAAATTTCGAGTTCTATACTGAGAGTTATGGTCATTTGAAAATAGCCAAGAATTAAGGCAATTCTTGGTAGCGGCCAGAGGGCTGCTGACCGCGGCCCAAAACTTTTCAAACCTGATCTTGGCTGTGGCCCAAGGAATACTGGCCGTGGCCTAAATATTTCTGTCCAATTCTTGGCTGTGGCCTAGGATGCTGGCCGCAACCCAAAACTATCTGACCTTTTCTTGGCCGCGGCCAACCCCTGTTTTTCAGCACTTATAGTTTTTAAATGTGATCTTCAACCTAGTGTTTCCCAACCCTTTAGAGCTTTTGTTAGACACTTTCTT
Organism: Inga leiocalycina; assembly: GCA_963242795.1. Taxonomy (NCBI): domain Eukaryota; kingdom Viridiplantae; phylum Streptophyta; class Magnoliopsida; order Fabales; family Fabaceae; genus Inga; species Inga leiocalycina. The sequence goes on along the minus strand of OY725326.1, from coordinate 55,641,422 downwards.
AGCTACCTAAGGGACTTTAATGATAACCAAATATAAGTGTTTCAAAGTCATTTAAGTATTGGAATGAGTGATAACCTGTCGTCCTTAATTATGATTATAGGATTTGATATTTGCTTGGATTGTAGAAGGCATGTGCCTGATCAAAAACGGAAAGACCAAGGTAGTGACACTTTCCCCTATATCATGTTTAATGTAATGTATGTGTGTATTTATCATTGAATGATTGTTTGGGTTGTGGCAAGTAGCCCGACCTTAAATGCTGTTGTTGCAGATTGGGTTATGGCGGTTAGCCCGGCCTTGAATGTTGCTGAATTGTAATACATGCTTACATGCTTTGTTTAATTATGCATCATATACGTGAAATATTACTACTGGGATTCTTTTGAATCTCACTCTTTCCAATTAACAATTTTAGACAAGGCAAGTAGATCGAGAAACAAGCAAGTGAACAAGGGCGACTAGGATTGCCGGTAGTAGTTTTAGCTTTTTGGTTATCATATCTTGGACAATTGTATATATTGTTGACCATAGAATTGTAGTTGTTGTGTAATCCCCGGTATAGGAAATTGAGATGGGCATTGATGCCCTGTAAAACCCTTTGGTTAATGATTATATCTCGAGTCAATGTCGGGAATTTTATTAGCACTTTGATATTGTGTATGTGACAATCCGAATATGCCAAATATTTTTATTTTAAAACGAATGGAGATCATATTATGCATGTTTTGTGAAAAAGTTTTTAATTATTCATGATCTCTCATTTATTTATAACTCGTGTTTAAACACTAAATACGGCCTTGATGATGACGGGTGTTACAGAAGTCATACCTCCATATGATTAGAACAGACCACAAAAAGAAATGCGATTTGACTAGGGCTAAAGATAAAAAACACGAGTAATAACAAAAAGGTCTTAGGGCTTGCGCAGCAACTCGAGCAGCTGTTGCTGAGAAGCAAGGAAAAGGCTTTGTGGATGTTGTGGTTTGGCTACAAATGACAGTCGATGACTGAAAAAGATGACCAGAGTAGTGGGGTTCTGAGGTTGGTGGGTTAGGGGTTTACATTTGACTTAAGAGGCTAAGAAGAGTGTGCTAATGAATGAAATGGAGAGGAGGAGAGATGTTTAAATAAAGGGTAAAGTTTAACTTTACATGGGTTCAAATATATCACCCGAATATATTGCTCCATTGTTTACACATATAACAGTTATTGTAAGAAACTGTTAGGTAATTTCAAAACATATATTATGGTTTCTAGCTAATAACCATTAAATATCTACAACATTTTTTAGAAAAAATAGGGGATACTGCTATTGATTTCCATATGATTTCATAAACAATGCATAAACAAACAACACTACAATAGACCATCCATAAAAACACAAAAATTTACCCAGCCTAATAGTAGGAAAACAACAATACATAGTCAAAACAAGAAATTAAGTGCCTCATTTTCTTTTCCCAGTCTTAGCTTTTTGTAAGTTACTTTTTTTAACTTGAATTCTTCTTTTTCTTTTCAAGTAATAATTTTTCCCTATTTGAATAAATGCCTTCATGATGATCGTGCTTGACGTACAAAGCATCTTCTTCATCAAAATTTAATGGTTTAAGTGATATCCCATTGAATGGACCATCCTCAACTCCATTACTCATCTCCTCATCAAATCACTTTATTTGTTAACAAAACAATAGACCATCCATATTTAACCTGAGAAGCCAAAATGAAAGGTTCTTCTTTATACCCTTCCCAGTTCAAATTCAATTGTATCAAGCCTAAGTCATCAATTCTCAAACTGTGATTATTGTCACCCTACTTGCAACCAAAAATGGGAACCCTGAAGCTGATATAATCTAACTCCCATATGTTCTCAATCACCCCAGAGGATGACATCTTCGCATAGATAGGATTTTTATCTTTGGAACTCAATACATGTATGGTGTTAGCTATAAGAGTTACACCACTATTTTGTATTTGCTTCAATCATCTTGTTCTTTAGTGTAAAAGGTGAACTCATTGATGATGTAGCTTGTGTAAGACATCACTTGATTATTTGGACCATATGCTAAGAACTTCAATTTGCTAGAACTGACTTAGAATCAGCTCTATACTGGCTAAGGACTTGAACTTTAAACCATGTTGTAAAACGTTTGTGTTTTTTAGCACACCATCTTTCTCCTTTGTAGGGATTTTCCCTCTGAATTTGATGCATATGGTTGCGCACGTACTTGTTAACCTCCCTGGAGTTGTGCAACACATATATGTGTACTTGCTCTAACTATTAGTTTGAGATAGTTACAACTTTTCTGCCCATGATCCCTTCCCCATCAGTTCTTCTTCCCTCATGCCAAGACATGGAAAGCCCAATATCGCTTGCATGCTTTAAGTATGTTGTAGAAAATTCAGCAGCCTCTTCACAGATATATCGTTCAACAATGCAACTCTCCAGATGACTCCAATTTTTCACAAACCCTTTCATTATCCTCATGAAATTAATCGAGTATATCCACCTTAAATAGGCTGGGCTACAAATTTGTACATCTATAACCAAGTAAGTTGTTAGGTGGACCATGATGTCAAAGAATGCTGGAGGAAAATACATGCCAAGCTCACATAATATGTGTTCAATTTGATTTTGCAACCTCGATAATTTTTTAGGGTCTACCGCTTTACTGTAAAGCGACTTAAAGAAGAAACATAACTTGGTGGTTGTTGCTCATACCTTATAAGGCAAGATACCCATATAGCTATTGGAATCAAGTTCTCCTTCAAGACATGGCAGTCATGAGATTTTAATCTCATCAGTTTCAAGTTCTTCACTGACATGAGTCTTCTGATGTTTGAAGAGTAACCCTTTGGCACCTTGACTGAAGCGAGAAACTAAAAAAACTAATTTTTTCTTCTTTTGATAGTGTGTGAGTTGTGGAACCAAAAAATGTACGAGTTTTCTCTCCTCTGGTGCTAATTCTTCCTTTATTCCTATATTAACCATGTCTAGCCTAGCATTTATGCCATCTTTAGTCTTTCCTGGCATATGGAGTAATGTGCTAACAATACTTTTTCACACATTTTTCTTGATGTGCATAACGTCAAGAAAATGTCTCATATCCAGGGTCCTTCCATAAGGTAAGTCAAAGAAAATGAACCTCTTCTTCTACCTGCTTGTCCTAACATCACTTACAAAAGTTTTTCCAAATAAACATTTATATATTTCACCTTTTGATATACCTGTTCATTGGTTAAAGGTTGAGGTGCCTTGCCCTATTCTAATTTACCATTGAAATATTTTTTTAAAATACCGATAAGGATGCTCCTGAAGATGCCATCTTCGATGTCTCATGTAGGAATTCTACATGCCATGCTTCAATCTAATTAAATGGGTACCCCTTTCATAAATTGGACATCCAAGTAGGCCTTTAATGTTGTATCTTGACAAATTACCATATGCAGGAAAGTAATTGATAGTGCCAAAGAGCATGGCTCTCAAGTTAAACATTTCTTCCTTGTGATCATCATCCACCATAACCCCCATCAGCCCATAAGCGCTTCAAGTCTTTAATTAGTGGAGCCAGGTAGACATCTATGGACAACATGGACTACTTACGCTTCATGTAGAGCCATAGAGGAAGATTATATATAAATAATGTTACCAGGCATGTGCTGTGGGTACTGCTTTGCATCCCAAATAGGTATAAGTAGGATTGATTCCATGAATTACCAAGTTGTGCTACATACAAGTTTCTTGATCACACCACTGTATACTGTCACACTTTACATATGGGCAAAAAATCAAATCGTCATTTAGGAGATTATGCGCAAATGCAAACTCAAGGAAATTTGTTGCCCCATCCTAGTGGTCTCTAGTTAGCCGATCAACATACATCCATAACTTATTCAAAGACCCCATCTAGCATAAATCATATAGAAACAAAAATCCTAACTAAAACCCAATAATCATTCATGCCCAAAATAAATTCATGAAAATGTATAATGAAAAAAAACCCATGAACCTTATGTCAACTTAGCCAGAAGTTGAAGAAAGAAAGAGGTTGAATGGAGACCTTTCTCAAAGTTGAAAGATCTAGAGCTTTTGATCAAGTGTGAAAGTTTTCAAATGTTAAACTGATTAGATGTTTTACAAACAAACCCCAATTATAGATTTTAAGGTCTTATATAATGATTAGTTGGTAAGAATCACTAATTGTTTTATTTTTATAACAGTTATATTTAAGTAACCATGAGGTATGTTATTAACAAATCTGCAGTGTTTAAGGTCTTACATAATGGTTAGTTGGTAAGAACTGCTAATTATGTTTGTACCTTTGTAATGGTTATTTTAATTAATATACCAAAATGTATGTTTATCATTGTTCTTTAATAACAACTGTAAGGTATGTTTATTGTGTGTGTGTGTGTGTGTGTGTGTTTAAGCCATTACATTAATATATATTTATATATAAAACCAAAAAATAGAAATAAATAAAACCTATACATCATCCTTAGAGTTGTGATATGAATCATATGAAAAGATGAGTATGAGTGATGCAGAAGAAGTAGCCGTGGCGACTGCGGGCTGGAGGCAGAGGATCAGGTTGGGAAGGAGGAGCACAAGGAGAGCATGTAGGTTTAGTGAGAGGAGGAAGGGAAGCAAGTGGGGGTAGAGGAGGAGGAAGTGAAGCAGGCGGAGGAGCAGGTTAAGAAGGTTGAATCTCTAGCATTTCTTCAAAAGCAACACGAGGAGGAGGAGGTGCACATTGGGGAGACAAATCTCTAACACTTCTTCAATGTGTCGCTTAACCATGATGATAAGGAGAATAAGGGAAAAAGGTGAAGAGAACATTTGAAAATAAGAAGTTTAACTAGATTGGAAGTGAAGCATGTGATGGAAGTTGAAGAGGGATCAGTCCAGGCAATTATATATGCTTTTTCCCGCGCCATGAATTTCATGATGGTTGTTTTATAAACACCATTATTTATGTACGAATTCATGATGGTTATTTTGAAAGAACAGTTAATGAACCATTATTTATTATATTTCATAACAGTTGTTTTCTAATAATCGTAAGAAATGTTCTGTATTTTTGTACAACAATATATTGTGAATAGTAGCGAGTTCTGTTGGAAATTGTGTCCAAAGGCCCAATCATTGTACTTTGAATATTACTAATTTAATGAAATTTCTCCATTCTGTTATCATATTATTTGCATGTTAACTGTGATAATTGTATCCTTGGATAAATCATAAAGATTATCCTAACATGTCCCTGGTCGGTCATTTATGCGGGAGCAAAGATGAAACAAAACCAGTATGACTTTGATAAGATATGGAGATACGAATCAAAGTCTTAGGCACTTGTAAGACACCCACTATGAGAAAGTTACATGGATCAAGTCATAAGCTTTTCTCATGTATAACCACGTCACAATGCCCTTAGACCTGAGGTCATCATGGATTCCTACATGAGAGTTGCTAAGTTTGATCTAGTCAAAAGTCACTTTTGAACGGGTGATGATAAAGGCTACGACCGGGCTTGGTGGTTTTTCATACAAAGGAATATGAATGATCAAGATGGAATTTGTCCCTCACATTAGTAAAGAGATATTACTGGACCCCTCAATGAGTGAGTCTGAGAAATGTATGGCCATACTACGATGGAAAGGAGTTTCCATTTCTATTGTCAGGTTACTCAGGAATTGAGAAAGTAATGGTTTGGAATAAGAGGATGACATTATCCATGCCTTATCCTTGACCGATATATCGTGTGACAAAAGGATGTGACATGGTTGTATGACAAGTTGCATCATGTTAACGATCCTCATAAATTCAGGGGAATCTTAGTAGCAAACAATATCACTTAGCATGCAAGATAAATGCTTAATGCATGACATGCTTGCCCTACATGAATTTATGTCAACACAATGCCATATCTGCATGCTCAATTTATCATACATCATACTCATGGCTATAGCATATATAGAAACAGAGCTTTAATTAGTCATATATGCATAACATAATCAAGCAAAGCAATTATTACTCACAACAATACATAAGAATAAATATCAAGTACATGTAAGTAGGGTAAGTCCACTACCTTTTGTATTCGAGTTCTCTTTTTGTACCATTTCTTCCAACCACTGGAGTTGCTTGGGACCCTCTAATTCCCTTTTCCTTGTCAACTGAACCTAGGCATATGATTGCACTATTAGAGTCATGACAAATAAATATCCTATATGGCTACCTTAGCCTTTAGGATATGTCCCTTATCTAACACCATTTACAAGACCAAACCACCATGAACTCTAAGAATAACCATATAAATAAAAATTAGGGCAAAAATACCCATTCCACAAAGCGCTACCAAACCACACAATATAGAGTTCAAAAGAAAGACCTTACTCACCTCTTTCTTCTTCTAGACTTTATTCTTTGATTCAACTACTTTGGGTCTTGATAAATGCTTCAAAACACCTCCTCTTGGAAAACTAAAATAATAGAAATGAAGCTTAGACTAGGAGGAACAATGTTCATGAGACACTTTTGGCTAAAAAGGTGAGTAGGATGGTGAAAATCTAGAGAGAAGTTTTTACCTTGCTTCTTAACTTGCAAAATTTTAGATGCAGTTTCTCTCTCCTCTCCTTGAGTTTGGTCATCCAAAATGATGCAAATGGAGAGGAATGAAGTGTTTTTGAGTCATGTTCTCTCTCTCTTTAGTGGCTGGCCAAAATTCATGAGTTGGAGGGCCAAGATTAAATCATAATTTGGCTTGTCTTGCTGACAAGGTGACATGTGTTCTATGATTAGCTCTTTGGATGACAAGTATCTTGTTTGCACCTTTTCCTTCCCTGCTTCCTCACTTGGTCAAAAATGAGAGAGGGTGAGGAGGGAAAGATGAGGTGTCCAATGGTCTTGCAAAGAAAAGTACCAAGGTTATAAACTAATGGTCAATTGGGTTTACTTGGTTGTCTTGGAGAGTGATTTGTTAGGCTAACTAAATGAAGTTTAGTTCAATTAAAACTATTTCCTCCTCCCTTTGGCTAGTCTTGGACCGAAAATTTCATTAATTTAGGAAGGAATTAATTTGCTTTTTGAGCTTCATAATTACTGCTCTTTTCACGGGCAAATCCTAGTCCTTAATCTTGGGTTCCAATTTTAACCTCAAGATCAAAAGACAATTACCTCTTTTGCCCTTGATCATGACAATATTAATTGAATTGATATTAGTTCTTTTCTTTTTCATTTGAATTCTCTTCTTTCTTTCTTTCATACGTTGTTCCCTCTCTTTTTGGATCCAAATTAGGCTTTATATCATTTTTGCCTTTAGATAAAGGAATTCGATATTTTCTTTAGCTCTTTGGAACTAAATTCCATACTTTGTTCTTCCCAAAGTAGTCCTTAAAAGACATTATGTCTCTTAGACATTCTTGGGACTTTTGCAAACTGGGGCTTAGCATCGGCTTGAGTTAGTCTTAATCTCAAGCTTCTGGTCCCAAAATTTGAGGTATTATATTACTCGTCACTAGAGGAGTAGTTAGGATCATTGTTAGGATTATGGCCAATCTCATAATCATCAAGTTTGAGATTAGCCTTCATGTTCATACTCAAAAGGTATAAAGAAAGCCTCCTCATGGCATGTCCAGTATCTTCTACTTGCCACAACATTACCTCCAGTTGTGGAAGTGATATAGCACAATATTTATATATTTTTATTAATTAATCTTAGGCTTTTATAGGACTTAATTGAATATTTTGGATAGCATCAAGTGTTAATATGATATTTTAGTGAAAGGATAATTTGGAAATTATAGTGGTTAAATAGCTATATTTTTAATTAATATTTGTTATTCCAATTATTCTTTAATTGTGAGCAAAATATATTACCTTTGTTAATATAATTTTGTAGGTGATGATGTGGCATAATTTTTGTCAAGTGGTCAAGGTCAAAGATGTCATTTTGGAGCTTAATGAAGGACAAGAGTGGAACATCACAAGTTTTTCTAAGAGGAGGTTAAATGAGTAAGGGCCTTGTTTGGTGGTTGCAATTTTGTGCCTGATGCCAAAACAGATTTTTACCCCTTATCCAAACATACCTCAACTCGCTTTTAACCTAAAGAGAATTGAAGAAAAAGAAGGTGGCGGCTGAATTAATTAGATGAGGAGCTAGACCAAAAATTGGAATTGAGAAGAAAGCAAGAGCTGGACCGAATTGATAAAGGAGGAGAGGAGTTGCTAAACCAAAAAAGGAATAATTAAAGGAAAAAGAGGGAGTTGATCGATGAATGAGAAGAGGATAGCTAACCGAATGATTAAATAAGAAGAAGGCAGCTGGACCGATTATGTAAAGGCTAAACCAAATTAAAGGAGGGGCTTGACTGAATGAAATAAAGAAAAAGAGATGCAACCGAAATTGTGGAATTAGAGAAAAAGGGGAGCTAATTGAATTAGAAACTTGAGGAGGCGGCTATGATAAATGGAAAAGGTTGAATCGAATAGCATGAAGGAGGAGGCGTTAGAGCATAATTGGAGAGTTATTTGGTGGTTGCTGATCCAATTTTTCCATGGCTAATTCCTTCTTCATTCATTAAGCTTCATCTTCCTCCTCTTTCATGAGTAGCTAAGTTTTGGTGATTTCCTTGAGTTGGGTAATGGTTTGAGCTTCTAAACTTCAATGAAATTCTTTTAAGCTCTCTTTCTAGTTCATAATTATATGGCTTGGTTAAGTATGTGGTTGTGATCTAGATTGCTCTATGCCAAGTAAATAGAATTGGTGGTTGAGCTAGGAGTTGATTAATTAAGCTTTGTATGATTTATATTAGGAGTAGGTTAAGTTGTTTATTCCGACTCGGTTGAGTGGATTTTAAATGACTAAACTGAATACTTTGAATTTTTGTAATGATAATTACAATTTAGAATTGGAAGTTAATTACTCATCTCCTTGAATCTGAATTATTTGGTGGTATTCATTTAATTGCTTTAGTAGAATAAATTAAATGAGTATTGCAAGTATGGATCTAGTGGTAGCTTAGATTCATCTTCTTGACTTATATTATTGAATTCATATAATTAGCAAGTAAGGAAGACTAAAACCTCAACTCAAGGGAATCTCGTTTCATCATTATACTAGTTTATTGAATTTACCTTATTGTTATTGTTAATTTTGATTCCATTTGCTTCTTTGTCTTGAAAACTGAAAAATACAAAAATATTGAATTAGATTAGATTACTTCATTAGTTTTATAAATAATTTCTCAAAATGATTTCTCACAAATTTAAGGTATTTATCATTTTATTATTTAGAAACTTAGAAGTTAATCTCCTTACAAGAATGACCTAGGTTGAGCTACTACGCTACATTTTCAAACCTAGTTTTATTTTTGAGAACTCACACGACATGGGTTCATCAAATTGGCGTCGTTGCTGGGGAGGTTGATTGCCAAGGTCTTAAGTAGTTAAGTGTTCTTTTAGGTTGTCATAGTGTGTCTTAGTTTGGTAGAAAGTGTGTGGCACTCATTTGAATTTTGGCGAAAATCTGAGTTTTGAATAGCATTGTCTTGCTGGAACTAACATATTTTTGTCTAGAAAATTCTGAAATTTTCCATACTAAGGTTTTTCAGCATTCTAAACAAGACTAATAGCATATGCTATTAGGTCTGCTGAATTTTAGCCAAATTCGAAGGTTTGCTATATATTTCTAAATTTTCTTTCTTTTTTTGGTATTTTTCTAGATTTTTTATTAGGTTTTTTTTTTGTTTTCTTTGATTTTTCTTGGTTGTTAGTGTGTTTTTGAGTTTGTCTTAAGTAGTTGCTAATTTTTGAAGTGTGTGGTAGTGATTTATATCATTTTTCATGTTCATACTTATTTTGCATTCCATTTGCATATAAAATTCTCTAAAAAAACAAAAAAAATTTACATTTTGTTGCTTTGCTATTATATTCTTAGTGGTCATTGTGTGGTTTACTATGGTTTTGTAGTAAGCAACTTTGCATTCCTCATCCTTGGGAAGCTGTTGGTTGGAACTTGAGATTTCAAGTAGCTATCACATTCTATAAGTTGTGATTCCAGTTACTCTACTTACATACTTACGGTTTGAGGTACTACTTCACTAATATACCAACTTGTTCTACTAAAAAGTGACTTCTTACCTTGCAACTCCTATTTGCTTCTTATACCATTGAGTTGCACTTGTCTTGATATTGTTGAGATTGACTGTACTCTTTAAATACCTGAATTTTGTTGGTTTTGGTTGACTCTTTTGGTTGTCATATATTAGTTAACTTAGTTTACTGTAAGTTGCTAATTTTTGCTGTATATAACCCTTTTACAATTGACCATTTGACCAATTACTTTGCTGTAAGTTGTGTGTCTATGTGAGTCTCTTTACTGTGCATGACTAGATCTCAGAAAAATGAACTTGTGCCTCTAAATAAAGATATTAACAAGACAGTTAGGTTGCTTAACAAAGGTAAGAAAGTTGAATCATCTAGTATAGGACTTGGACAAGTCATTGACATTGAAGTTGTTGCACATACTTGTGATAATTCTTCTCATATTGGATCTTCTTTTATTGTAGATCGCCATCTTGCCATGGATCCAGTTCCTCCTCCATAAGATATCCCTCCACCCAATGATGCTCCACTCATAGGGTTTCACAAGAATATTGTTAGGAACAATTGGGAGCATAGAACTATCAAAGATCTTACCTCTACTACTAATATTATTGATCCTTTCCCCTCTTATCTTGAATTAATATTAATTTTGAGTTGAAAGGTCCTTTGTTGAGTCACTTACCAAAATTTAATGGTTTACCTTCAGAAGACCCTAACAGGCACTTAAGGAAGATGTACATTATGTGCAACTCCATGAAACCAATGGAGGTTAATTGTAACGCCCCAAATTTTGATTAAGGGCTAATGATGATTATTGTGAATAATTTGTGAATTTAAAGTTGAGTTGTTATGTGTTATGTGGCAATTTTAATTAATATGCCAAAATCAGAAATAAATTGAAGGAATGGGAGCTATTGGATAATTAGTTAGTGATTAGTGGAGAAATTAATTACTAACTAAGGAAGGAAATGAGAAATGTAATGGAATGGTTAGAGTAACTAAGTAGTTACTTACTTTGGAAGAGCCAATATGAATGAGACAAGTGGTAAGATGAGAGGGTAAGGGAGTAGCTTGAAAAGTCAAATGTGGCATTATTATATCATTTTCCCTCTCTCTTCCTCCTATATTTCATCTGACCAAGGGATGGGGGCATGAATTACACTCATTTCATCTTCCTCACACACTCATTTCTCTCCTTCTCTCTTCCATTTTCGGTCTCCATTTTTGCAGAAGAAAGAGGAAGTGCTAAGGTAAGTTCTTGCCATTTTAACCCTTCTCATGACCTCTAATGGAAAAACTTCCTTCTTCAATCTTGTTCCTTGCATTGAGAGCTTCGATTCTATGGTTGTAGATTTACCATTGGTGGTGATTTGAACTCTCAAGGAGATATAGAGTTTGGAGAATCAAAGAACTCCTTTGGAGAAAGTTGAAGAGGTGAGTAAGTTGAATATTTTGATATAAGTTTTGTGGTCATTCGGTTAAGTTGGAATTTCTGGGAATTTAGCCCTATTTTTGAAAATTAGGTTCTTGTGGTGTTTGAGTTGTTGTTGTCATAGATATGATGCTTTGAGATGTATCTTGGATAAATAGAATTTGATTGAAGCTTAAATGCCAAGTTTGACAATTTTGGGATTTTTGTTGAACATAGGCCAAAAACAGAACATATAGATGGAATGAGAATTTGGTTATTTTGATGTTTCCATTGTGTTCCTTGTGGAAAATTGTGTGGGAGTAGTGTTGGATATGAATTTTGAACCATTGGGAACTTAGTTTTAAAAGTAGCAAGTCTTTGTTAGTGAAAAACTCTGTTCTGGTAGTGGCTTTGCATGGATGTTTTAAAATAACAAATGATGTTGAAAAATTCTGAAACTTTCCAGTCTTAAATTTCACTTGCCAAACTTCGAAATGGACATATATTTCATGTCATTTCGATTTGTGAGCTAGGAGTTATGACTGCCCAAAGTTTGATGTTAAATGTGGAAACAATTCTGGAGCAGTGTGAACATTTCTTAAATTCTGTATTTGTGTGATGATTTCTGGTAATGGTCCATATTTTTCTAGTAAATAGAACTTAAATAGCTTTCAATGGGCTTTGGGATCACCTCATTTTAATTTTTCTAGAATTAGTTATGATTTTTTGAAGTTCAGTCAAGAAATAGAATTTTCCTGGCCGCAGCCCGAAAATTCTTGGCTGTAGCCATAAACCTTCTGTGCTGTAGCCAAAAAATTCTTGGCCGCAGCTAGAAACTTTCTGTGCTGTTTCTGGCAGCAGCCAACCCTGGTTTTCAGCACCGTGTGATTTTGAAAAGTGGTTTCTAACCTAGTACTTCTCAATCCTTGTAGGCTATTGTTAAAAACTTTCATAGCTACTTAAGTACTTTAATGATAACCAAAACTAAGTGTTTTGAAGTCGATTGAGTATTGGAATAAGTGATAACGCATCGTCTTTAATTATGACTATAGGGTTCGATATTTTCCTGGAACGTAGAAGGCCTACGCCTAAACAAGGATTGAAAGAACAAGGTAGTGACACTTTATCCTATATTATGTTTAATGCATTGCTCGTACGTATTTATCATTGAATGATGCTGATTGGGTCCGTGGTGAGTAGCCCAGCCTTGAATGTTGTTGATTGGGTTTGTGGCGGTTAGCCCAACCTTAAATATTGCCGATTGGGTCCGTGACGGGTAGCCTGACCTTGAATGAATGATTGAGTCATGGCGGGTAGCTCGGCTTTGAATGCTGTGTAGCTTAATTGTGATATATACTTACATGCTTTGTTTAATTATACATCATATACGTAAACTGTTGCTACTGGGATTCTTTAGAATCTCACTCTTTCCAAATAACATTTTTAGCCAGGGCAAGTAAATCTCGGGACAAGCAAGTGAGCAAGGACGACTAGGATTGCCGATGGTAGTCTTAGTTTCTTTTTGGTTTTTAGTTATTATTTGGACAACTGTATGTATATATTGGATTGACCATAGATTTGTAATTGTTGTGTAATCCCCAGTTTGGGAAACTGAGATGGGCTATGATGCCCTGTAAAACTCTTGGATTAATGATATTATCCTTGGTGAATGTCGGGAATTTTATTAGTACTCTGATATTGTATATGTGACGAACCGAACAGGCCAATTGTTTTTGTGAATGAAAGGATGGGAATCTTATCATACATGTTTTTGGAAAAAGGTTTTTAATTACTCTCAATCTCTTATCCAATTATAAAACGAGTTTAAACACTAATCTCGGCCTTAATGATGGTAGGGGTTACATTAATCTAGATGAGATGTGCAAGAAAGTCTTTCATTTTACATTGGAAAGTAAATCTAGAGAGTGGTTCATCATGCTACCTCACCACATTCCTAATGCCTTAGCCTCTTAGGAAACCTTGAAGAGTGCCTTTTTGGAAAGATACTTTCCTTCTTCAAAGATAACCTCTCTCATGAAGGAAATCTTCGGTGCTAAGCAAGGCCTCCATGAATCTTTTTATGAGTTTTAGTGTCAATTTCAAGAACTCCTAGCCAAGTACACACATCATCAAATCCCAAAAGCTCAATTGGTGCAATATTTTCATAGTGGGTTGATTCCTCAAGATAGGAAGAGTTTGGATTCTGCTTCTAGCGGCATTATTCAATTTCTTATACCTGAAGAAACATGGGCTTTAATTAAGAAGATAGCTAGTAATGATCAACAATTTGAAGGGTTGGATGCTAGACAAATCCATGAGGTCTCATATGCTTCAAGATCTTCAAGAGAATATGATAATTTGTTATCCCAAATGATTGAGATAAGTACTGACCTCAATAAGCTCATAGCCCATCTAAACAATGTGAACATTCATGGGTCACATTCTCAAGCTCTAGTGGCTCTTAGATGTGACATATATAGCTCTCACATGCATATTGCTCCCAATTGCCCACAACAACTTGGAGAGGTCTCAGTTGTTTTCTAAGGGAGACAAGGGCAGAATCAAAGACCTTGGAATCCCTACTCCAACACATACAATAAGGGTTTGAGGTCCCATCCCAACTTTGGTTGGAGAAACCAGAATCAATTCCAAGGGAGTTCTTCAAATCAAGCTCTAAATCAAGGACCTTCAAACCAATCTAATTACCAATAAATAGTGGTTGCTACACTTGAATCCTATGCTACTAAAGATGACATCTCTGAACTTCTTAAGTGTATGAACAATGTGTCATTTTCCATGGGTAACTTAGCCTCAAGATTTGATGAAGAGAGAGCTCAAACCAATTCTAAATTTTCTGACATTGGGACTAAGTTTGACACAATCTTCAACAAGTTAGAGTTGTTGGATTATAAGAATGCTAATCTTACTTCATTTATAACTCAAATGTCTAATAGCCTCAATGTGCAGCAAGCTAAAAGTAGACAAAGGTTACCTTTCAACATTGTGATCAATCCTAAGGATATACATGCTATCTCCCTAAGAAGTGGTAAACAAGTGGGTAAACAAGTCTGATTTGAAGAAACTGTTGAGAGTTTTAAATCTAGAATGCATTCTAATAATAGGCACAATGAAGAGGTTGAGGTTCCATTACAACCACAAGTGGAAGATATTGATGGTAGTGATGATTCTGCTCAAAGCACTCACCTTGCTACTAGAAAATCTGATAGTGTAGTTGAACAAAAGCTTCTATAAAGGTATTCTTGTCCAAATTCAAATCTAGATAGCAAGCAAGGAGTGTCAACTCCTTCAAATACCAAGGTGCTTGACCCTTCAACTTCTTCTTCAAGCAAATGCGAAGGTAAAAAGGTAAATCTCTATGAAATTCCATTTCCTAATTCATATGTGCTTAGCAAGAAGGTTTTAAATGAAAAGAAATTTCTTGATATGGTGAATATTTTCAGTAAGATTGAAGTTAATTTACCTTTGCTTGATGTGTTGAAAGGAATGCCTGCTTGTGCTAAATTCTTGAAAGATTTGTGTACCCAAAAGCGTAGGTGTAAACCCAATGAGTGTGTTTAGTTGAGTCCTAGTGTATCTGCTATGTTTAAACCCCATATTCCAATTAAGTGTAAAGATCCTGGCTCATTCACTGTTCCATGCACTATAGATACCATGCATTTAGTAATGCTCTCCTTGATCTAGGAGCCGCTATAAACGTCATGTCCTACTTTGTTTACACCTCTTTTGGCCTCACAAATATCAAATCCACTAGTATCATCCTACAATTAGCTAATCGCACCACTAGCAAACCTTATAGTTTATTGGAAGACATCTTAGTTGAAGTCAAAGGCTTAATGTCTCCTACTGATTTTTATGTCCTAAACATGTCCATGGAGGTCTCAATTGAGGAACTATTGATTTTGGGTAGGTCTTTCATGCGAACAGGTAATACTATCATTAACATGAAGGATGGGTACATAACTATGGAAGTAGGTGATCATGTGATTTGGTTCAATGTTTATGAAGCTATGAATCACCCATTTGAGGACTACTCCCTTCTTGGCTTGAATTTGATTGATTTGGCTTTGGAAGAGGCAATTGATGAGTTTACCTTCCCATTATGTGTGAAACATGATTGTTATGATCATATATGTGCTACCACTGATTCAAATTCTTCTCCCCCTGTTGATTGTGATGATGCTGTGTGTAATATTGATTGCATGTCTATTGATAGCTCACTTTCACTTCTAATCCTTTTATTTTTGATATTTCTAACCTTGGTAGTACTATATCTTCATTTAATAGTCATCGTGGTGCTAGAAAAGAGTTATTGTGTAGTTTCCAAAATTTGAGAATGTTAGTGAAATGGGTTCCACTTTTGGAAGTGAAACAACATCCATTTGTACTGAATCTGCTCCTATGGAAACAAATGGAGTCATTATTGAACATGAGGAAGAAATCAATGTGTTACTGATGGCATAGCTGCAATTCATGGGTTTAAGCTTCACATTCCTCTTTCTTACAAGTTTCAGACTTCTCCTAACCTCAAGGATGATTTTATGGGTAACTTCACTTCTTTCCAATTATTGAAATACTTATATTCTTCTTTTGGTGATGAACTTAGCAAGTCAAAAGCCATAAATTTCTTTGCTGAAAATTCTGGAAAACAATGGACAACCACATGTCAAGACTGTAATAGGGGAGAATTTTAGTTCTAATCAATTACTAAACTGTTGCATATCTTTTCATGATGCTATTTCTCATAAATTCTACTCTTTGAATGATGTAGATGGTAGTCAAGGTTGTTTTGTGAATGAGCCACAATCTCAATTTACATTTGAACAAAGGGGACATACCTTCAATCCAACAATTATTGGAAATTCTCATAAAAAAGGGAAGTTTCTTGGTGCACTTGAATTGAAAGAGCTTTTGCCTTCAATTGTGCAGCTTGTTGAACTTGATTTAAAACCCCTTTCCCTTAACTTAAAGTATGCCTTTCTTGCTAAACATGATCAATTACATGTCATTATCTCTAGTTCCATAAGTGCATATGAGGAGTTGAGTTTACTCCATGTGTTGAAAAAACACAAGAGGGCAATAGGGTGGACTTTAGGTGATGTTTTAGGTATTAACCCAACTGTATGTACCCATAAAATACTTTTAAATGAGGGTTCTAGACCTTTGAGACAGCCCTAACATAGACTCAACCCTCTCATCTTATATGTAGTTAAAAAGGAGGTCACCAAACTCTTGAGTACAGGGATCATATATCTTATTTCAGATAGCGAGTGGGTCAGTCTGATCCAAGTTGTTTCAAAAAAGAGTGGAATAATAGTTGTGCGAAATGAGAAGAACAAACTCATTTCAACAAGAGTCCAAACCTCTTGGAGAGTTTGCAGAAATTTTATGAAGTTGAATAAACCAACTAGAAAGGACCACTTTCCCCTCCCCTTTATAGATCAGAGTTTACAGAAATATTATTGTTTCCTTGATGGTTTTTTTGGTTATTTTTGGGTTCCTATTGCACTAGAGGATCAAGAAAAGACAACATTTACTTGTCTATTTAGGACATTTGCATACCGAAGGATGCCTTTTGGGTTATGCAACTCTCCTGGGACATTTCAAAGATGCATGCTCTCCATCTTTAGTGACTTACTTGAACAAGGTATTAAGGTATTTATGAATAATTTTTCTATATATGGGAATTATTTTGAAGAATATTTTCTTAATTTGAAGAGAGCATTAGAAAAGTGTGTGCAAAAGAACCTTGTGCTAGATTTTGAGAAATGCCGCTTCATGGTGGATCAAGGAATAGTCTTAGGCCACTTGATAAGTAAGAGGGGTATAGAAGTTGACAAATCTAAAATTGAAGTAATTTCATCTCTTCCTTATCCCTCTAACTTAAGAGAACTTAGATCTTTCTTGCGGCATGCTGGATTTTATAGCGATTCATTAAAGATTTTAGTAAAATAGCTTGTCTCCTATCTAAGCCTAGTTAGAAGGTGTTTTGGGCCTAATTGTTCATTTTCATTGTGTGATTTATCCACTTAGATTATTGCTCTATAGAACATATTTTATTTCTTGCTTGCAGCTACATTTTGCAATGGTATGGATAGAGATGACATTGGCATTCATTTTTAAACCTTCTAACCTAAACACAAACTTATCATTGTCCACCTTTGTTTACCCCTTTGAGTCCTTCATTTCATTTTCATTATACAAATGTCATGCTTGCACTTTTCATCAAGTTCTGTTAGCACTATGATGAGGAGATATAAATGTTGCTCTTGTAAATAGGATGATAAGTGGCATGTGAATTATCAAAAAAATGATGAAAAAAAAGAGAAAAGAAAAGGCAAACAAAAGCAAAATAGAAATAGAAAAAAAAAACAAAAGAGAGGATCAAAAGAAAAAAAAATAAGGTACTTCATAAAAGTAAAAATATAAAAAAAAATGTATTGATGAGTTGAGATAGAACATTTTGGCAAAAGAAAGTTACACTATTATGATTAGTGCTATTGGTTATGCTAATCTAATTTGATGCATGCATGGTAGCTTGTTCTAATTTTCCATAATTTAGCCTATTCAACATTACAATCCTACAAATTCCTTTGGATTTATTTATGCCATTGTTACAAGTAGTGGAGAGCCTAACAATATTACAAGCCTATGATAGAGTATGGTCAAAGTGGATGCGAGTGAAAAACTACCTTATATGAGAGAAGAGTACAAACACTTATCCTAGTTAAGGTTTCCAATTAAGCTCATTATAATTAAACCTTGCATCACTTTAGCTACTTCAATTTTTGGTATGTTCATTGAATTTGGATAGGAGGATACCTTATTATTTGACTAAGTGTGATTCTTGAAACTTGATCTTTCCTATTCTTTCAACTTTCATCCCTCTTTTCCTAGTGTTGAGTTTAATGTTTTGCTCAGGAGTGCAAAAGCTTGAGTGTGGGGGAAGCATTGGATATGGAGGCGAAGGAGGAGGAGGCGATGGCTGATGTTAAAGAAGAGAAGCAGGAGGTGGAGGATGGAGAGGAGGAGAAGGATAAGGTAGAGGATGATGTCAAGAGCTTTCTGGCAATTCTTCGACATGGCGTTTTATCTTTGCGATTGAGAGAACAAAAAGAGGATGATGATGTAGAAAATGTAGGAAAAACAAATGAAAATCGGGAGTTTAAATAGATGTCTAGAACTTTGGAAGGGACAGAAGTTGAACAGGACATAATGAAAGGGTACATGATTCTCTTGACGATCATTAGGTAACGAGGAGGCACCCAGAGTCGATCAACAAAGGGAAGAGGAAAGGTTTCAAAAGCTTTAATTTTCGTTTATTAAGTATAACTGTTAGGTATGTTGGTTTTTTGAAACCATGGTAAAAGAATACTTCATGGTGATTAATTAAGAATCATGAAGTATGAAGTTGTTTTTTTACTTATTTTTTTAATATTTAATAATACAATAGTGGTGTTCAATCACCACCACTACTATTACCGTCCTCCACATCCTCTTCATTCTCATCATCAGAGGAAGAAGACGAAGGGTCTGGCTGTAAGTCATATTCAACCTCATTGTAATGAAATATGGGTTATGTTCAACTTCATGTTCAGCTTGTTGGCGTATGCCATGAGACTCCTTGTGTGGAAGTCAATGCCTACCAACATATGCATCAGAGGTTCCATTTCAGGAGGAAGCGAAGGAAGAGGTGGTGGCGACGTCGGTGGCGGTGGAGCTCCCTTAGATGTTAACATGATGGAGAGAAGGAAGAGACCGATAAAGAAAAGTAGTAAGAATCACAAGGAATAGACAAGTTTAAATAGAGGTCCAGCGGATGTTACGAAGGGTTATGACTTATGAAGATCCGATGATGTTACGAAGGGTTATGACCAATGAATTGGTACTTGGAGAAGACAGATCGTTTGACGGTGTTACATGACAGTTGTTTCTGAAAACCATTATTTTTTTTCTCGCTGATAAAAGAGGTTGGAAGTCGAATCGTTTATAAATATTACATGGTGGTTGTTTCGAAAGAATTGAATCGTTACTTTTGTTACTAAATAAATTATAGTTATTAACTACAACCCTTATTTTTGTGTTTTATAAATTTCACCACACAAAACATGATGGTGTGTATAATTAACCGTTATGTTAAGTGTTATATATCCTTTAGCGACATTTGCCTCGATATACATGATGCTTATTAGCTGTAACCATTTTGTATTAGGCATTATAAATGGCCAAATCTATAGTAGTGAGATTTTTATTATTTATTAACAATGTTGGATATTGTATAATTTATTCTCTTTTTAGTTTATTTAATTTAAAAGAAGTTTCACTTTTTTTTTCCAATTTTTCATATTGAAAAATAACATTATTTTAATAAATTATTTGGTTTTAAAATATAATAACATTAAAATATATCTTTGCTAAATAGTTTGATTTTAAATGATCTAGTTATGTTAATTTTTATATGATTTTTTCATTATAAAATTTAATTTGACTTTAAACATGATACATTTTGATATAAGGCTATTTTAATAATTCAAATATTTGCTCATTTTTTCCTCCTTATTTTCTAGATTTCTTGCATCTATCCAAATAGGAGGCAATAACATTTTCTCCCCCGCTTTTTCTTCTCTTTATTTTCTTTCCTTCCAAATTTTCTTCCTATCCAAATAAAGGGTTGCGAGCTGAGTAAGAGGGATTTGGAGGGAGAGGATTCTGGTAGGAGCTGTTTGACTCAACTCCAAATATTGATAATGACGGTGAGGAAGAAGGAGCAAATTGAACGTAAATGGAATGTAATAATTGTTATTGTTATTTGTATTTCATTTCACAATCGCAGTGAATATATGAATTATTGTCCACCTCACTCCCAAATTTTGTTTATTTATACACAACTCTCATGTTAATCATGTCATTATCATCAACATCTTCATGATTTGTCTTGTTCATTTTATGGTTTATACTTTAAAAATTACAAAAATAAAAGTGAAGTAAACATTTAAAACCAATGAATTAAAAACTGGACTAAGTCAAAATATTGGTTCAAACCAAGTTAGCTCAATGCATTAATATTTAAACAAAAAGGTATTAATCCACAAGTAAATAGAATATTTATGAGTAAAGCACATATAATCCAATAAAATAGTTTTACTAAAATACAAACATGATGGACTTCTATTTTTTTTAACTCAACAAATGTTCTTTTAGGCTAGGTATATATATACATATATTTGTGTGTGTATACACACTACTTCTTATTTTTAATATAAGATTCAGTTAACTTTTTTGGAGAAAATAAAAGATAAGATTTAGTTGATTTTTTGGAAAGAATAAGAAAGTTAAATAAATTATTTTAAAGTATTTATATTTATATTTTTTTACATCAAACTAATCTATCTAACTTATAAAATGATCTATAATCAAATAATACATAATATATGTTATGAAAAACTAAATTATTTAGCTTATTTAAATTTTCCAAAAAAAAATTAATTTAATCTTATATTAAAAATCGAAGAGAGTACATATATAGTCGAAACCACTTGACCTATGCAAAACTCTTGAGAGAATCAATCAAGGGAATGGCTAACCGGTTCAGAAGTCTAATGGGACAGCCTTGATTGGATTTTCATACCATGCTAAAAATGCAAAAAATGGGGGCTCTAGCTATTTGGGCCTTTGGGCAGCCCAAATAAGTTCAACGGCCTAAGGCCAGCAACATGGGCTTTGGTTTAAATTTCAATTATTTGAAATTATAATTAAAAAAAAAGGTTGGTTAAAAATCCTTCGACATTTTTTTTTGACCAAAAAATCCTTCAACAACATATAGGACCATAGGAGTTCTTGGCTGCAGAGACTTCGGAGTTAGAACTACACAGTCCCACAAAACTTCCATTTCGTCTGTCACTGTCGCTGCAATGTTGTTTTCATCTAGGAAAGTCGAAGATAGCGAGTTTCAAATTTTCTGAAGTGAAACTGCGAAAGCTTCAGAATCTCAAGGAACCTTTACTCAATGGAGATTGGCTCTTCCCCCTCAACCTTCTGCTTTCAACCAGCTCTCCAACCACTAATTAAAACTGGTACTAGTGTGTCTACTTGCTGCTGGAGGAACAGAAGAGTGTTTGTGCAGAGCTTCTCAGTCTCTTACCGGAAGTTCGTCGACTTTGCTTTGGAAGAAACCAGATGCCACACTCATTTGGTCCCTTCCCCTTTACAAGTATGGCCGAATTTCTGTGCTACTCTGGGTTTCGCCCTGTTTCTAATTCGTCTTAGGGTTCTTGAACTGGTTGCAGTTGATTGTTAAATTTACATTTAATTCTGGTTTCTAGCTTGGCATTGAAGTTGAACCCAATTATGTGCACTTCAAATTGGTAGGATTTTGAACTTAGGACTATGGGGTGGTACTAAAGAGATAATATCGATCGAATTTTCTAATAATTCTTTTTTGCCAAAATGAGGAAACAATTACTTTGGTCAATATTTCATTTTTCTATTTTTTTACTTTTTTAAAATTAAAGTATATTTCAATCTGTTTCATGGCTTTACCTCATTTTTCAGTTTTTGTGGCATTGTCTTGTTCCTCAAGCAGTCGCCTGATGTCCTTCTATCGTATATATGATTGCTTGTCTTTGAAATGTATTTTATGCCTTTTGGAAACCCATGGTCCTCTGAAAACGTTTCACTTGCTTTAATTTTAGTTTGTGCACTGGAGAATGTTTTAGGTTACTGGATTGTTGGTAATATCCTGTCAACATCAACAAATGCTTACTAGGAAAATTTTTCTTACTAGGAAAAATTCAGTTCCATCAATTCTAAGGATGGTAAAGGAGTGCTTCATATGCTATCCTTTCAAACTGCCAAGATTAGGCTTCTGAGAAGTTTGAGCATTGAAACCGAAACAATGCAGGTATTCCTTTCCTATTTGGTTAGAAAATGACATGTTTTATCTTTGATTTTAAAGTGTCCCATAATACTACATAACTTCTGGATTCTTCGAGGGATACATTTGTACTTTTTAAATATTTCATTGTGACTGTTATTTAATTTGATGGAGTATATCGGATTGATTTTCACTACCATCTAACTAGTGCTTTTGTACTGGCTGTTAATTTATTATAGTTAGAATGATTGATTAACCTCAATATTTATTTAAACTCCATGTTGTCAATTGTTGCTTACCTTTTTATCCTCCTAATTCATGAAATAATGAATGCTGAGTTATTTTAAAAGTTCATAGAAAACAATGTAAGGAAACCAGGTCCAGAATACCTATTAAATCATTGTTAAATTCTCAGTGAGGAATGACAGGACACTATGATTCTCAAAATCAAAGATGACATTCTCAGCAAAACTATCTCTGTTTCCTGTGCATTCGAGTTGCATAGTTCCTAAACCATCATCAAATATTCCATTTCTTTTACCTATCTCCATCGCTGGTGAACGAATGCTAGTGATATTTGAAGAAGGAGAGCCTATGATTGCCATGTTTCTATTGTCATCACTGGGTCTATTTCTCACCTCTTTCAGAATAGTTGCTAATAAAACATCCACTGTATCCATCCTACTCTCTGAGTGTTACACTCCCCGCTTTGTTTTTGTCAATGTAACCTCCAATGCCTCCACTTGTTGCTCCATGCTAGTAATTACCATCCTTCAACTCTTTCAGCAGAACAATCTCAACTTCCTATGCATTTGAAAGGCACAGGCTCTCCCAAAACCATTCCAAAATCTTCCTTACCTTTCTCTCTCCCTAAAACCATCTATGTACAAAACTATTCTTTTCTCACGCGAAATGGCCAAAACAGAAAATTCCTTAATGGTCCTTATACTAAGTCTTGGGCTTGGGCTTTCTCCTTGAGTAAGTGAATTTAGGTCCATTTCCATCATAATATTTTAAACAGATCCTCCAAACTTGTCTTTCTATATGTTTATTTTTGCATCACATTGCATCCATCTTACTGTTATTATCCTGTACTATCTTTCCATTTGTATTTCTAATTTATAATCACAAAGATTGCCATCCATACATATACATATACATACATGTAAAATGAAAACAGAATAGAATTATTTACTTACTTTATGGAGGTCCTTAATATTTTATCATGACAAATTGAACCCATAAGATGAGAAGAACATAAATTCTCCAGATTTTCTCGCCTCCATATGAAATAGGACCAATTTTGAAGGCCTGAGTGAATGAAAGAAAAATAAAAGTCCTTGTTTAAGTTCTCTGAATCTTCTTTCCTGTGCGTTGGGTTGGAAATTATTCAAGTATGATACTTGCTATTTCTTTTCTTTGCAGTAAATAATAACTTTGTCTTGAACCCTTTTGTGCAGGTTCTGGACTTTACTATCTTTCCGAAAGTAGAATATGACGTACCCATATTTTGTGCTAACTTTTTCACAAGTGGCCGGTCAAACATCATTGTGTTGTAAGTTAGCATATTCTCTACTAGTTGAGTGTGCTTTTTTCTAGCTGCCAAGCCTTCCTCCAACTTACTGAGCGACAATGAAATTTGTTCTATTATTATGGTTGCTGAATTTGGTCCTATGCTAATGGAGATTCAAGTCAATGCAATATTTCCTGATCAAGCTTAGTTCACCAATTTAGAAAATTCCCTTGGGTTGAACTTCATTTTAAGTAAATTTTATTTATATTTAAGTTTTCATTGGTATTTGTTGCACAGCACCTGACCTATGAGGATATTCTACTGTTGGAATTATATAGCATGCAACTTTACAGTCTTAGTTGCAAATCGCTAGAATTAAGGCATTTAAGTCACTTAGTCACTCAATAATTTCTATTTAAGACTCCTACATTTGCAATTGCTTGTATAGGTAGTTGCCACTCAATTACTTTCTAATTGTTTTGGGACCTTGTTGTGATTAAACTGGTCTTTTGGGCCTTAACTGTTGCTCTCCTTCTATTTTACTGGGCCTTAATGTCACAGTCTCCTTAATTAATTAAAAAGATCAGTTTTATTGGAAACCCTGATTGAACTAGGTGAACATAAATATTCTATTTACAAGGCATTAATTATCCCCGGCAGATTTTAGTGAAAGGATGTGTCACTATTCTTTGGACAAGGTTCACACCTCTTAATCAGTTTATATTTGAAAATATCAGAATAGATATGTCTATATTTTTGAAGCAGTTTATTTTGATATGGTTAAAACTTTGTTAGGCACTAAGAAGGCTTAGAGTAGCTCCCTTCTTTCCTTTTGTTTCCTCTTTCTTTCCTTTCCAGTTTAAGCTTCTTTCCCTCTTTTGTTTTCCATAGTACATTCGTTAAATTTTGTTTAGCATTATTAGGCATTAATAGTTTTTTTTTTTTTTCTTGTTACTGCAAGTACAGAATCTTAACGAAAAGTCTTGTTCTTATAATCATAACTGCTACATACAAACGTTGCAATCTTTGCTTGCCATGCTTCTTCGACACTTCTGATCTGTTAGAGTTTACATAGATTGGCATAGATTATTTAGATCGGTCGATACATTCTCAAAATTAAATGTGCTAACTTTGAAGTATTGAACTTCATAGGCAACTATAGTGACAAAGAAAAGCCTTTCTTGACTCAGTAACTACAGAACATGATTGCCTAATTTGGGCAATATGGCTTTATTTGTTCATTTCGGTGCAGTGCTTTTCCCTTAATTCTGTATTGAGCAATACATGTGATTTACATCATTAATAATTTAACTGTTAAAGCATAATTCTAAATTTTAGAAGTGTAACCTCCACTAATTTCATGAAGAATAGCCTGATATCTTGTTGGGTTCCCTATGCCATTTTACAGTTGGCAATGAGCTTCTAAAACCATGTCTCACCTTTATTTTTTACGTTCTTGATGTCCTTAGTGTTTTGAGGTTTCTTTTTCTGATGATGCTTGCAATACTACAAGAGTTTTTCACTTTTCCTTTTGTAACTTCAAAGTTCAAACATTACAAACAAATTACTGTGTTTTATGTGGAACACTAACTTTGGAGCTTAGCATTAAAAATTTACAGGGACCTTAACCCATTGCACGATATTATTAATCGGCAGGATTACAAGGGAAAGTACTTCAGCAGCTTAATTCATCTTGGCCTAAAATATGCTGAGGTAAGTATAAACATATTAATTAGCCACTTTAAAGTTACCAAGTGCATTTTTGAATCTGTTTTATGTAGCAGTTCTTTGACTTCTTTCTATAATGATCTAGGTTTCTTAACAGAACACAAATTTCATGCAGCTTCTACCATGGGGAGGGAAGCTCACAAGGGAATCTATTCAATTTTTTTCCCCCATTGTCTTATGGACCAAGTTTCCGTCAAGCCCAGAAAACTATGATATTCTGTATTCTGCATTCCAGGATTACTACAAAGTATTGATACTATGATCTTTTCATCCTATATTATTATCTTGAATATATGAAGCTTTAAGGGCCATAATTTTAATTCCTTTTCAAAAATATTACCCAACAAAATGCTAATTTTTCTATATGACCATTAATTTTCAGGCATGGTTGGAATTAATAGGCAAAGCAGTTGAGGAGACAAATGCATCGCAGATATCATGCAATCGTGAAGCACAACATAGATATCTAACGTGGAGAGCAGAAAAGGTAGTTATGATATATATTGTAACTCACTGAATCATATGATTGGTCATTTGACCATATTAACCTTCATGCCTGCCATATTATTATTAGGGAGAATTTCAGTTAAGTCTCATAGGACCAACTTTATTTCAGTCAATCCCCATAACATTCTGAAATTTCACTGCATGCCCAAGGACCAAAATAAAAATAAGTTTTGCAGGTAAAAAGACAATAATATCCCTTTCCTAATTTTTTTTTTCCAAAAAAGGGTTTGATCGTCAACGGAGCTCAGGCAGCCGACAGGCCGGATCGACCACCACCGGCTGGTCATCGAAGCTCCGGCTTAATGTGTTGTTCATATATGTATTCTATTTGTTCATGAAGAGTTGCACACTTGCAAATGAAACTTGTTGAATTTGTGTTCTTCATTTGCAAGTGTTAAGCTTCTCATGAACAAGGAAATAAGTATATGAACAACACAAATTAATAGGTTAACAAGAATACATGGGATTATGAACAAGTCCCATTTGCAAGTGTCTAACTCTTCATGAACAAGTAGATTATACATATATAACAACAATAAAGCCTTTGTTCCACTAGGTGGGGTCGGTTACATGGATCGCATGACGCCATTATGCTCTGTCGAAAACCATATTTTTAAATATATTATTAACCAAAAGATCCCTCTCTATGACCTCATTGAGTGTTCACTTTGGCCTTCCTCGACCTCATTTTACAGGACTCTATACTGTTTGATCAACCCTCCTCACCGGAGCACTCAATGACCTTCGTTGAATATGTTCAAACCATCTCAAACAACTTTATATCATTTTTCCTTCAATAGAGGCCACTTCAACTCATTCGCAAATATGAGTATTACGAAATTTGTCTTTTCTTGTATGACTACACATCCATTTCAACATCCTACTCGGCTACCCGCATTTTATGTTCATTTAGTCCCTTTAAAGCCCAACACTCACTACCATATAACATTGTTGGTCTTATAGCAGTGCGATAAAACTTCCCTTTTACTTTATTAAATACTTTCCGATCACAAATATCTCCAGTAGTTTTTCACCATTTGTACCTTCCAACTCGAATTCCATGATTAACATCTCCATCAATTTCCCCATCTTGTTATATAATTGTTCCCAAATATCTAAATTTTGTCACTTGTGGAATGATTTGCCCACCAATTTAACTTCCATTTCACTTCTACTTTGTCTCTTGTCAAAAGTGGATTATACATATGGACAACACAAATTGATTAAGTCTTATTTGCAAGTGTTCTACTCCTTATGAACAAGTGGAATAAGCTTATGAATAACACATTAATTTATGGTAGTTGGAGCTTCAATGGCCGGACGGTTGCCACTCCAGGGGCCGGCTGCGGGTGACTGTTTGCAGGAGCTTTGGCGACGATCAAATCTTTTTTTAAAAAAAAAATAAAGCAAGGGGCATTATTGTCTTTTTACCCACAAAACTTATTTTAGCATTTATAATCTTCCCCAAAAATGTTTTAAGAAAATAATGGATTGATGATGCCTTTTATAGTTGGTAATTTAACTCAACTTCCTTTATTTCATACGATGTCTCATTATTCATATGGGATATCATATGCTGCTTGAATTAACCAATTCATACTTAGATATCTGGCAACAACATTTCAGCAATGCATTCTTTAAATGTTAATATTGTTAACGGATTGTTAATGAACTGAAGGCCTGAGCAAAAGGACAGAGTGATATATGAGGATCACAATATATAATGGTCTCCATGTACTTTTTAATTAAGCCTGGAAGATTCATTGTAGATTTTGCATTTCTTCTTTATTTTTTTAATGACAAAAGAGGAGTTAACCTTAAGATTCTGCATTTCTTATGTCAGTTTAGACTGATAATTTTCCCCCGTGTGTTGGTCATACTATGAATTTCACTTCTTATCAATGTCCTGGAAGATTTGGATAACTCATACTGGAGCACATTAAAAGCTATTTTCCAGAATTTGAAACAGAAGTTTATGGATACTAAACATAGGAAGGCGAATTTTATGTTTACTAAGTAATACTGGACACCTTTTTTCAGTAACTTAGACAGAGAGCTTACATTATATTTGTAACATATCCTTTATGGGCTTCATTTATGGAAACATTTGGAAAGTAGGATCCAGGTCAAGGACTTTTGAAGAAGCTTGTTGGGGACACACTTGCAAAGGTATCCTTATGATGAGATCACTATTTTTCCTCAACAAACTCGAAATGCAGTTTAATACTTCTTGTCTTATATCCTATAGGACTTGCTGAGGAACTTTCTATTCAATGGAGTTGATGAACTTGGAAGCAAAATGTTCCTTGATTACTTTCCAGAATTCCGCTGCAAGGATGGCACTGTAAATAAATTACACAGCATTGTTGGAAAGTCTTATGAAAATCGCCCTTGGGATGCAAGAGGAGAATTCATTGGCAGCTGATTTCACTATCTGATTCTGGTAAACTGCTGTTTGGTTTTTATCTCTTCTATTTGATCTCTTACCTTGTTTTCCCTTCACAATTTTGGCTTCCCCGTCATCTGATTTATGCTGTTTGATCTTGAATGTAATATTTGTTGCATCACTATCTTTTATTGGAAAGATGAGTAAAAATAGTCTAGCTAATATGGTTTTAGTCTGATTCACACAATAGATATAGTTTTAGCTATTTTTGATATAGCTATATGACTGGATTAGATTTGAGCATTCTCAAGCCCAATTGTGGGTAACTCTTCCAAAGACATTTTTGTCATTCACATGGACTTAAACTCAAGATTCAATGTGTGGCTAACATCTCTTCTCCACTAAGATCAATGTCTGTTGGTATAATATTCTTAGTTATTGATGGAATTGCTATTTTGGAAAACCCTTTCATTCTTCATCTGTCTACGTTGTATTATTATGCTCTCCCATACTTCACTTGCACTCATGCTAATCCCTCAAGACATGCAAAGTGTCTTCTGATTAATTTCCACACTATGCACACGTCTTAGACGAACTCATTCTCAAGAAATTTGTTAGAAGTCATTCATGAAGGATGATACATCAGAACGATTGTGTACCACTTCTAAGTTCTAAGCCTCTTTTTTTTTTTAATTAGAAAATACACATTTAAAAATAGGCTAAAGGTTATGTTTAGTTATTTATGTCTGTATCAAGTTTCATTTTAGTACCTTGTTTATAAAGTAAACTGTTAGTCCTTTAAACCTAATGTTGTTTGTCCAATTTAAGGGACAATGCTAAGTCAGCAAACTTAAGGAATGATTGTGCAATTAAACGTTGACAATGCATGCTTACTTTTAAATCCTTTAAATAGTGTAAATTGTGTTTGGCCTAAATAAATTTTGTAAATTAAAAGAAGATTTAAAATGAATATATATACTTTATCTTTGCGAATGCGAAATTCTTCTAGGTTTAGTCCCTACAACTCACCCCTGCTATTGTGTAAAATCTCATATCCTGCAAGGAACAACCCATCCTGTAAGTATTTCGGTCTGCTCCGTGCTCTCATCCTTGGGAAGCGAAAGCATCAATATGCTTTTCTTGCCATTGAATGATAAGATATAAAATCCTTTAACCCCAAAACGAGTTGTAATAGTGAGCCAAATATAAAATTACACACATAATATCCAAAATTACAAGGCCCATCCAATGACCTTGAATAAAATCCTAGATAAAAAAAAAAAAAATACCTACCGAACTAGCAAATCAAAACGACAACATCCTAATATTATAATATATGGAATCAAAACCCCTAGGCATAAATTCTGATTCAGTGAAACTAAGCTCTATATTGAACCACCACCAAAAATTTATCCCTACCTCTCTCCTCAATCCCCAACGATAAATTCTAAAGAGGATTTTAGGGACCCAATCATAGGCATAATCTTGACTAATAAGCAAAGTTTTGTAAGGACATCTATTTACTTTGATACCAAAAAAAATCTATAAGCTTAAAAATTAGGATACATCAAATCAGTAACATTCATTATAAACAAATGAATGTCATATCTTTTTCTGGTGCTGCACATGCATGGAACTATCCTAAGAATATCTAACCTTAGAGTAAGCTTCAGAAAAGACAATGAAAATATTATAGAAGCATGCCTGAAATGTACAGAAGAAATAGAATGACAGTGACGAAAAAGAACCATTCACTTGCATATTGCATTTTCTAAGAACATCAATGATCACTTAATGGGACCTCTCAACAAGACCTCTGGAAAATCTTTGTGAAGATGATGGGTGCTGTAAGAATTTTTTCATATGGGCTTTGTCTGAAGGTAGTAGCTGTCTACAATGTTCACAACCCATTTCTCCATTCAAAACCTATTTTCATTCTAATAATGAACAACTGGAACCCCGAAAGCAAAACAAAGAAAACACAGGATGATAGATGGATAGATGCATTCAAGAAGATCAAAAAAGGAATTTATTAATGAGAAGACAATAGAATAGTGGAAACTTGCTATTAAACGCTGTTGCACTGTTGCTCAATGTGGCCTTAAGATCTTGCTTTCTTACACAATTTGGACTTACATATAGATTCAAAAGTTTGCATCAAAGACGAGGAACAATTCTAATGAAGATAGTGCCTTGAATATTGACTTTAATGATAGTGAAGAAGAGGATGAATGTTTTCTCAGTGACATTGAGGTCAATATAGAATGTAGCGAATATTCAAATGAAGAGCATGAGGAGCAAATTCGGAAAGCCTTGATGGCGAGGAAGAAGCTAGAGATGAATATGGAGATGGAGATGGATGCATTGTAAATAGGTTCCCATTGCATAAGTTGGTAAAAAATATGAGTGAATACAAGTGGGAGCTAGGAACCCTTTCCAACACCGGAGAGGATTTTAAAGAAGTTATAGTCTTGATTGCTGTGCATGCTGGTAAAGAGCTTAAATTTGTTAAGAATGACAAGTAAAGGATTCGAGTAAGGCACAAGCCAAGCTGTGATTCAAAGGCATGTTGTGCAAAGTTAAAGGGAGAGGGTTTGAAGGAGATTTGCTGCATAGTAGAGTTATGCTGCATATTGAGATAACTCTTTTAGGAGGAGATGTGGTTGTTTAACTGGGTAGTTTATTAATGCGGTTGCTATTTGCCTTTTATTTTTGTTTCTGTCAATTTTAATCCAAACAAGCCCACTTTTTTCAAAGTTTTCCCTTGGAGATAAGAAAGAAATGGAGCACTTGATTTAGCATTTGCAGTCCTGTGTACAACCGATTTCTAGGGTTATATGCTTGTATTGACTTATGATTAGTGAAGTGTTATGTCAAAACTTTCATTTGTTACTCATTTATTCTGTTTTATATGATGACACTTTTGACTTAGAACTATAAAGCATGTCCTGAAATGTGTTGATGTATCTCCCTGCTTTTCTGATGTAGCTTTTGGTTGTGCTTTGTCTCTTTTAGTAGTGTTATAAACAGTATTGGATTGTTTGTTTGAGGAAAGGACAAAACAATATATTAATAAAAACATGCAGTCTTACATATTTTGAAAGGAAATAGAACTAAAATGCAGATGGTTAAGTCTAGTTACTGAATTTAAATTAGTACAATATATTTAGTAAGAAATGAAGTCCTTTAGTAAATAAATTCTAAATATCTTGGATCACCACATTGATTGTTTCCTCTTGAAAGGCAATTTTGTTGATAAAGGATATATCTATGCACCAGATCTGAAGTTTCTGTTTCTCTAAAGGGTAGAAGGAACCATGGGTCCTAATCCATAATAGAGCATCCCTCATATGGTGATAATAGAAGTCTGCAAATTGAGTACGATTCCAGAAAAATGGTGAATGGTATGCCCTCCATAGACCATAATAGAGCAAGGATTTTTCCCATCAAAAGGCTCGCAGAGGGTATCACATTTTGAGATGCATTACTGATTTGGAAAAATTATAAGTAAATGATGTCATAGCAAGAATCTCCTTGATAATTTTTGTTGGATGAATTAATTGTCGAAGAAGAGGAGAAGGTGTGCCTTTTCTATGCAACCTATGGTCTTTGATATAAAACATTTTGTCTAAAGTATTGGTTTCTTATCCTAATTATCTTTTATTTTGATTTCTCAACTAAACAACCTCATCAATATTGAGCTTGGTCATTGAGGGTAATTTTAATTTTTTTTAAAAACATTAATGCCTAATTTTTACTAAATGCTTTAATTTACCATATAAAATTGTTATTAACTAATTTAACTTCATCGCAATATGACAAATTGTTTGCCTAGTATCAACGTTTATGCCCCATCATTCGATTGAACGACAAGGATATATACTAAAAATATAATCATGTATATCTTTATATGAAGATTCTTGTTTATAATTGTGTAAAACAACTATATATGATACATAATTAATTTACGTAGGTACAAACCTAGAATCATTAATTAATCATAATTTTCTGCGTTTTGTAAGAGGCATTTGGATGTCTGCATCAAGAATACCCTGACCATCTTCTTCATCACTACCATTGACGAATTGAGAATTGCTTGAGTTGTCACTTGTTGCTTCTGTTGGCACCACATCATTAAGACTATGGTAGTCGTCTGAATCATTATTGCTGGTGCTACATCCTTCACCCCTGTTCCTCGCCATGTTTCAACATCTTCTTTACACAATACACGCCACACACACTTCCTTATTTCAAACTTCGCTTTCGCTTTGTAGTTGATAATTCTAAAACTAAATTGAAGTCTTTTCTTATTGACGCATGGAAAAAAGAATAAAAAAAGTTTGTTATGATCATAATGGTGTTCATGAATCAGGTGGCCATACTCTTGTGGGATTTCATCTCCAGCATTTCTACAAATCCAATGAACAGCAACACATATCTGTTACTTATAAGAACCATAATGACCTTCTTCTATAACTAAGGATACAGCTTTTCCCAACCATTTACTTGAATGGTGATGATCCTGTATGTTACTATAAACTATGCTTCGTTTTATGTTTTGTATTTTATTTAAATTTTAACATGTTAATTTTGTTAATAGTAAATCATTTTTGTGTTATTTATTAACGATTTTATTTGATTTTTATTAAACTAGCTTAATAATATAATTACATATTAAGTAATTATAAAAAATAATGCTAATATCAATTACATAAAAGATCCAAATAAATCAAAACATATTTTTTTTGTTTTTTATTTAAAAAATTATTTTAAGAAACACTTATATAAATATTTTTTTTTTTCAAAACTTGTTTTTGAAAACAATTACTTCCAAATAAGTTTTATTTTTTTCAAAACTTGTTATTAAAAACAATTATCCAAACAAGTTTTTTTTTTGTGTTGTTTTTTATTTTCAAAACTTGTTTTCAATATAGGAATAAAAAACAGAGAATAGAATCAAAACCTTTATGTGGGATTTCAGCCCATTCTTGATAATGAAGATTATTTTTAAAATTAGTTAAATATAAAAAATCAAATAATTTACGAGATTAATAATACAATTTTTCCAACAACAAATCTTGTCATGAAGACTTCTTTTTTAATATACTTATGGCTTCAAACCTTCGTTATTATTACATGAGTCTTCAAAAAATAAAACGAAATAAAATAAAAAACAGAGAGAATCAACGTACAATTTGTATGGCGTGTAATAATATCGAATTGGTATTATATAATATATATGTAATAAAAGAACCAAAATATATAAATCCAACAAGGAAAAATTAAAGAAGCATCAATTTTGGTAAAAATTAAAAAAGGCCAACACACAAACGTAGCCGGGAGAACTTCTTCCAATTTTTTGCATTTTGTTAGAGATGATTAATTATGCTGCCAATGTCAATATTGCTGGCTCTGTATATGTATGAAAAGAAGCATGAGTTGAGATATCTATCCAACTAGGAAAAGATTATATGATGAAAAGCAAAAGTTTAAAAAGATGAATAACGTTTATGTATGTACGAACCTTAAATCATTAATTTATCATAATTTTCTGCGTTTTGTCAGAGGCATTTGGATATCTACAGCAACATTAGACTGTCCATCTTCTTTTTCACTGCCATTAATGGATTGAGAATTGCTTAAGCTGTCACTTGTTGCTTCTGTTGCTCCCAATTCATCATGATTATGGTAGTTGTCTGAATCATTGTTGTTGCTGCTGCTACATCCTTCACCCCTTGTTCTTCGCCATGCTTCGATATCTTCTTTACATAATACACGCCACCCACACTTCTTTATTTCAAACTTCTCTTCCCTAACATGGTTGAAGATTGTAAAAGTAAATTGACGTCTTTTCTTATTGTCGACATGAAAACTAATTTGACGTCCTTTCTTGTCGACACATGGGAAAAATAATAAAAAAAGTTGGTTACGATAATTATGGTGTTTATTTATCGCGAAGCCATAATCGACATTTGGGATTTCATCTCCAACATTTCTACAAATCCACCAGACCGCAGCAGAACGTCCATAAGCTTCACCATAAGAAGCAGACGCACCATATTGACCTTCTATAACTAAGCATACAGCTATTCCGAACTGTTTCCTTGAAAGGTGATGATCTTGTATGTCCGTTATAAATGACACATTTGGCTGACGATGCCAAGCGTCATCACAAAAGCAATTTTGATTGTGAAACCATGATGGCACTTCACTTCCTCCAATTTTCATAAAAAACGGCCTTCTTGAACTTAAGCGCTCCTGCAACAAATATTAGTATAATGATTATAGTATGTAAGAAACAACCATATAAGAAAACCTCCAGGAATATTCAAAATGTTACACACTCATTTTAATTCATGCCATTTTGAAGAGAATTCTTACACATAAGTTAGAGAAGTATAATGATTCAAACAAACCTGATATTCAAATCCTTCGAAGATCTTCCACAGCTGTTGGGAATCCAATCTATATTTCATTGAAGGACAATCAATTGCCCCTACAGTGATTATATTTGATGGAAGTCGTGGAATCGACTGAAGCCTTGTGCAATGATGGAAGTAAACAAAATAAAGCTTCAAAAGATTTGAGAAGAAGCCAACAGACAGGCTAACAAAATTGTTTCCACTTAGATTAAGCGTATGCAATGATGATAAAGCATTCATATCATTTGGAAGAGACTCATCAGAGAGATTGCAATAACTTAGATTTAAGTGCATCAAATTTGATAAACCTAATAAAGAACGGGGTAGCAATAACCCAGTGGATATTGAAGGCCTTGTAAGCCTAAAGAATCTGCTCAAAAAAGAAGAGAAATTTAGGGAGGATGATTGTGCTTGCCCACTGCATCCACTAAAAGATAGAGATCTTAAATTCTTCAAATGAAGTATTGATGAAGGCACTTCCTTTATAGCAGTTCCACTAGCATCAAGCTCCTCCAAAGCTACATTTTCATTCAGATTCTCTGGTAGTCTTGAGAGTTTTGGGCAACCAGAAATATTGAGAATTTTTATAGACTTCAAACAATGAATCACATTTGGAAGGCATACCAGATTTTTGCAATCCCTTAGATTTAAAACGACAAGCTGACACAAATTGTCGAGTGATTGTGGTAGTTTTGTGATGCCAGTCTCCTTTACATCAAGTTTGGTTAGACATTTCATGCTTTGCCCAAATTCTGGAAGTTGTCTAATGTTGAAGCAACCTGAGAGTATAAGAGTCTCTAGGCATTTCATCTCAAACTTACTTGGAAGAGTTTTGATACTCTTACAACCCTTCAAATTGACCATGACAAGGTTCTGATGGTGCCCAAGAGATGGATGTACTTCAACAAGGTTTATACAACCTTTAAGAATGAGATTTTGAAGATCAAGAATTTCATCAAAATTTGGTGTCTTGATTAGATCTCTTGAATAGCTTAAATCCATAAATTTAAGCCTTCCAAAAACCTGAATGACAACACGTAAAAAAAATTAAAAAAATATATATCATACTAAAAAAGGTGCATTAAATTATAGATAATTATTTTATTGGAAAGACCATAATTACCTGTGATCGTTGCCATAGTTGTCTTAAACAGCATCCCTTCCATTGTAGGACTTTTAATGCACTTGAAAAGCATTCAAGTTCACAAGGAAGATTCAAAGAAGAAAGGGGATTCGGTGAAGAACTTGTTATGATAAGTAATTTAAGATTACTCATCTTTAAGAAGGCTTGAGGGTGCCAACGTGACACACAATGATGGTCTAATCTTAATACTATACCTTGTATTGCTTCTGTCCCCTGTATATGAAACAATAAGTCAATCTAATAACATATAAAAAACATGAAAAACTTACTAAATATTAATAAAGAGTGCAAGACCACAAAAAATTACAAGTATTACCGTATTTCTTCCTAGTACATAGTCAGCGTCTTCCAAGGACCATATCCTACTACGCTTGCCAACATCATTGGGGTATTCCTGGATAACAATATTCTTCCCCATTTCTTGAAGTATGTCATGCACCCACAAAATCCGTTCATCATCAATTACCAATGATTTATCAATAAGAACTTTTATTCCAACTATTGGGTGAAGATCCAGATTTTTTAACATTTGTATGACATAATCTTTCTGTTTCCCATTAAAAAAACAAGCAATATCCAAAAAAATGGTCTTCTCATCATCATCTAATCCATGAAAACTCACTTGAAGTATTTTCAAGACATCATTCGGAAGAACTTTCCTGAACTTAGCTATTGCATCTTTCCATTCTAATATACTTCTTCCACAAAGAAATGAACCTAACACTTTGAGCACCAGAGGAAGCCCTTTAGCATATTGAATCATAGTTGTAGAAAGCTCCATGAAATCTTTGTTTGGCTTATTTCCTTTAAAAGCATTTTGATGGAAAAGTTCAAGAGACTCATCATCACTCAAGAATTTCATGTCATATTGAGCAGATACATCATATGATGATAACACATGTTTATCTCTGGTTGTTACTAATATTATGCTCCCTTCACCAAACCATCCTTGTTTCCTAGCCAAGTTCTCAAGTTGGCTTATTTCACTCACATCATCGAGGACAAGTAGAACTTTTCTATTGCATGACATGTTTTTTATCAACTTCCTTCCTTCATAACAGTCACTCACATCGATGCTTCTTTTATGCAGAGAAGAAAGAAGTTTTCTTTGCAAGGAAATCAAACCATCTGTTTTAGATACTTCTCTAACATTATGAAGAAAGCAATGACCATCAAAGTTTTTGTGCATTCTCTCGTAAAAAGCTCTAGCAAGTGTAGTTTTACCTAAGCCTCCTGTGCCCCATATTCCTACAAATTGAACTCCACCCATTCCATTTGCTATGAATGAATCTAATTCTGCTAGTTTTGATTCAGTTCCAACTAATATCTCTGAGTCAAATGGAAGTTCATCATATAATTTTGACCACACTTCTTCTACCACAGTTTCAATGAGTTTTGCTTCATGCCTGTGAATGAAAGCAAAATAGTACCATTAACATATAAAAAAAACTTTATATTTTGATCCATTTAAATAATTTTTTTGAAGAGAAAAAATGTTAAAATAACA
The DNA here is from genome assembly GCA_963242795.1 of Inga leiocalycina. Lineage (NCBI taxonomy): Eukaryota > Viridiplantae > Streptophyta > Magnoliopsida > Fabales > Fabaceae > Inga > Inga leiocalycina. Next base: position 55,603,811 of record OY725326.1, on the reverse strand, counting down.
GTAAACATTTTGCTAGAAATTGTTGGTTTAAAAAAAGTTATATGATAATATCTTTTTATATAACTAATATCTATTTAAAAAAGATATTAGTTATATCTTTAATAAAAATATTATATATTATATATTATATATATTAAACTAATAACAATATGATTTCGGGACGAGACAAAAAGTTGGAACGGAACAAAGCCCGGCCCGTCCCGTCCATTTTTTTCCCAAAATTATCAGGATCGGAACGAGACAGTCGAGACAGGACAGAAGTGAACACTCCTAACAAAAAGTACTAATACTCTGCAAATTTTCCATAAATAGAGTATTTTATGTCTTTTTAACCTATACAATTTTCAAGGGGTTCTTTTCCCCAATTTCTCCTACGAAAATTAAGAAAAAACCTTGATGGAGTTTAGTGTTTATTGAATTTAAATATCCACTAGTGATGATAATTACTAAGAGAAGTGGAAATTACCAATCTTTAGAGTCCCAACCAGCTATAATAGCAACTTTTTCCAGAGCATTCCTCCATCCTTGCGCCTTCATTTTGTCTTTTTCTTCATGCCTTTCGAATGCTTCTTCAAAACTTTCCTTTTGTTTCTTAACATCAGACGGATCTACATCGTAAAAGATTGGAAATACTTGAAGACTTGACTCTTCCTTTAAATGGATTATCTTTTGAAGCTCGTCCAAACACCAGGTTGAAGAAGCATAATTTGGGGAGAGCACAACAATTGCAGAACGAGATTCTTCAATTGCTTGAAGCAAACTTGGTTTAATAAAATGTCCCCTCTCAAGTTCTTCATCATCCCTAAAAGCTATGATTCCGTTGCGTTGCAAAGCACAATACAAATGATCTGTAAAACCTTTACGAGTGTCTTGTCCTCGGAAACTTAAGAAGACATCATACTTCCATCTCCTAGCTGAACCAGAAGACCCTAAAGGGTACGCTGCTTCGTGAGCATTAAGTGCCATTGCAATAATTTGGAAGCTGAATCATGAAAATTACAAATACATCATTCATCATCTAGATATATAATATGAAGGCGAAATAAATTCCCTCCACAGCCCTTCATATAAATTCTTTAATTTATAAAAGCATGACTTTACAAAAAACACATCTCTTCATTTTAAAAATATCCAACAATGATGGCATTTCAAGTAAAAAGGATTCAGATGGGACGTAATGCATTTTGCTTAGGAGAGAAGGACATGAAGAATATAGAGGCGTCAGTAGTGACTTAGACCCAAACTTCTGGCTCTAATAGGATTGACAACAAAGCAATTTTGAAAACAGCAAACTAAACCAACCATAAGATTTTGAATTTCGATACTTCTTTCCTCGAATTAGCGCTATTTGAAATTTATGGTAGCTTCTGCTGTCAGTAATAATGATAGGCAGAAGAATTAACAAAAGCAGGAACCAATTAACTCTTGAAGCTTTTTGGCCAAATAAATGAGCTTCATTTATTTACTAATTGATGATTTATTTCTAATAAATTAATTATTTATATTTATATTGATATGCCAACAATGAAATTTATGGAAAGTATTAACATAAAACTGCAAATATCAGTCTATCTTAATGCCGTGAACAAAGAGAAAAATCCCAGAAGAAAATATTTTCTATTCTACATCAGTTCATTATTAAAGCGAAATTTTACAGATCTAAAGCAGTCAAATATTTCATCCAATAAATCTAGAAAGGAAGAAAGTAGAAACCTGGAGGATGAAATAATATCGGAAGATTTGTTGGATTTCAACCTGATAAGATGAAGTCGCCACAAATTTCGTAGAAAGAAAAATGGAGAAACGTTGAGAAGTAAAATGGTGGGAGCGAGCTCAAGTCTTCCCTCCTGTTTAGCCTTTACTCTTTCCAAAGACTTTAGCCTTCACATTTCAGGCCGTGTTATGGACTACAGTGTGTGTCTGAAAAGTGAAAAATTACAGGATATTGCATTGTTTTTTTTTTTTTACTTTTCAGACACACACACACAATGTAATTACTATATATTACTATAGGTAACACACACATATATTGTAATAATTGCATATTACTATAGGCATATTTTTTGTGTTTAAACTAGGTTCAATTTTACGTTTTAGAGCTATATCCTTATATTATAATTATTTTTTTAAAGAATATACATAACTATTAAATCGTTTTCGGATATTTTTCTTTATCGTACCTCTCCATGATCGGGCTTGAAGACGGAAGAAAGTGAACCAAATTTTGTGTACGAGTTTCAAAGCAAAACCTTGAGATAGGTCTATACATCAAGTTTTAAAAAAAAAAAAAAATGGGAATCACAAAATGCTCGAAGATCAATATATATTCCCGGAAAGTCCTGTGTCCTGAAACAGTAAATAATCCATTTCACTGAAGAAAACAAGATATAATAGAAAAATCAACAGACAGGGTATATATTCTTTCTCATTCAGAGTCTTATGGTTCTCTAACTGCAGGATTCATTCGCTCTTCAAGCATAAACTAAATGGAAGCTGAATCTGTGTATATATTCTTTTTCATTGACATTTGATGTTTAATTCAAAGCGAAATTTCACAGATCTAGACAGTTATTTCAAAGAATAAATCTGGAAAGGAGAAAGGAAGGAAAGTAGAAACCTCAAGGATGAAATAATATCGGAAGACTTGTTCGATTTCAACCTGATGAGATGAGCTCAAGTCCAGCAGGCTGCAACAGATTCTATAGAAAGAAAAGAAAATGGTAGGAGTGAGCTCAAGTCTTCTCTCCTCTTCGGTCTTTACTCTTTTCTTTACTTTTAAGGCGTTCACATTTCCATCCTCATATTTCAACCCGTGACCACACGGTGTTTTGTTTTGCTGAACCATGGGACCCCATGTCAGTGCTTTATTTTTTGATTGGCTTTTTACTTTATAGAAGACACACAGACATAAAATGTATTTATTGTATATTACAAAATGTATACCTTTTGTATTTAAGTTAAATTCGATTTTACATTTTAGAACTATATCGTTATATAACAATTATTTTAAACATATTTGTTTGTATTTAAATTCAAGTGTCACATATTTTTATATATACGTTATGATATGACATGATCACATGAATGATAAATGGATTAGTTCATAACGATTTAAATTATTTCACTTTTTAATTTCTGCATATTTTATTCTCAAATATAATGCTCCTTTTGCTTTTGTCAGATCAAACATAATACTCAATAATCACTTTGCTTTGAAATTTTTTGAGGGGTAATTTTATTTTGAAAATTTTAAAAAGAGAACAATTTTATTCTTGTCATTATCCTGATTAATTTTAACCGTACTGAGCTGATAATTCATATGTCATTTACATCATTTTTTATAAGGAGGAAATTTGTCTTGAAAGTTTTAAATCTAATTTTGAAAAAAAGATGGAATAGATGACACATGGGCTTCCGGCACAAATTTATACCTTAACAAAAATTTAAATGGATAATATGTGAATTGTTAGCTTAGCATATTTGGTTAACTAATGGCCAAAATTAACTGAGATAATGGCCAAAGCATAATTGCTCCCTTTTTGAAACTTGCCCCAAAAAAAACTTTAGAATAAAATTACCCCTTAATCCAAAATTATATCAATTATCATGCAATATTATATAATCAATAGAATAAAAATAATGGGATTTATAATACACTGAAAATATAACAATTAAGCACTCAAATACCTAAATTATTCTTGGACAAACAGAAATTAAACTAACAGACAATAGTAGCCCTGACGGTATTTTGGCAAGAATATATATAATCTTTTTTTTTTTTTTGGCCCAGCGCAAGAATATGTATAATCACATGTCTAAGCAAACAATCTATCTTATAGATAGAAAACAGAGATATAGCATAATTATAATTTGAAAGGAAGAAAATAGGAACCTGATGGATGAAATAAGAGTGAAAGGTTGTTTGATCTGCGACCTTATCCGAAGATGAATGAATCCCAGTTAGGCATAAATTTATAGTTTTGAGAATTAATGAGGCTTTAGGAGTAAACTCAAGTCTCCTCTTTAGACGTTAAAACTTATAACCGTGAAGCTCTTTTCACTTTTTTCTTTTTGACCAGCAAATTAATTTCATTCATTAAAAGAGATAAAGTAGTTCACACTTGCCAACACATGTTTTTTCAAAGTAAATTAGGTGCTGCGAAGATACTATTCCAGGAATCCTTGCCAAGAGGCTTTAATTTCGGGCCCTTCTCAGGATATTGCAGTGTGCGCCATGCTGCTTTAGATAACAATGCATCATTAAAACCCATGGGGCTGTTTCCTACCGGGAATTGGATTAAAAAAAAAAGTGAGGTTAAAAGTTTTTAATCAATTTTTTTTATATTTTTGTCTGACATATCACTACTATAAATTTGGATATTTATAACACTTAATACATAACAGTTATAGCTAATAAATATCATGTATGTCGAGGTTGAGTTCGCGTAAGGATATATAACGTTTAAACGTAATGGTTAATTATGCGCACCGTCATGTATTGTAAGGCGGAATTCGCGAAAACACAAAAATAACGGTTGTAGTTAATAACCATAATTTATTTAATGACCAAAGTGATGGTTTTTTGAAACAACTGCAACAAAACATTTACAAATGATATGATTTCCAATCTCTTAAATCAGCGAAGGCAAAACATAACAATTTTCAGAAACAACCGTCATATAACATTTTCAAACCATCTAGCTCCCCAAACTACTAGTTCATTAGTTATAACCCTTCATAACATCGTCGGACTTTTATAAGTCATAACCCTTTGTAACATTCATTAGACCTCTATTTAAACTTACCTATTCCTTGTAATTCTTACTATTTTTCTTTATCGGTCTCCTCCTTCTTTCCATCATGTTAACATCTTAGGGAGCTCCTCCGCCGCCACCACTTCCGCCTCCTCCTGAAATGGAGGCTTTGATGTAGCTATTGGCAGGCCTTGACCGCCATACAAGGCATCTCACAAAATACGCTAATAGGCTGAATAGGAAAAACTTTTGTGAAAAACTCTGTGCTCCTTTACCTCCCTTCTACGCACTTCGTTAATTTATGTTCTTACTGAGTCAATGATAGACTCATTCCTCTATATTTTTTTCCATATAAAGCAACTAGTGAGATTGATTGTAATTGATATACTTCATAAACTTATGGAGTTCATAAACTTCTTGGGAGTTTTTGTGATATCATGATTACTATGATGGTATCAAAACCATTTTGTCTATAGTAAATGGGATAGCATGTGCATCCACAAAGTCAATTTTTGTGGATTTATTCTCTCACTGTGATTTTAATATAGAAGTTCAATAAGTATTGTTATTGTTATGTAAATGTTTGTTCAAAAGTCAGTGTGCTTTATTTAAGATTTGCTAGGCTAAGTGGAATTATTTAGCTTACCCTATGTGCCGATCACAATACAGATTGTGGGTCATGACACAATACCAAACATTCCTCTCTTAATTTCCAATATATTTCTTGCATTCACTTTCAAAGAAATAGGAACAAAACTCTATCATATGAGCACCACTTCAAAAGGAGAGGGGTTTGATGCCTACACTTTCATGTACTACAGTTTTGAAATTTCAATGTACCTCTTGGGGTTAGAATAAAATGAAATTTTATGGGTGAAAAGACAATGATAATGTCATTGCTTTATTTTTTTATTTTTTATGAAAGCTTTTACAAGCAATTAAGGGTATTTATATTATAAATAAAGGTATTCACAAAACCAATAAAGATTCAAAATAAATGAGGGAGTTAACAAGAACGTTTTGGCTATTTATAAGATAAATAAAGAAATTTATAAAAAAAAATAAGGGCATTCACAAAACAAATAAAGGGATTTAAAAAAATACAGGGAGTTAAAAATATTTTGGTCATTCATAAGATAAATAAGAGAATTCACAGGATAAATAAGGGCATTCACAGGACAGATAAATGGATCTAAAAATAAATCAAGGGTATCATTATCTTTTAACCACAAAACTTAATTTCACTTTGACTCAAGAGAGGTGCAATGAAGTGTTAAATTTTTTTTGTGGTTGACTGAACTAAATTGCTTCGATGGGTGTTGACTAAAATTTTTCCTACGGTTCTGTAAGGGAAAATCCTACATAAAAATGGTTAAATTACTCAAATTTTAATTTGAGTTATTGAACTTAAAAAAATTATATATCAGGATATACGTCATAATTAGGGATTTATAATTTGGGTCAAAGTATCTTCTTATCCATTAATTATTAAAAATAGTAAAATTGAAAATCAAGTAATTATCATCACAATCAAATGATGGCAAAAACAACGATCATTTAAATTAATTTTCTTTTGACTTGAACCAAATTAAGACTTTATTATATTGTGATTATTTATGGATATATTTTTTATGAATTTGTATCGTCATACTAGTTATCATCAATAAAAAATGGTTTTGTACGGCACTGAATGAAAACCCATTAATCATCGGTGGTTAAATTTATTCTGGTTACGCGGAAAAAAAAACAAAAGTTTCATCTTGTTATAAAACAATTAAATATTGCAAACATTTTAATTTAAAAAGAACAATAAAAATAGATGGCGTGAAATTCAAATTCATAAAAAAAAATGAATTCGCCATTCCTACATTTATCATCAACAAAATTAATTTTCTTTTTATCTGAATTGATGACTCCCCATTTTCAATAAAATTTGAGATATATTTTGATATATTTTGGGAGTCATTAATGCTAAAATAAAGGGATTTATTAGAGATTTTGATAAGATATAATTTGGTGCATAATTTGGGGTTTTATTTTAAATATTGTAATTTTAATATAAAATAAAAATAATTTAACATCGGATGATGATTATAATAATTCACTGTTTTGAAATTAAAAAAAAAGAAGAAGTTGCTCTTATTTTATTATCTTATCTTTTATTTTTATTTTCTTCTCTTGATTGTATAACAAGTGACGTGTTTTTACTTTCCCGATGAGAAGCTGTGAAGCAATTTCCTAATCTAACTATCTATGAGAGGAGAATACGTGTGGCACATGGGAGAAGGGCTAAAACACATCAGATACGACACCGTTTGGAACATATGAGTTGGAGACCTAATTGAGGGGGGAAAAAGCCACGAACTTGAGAGATTGTGTATGTTTGGTTTCGAGGGGAGGGAGTAAATTATCTTTTTATATGGGAAACCCAAAATTTACCCTCTTATTTAAGGGGGAGGGAGAGGTGTTTCAGTTCAGCATCTTCCACGGGAGGACAAGAAGACTATGGAGGTGATTGAATCGAGGACTAGAGGCTCCGTTGTTGTTGCTGCTTCTTCTAGCAAACTCGACGGATCTGTAAGAAGATTGAACCAGAGGAGCTTGACACCATTTCTGATTGAGAGGAACCGGAGACAAGTTTGGAGCAAGGAGAAGAGAAGGGCTATGAAATGAGCTATTCATTATCATCTCAACCAACAAGGAGTCAAAGGAGAGAAGAGCGACATTGATCGCTGAATAGTTCTTCATCTTGGGTTGTTTTTCATGTCTTTATTTAACTTCCTTTGATTTCCATCATGTTGTTGAATCTGCATGTTGTTGAGATGATTTTGGTGTTAATTATGAGGAGCTGGTTAGTTTGCATTAGGATTATTTCAAACCATTGCAAAAGGATTGAGGCTTACTCTTTTTTTAGTTGTTAATGACAATTATGTTTTAATTTTATTTTGAGCTTAATGATTCTCTATGACTGGCCACCACTTAAATTGATTTATTCAATTAAATTAAACTTGAGAAAGTTGATTTAGTTATAGAACATAGATAAAATTATATTAGACTTGAAGGTTAGAGATTAAATGGATAGTTTGTTTTCAAGATAGAGATATAGTTACTAACCTAGTATTGTTAAATTAAAGTTTGATGTTTAATGAATATTTTCTCTTAATTATAGTAAGAGATTGTATATGTTAATTGAGGATATAAATTTGGTTTTGATTTGAAAAGGCTTAATCAAATGCTTTTAAACCTTAGACTAACATGTGATGTCATTTAATTGCTAATGCAGTGGTAATTATTTAAGTCTCATGAGTTGCAATGGTAAGAAATAAACTTTTGCTCCTCTTATCTTCAAGTAGAGTTTCTAAATAATTATCTTTGTCAATTAATTTTTCATCTTTTGATATAGTTAAATTTGAAAGTATAAAACTCTTCAAATGGTTTTATTCAATCTAATTGATAGCGTAATTGTATTGATTAGATCACTTTTCCTTTAGTTCTCATAAGAACAGTTATTCTTTATACTACTTGTGACCCGTACACTTGCAATAAACTAAATGGCAAATAAGTATAAATAATCATCAATAAAGTTTTGAATTGATTTAGGTCAAAAGAGAATTAATTTTGTTGATGATGATAAATTTATTAATGGCGAATTCATTTTTTATGAATTTGAATTTCATGCCATCTATTTTTCATGTTCTTTTTAAATTAAAATGTTTGTAATATTTAATTGTTTCATAACAAGATGAAACTTTTCTCTTTTTTTTTTTCCGCGTAACAAGAACAAATTTAACCATGCAATGATTAATGGGTTTTCATTATGTGCCGTACAAAGCCATTTTTTATTGATGAAAAAAAAATAGTATATCGATACAAATTCATAAAAATAATACTTATAAATAATCACAGTAAAGTCTTAATTTGGTTCTAGTCAAAGGAAAATTAATGGGAGAATTACACTGTAGTCCCATGAAAGGTAAAATACAAAGAAATGGTCCCGAAAAATTCTGAAATTACTGTCAAGTCCCATGGGATCATTTTGTAATAAATTCAAGTTGGGAAAAGACAAAAACACCCTTAAGAATTGGGCAAAAAACAAAGTGTGAGGAGCTGCTTTCCTCATTCGAAATTGAACCCTAAAGGCAACAACCCTAAAGGAGCTGCTTTGGGCAACGGAAGCTAGCACGGCGTGCGACGGTGTTCGTGGCTTCTCTGGAGTCAGGTTTGACGGCTGTGCGGAGGTTCTATCCTCATTCGAAATTCATTCCTTCTTCAGAAACCAAAATCTAATTGCAGTTTGAATTTCCCAAAAGGAACTCGGATGTGGAGAAGAGGAGCTGACCCAGATGGTTATGTTGCTAATTTTGTGGAAACTGAGCAAATTATGCAGTTCAATGGGTATACAACATCATTTGTTTAGGTAATGCTCTCCTTTTTTATGTGGCGTTATGGCAATCTTATGTTGGGCAGTCGGGCTTGCCGTGCAAGGTTCTGTGATCCTATTCCAGAACATGGCATGCCTGTTGATTTTTAAAAATAATTATAGGAAAATTAGCAGCATGCCGTGTATGTGTAGAGAGAAAGAGTGCGTTTATTGATGAGATGAGGGAAAAAGTAAAAACAAATTAAAATAATGAGAAAGAGGTAAAAATAGAGGACAAGAGACCCTCCTAAACATAGAACAAAACAAAAGAATTAAAAACCCAGATTTTTCAACTCAAAAGAGCTTTCTACCTCTAAATATCCACAAGGAACACTCTTCTAGATAGGCGATTTACTGAATTAAAAGCCTCTTAATGATTTAGATATGAAAACATTACTTTATAATGTCAGGCCTAAATATTTTAAACGCAACTACTTTGAGATGATTGGAAATGACATCACGCTTACTACCTTTGGTAACTTTTATTTCAATAAACTTTTAACCTTTAATTAAAGTTGCAGTTGAACTAGTAGGAATTAGGGTGTTATTTGAATAGACTGTGCTAGGGTAAATTTTTCTGCTCTGCATATTTATTTGAATGTAATGATCGTAATCGTTGAGTTTAAATTGTTTTACTTATATTGTTTAAACAATTTAAATTGTTTAAATTGTTTTACTCACTATATGTATTATAATGATTTTAATTTAATAATATTGGAAATCTAGGGTTGGGAAAAAATTGAGCAATCAGTATGTTTTTTAGGGCAGCAGCTCTTCTGAGTGAGTTAAGTATTCTGCACTCAGATTTGAATCTACTTCAGCGAAGGTAGTACTAAAATAATGAAATGTGGGTAATATTAATTGCAAAGCTTTACTAGTCAGCAAGTTTTTTTTCCAAAATGTCACTCTAGCATCCATGTCATCGTACACGCCATCACTTTCAAGGTCAAAAAGTCAAACTAACGGTCAAAGGGTATTTTTGCACCTATTTTGTAACCACATAGTCACTTTTGCACCTAAAAAAAGCATTTGGTGTTGGGCGCACTTCGAGGACAATCACATGTGTATTTTTGCACCTTAACCCTCTAATAAATCAATCACTAAAAACGTTCATCTGAATATCATTAAAATGTAAAAAGTCACTTTTGGTTATTACGATGCACGTTTGGAGGTGTGATCCCAAATACACCCTTAATAATCCCAAAAATTAATAGATTAGTTTATCAAGCCAAAAGGTTTAGATAGGACACAAATCTCATTTAATTCACATACTCGAAAGTTCATGAAAATTTCAAAAATAGTGAGTAAATAGAGATCTAAAAGAATTGTGGCAAGGAAGCATAACTACTATATGTCTAATATAGTAGCCGTGACAGTATAGTTTCTCGCAAGAATATAATCACACATCGAAGAAAAATCCCACTTCCTTATATTACAATTATTTTAAAAAAAAAATGGCTTCAATTTAATGTTCAAACCAGCCATTAATCCATCCGGCCCAAAAAGAAAAACCTGCCATTAATATATTATTTCCTTTTAACACTGCCGGCCAGCTCCATAACTACCCTTCTATTTTTTATTGTTCAATTTGTTTTGCCAAATTTTATTATTCAATTTGAAACTTATTTCTCTGTTTTAATTCAAGGGTCACATATTTTTTATATATATGTTGGGGTATAACATGAATGAAAAATGAATTCGTTTATAATGATTTAAAATAATTTCAATTTTATACATATTTTATCCTCAAATATGATACATAAATAATCATTTTTGTTTATAAAAATAAAAGATAAACTTAAGGAAGAGAGATAAGTGGTGGGCTTATCTGTGCAAGCTGGAGAAGAGTGGATAACTTGGTTCTCCTCTCCATTTGATGTCTCTTTCATAGGATTAACTTTCCAGGAATCAGATTTAAATATTTAATACTATGTGAAAATATTATTATAATATTAAATATAAAAAAATTTTACAATTATAAAAAATTACAAAATATATTTTCTATTTTTATTATTAGTATTTAATATTATACTAATATTTTTATAGAATAAATCTCAACCATTGAAATTTAATCTAATGGTGGAGAGATATTAATAAGAGAGGAAGTAGAGGGAGTGGTTAGTGGAGATAATATAAAAATAAGATGAATCCGTCATAGTTTGGTGAAAATAATATCATGTAATATTATATAATTAGTAGAATAAAAATAATGGGGTGCATAAAAAAAGAATAAAAATGATGGGATTTAAAATACACTGAAAATATAACAATTAAGCACTCAGATCCCTAAATAATTCTTGGACACAATTATACACTTAATCACAATTAGTGCTTGAAGAGATAAATGCACTTAAAAAAAATGAATTTCGCTGAATAATACAAATAAAAATAAAACTCAAACAGACTGTAAAGTATCCATGACGGTATTATCACAAGAACTACATGTCTAATAAGCAAGATTTTTCGGGTAGAAAATAGCAATAACAAAATTAGAAAGGAAGAAAATAGGAACATGTTGAATGAAACAAAAGAGTAAAAGATTTCTTTGATTTGCGGCCTTACCACTTTTTACTCTTTACGTGTTAAAACTAGGGTTCAGGGACCCGGACCGGACCGGCCGGTCCGGCCCGGAACCCGCCGGACCGGTCACTAGACCGGTCCGGTTCCCGGTCCGGTCCGGGTCCCAAATTAAAAAAAAAAAAATTTAACTTTTTCTTTTAGAAAATCATACTATAAGTCTAAAATTTTCAATTACTCACCGGTTTGGTCCCGGTTTAGCTCCGGTTTGGCCCCGGTTTGACCCACAGACCCTTAACCCAGTACCCCGACCGGTTCAATACCCGGTCCGGGTTTTAATACCTTGATTAAAACTGCGTAGCTCTTTTCACTTTTTTCATTTTGACCAACAAATTAATCTTCATTCATTAAAAGAGGTAAAGTAGTTCACACTTGCCAACACATGTTTTCCAAAGTAAATCATGCCTTGCTATGCCCAAGAGGCTTTAATTCCAGACCCTTCTCAGGAAGGAAAAAAAAGATATGAGGCTAAAAGTTTTTAATTAATTTTTTTTACACTTTTGTCTTATAAATTCTCTTTATTAAATTTTTATAACTCCACTTTTTCAATATTTTTAATTCAACTAAAAAAAAATTTCCTTCCCTCCCCTCCCTCCCACCAAACAGAATTCCACCATCTTTTTTAAATCCTAATAAGGACTTCCATAAGGACCAGTGAACTTTTCCAGCATTCTCAAAGCATTCCACCGTCTTTTTTAGATCTAAAATTGTGTAGTTTCTTATCAATATTAAGTATTAAATATTTGAAAAATTGTAAAAAAATTGAAAAATGCATCATTTTTTCCATAATATATCAAAATGCCACTCATTTTATGTAGAGTCTAAAACAATTAAAAGAAACAAGAATTACCCACTTTTTTCAAACAAGCCCACTTTTTTCAAAGTTTTCCCTTGGAGATAAAAAAAAGAAATGGAGCACTTGATATAGCATTTGCAGTCCTGTGTACAACCGATTTCTAGGGTTATATGTTTATATTGACTGATGATTAGTGAAGTGTTCTGTCAAAACTTTCATTTGTTGCTCATTTATTCTGTTTTATATGATGGCACTTTTGACTTAGAATTATAAAGCATGTCCTGAAATGTGTTGATGTATCTCCCTGCTTTTCTGATGTAGCTTTCGGTAATGCTTTGTCTCTTTAGTAGTGTTATAAACAGTATTGAATTGTTTGTTTGAGGAAAGGACAAAACAATATATTAATAAAAACATGCAGTCCTACATATTTTGAAAGGAAATAGAACTAAAATGCAGATGGTTACGTCTAGTTACTGAATTTAAATTAGTACAATATATTTGGTAAGAAATGAAGTCCTTTAGTAAATAAATTCTGAATATCTTGGATCACCACATTGATTGTTTCCTCTTGAAAGGCAATTTTGTTGATAAAGGATATATCTATGCACCAGTTCTGAAGTTCCTGTTTCTCTAAAGGGTAGAAGGAACCATGGGTCCTAATCCATAATAGAGCATCCCTTAGATGGTGATAATAGAAGTCTGCAAACTGAGTACGATTCCAGAAAAATGGTGAATGGTATGCCCTCCATAGACCATAATAGAGCAAGGATTTTTCCCATCAAAAGGCTCGCAGAGAGTATCACATTTTGAGATGCATTACTGATTTGGAAAAATTATAAGTAAATGATGTCATATCAAGAATCTCCTTGATAATTTTCGTTGGATGAATTAATTGTCAAAGAAGAGGAGAAGGCGTGCCTTTTCTATGTAACCTATGGTCTTTGATATAAAACCTTTTGTCTAGAGTATTGGTTTCTTATCCTAATTATCTTTTATTTTGATTTCTCAACTAAACAACCTCATCAATATTGAGCTTGGTCATCGAGGGTAATTTTAATTTTTTTTAAAAAAAAAACATTAATGCCTAATTTTTACGGAATGCTTTAATTTACCATATAAAATTTTTATTAACTAATTTAATGTTTGCCTCGTATCTAATACCAGACAAACAGTTATGCCCCATCATTCGATTGAACGAAAAGGGTATACACTAAAAATATAATCATGTATATCTTTATATGAAGATTCTTGTTTATAATTGTGTAAAAAAGACTAAATGTGATACATAATTAATTTACGTAGGTACAAACCTAGAATCATTAATTAATCATAATTTTTTGCATTTTGTAAGAGGCATTTGAATGTCTACATAAAGATTACACTGACCATCTTCTTCTTCACTGCTATTGATGAATTGAGAATTACTTGAGTTTTCACATGTTGCTTCTATTGGAAGCACATCATTAAGACTATGGTAGTCGTCTGAATCATTATTGCTGGTGCTAAATCCTTCACCCCTTGTTCTTCGCCATGCTTCAACATCTTCTTTACACAGTACATGCCACCCACACTTCCTTATTTCAAACTTCTCTTCCCTATCAAAGTTGAAGATTGAAAAACTAAATTGAAGTCTTTTCTTATCGACGCATGGAAAAAAGAATAAAAAAAGTTCGTTATGATCATAATGGTGTTCATGAATTAGGTGGCCATACTCCTGTGGGATTTCATCTCCAGCATTTCTACAAATCCAATGAACAGCAACACATATCTGTTACTTATAAGAACCATAATGACCTTCTTCTATAACTAAGCATACAGCTATTCCCAACCATTTACTTGAATGGTGATGCTCCTGTATGTCCGTTATAAACAATGTAATGGAAACCGGTCCGGTTCCACGTCCGGGTTCACTTTTAAAAAAAAATTTTAATTTTTCCTTTAGAATTTCATACTATAAGTCTAAAATTTTCAATTTCTCACCGGTTTGGTCCCGGTTTGTTCCCGATTTGACCCACTGACCCTTAACCCAGTACCCCGACCGGTTCAATGCCCGATCCGGGTTTTAATACCTTGGTTATAAATGACGCATTTGGCTGACGCCAAGCATCATCACAAAAGCAATTTTGATTGTGAAACCATGATGGCATCTCAGTTTAGTTACTATAAACTATGCTTCGTTTTATGTTTTGTATTTTATTTAAATTTTAACATGTTAATTTTGTTAATAGTAAATCATTTTTGTGTTATTTATTAACGATTTTATTTGATTTTTATTAAACTAGCTTAATAATATAATTACATATTAAGTAATTATAAAAAATAATGCTAATATCAATTACATAAAAGATCCAAATAAATCAAAACATATTTTTTTGTTTTTAATTTAAAAAATTGTTTTAAGAAACACTTATATAAATATTTTTTTTTCAAAACTTATTTTTGAAAACAATTACTTCCAAATAAGTTTATTTTTTCAAAAATTGTTTTTAAAAACAATTATCCAAACAAGTTTTTTTTTTGTTTTTTGTTTTTTATTTTCAAAACTTGTTTTCAATATGGGAATAAAAAATAGAGAATAGAATCAAAACCTTTATGTGGGATTTCAGCCCATTCTTGATAATGAAGATTATTTTTAAAATTAGTTAAATATAAAAAATCAAATAATTTACGAGATTAATAATACAATTTTTCCAACAACAAATCTTGTCATGAAGACTTCTTTTTGAATATACCTATGGCTTCAAACCTTCGTTATTATTACATGAATCTTCAAAAAATAAAACAAAATAAAATAAAAAACAGAGAGAATCAACGTACAATTTGTATGGCGTGTAATAATATTGAATCAGTATTATATAATATATATGTAATAAAAGAACCAAAATATATAAATCCAACAAGGAAAAATTAAAGAAGCATCAATTTTGGTAAAAATTAAAAAAGGCTAACACACAAACGTAGCCGGGAGAACTTCTTCCAATTTTTTGCATTTTGTTAGAGATGATTAATTATGCTGCCAATGTCAATATTGCTGGCTCTGTATATGTATGAAAAGAAGCATGAGTTGAGATATCTATCCAACTAGGAAAAGATTATATGATGAAAAGCAAAAGTTTAAAAAGATGAATAACGTTTATGTATGTACGAACCTTAAATCATTAATTTATCATAATTTTCTGCGTTTTGTCAGAGGCATTTGGATATCTACAGCAACATTAGACTGTCCATCTTCTTTTTCACTGCCATTAATGGATTGAGAATTGCTTAAGCTGTCACTTGTTGCTTCTGTTGCTCCCAATTCATCATGATTATGGTAGTTGTCTGAATCATTGTTGTTGCTGCTACATCCTTCACCCCTTGTTCTTCGCCATGCTTCGATATCTTCTTTACACAATACACGCCACCCACACTTCTTTATTTCAAAATGTGCTTCCGTTCCTCTTTTGTGGACGTGAAAACTAATTTGACGTCCTTTCTTGTCGACACATGGGAAAAAGAATAAAAAAAGTTGGTTACGATCATTATGGTATTTATCAATCAAGTAGCCAAAATATGAATCTAGGATTTCATCTCCAACATTTCTACAAATCCAGGACACACAACTTTGATGATCATCATAAGAAGCAGATGCACCATAATGACCTTCTATAACTAAGCATACAGCTATTCCGAACTGTTTCCTTGAAAGGTGATGATCTTGTATGTCCGTTATAAATGACACATTTGGCTGACGATGCCAAGCATCATCACAAAAGCAATTTTGATTGTGAAACCATGATGGCACTTCACTTCCTCCAATATCCATATAAAACGGATATCTTGAACTAAAGCACTCCTGCAACAAATATTAGTATGTTGAAGTATAATGACTATAGTATGTAAGAAACAACCATATAAGAAAACCTCCAGGAATATTCAAAATGTTACACACTCATTTTAATTCATGCCATTTTGAAGAGAACTCTCATACAAAAGTTAGAGAAGTATAATGATTCAAATGTGTATGTAACAAATATCCTTAATTATAATTAAACAAATCAAACAAACCTGATATTCAAATCCTTCGAAGATCTTCCACAGCTGTTCGGAATCCAATCTATATTTCATTGAAGGACAATCAATTGCCCGTACAGTGCCTACATTTGATGGAAGTCGTGGAATGGACTGAAGCCTTGGGCAATGACTGAACTGAAGAATCCAAAGCTTCAAAAGATTTGAGATGAAGGCAACAGGCAGGTTAACAAAATTGTTTCCACTTAGATCAAGCTCCCGCAATGATGATAAAGCATCCATATCATTTGGAAGAGACTCATCAGAGAGATTGCAATAACTTAGATTTAAGTTCTCCAAATTTGATAAACCTATTAAAGAACGGGGTAGCAATAACCCAGTGGATATTGAAGGCCTTGTAAACCTAAAGAATCTGCTCAAAAAAGAAGAGAAATTTAGGGAGGATGATTGTGCTTGCCCACTGCATCCACTAAAAGATAGAGATCTTAAATTCTTCAAATGAACTATTGATGAAGGCACTTCCTTTATAGTAGTTCCACTAGCATCAAGCTCCTCCAAAGCTACATGTTCATTCAGATTCTCTGGTAGTCTTGAGAGTTTTGGGCAACCAGAAATATTGAGAATTTTAATAGACTTTATACATTGAATCACATTCGGAAGGCATACCAGATATTTGCAATTCCTTAGATTTAAAACGACAAGCTGACACAAATTGTCAAGTGATTGTGGCAGTTTTGTGATACCAGTCTCCTCTACATCAAGTTTGGATAGACAGTTCATACTTTTCCCAAATTCTGGAAGTCGTCTAATTTGTAAGCAACCTGAGAGTATAAGAATCTCTAGGCATTTCATCTCAAACTTACTTGGAAGAGTTTTGATACTCTTACAACCCTTCAAATTGACCATGACAAGGTTCTGATGGTGCCCAAGAGATGGATGTACTTCAACAAGGTTTATACAACCTTTAAGAATGAGATTTTGAAGATCAGGAATTTTATCAAAATTTGGTGTCTTGATTAGATCTCTTGAATAGCTTAAATCCATAAATTTAAGCCTTCCAAAAACCTGAATGACAACACACGTTAAACAAATTAAAAAAATATATATCATACTAAAAAAGGTGCATTAAATTATAGATAATTATTTTATTGGAAAGACCATAATTACCTGTGATCCTTGCCGTAGTTGTTTTAAACAGCATCCGTGCCATTGTAGGACTTTTAATGCACTTGAAAAGCATTCAAGTTCACAAGGAAAATTCAAAGAAGAAAGGGGATTCGGTGAAGAACTTGTTATGATAAGTAATTTAAGATTACTCATCTTTAAGAAGGCTTGAGGGTGCCATCGTGACACACAATGATGGTCTAATCTTAATACTATGCCTCGTATTGCTTCTGTCCCCTGTATATGAAACAATAAGTCAATCTAATAACATATAAAAAACATGAAAAACGTACTAAATATTAATAAAGAGTGCAAGACCACGAAAAATTACAAGTATTACCGTATTTCTTCCTAGTACATAGTCAGCGTCTTCCAAGGACCATATCCTACTACGCTTGCCAACATCATTGGGTGATTCCTGGATAACAATATTCTTCCCCATTTCTTGAAGTATGTCATGCACCCACAAAATCCGTTCATCATCAATTACCAATGATTTATCAATAAGAACTTTTATTCCAACTATTGGGTGAAGATCCAGATTTTTTAACATTTGTATGACATAATCTTTCTGTTTCCCATTAAAAAAACAAGCAATATCCAAAAAAATGGTCTTCTCATCATCATCTAATCCATGAAAACTCACTTGAAGTATTTTCAAGACATCATTCGGAAGAACTTTCCTGAACTTAGCTATTGCATCTTTCCATTCTAATATACTTCTTCCACAAAGAAATGAACCTAACACTTTGAGCACCAGAGGAAGCCCTTTAGCATATTGAATCATAGTTGTAGAAAGCTCCATGAAATCTTTGTTTGGCTTATTTCCTTTAAAAGCATTTTGATGGAAAAGTTCAAGAGACTCATCATCACTCAAGAATTTCATGTCATATTGAGCAGATACATCATATGATGATAACACATGTTTATCTCTGGTTGTTACTAATATTATGCTCCCTTCACCAAACCATCCTTGTTTCCTAGCCAAGTTCTCAAGTTGGCTTATTTCACTCACATCATCGAGGACAAGTAGAACTTTTCTATTGCATGACATGTTTTTTATCAACTTCCTTCCTTCATAACAGTCACTCACATCGATGCTTCTTTTATGCAGAGAAGAAAGAAGTTTTCTTTGCAAGGAAATCAAACCATCTGTTTTAGATACTTCTCTAACATTATGAAGAAAGCAATGACCATCAAAGTTTTTGTGCATTCTCTCGTAAAAAGCTCTAGCAAGTGTAGTTTTACCTAAGCCTCCTGTGCCCCATATTCCTACAAATTGAACTCCACCCATTCCATTTGCTATGAATGAATCTAATTCTGCTAGTTTTGATTCAGTTCCAACTAATATCTCTGAGTCAAATGGAAGTTCATCATATAATTTTGACCACACTTCTTCTACCACAGTTTCAATGAGTTTTGCTTCATGCCTGTGAATGAAAGCAAAATAGTACCATTAACATATAAAAAAAAGTTTATATTTTGATCCATTTAAATAATTTTTTTGAAGAGAAAAAATGTTAAAATAACAGTAAACATTTTGCTAGAAATTGTTGGTTTAAAAAAAGTCATGATAATATCTTTTTATATAACTAATATCTATTTAAAAAAGATATTAGTTATATCTTTAATAAAAATATTATATATTATATATTAAACTAATAACAATATGATTTCGGGACGAGACAAAAAGTTGGAACGGAACAAAGCCCGGCCCGTCCCGTCCCATTTTTTTTCCATCTCAAATTTTTTCAAGATGGGACCGTCCCTTCCCAAAATTATCAGGATCGGAACGAGACAGTCGAGACAGGACAGAAGTGAACACCCCTAACAAAAAGTACTAACACTCTGCAAATTTTCCATAAATAGAGTATTTTATGTCTTTTTAACCTATACAATTTTCAAGGGTTCTTTTCCCCAATTTCTCCTACTAAAATTAAGAAAAAACCTTGATGGAGTTTAGTGTTTATTGAATTTGAATATCCACTAGTGATGATAATTACTAAGAGAAGTGGAAATTACCAATTTTTAGAGTCCCAACCAGCTATAGTAGCAACTTTTTCCAAAGCATTCCTCCATCCTTGCGCCTTCATTTTGTCTTTTTCTTCATGCCTTTCGAATGCTTCTTCAAAACATTCCTTTTGTTTCTTAACATCAGACGGATCTACATCGTAAAAGATTGGAAATACTTGAAGACTTGACTCTTCCTTTAAATGGATTATCTTTTGAAGCTCGTCCAAACACCAGGTTGAAGAAGCGTAATTTGGGGAGAGCACAACAATTGCAGAACGAGATTCTTCAATTGCTTGAAGCAAACTTGGTTTAATAAAATGTCCCCTCTCAAGTTCTTCATCATCCCTAAAAGCTATGATTCCGTTGCGTTGCAAAGCACAATACAAATGATCTGTAAAACCTTTACGAGTGTCTTCTCCTCGGAAACTTAAGAAGACGTCATACTTCCATCTCCTAGCTGAACCAGAAGACCCTAAAGGGTACGCTGCTTCGTGAGCATTAAGTGCCATTGCAATAATTTGGAAGCTGAACCATGACAATTACAAATACATCATTCATCATCTAGATATATAATATGAAGGCGAAATAAATTCCCTCCACAGCCCTTTATATAAATTCTTTAATTTATAAGAACATGACTTTACTAAAAACACATCTCTTCATTTTAAAAATATCCAACAATGATGGCATTTCAAATAAAAAGGATTCAGATGGGACGTAATGCATTTTGCTTAGGAGAGAAGGACATGAAGAATATAGAGGCGTCAGTAGTGACTTAGACCCAAACTTCTGGCTCTAATAGGATTGACAACAAAGCAATTTTGAAAACAGCAAACTAAACCAACCATAAGATTTTGAATTTCGATACTTCTTTCCTCTAATTAGCGCTATTTGAAATTTAGGGTAGCTTCTGCTGTCAGTAATAATGATAGGCAGAAGAATTAACAAAAGCAGGAACCAATTAACTCTTGAAGCTTTTTGGCCAAATAAATGAGCTTCATTTATTTACTAATTGATGATTTATTTCTAATAAATTAATTATTTATATTTATATTGATATGCCAACAATGAAATTTATGGCAAGTATTAACATAAAACTGCAAATATCAGTCTATATATCTTAATGCCGTGAACAAAGAGAAAAATCCCAGAAGAAAATATTTTCTATTCTACATCAGTTCATTATTAAAGCGAAATTTTACAGATCTAAAGCAGTCAAATATTTCATCCAATAAATCTAGAAAGGAAGAAAGTTGGATTTCAACCTGGAGGATGAAATAATATCGGAAGATTTGTTGGATTTCAACCTGATAAGATGAAGTCGCCACAAATTTCGTAGAAACAAAAATGGAGAAACGTTGAGAAGTAAAATGGTGGGAGCGAGCTCAAGTCTTCCCTCCTGTTTAGCCTTTTCTCTTTCCAAAGACTTTAGCCTTCACATTTCAGGCCGGGTTATGGACTACAGTGTGTGTCTGAAAAGTGAAAAATTACAGGATATTACATTTTTTTTTTTTTTACTTTTCTGACACACACATACAATGTAATTACTGTATATTACTAGAGGTAACACACACACATATATTGTAATAATTGCATATTACTATAGGTATATTTTTTGTGTTTAAACTAGGTTCAATTTTACGTTTTAGAGCTATATCCTTATATTATAATTATTTTTTTAAAGAATATACATAACTATTAAATCGTTTTCGGATATTTTTCTTTATCGTACCTCTCCATGATCGGGCTTGAAGACGGAAGAAAGTGAACCAAATTTTGTGTACGAGTTTCAAAGCAAAACCTTGAAATAGGTCTATACATCAAGTTTTTAAAAAAAAAAAAAAATGGGAATCACAAAATGCTCGAAGATCAATATATATTCCCGGAAAGTCTTGTGTTCCGAAACTGTAAATAATCCATTTCACTGAAGAAAACAAGATATAATAGAAAAATCAACACAGGGTATATATTCCTTCTCATTCAGAGTCTTATGGTTCTCTAACTGCAGGATTCATTCGCTCTTCAAGCATAAACTAAATGGAAGCTAACTCTGTGTATATATTCTTTTTCATTGACATTTGATGTTTAATTCAAAGCGAAATTTCACAGATCTAGACAGTTATTTCAATGAATAAATCTGGAAAGGAGAAAGGAAGGAAAGTAGAAACCTGGAGGATGAAATAATATCGGAAGACTTGTTCGATTTCAACCTGATGAGATGAAATCCAGCAGGCTGCTGCAGATTCTATAGAAAGAAAAGAAAATGGTCAAGTCTTCTCTGTTTTTAAAAAAAGAAAGAAGTTGTTTTTATTTTATTTTATTTTATTATCTATCTTTTTTTTTTTATTTTCTTCTATGGATTGTAGGTGACGTGTTTTCACTTTCTAGATGAGAAGCTGCGAAGCAATTTCCTAACCTTAGAGAGGAGAATACGTGTGGCAAATGGGAGAAGGGTTAAAAGCCTAAAACCCATCAGATGCGACACCGTTTGGAACATATGAGTGGAAGACCTAATTGAGGGGGGGAAAAGCCACGAACTTGAGAGTTTTGGGGGCGGCTAAAACACTGTTCATCCTTCTTCTTCACGGGTGTGAGAAAAACACAGAGAGTAAGGTGCAGGGGGGGAGAGGGGCGTTTTAGTTCAACATCTTCTACGGGAGGACGAGAGGACTGTGGAGGATATTGAATCGAGGACCAGAGGCTCCGTCGTTGTTGCTGCTTCTTCTTCTAGCAAGCTCGACGAATCTGTAAGGAGATTGAACCAGAGGAGCTTGACGCCATTTCTAACGGAGAGGAATCGGAGACAAGTCTGGAGCAAGGAGAAGAGAAGGGCTATGAGCTGAACTCTTCAGTATCATCTCAGCCAACAAGGAGTCAAAGGAGAGAAGAGCGACATTAATCGCTGAATGGTTCTTCATCTTGGTTGTTTTTCATATCTTTATTTAACTTCCCCTGATTTCCATCGTGCTGTTGTGTTGATGAGATGATTTTGGTGTTAATAAATTGAAATTTGGTGTATGAAAAGATAATAATGATGATGCTATTATTTATTTTTTTATGGGAGCATTTATAAGTAAATAAGGGATTTACATTATAAATAAAGACATTCACAAAACTAATAAATATTCAAAATAAACGAGGAAGTTGGCATTCACAAAACTAATAAACATTCAAAATAAATGAGGAAGTTAAGTTAATCAAATCATTTTAACCATTTATAAGATAAATAAGAAAATTTATAAAATAAATAAGGCATTCACAATATAAATAAAGAGATTCAAAAAAATACATGGAGTCAAAAGTGTTTTAACTATTCACAAGATAAATAAGAGAACTCACAAGATAAACAAAGGCATTCATAAGATAGAGAAATGAATTTAAAAATAAATTAAGGGCATCATTATCTTTTAACCACAAAACTTAATTTCATTTTGATTCAAGAGGATGTAGTAAAGTGTTAAATTTTTTTGTGGTTGACTAAAATAAACTGCTTCCATGGGTGTTGATTAAAATTTTTCCTACAGTTTTCTAAAGGAAAATCTTATATAAAGATGACTGAATTACTCAAATTTTAATTTGAATACGGAACTTAAAAAATTATATATCAAGATATACATCATAATTATGAATTTATAATTTGGGTCAAAATACCTTCTTATTCCTTAATTATTAAAAATAGCAAAATTAAAACTCAAGTAAATTATCATCACAATCAAATAATGGCAAAAACAACACATCATTTAAATTAATTTTCTTTTGACTAGAACCAAATTAAGACTTTATTATATTGTGATTATTTATAAATATGTTTTTTGTTATAAAACAATTAAATATTGCAAACATTTTAATTTAAAAAGAACAATAAAAATAGATGGCGTGAAATTCAAATTCATAAAAAAATGAATTCGCCATTCCTAAATTTATCATCAACAAAATTAATTCTTTTTTTATCTAAATTGATGGCTCCTCATTTTTAATAAAATTTGAGATATATTTTGATATATTTTGGAAGTCATTAATGTTAAAATAAAGGGTCTTATTGGAAATTCTAATAAGATATAATTTGGGATTTTATTTTAAATATTATAATTTTAATATAAAATAAAAATAATTTAACATCGGATGATGACTATAATAATTCACTGTTTTGAAATTTAAAAAAAAGAAGAAGAAGTTGCTCTTATTTTATTATCTTATCTTTTATTTTTATTTTCTTCTCTTGATTGTATAACAAGTGACGTGTTTTTACTTTCCGGATGAGAAGCTGTGAAGCAATTTCCTAATCTAACTATCTATGAGAGGAGAATACGTGTGGCACATGGGAGAAGGGCTAAAACACATCAGATACGACACCGTTTGGAACATATGAGTGGGAGACCTAGGGTCTGTTTGGCGCAGCGGTGGGTAGCCCCCACCACACGGTAAGGGAAAAAAAATCACAGTGGCAGTTTTTATCTTGTTTGGCACAGCGTTGATTTTCCCTATACTTTTGACTTCACCGTGGCTTTTTTTTGAAGCTAATCAAAGGAGCTTTTCCACTGCACTTCCCAGTCTCTCTCTTCCATCTGCTCTGTTTCACTGTTCCGTTCGCTGGTTCGCGTCCAAAGGAAGAAGATGATGTTTCGGTCAAATTAGATTTGACCAGGGACTTCTGTGCAAACTTCAAAAGTTTTTAAGAAGTGATTAAAGTGAAAATTGTTGAAATATTATTAGGGTTAAACTGTAATTTATGAAAAATTTGGGTAGTTTTCTGTGATTTCCCCTATCCCTTTTCTTCATTCACTTGTAATTTTTATAAATTATGGGGTACTTTTCTATAATTTTCTCTAGTCCTCAAATTAGTGCTTAATCATATAATAATTTCCCAAAAAATATATTAATATGACTTATTGTATTTTATCAAATTTTAATTTTAATTTAATTTTTCACTTCAGTTATCACAATATATACAAATAATATATATATGATCCATGCCCTTTTTAGTTATTTTGCATCTAAACGAGCTTTTCAAACTCTAATCCAAACAGGTTCAAGGTTAGAAAAAAAAGTCACTTCTGCCACCGCTAATCCAAACATAAATCACATTTATATTTTCACTTTTTTTCCTACCTTATTTTTCCAAAAGTCAAATGATAAAAAAAGCCACTTCTCCACCGCTAATCCAAACGGGCCCCTAATTGAGGGGGGGAGCCACAAACTTGAGAGATTGTGTGTGTTTGGTTCGAGGGGAGGGAGTAGATTATCTTTTTATATGGGAAACCCAAAATTTACCCTCTTATTAAAGGGGGAGGGAGAGGTGTTTCAGTTCAGCATCTTCCACGGGAGGACAAGAAGACTATGGAGGTGATTGAATCGAGGATTAGAGGCTCCGTTGTTGTTGCTGCTTCTTCTAGCAAACTCAACGGATCTGTAAGGAGATTGAACCAGAGGAGCTTGACACCATTTCTAACTGAGAGGAATCGGAGACAAGTTTGGAGCAAGGAGAAGAGAAGGGCTATGAAATGAGCTATTCATTATCATCTCAACCAACAAGGAGTCAAAGGAGAGAAGAGCGACATTAATCGCTGAATAGTCCTTCATCTTGGGTTGTTTTTCATGTCTTTATTTAACTTCCTTTGATTTCGATCATGTTGTTGAATCTGCATGTTGCCGAGATGATTTTGGCGTTAATTATGAGGAGCTGGTTAGTTTGCATTAGGATTATTTCAAACCATTGCAAAAAGATTGAGGCTTACTCTTTTTTTAGTTGTTAATGACAATTATGTTTTAATTTTATCTTGATCTTAATGATTCTCTATGACCGGCCACCACTTAAATTGATTTATTCAATTAAATTAAACTTGAGAAAATTTATTTAGTTGTAGAACATAGATAAAATTATGTTAGACTTGAATGTTAGAGATTAAATGGATAGTTTGTTTGCAAGATAGAGATATAGTTACTAACCTAATATTGTTAAATTAAATATTGATGTTTAATGAATATTTTTTCTTAATTATAGCAAGAGATTGTGTATGTTAATTGAGGATATAAATTTGGTTTTGATTTGAAAAAGCTTAATCAAATGCTTTTCAACCTTAAACTAACATGTGATGTCATTTAATTGCTAATGCAGTGGTAATTATTTAAGTCTCATGAGTTGCAATGGTAAAAAATAAACTTTTGCTCCTCTTATCTTCAAGTAGAGTTTCTAAATAATTATCTTTGTCAATTAATTTTTCATCTTTTGATATAGTTAAATTTGAAATTATAAAACTCTTCAAATGGTTTTACTCAATCTAATTGATAGCGTAATTGTATTGATTAGCTCACTTTTCCTTTAGTTCTCATAAGAATAGTAATTCTTTGTACTACTTGTGACCCGTACACTTGCAATAAACTAAATGGCAAATAAGCATAAATAATAAGTATAAATAATCATCAATAAAGTTTTGAATTGATTCAGGTCAAAAGAGAATTAATTTTGTTGATGATGATAAATTTATTAATGGCGAATTCATTTTTTATGAATTTGAATTTCATGCCATCTATTTTTCTTGTTCTTTTTAAATTAAAATGTTTGCAATATTTAATTGTTTTATAACAAGATGAAACTTTTCTCTCTTTTTTTCCGCGTAACAAGAACAAATTTAACCATGCAATGATTAATGGGTTTTCATTATGTGCCGTACAAAGCCATTTTTTATTGATGAAAAAAAACTAGTATATCGATACAAATTCATAAAAATAATACATATAAATAATCACAGTAAAGTCTTAATTTGGTTCTAGTCAAAGGAAAATTAATTTAAATGATGAGTTGCTTTTGCCATCATTTGATTGTGGTGATAATATACTTGAGTTTCAATTTTGCTATTTGTAATAATTAAGGGATAAGAAGGTCATTTGACCTAAATTTTAAATCCTTAATCATAACACATAACTTGATGTATAATTTTTTAAGTTCAGTGGTCTAAATTAGAATTTAAGTAACTCAACCGTTTTTATATGTGATTTTCCCTTTTGCTAATATCTTTCAATATTTACTAAAATCTTATCAACTGTTTAACTATGTAATTGACAATAATTTTTAATTATTAAGTGATAAAATCTACAAGTAATATATATATATATATATAAAGAAAGCCCTTATATTAGACAAATTGAACAATAAATTAATTATTTCATTATATTATGATAGATTTTGATCACAATAGATTAATCAATCCGGAAAATATAACTTGTTTTTTTAACATCTCAACTTCCTAAAACAAAGTGATATCTTGACATAATATAGCATAATATGATGCATTCATTATTTTCTTTTACAATTTTTTAAAAGATAAAAAACTCTTTAAAATTGTTTAGTTCAAATTTATTTTTAAAATATCCTAAAAATTCAAAACTAAATCATTTAATACCTATATATAAGAATTCAAAATGTTACTCTTTTTTATATGGAAGCAAAAGATCAAAAAAGGAAAAAAGAAATGAAAAGACAAGAAAAGTTGGGACCCTATAAAACGCATTAGAGAGTCATATTGAAGGCCCCAAACCCAAGCGAAAGCCCAACCCTATCCTAGAAAAACCTAAACTTTTTAGGTGGAAGAGGTTTCTGACTTGTAGGACTCATAATAGTACGTCCTTTCAAAGTTTGATTCCAAAAAACTAAACCTATTAGATAAAAGACGTTCTTAAACTTACTAATCATACTTCGACAGTCCCACGGCTCTTGTCTTACCGCAAGGTTCATTCACTTTTCACACATAAATTAAATGGGAGCCGAATATGTATTTTGTTCGTTGATGTTTGATGTTTAGTTCAATTATAAATTTATTTTCTAAAACACTCTAATTATCTCTTTTTTTTATTATTGTTAAGAGAACATCAATAAGATAAATTAAGAAAAATTTAATAAATATGATAGATAGTTTTTATATTTAAGATTAATAATAACTCTCCAAATAGATTCTATATTATGGACCTGAAGGAGTAAATAACTTATAGATTGTTCTAGGAATATGTATGTGTACTTGTTAAATATTTCATTGACTTTGTTATTTTTTTAACAGAAAAGTCAATTTTATTAATATTCAAAAAAGCAATTACACTCACTAATTCATCAAAAAGTAAAGCAAAAAAGACAACCTATACATATCCACTATAAAAAAAAGTAAACACTACCGACAAACAAAACTCTATCAAGACTACAACATATATCAGCAACCTAATGTATCAGCCAATACCTCCTCTATCTGGTCCTTCATTTGCATCAGTCCGAGCTTCCCTTCTGCTACCAACTGCATCAGCCAAAATTATCTCACTTAAGAGGGTTGGTGCTGTCACCAGCCACCCATTGGGCTCTACCCCTCTTCGACTAGCAGCTGCCAGAAAATCTGCAACACTGTTACCTTGGCAAGCTACCAAGGAAAAAGTAACATTTGGCCTTTCATCAATTAACAACAGAACTTCAGCTACTACATCTGCACTTTGCCACTCTACTTTATTTGCATCTTTGGCTTTAACTAATCTGTATAGTTCTTCACAGTCAACCTCAATACAGATTCCTTGTTCACTAAAATGATCACTAGCCAAAATTGCTTCCTTCAGGGCTAAACATTCAGCTTGAAAAGCAGTACAAGCTTTAACATTCCTCCCCAATCCTCCTAAGAAAATCCCATTGCTATCTCTGTAAACCACCCCAATTCCTGCAGAACCATTACTCTTCAAGAAAGCCCTATCCGCATTAATCTTGACTTTGCCTAACTCAAGCACTTCCCACCCTATCCTCCTTACACTCCCCTTCTTCTCAGATCCATTCCCTTTACTAGCATCCAAATCTCTTGCTCTCCAAACTTCTGTCACTAGCATTGAAGCCACTGCTATAACCTTCCCAGCATCAACATTAATTGATTTAAACACCCAATCACATCTCCCGTTCCAGATGCCCCAACATATGGCAGCCACTAGAGCTTTACCCTCCTCATCAATACCTTTATTCAGCAAAATCTCTTCGCACCATTTTATAATGTTCCTTGTCTAATCATTGCAACATATCAGGGCTACAGAACTGCCAAACCAACATCTACTAGCCCAAGGGCAATTTAGAATCATGTGTTCAACTGTTTCTACTCCACTGCCACAAATCGAACAAGTATCATCCTGTGTGCATTTCCTTTTTTTTTCAGGGCTTTTCTAGTTGCCAGGGCCCCATTAAGCATTCTCCAAAGAAAATGCTTAATTTTAGGATAGACATGCAACTTCCATATACACTGCCAAAGCTGACTTGGTGTCTGATGCGATGGACCGGGATCCAAAATTAAACAAGATTCATCCTCCTCCTTGGCTACAAGATAACCAGACTTCACAGTGTACTTCCCATCCCTACATTTTAACCATATTGCTTCATCGTTCCTTCCTACCTCTCCAATGTTAATCTGCAAGATTTTGAACTTTTCCTCTTCAGAGATCTTATCTAATATTCCACTCAAATCCCACCTTCCTTCCTTAATAAGCCCACTGACTGACATGCTTTTTTCCTGATCATTTACAGGAATATAAGCCAATTTCTCATCTTTTAAACCTGGAACCCATTTATCATGCCAGATTTTGATATCATTCCCATTACCCAATTTCCAGAATAACTCCTTCTTCATCAGTTCTCTGCCCTCTAAAATGCTTGTCCAGCACCAGGTTGCCCTTCCACCTTTCCTTGCTTCCATAAAGCTACTTTGAGGAAAATAAATGCCTTTTAAAATCCTGCACCATAATTCATCTGGATTTTGCAATATTCTCCAAGAAGTTTTGGCTAAGAGAGCTTTGTTGAAAGCTTGGAAGCATCTAAAACCCAAACCACCAACCTTTTTATTGCTAGACAGCACAGTCCATTTCTTCCAATGAATCCTTCTTCCTTCTTTTTCCTTCTGCCCCCACCAGAAGTCAGAGATCAAACCGTCAAATTCCTTACAATTCTTCTGAGGAAACAGAAAACTTGTCATTGGATAAACAGGAATCGAATTAGCTACAGCTTTTATCAAAACTTCCCTCCCAGCAAATGTCAAAAGCTTCTGTTTCCACCCTTGCAACTTTTTGCTGATCTTGCTCTTAACAAAAGCTAAAGCTGCACTCTTAGATCTCCCCCATAATAAAGGAAGACTAAGATATTTCTTTGGTTCCTAAGTTGCCCTTACTCCTAACACCCTTTCAATTTCATCCTTTATCCCCTGAGTAGTATTAGCCAAAAAAAAGATGCAAGATTTGTCTGAGTTCATCTCTTGCCCTGAGGCTGCACTATATACTTAGTATCTTCTTCAATATCATACAATTCTCTCTTTAAGCTCTCATAAAGAACAAAGCATCATCAGTAAAAAAACAATGGGATAAGATAGGACCTCGTCTAGATAACCTAATGCCTTTCAAATCACCATTGCTAATATGATACTTAACCATTAAAGAGAGCACATCAGCTGCAATAATAAAGAGGTAGGGAGAGAGAGGGTCACCTTGCCTAATTCCTCTTTGTGGTATGATCTTTGCAACCTTTTTCCCCGACACTAGCAACTCAAACTCAATAGAAGACACACTCTGTAATATCCCAATTTTTTATTATGGGTTAATCATGATTATTATGGATAATTATCAATTTAATTGGGATTATTATGTATTTTATGACAATATTAATTAATGTCATAATTAGTGGAAATTGGAAATATTGGTGCATGTGTGTGGTATTTAAGATCAAGGGTTGTGATTCCTTGACCGTGGGTCGGAATCCTATGTGTTGTGATGTGATGAGCTCATTGTGGGAATGCATGAGATGTTGACAAGTGGCAATGTGGGAGTGGTTGGATATGATCACATGAGGACAAATGATTACTTTTTGCCTTCCTCCTCTCCATCTCTTTCTCTCTCTCGTGCTCCCTCTCTCATTTCTCTCTTCTCTCTCTAGTCCACCATTGTTGAAGGCAAGGGAAGGAAGAAAGCTTGATTTTTGGGTAATTAAATGATCTCCTTTGCTCAAACTCCATTCACAAATGTTGATCCTTGAGTAATGGGCTTCATTTTGGTGTGTGTAGTTTGGTCATTTGGTTGTGATTTGTGCCACACAAAAATTGATTGTTGGAGAATCAAGAACTCTCTTTGGAGAAGTTGCTAAGGTGAGTGAAACTAACCTATCTATCTAAGTTTCATATCATTTGAAGTAGTTAATAATTCTGGGAATTTTGGCTTGAATCCGAAAATTTGATGCCACTGTTCATTTGGTATGTTTTTGGTATGAGAATGGTGTTTTGGAATGAGTATGTGATAGATAGATTGATTAGAAATTGAAATGTGAAGTTTGGTTAAGATTGGTATCTTATTGGATTTATTGCCCAAAACCCAAAGCATGATAATGGAATAGGATTTTGGTGATTTTGACATTCCCATTGGATTCCTTGAGTGATTTGGTGTGGGAATGAGCTTGGTGATTGATTTTGGATTCATTTGAATCACTTGGGAAAAGTTGGAAAGTTGTCTTGTTAAGCTCTGTTTTTCGCTGTCATCTTACACGAGCGTTTTGAGTGACCAAATGGTATTGGAAAATTCTGAAACTTTCCAGTCTTAAATTTCACATCCCAAGCTTCAAAATGGACATATATTTTGTGTCATTTCGTTGAGTATTCTGTGAGTTATGGTTGTCCAAAGTTTTGGATTGAAACAGAACTCTGTTTTGGAGTAGTGTGTAGTTTTTGGTGATTCTGTATTTGTTTAGTGATTTCCAGTGAAGGGATATATTTTTCCTTGAAAGAGGACTCATATACCTTTCATTTGGATTTGGAATCACCTCGTTTCGATTTTTCTAGAATTAGTTATGGTTTTTCGAAGTGCAGCCCAGAGTCAGGAGATTTCTGGGCCGCGGCCCAAACCTTTCTGGCCTGTTTTGGGCCGCGGCCCACGAGTGGTGGGCCGCAGCCCAAGACCTTCTGACCATGTTTGGGCCGCAGCCCAAGGAATGGTGGGCCGCGGTCCAACCCTGTGTTTTAGCACTTTGTGTTATCGAAAGGGGATCTTTAACCTATTGTTTCCCAACCTTTTAGGGCTTTTATTAGAGGCATTTGGGGCCTCTTAAGAGTCAATTATGATAACCAAAACTAAGTTTTTCAAGTTAATTAAGTCTTGGAATAGAATATAATTCTTCGTCCCTAATGATAAATATAGGATTTGATATTTGCTCGACGCGGGAGAGACCGGTGCCAAGGAATGCCCGGAAGAACTCAGGTAGTGACTCTTCTCTCACATATTGTATGATGTCTTGGCATGCATAACTTGTCGTTGAGCTTGTGAAATGTGTGCCATGGTACATTACGGCGTGAGCACTTCAATGTGAGCCGTATAGGGAGTGACAGTGGTCATCTCTAGGTCGGCCGTTGAACTGCCGTTGTAAATGTACATGGATCTTTGTGAATCCGACCCGTGGGGCGGCGTTTGTGAAACCAGCCGTGGGCTGTGTGTGTGAATCTTGCCTATGTGGCTTGCATTTATGATATGCTTTATATGGATCCCAGCTGTGGTGAATTATACTGTGTTGATTGTTGTGATGCAATACAGCGTGAGCAATTCAGCGTGAGCAATCGTAAGGGATGACATGTGTCATACTAACCATTGCCGCTGTAACTGCCGTTGTAGTTGCTTGTTGTGAATAATGATTGGCTTACATGCATTATTATTGTACATTATATGATTGATTTGTTACTACGGGGATTCTTTAGAATCTCACTCTCC
Source organism: Inga leiocalycina (assembly GCA_963242795.1). Classification (NCBI taxonomy): domain Eukaryota; kingdom Viridiplantae; phylum Streptophyta; class Magnoliopsida; order Fabales; family Fabaceae; genus Inga; species Inga leiocalycina. The sequence continues at coordinate 55,571,335 of OY725326.1, read as the reverse complement.
CAAAATTAAACCTTTTAGACAGGGCTGAAGGATCGAGAGGCAAGCGGGCGACGAAGAGTAGTTAGAGCTCCTGTTTAGGAGTGTATTTTGGAATTAATGGTTATCATTGTAGATTTTGGAATTGTATATCTATTGGATGTTTTTGGGAAACAATTGTGTAAAATGGGATTGGTAGTATAGTTTTGTGTAATCCCCAAGTTAAGGGTATTGAATTGTGGCTTTGTGCCTTTGTAAATCCCTTATCTAATGAATGGAACCCGAGTGAGTCGGGAATTTATTTGCACTCTGATATTTGTAAATGGAATCCACCTGTTCAGGCCAGTATTATTTTGTATTGAGAACTTGAGACCATTGTGAATAAGTTTTGAAAAATGTTTTTGCAAATCCAATTTTTGGGCAATAGATTGTCTTAATAAGTCCCATTTCGAAATATGGTCTCTAAGTACAACTTGATTTTGAGTTTAAGAACTTAATCTCGGCCTCAGGTGGGAAGGGGGTTACACACTCCATAATCCACTCTACCCATTTATCACAGAAACCCATTCTCAACATTAATTCCTTAAAAAAAACTCCAATCAACATGATTGCTTAGGTCAATTTTTAGTGCCATATCACATCTTGTCCCTTCCTTTCTTCTCTTAAGATACTAGAAGGCTTCATTTGTCTCATACAAGATTATTGCAAAAATCATGATTGCAAGGATGAGAAGTTTAATGAGCAAATATATCTCAGAACAGCAAAGGGCCTTTATAGCAGGAAGACTAATTCAGGATAATGTGAATACTGTTGAATGCCGACTACTTCCCTGCATCGCCCGATTGGCTGCGCAAATGGAAAAACAAACACCCTCTCCCTCCCTCCCTCTCTTCCGATTACAATTATCTATTTCCTTCTGACTTGTCATTCTCCCTCAATTACTTTCCATGGACCTAATCATGATAATCAAGATATGGATGAATGAAAGGGTTTGTTCAATCATGACGCAATTAATTACCAAAAATATAAAATATTTTAGTATATTAATAAAAATTGATTATAATCATACATAGAACGTAATTATTTATTTACAAAGAGAATTAATTTTTTTAAAAAAAATATCTGTTCAATAAATTAATATCTCATATAATGATTTCAAAAAGTCATTTGTTATTTATATATTATAATTGATTATTTCATTACTAAATAATTGCTAGCCAATTACTCCTTCTTGTTCAAAATATAAAACGCCTTCAAGAAGATATTCTTTTGGTCTATAATATAACTAACCTAAAGAGTTATTGATTCTCATTTTCAATTTTACCCCAATTTACATATGATATCAAGAAAGGGTTTGACAAATTTGATTAAGGCAAATGTTGAAAAAATTCTTTCAATTAAAGACAAATCTCACTACAAAAAAAACGTGATTTAGTAGCGGTTAAAAATGGGTATTCGTAGCGGTTCTAACCGTTACAAACTAGATTAGTAGCGGTTACGAAAACCGCTACTAAATCGTACGTTGCAAGCGGTTTTGTAGCGGTTCTATAAAACCGCTACTCAATTAAAAATAACCGCTACAATATTTGTAGCGGTTTATAGTAACCGCTACAAAATCAAGAGATATTTGTAGCGGTTATATAACCGCTACAAAGATAAAAAATTTTATTGAGAGTTTTAAAAAAGGATTTTTTCTTTGTAGCGGTTTAAAAACCGCTACAAATATATAAAAATAAAAATTTGTTAAAAATGACATTTTTTATTTGTAGCGGTTAAGAAACCGCTACTAATTTTGAATTTCATGAAATTAGTAGCGGTTTTAAAAACCGCTACTAATTTCATGAAATTCAAAATTAGCGCCAAAAAATTTAAATTTAGTTTTAAAAAGGCGCGTTATTTAGTAGCGGTTTAATAACCGCTAAAAATATTTAAAATTTTTTTAAAAAATATACGTTGATTATTTTCTTTTTTTTCAATATTATATTAAATAGTTTAATTTGTTAATATTTTATCTATTTCAATTAGTTTATTATTTAATAGTTTAACTTATTAATAAATTAAAAAGAAAATTGTAATTGAATATGATTAGTATAAAATTTATGTTAATAATATTATTAAGGATAGTTAAGTAATAAGGAATTATTATGTTTTATAATATAATGTAATTGTATATGAAAAATAGATGAAAATGAGATAGAGTTATGATATATCTAGAAAAAAAAGATGTTTAGAATAAATTTTATAGAAAGGAAAGAAGTATTATAAAAGAAATTGAAAATCTTGTTACCATATTTGATCGTATTATTCAGCTCCTCTACACATGCGAAAGAAGTTGTAAATGAGAGGAAATGAAAGAAGGGTAAGGTGAAAAGAAATTAGGGAGTGTTTGAAATGAGTTGTGATAAGGGTATTTATAGGGATTCACGTATTATTTGTAGCGGTTAATGTAGCGGTTACTAATTAGTAGCGGTTATTTATATTTTTGTAGCGGTTTAATTATTTGTAGCGGTTAATGTAGCGGTTATTATTTAGTAGCGGTTTTTTATATTTTTGTAGCGGTTTAATAACCGCAACAAATATTATATTAATTTATTTTTAAATTTTTTTTTACATTTTATTTTAACACAAATTTTTTGCATTTTTTGTAAAGAAAAATTTTTTACACTTGAATTCTACAAATATGATTTTAATTTTTTTTTTACATTTTATTTTAACACAAATTTTTTGCATTTTTTGTAAAGACGAATTTTTTACAATTGAATTTGATCACTCATCGTCGCCATCCCTACAGAAATTTTGTAGAAAAATTATTATTATTGATGTATTATTAAATTTAAAAAATTTAATTGAAATGACGTGGACTTAAAAAAACTCACCGCAGTAGAGGTAAATTGTCATCTCCTTCAGGGAAGTAGTTTTCAAAATCGGCTGGCTGAAATGGCTCACTCTCGTAGGCGATGTTATCGCCTTCACCCATATCGTAAAGATCTCTTGGCTTTAAATGAACGACCATGTGCCAATCCCTATGCCGCTCGTCCTCGACATAATAAACCTGATGTGCCTCTGAAGCTAGAATATACGGCTCATCATCTTGAGAAATACCAGTATGAATCGGGCGTGAGAAATTGACTGATGTGATCCCTAGGTCGTCAGTTGTCAGTCCCCGAGAAGTAGTGGTATTTGCCCACAAACACTTGAACAGCATCACGGTGAAACGGCCTTGATAATTAAGCTCGACCACATCAAGAAGCTTGCCATAGTAAGGGACGCCTCCGAACTGCATGTTGGCGTCACTGCTGCTCGCATAACTCCTTGTCCCAAATGTGCCATAAACACCCGAATTCTGTGTTTGCAATCCCTGATCCCGTGAAACCGTGCAAAACTTAAAACCATTGACATTATATGCTGTAAACCGTTTTGCATGATCAAGAGGGCCGATTGCGAGAGATCTGAAATCCGGTGAGTGTGGGTTGTGGTCATTTAGTATTCTGCGCGCAAACCAGGCCGGGAATTCTCTGTGGACCCTCCTATCAACTTCCGAGGATGTCTGTGTACGGATCCTGAGCTGACGCTTGACATGACTTCTGAATTCGCTGCAATTAATAATGGAAAGGCGTTAGTGAAATGAAAGTGAGAAATGTTACGAAAGATATAGATCGAATAACATAAATGTGAGTGTACAATTCTTACCGAATGAAAGGCTCAACTTGAGTGCAATCAATCAAGACATGTCTATGTGCTTGGAACTTCTCAGTTGCCGTTAGTTTGAAGTTCTCAGTTGCTCCAACTGGTTTACCAACACGAGGGATAAATTCTCCTGATCTCGGCGCAGGTTCAGGACAATCATCAACACGAGGCGGGCGGTTGAAAGCCGTCTTAAGATCATCAAAGTACCTTGAGCAAAAATATAGCACCTCATCCCCTATATAGCCTTCAGCTATAGAACCTTCTGGCCACGCCTTATTCCTCACGTAAGATTTTAATTTCCCAAGGAACCTACGAAGTACATAAGAGAAAATTGATATAAAATGATGAAAAGGACGACGAGCAAACATTAAATACGGACAATAAATGAAAGCACATATTTAAAATGAGTACCTCTCAATCGGATACATCCAACGATATTGTACTGGTCCAGCGAGCTTTGTTTCATGAACGAGGTGGATTGTGAGGTGAACCATCACAGTAAAAAAGGACGGAGGAAAGATCATCTCCAAGTGACAAAGCGTAAGAATGATTTTCGACTGCAGCTGATCGAGCTCCTCAACGATCAAAACCTTATAACACAACTTCCGAAAGAAAGAACAAAGTTCCACCAAAACGATGGAATCATCGGGAGGAAGTGTATTCTTTATAGCCAGAGGGAGTAACTGCTGCATAAGAACATGTGAGTCGTGACTCTTCAGGCCAGCAACCTTTCGAGCCTGCAAGTCGACACATCGAGAAATGTTGCTTGAATACCCATCAGGAACTTTTAATTTCTTCAACGTCTCGAGGAACGCATCCTTGTTCAGTTTTGTGAGGGTAAACTTTGCCGGTGTAAATCTGTCATGCTCATCTGGCCAAGCGTCTTCACGAACTCCCATGTCGCGTAAATCTTTCCTAGCTTGAAGGTGATCTTTTGTCTTGCCGGGTTCGTTAAGCAGCGTATACAGCACATTGTCGCAAACATTCTTTTCAATGTGCATTACATCAAGACTGTGGCGCAGTAAATTAGATCTCCAATACGGAAGCGTGAAGAAGATACTTATCTTCTTCCACTGCTGAGGCGCCGAAGTCCTGCGCGTCTTTTGGCGAGTTTGTGCTGAACCGTCGCTTTTTCCAAACTCGACGTCAACATGCTCAAGCTGCTGTAAGATATCTGTACCGGACAAAGTCTGAGGTGGTCCTCTTTTCTCTGGTTTCCCATTGAAGCGATTCCGTTGCAATCTGAACTTATGCGTTCCATCGAGAAACCTCCGATGCCCCATAAAGCACCACTTTCGGCTGTGGGGAAGGCGCAGTGCGTCAGAGTCGAAATTGCAAGCCAGACACGCCGACCCAGTGTGCACATTCCAACCAGATAATGTGCCAAGGCCAGGAAAATCACTGATCGTCCACATCAAGGCTGCACGCATGTTGAATAAAGTCTTGCTGTGAGCGTCGTACGTCTCCAAGCCGACATTCCACAGGTCAAGCAATTCCGCAAAAAGCAGTTGGAGATACACATCGATGTCATTGCCCGGTGCCTTTTTGCCTGGAATGATCATAGACATAATGAAAGAGCTTTGTTTCATACACATCCAGGGGGTAAGTTGTAGGGAACTAAGACTACCGGCCAAATGCTGTAACTTGTGCTAAGATTCCCGAAAGGATTGAAACCGTCGGTCGCCAATGCAAGCCGGACATTTCTGGGGTCAGTCGCAAAATCTGGAAAGTCGTTGTCAAACGTTTTCCAAGCAGCTGCATCCCGCGGATGTCTTAATTTACCGTCTTCATTTTTATCAACGGCATGCCACCTCATGTGTTCAGCAGTTTTAGACGACATAAATAATCTTTGTAGACGAGGTTTCAAAGGGAAATACCTGAGAATCTTTGCAGGTTTCTTCTTCTGCTTTTTCCCCTTCCGAATTGTCTTGTACCTCGATGTGTGACATCTCTTGCACGTCTCCCTGCTGGAATCGTCTCCCCAATACAGCATACAATCATTTGGGCACGTATCAATCTTTTGATAATTCAACCCCAACCTGTTGATGATCTTCTTGGCCTCGTAGAAGGTTGTGGGAATCCCAGCGTCGGGGAATGCATCTTGTAATAAGTCGAGCAACATCGACATTCCCTTATCCGTGATCCCACACAAGCACTTGATATGATACAATTTGATCAAGAAAGATAATTTAGAATATTTACGACAACCTTGATATAAAGGACGATCTGCCTCATCCATCAAGCTGAAAAAACTCCCGAGCTGCTTCATTCCCCATAAAAGTCGGCTCAGAGCCGTGCACTTCTTCGTTAAAGTTGTCGCCTTGAAATCCAAACGCATCACGCACAGCATCATTCACAGGATCATCTTCATCTACTTGAACGCCTACTTCAGAACTTCGAGGAAGAGCCTCGTCATATCTAATGCCGGCCTTCTCACCATGAACTGCCCAGAACGTATAGTCGTCAGGGAAAGGCTTCACAAGCAAATGTTCCATCACAACATTTCGTGCATGCCACTTCTTGAACTTGCATTTCCGACACGGACAGACTATCTTGCCGTTACAGCTGGCATGAGTGAATGCGAAATCTAAGAAACTGTTTAATCCGTACAAATATTCAGGAGAATTGCGCGGCAACCTTATCCATGATTTATCCATAGCTACAAGTGAGAGAGAAGAAAGTATAGAGAAGAAGATGAGTGAGAAATAATGACGAATGCCTAGAACCTTATATTGTGAAAATCCAACGTTTATAACTTTGTAGTGGTTATTAAACCGCTACACCAACCGCTACAGAAATTCCAACGTTTATAATTTTGTAGCGGTTACATATATAAAACCGCTACTAATATTCAAGCCGTTAAATGGTGGGAAATTCAAAATGTACTTGTTGCGGATTAGTAGCGGTTTTATATATATAACCGCTACTAATGTTCAAAGAATTAGTAGCGGTTATATATATTAAACCGCTACTAATATTAAAGCCGTTGGACATTAAATATAAAAATAATTTTATAATTTGTAGCGGTTATACATGAGATAACCGCTACAAATGTGCACAAAGGCGGCAAATTTCAATATTCAAATGATTTGAGTGTTTGTAGCGGTTATTTACTAATAACCGCTACAAAGATATATATTTGTAGCGGTTTCTAAAGGGAAACCGCTACAAATATAAAAATAAATTTGTAGCGGTTATGAGTTCATAACCGCTACAAATATACATTTATAAATTATTTATAAAAATTATTATATATTTGTAGCGGTTATGTACTAAGAACCGCTACAAATATATACATTTGTAGCGGTTTTAACTTAAAACCGCTACAAATATATATATAATTTTTTTTTTAAATTTAGATTTAAATCATTTATAAATTATTTCAATGCGATATAATAATATAAATATAATTATATTAAACACAATAAGAAAATTCTGAAATAAAATCTCATAAATATTTACAAATGTTTAAAAGAAAAGAAAATGTCCTAAACTAAGAAGCTGGGGGCTGATCCTCTGGTGCTCCTTCAGGTGGGGCTCCCTCAGATGCCGCTGGATCGGGCCGCTGCGTAGACTGAACCGCACCATCCTCATCAGCAGGAGGAGGAGCTGTAGGAGGAGGAGTAGTGCTCGGGACGACGTAGTGAGGGACAGGGGGGACCGCTGGATGCTGCTCGTCCGGGAACAGCCGACGCCAGGCTCCCTCGAGCATAGTGTTCGCGATCTCACGCCACTGCGTCTGCTGCGCGTACATAGTGTCTGCGTGGATCTGCAGCAGCTGCTGCTGCTGCAGCGCCATCTGCTGCTGCTGCAGCGCCATCTGCTGCTGCGTCTGCTCTAAATCTGACCGCAGCTGGTCAATCGACTCGTCCCTCCGACGTCTGACCCCTCTAGAGCTGCCAGCCTCAGAGGCGGCGCTCCTGCCGTAGATCATGCTGGGTCTGGCGCCTATCCCCATCCCCCGCACTCGTCCGGGGTGCTCAGGCTGAGCCAGACCCGCCTTCAGAGGAGCCGTCGGGTCCACTGACCCCTGTGACTCCTCAGGCTGGGTCTGTCGCTGCTCAGCCTGCGACTGCTGCATCCGCTCCTGCCATTTTATGAAACAATTAATAATTACCATTTTTCATTATTAACTTGGTTTTATAAAAACTATAATAATAAAATAACTTACAATGGCCGCCTCTGCCTGCTGAGAGGTCGCAATCCCGTCACGGTGTCTGTGTGTGATGGCGTACAGCTCCGCATAGTCCGTCTGACGGTTCTCCTGCTGTGCCTTCGTCTCCTGAAACAATTACAAAACAATAATTAGTGTTATGAATTAATCAGCTAAAAGTAAGTGATATTTTGAAAACTTACCAGCTCGCTGTAGGTCACAGCGAAGGTCTTCGATCCTGCTGTGTGGTGGATCGTCTGCTGCGCCCGAATCTCGGCGTTCCTCCGAGCAAGCTCCTGGAAAAAAAAATTAAATGTATTATAATTTAAAATTAAATACAAAATAAATTGATATTATAATTTAATATTTAACAATTACAAAATTATATATAAAAAATCTAATAAATACATTACCTACGCCTCAGGGCTCCTCCTGAACTAGACGAAACGTGCCCAGTCGTTCGGCGGCACGCCGTCCGGGATGCTCTCCTGCAGCTGCTCCAGAGGCATCGTCCCGTCCCCATCCACGCTGTGGAAGAGACGGTTCCTCCTGTTCCTCCAGGCGTCGCCCATCTTCACGAGGGCGTACCTCTTCCGGTTGGCCCGGACGGCAAACCGCAGCTGAAAAAAATACAATTAAATATCAATAATTATAAAAACCATAATTTAAAAAAAATAATTAAATAGAATTAATTAAAAAAGTATTAATTAAATATTTTTAATTACCTGAACCACCTCCTCCCAAGCCTGGTCCTTCGGGCCCTTCGGAATGTGCCTCCAGGTCGGGAAGTGAAGGGGGAACCGCATCCAATTCGATCCCAGGTCGCTCAGGAAGCGGTTGAGCAGGTGACCCCCATTGTGGATCGGCTGGTCAGTGCCCTCGTTCCACGGCACTACAACTCGCAGGGACCGGTCCATGCTGTTCAGACCGGCCACATCCAGCCTCCTCGTCGACACGTTCCCCTGCTCATCTGCACAGTTGACCGCACGTTAGATAAATTATAATTCAAAGTTAAAAAGTTAAAAAATTAAAAAATTAAATAATTTACCTTCGACCTGCACCTCAAACCCAGTGGACCGCGAAGACGACCCTCGTGGGTTGTTCTGCTCCCGAGCCTCTTCCTCATCGAGGAACTGCTCCATCTCCCTGAACCCACTAATCGGGATCTCGAACTCCTCCTCGTTGAGGAAGTCCTCAACGCTAATCTCTGGCACCTCCACCTCAGGCACCTCAGCTGCGGTCGTCGCCTGTGGGATCGTCTGCGGTTCCTGTGGGGGGATGGGCTGAGATGCCTCGGTAGCCCTGCCTGCGCGCTGCCCCCTCCCTCTGCCCCCTGCCCGGCTGCTGCCACCCCGTAAAGTCGGTCTGGGGGGGCACAGGGGCCTTCCCCTTATCCTGTCCTGAAGCCATATCAACTGTACAAATTAAAAAAAAAATTAGTCCATTATTATACAAAATATAATAAAAATACAAATATAAATAAAAATACGTGTTATATACGTACCTCAAGTGAAAATACTGCGGAATACTGACCAAAAACTCCTATACACTCGTCTGAACGCTCAAATATCGAATAAACCACTCAGAGAAACCTCAGGAAACAAAATGAGCAAAATGAGAAATGGAGGAGGTGGGGGGTTTAAATAGGCCGGATATTAGTAGCGGTTATTCAAAATAACCGCTACTCTAACCGCTACAAATAATTAAATTTGTAGCGGTTCTACAATAACCGCTACAAATATTCACAACGTTTGAAATTCTGTAGCGGTTATTGCCTAAAACCGCTACAAATCTTCACAACGTTTGAAATTCTGTAGCGGTTTTGGGCAAAAACCGCTACAAAATCTGACCTTTGGTATTTTGTAGCGGTTGATGTGCATTAACCGCTATAAAATAACCGCTACAAGTTTTGGCGGGAATTTCGCGCCAAATTTGTAGTGGTTTTTTGTAGGAAACCGCTACAAATATTCTTGCCGCTACAAATTTGTAGCTGTTTAGAAAAAAACCGCTACAAATACTATAATTTGTAGCGGTTTAATATAACCGCTACAAGTGCACCACTACGAAATACCTTTTTTTTTGTAGTGTCTATTAATTAGTTAACCGCTCTTCTTGACTCCGGTGGAGTATTTTAAAGTCACTTATTGTTTGGAGTATAAATCATCACTACTTCCAAATAATAAGGACAATTATAAGCAAGTCACACCACGCTATGCAAGCATTATGCCTACATCCAGTTGATTGATTTTGCTTTTGTTTGTTTTTGTGTGTGTGTGTGTGTGTGTGAGAGAGAGAGAGAGAGAGAGAGAGAAGGCTTTAATAAAAATGTGGGACATATTTTTGAAGAATATGACGTAGAGCAAGTGGAGGGAAGGCTGGTATAGTACTATATATAGGATGCATCCTAATAGCATAGTCCTTAGGAAGAAACACAACATTTCTTCTTCAATGTTTCTGCAGTAACAACTCTCCCTATATCCAATACACATATCTATTTCTTCTTCTTCTTGTTGTTCAATGGCTTCGTCTGAGAAGCTGGGATGGTGTGGGAAGTTCCTGGAGAACTCAAAACCCTACTTGGCCATGATCTCTTTACAGTTTGGATATGCAGGAATGAACATTATCTCAAAGGTGTCTCTCAACCAAGGCATGAGCCACTATGTTCTTGTTGTTTATCGCCATGCTTTTGCCACTGCTGCTATAGGCCCTTTCGCCTTCTTCTTTGAAAGGTTACATTCATCCCACTGCCTCATCATAACTTTCACGCTATCTCGTTGATGATCGTCCAATGGCGATGGCTATGGTGGTGAAGGATGGTAACGGTGTTACGGTTGTAGCAATGGTAGGTGGTGATAATGACAATAATGGAGGAGGAGGTAGTGGTGGTGGTGACATCAATGGATGAGGTGGTGGCGGCGGCAACGACGGTGGAGGAGGAGGTACTAGTGGCTGGCTGCAGCAATAGTGGAGGTGGTGGTGACAGGGTTTGGCAGAGGAGGAGGAAGTCATAGCAGTGATGGCAACGGCGGCGGCAGAGGAGGAGGATGAGGTAGTGGCTGTAGTAACGGTGGAGGTAGGGGGTGGTGGAGGAGGAGGAGGAGGAGGCGGCGAGGTTGTGATAAATGAAATGAGATAAGTGAAACAAAGATACGTGTTAAAGGGTAAATTGGACTTTTTTAACCATACATGAGATGATAATGAGAATTTATAGGGAAGAGTTATAAATGTGGATTACCAATTTTTTGGTAATCATCATTACCATGGTAAACCCTATTGCCATGCTAAAGAGCAACCAAACACTCTTCTCTTAATAATACAATCATGATTACCATTACAGACATGCAATAGGGTTGAAACAAACGGGTTTTAAAGTACTGTTGAAATCACGCCGTGTAGTAAATGATTGGCGCAGTATTCTTGAATATTTTGAAAAAAAAAATGCAATATTACATATATTATTCATGCGCGTACACTTAGATGTGGGTGAATTGTGAATATCGATCAAATAAACACTTAAATGTTTTAGTAAATTTTTCTTTGGTATACGTGCATCATGGGTGAAATAATGAAGAATTTTTCACATAAATGTTAACGTTTTTCACCCAGATCTACGTTACACTAAAGAAAATTTTTCTTTAACAGTTAAGTGTTAAGTCGATGTTCTCTCTCTCTCACACATAGAGATATGATTTTGAAAATGAATATTACTCTAGAACCTAGATAGGGTGTTTAACATTTTGGTTCTAAGTATGAGGTCTCAATTTACTTTGTCTTTTAAATTTATAATTTGTTCTCTAAAATATTCTTATTGATTGTACATATAGTAAGAGATTTCCGTTAATGAATAATTACAATAATGCGCATGGTTAAAAAAAGTACTATAGGAAAACCAATATATATTTGTTATGTATGAATAAGTTAACTAATTTTTTTAATATCGATAAATTAATTATCTAACTCTTATATTAATAATACAAGAGGATATCATATATAAATAGTGCGTGTGTGAATTGATGAGAAATTAATAAAACAGACAGAGTCCTGGAAGCTATGTTTTCTTGTTAGAGGAGGGTGACAACCTAGGTTCCCAACACGTCCATATAGATGTTGGTCATATATGTGTGTGTATATCACTTCACCCTTGTCGCCACATGACTCTTAGTGGTGGTCATACACATCAGTTCTATGTGTACAACACATACAGGACACTTCAATCTGATTTCACACACACGCGCACACATCTTTTTTGACCCCCTTTAAGTTGTTTGAAATTATAATAAACCCAAATTATGTTACAGTAGTACTTTAGTTTTGAGGTGACAAACAGGGTTTAAACTTTTGACCAATATTCATGTTACTTTAGTTTTATCATATGAGCTCGCTCTTATTAGGTGATGTCGCTATTTTGTTTATATGACAATCTGCAGGTTAGTTTATGATTGATCCAATTAGCTAGGGTTGGTTAATCTTTTAAATTTGCATTATTCATATTGGCTCAAACCGGAGACCTGATATTTAAGTGGCTAAAACTCCTTCCATTAAGACCAACACTAGTTGTTTTACTACAAATTCATTTTTGCAATGCATCAAATTTGACTAATTTCTGAGCGACTGTGTAATATTTAAATTTCAACTATCTAGAGTGAATAGTTTATTATATTAATTAAATAATCCAACTTTTTTTATAACATTAATAGATCAGGAGATAGGATATGAATTGGTTCTAATTTCCAAGCAGTACTTGTAAAGATAGTAGAGCCATTTTTTCGGTAAATGAAAAATGAAAAAAAAAAAATATTTTTGGTGATTCAAATTTTATTTATAATTTTTATTTTTATTAATTAATTTAAAAAACTATAAAAACTATTTTATTTTGTATCATGAAAAATATGAAAGGTTTTAATATGTTCATATCGAATTTTGACAATAAAATGGTATAGTGCCATACCACCGCAGCACTATAATGCTCCTATCCCCCCCCCCCCAAAAAAAAACAAAGAAAGAAATTTCTGTCTAATGTTATTTTAGTGATATATTACATCGTTTTGTTGTATAGTTGAGAAGGGTCTACACTTTGAGCTCGATATTCCGAACATATTAAATTCTGTTGAATCCTCTTTATATTTCATCATAAAAATATTTTATTTTGATATATAAAAAATTTTATATTATCAATATCTTAATAAATTATAATATTCATAAATCATTAACAACAGAATTTAATTATTTTTGAATTAAACATTGATCACAACTGGACCACCCTAGCTAGATTCTCAAAAAGTCACCACAATGAATTTAATTGCAATTTGGTGTTCGTTCCCCAATGAACTTTTGGGTGAGGGGATGATTTACCTTCGCACTTATGCTATAATATGTGGGACTTTTAGGGTTCACTTTTCTGATGTGGATGATGAAAAATGTCAATGATTGGAGGATGATTAGACGCCCATTATACTTCGGTGCTCCACTTCAAACTGTCTTACTATTTATATCCATCAACTTTAATTTTAATTACCATTCCAACTTCAACTTTTTTCTTCACTTCAGGAATTTAATTTAACTTTTTGTTCTAACTAAGCACAATAATAGATTAATCGTAGTATAATGAAATGATTTAAAAGACGTTTTGATAGAGTTTTCTCTTGATTGAGATCAAACCCATTTCAAATATTGGATTAACTATTAATCAATGTCATATGATTTGTTAAAAAAATGAAAATACAAGATAAGTCTTTAATTTTGACAATACTAAGTAAGTCAATACATTTTCTTAATTATATTAAGATTTGTTAATAAAATTTATATTATATATTGACATATTTTTAAATACAATATATATATATATATATATATAAAGTTTATGTGAGTTGGGTCCTAGGGGCTCACTAGGGCTAAGATAATTCTTATGTCGATAGGATTTGAATCCACAACCTTATGGTTATGAGCCAACCCCTTACCAACTAAGCTAATCTTTATTGACGTTTTAAATGCAATTTTGAATTAATGAGTTCAACTTCACTCATTCAACCAAAAAAATACAAGTCAATGATGTTAAGCTCAATATTGATATTGCAAGTTGTCGTTAAGTTCATGAATATTGACAATATTGCAAATTGATTAGCTAGGTTACTAGAAACTCCACACACACACACATCCTGCTTCATGAGATCGAAATTCAATTAATTAATTTATATTCTCATTCTTTTAACTATTTGGGAAAACCATCTTGCATGTATATATCTATATTTTCTTCAGTCTTTAATATTGTACCTATATATTTTTCTCTCTTTAATAAATTCTTTAAGTTTGCCCTAGTAGCACTTAACACCATGAGCTTCTGTGCAGTAGGTAATGGCGCCAACAGAAAAAATTTACATAAGCTAACGAATTAAGTTACCTGAATAAAATTAAACGATTTAAAAAAGAGAGAAAAAATGTACATTTACCAAATTTAAAAATGAGAGAAAGTATAGGTAGTTGCAAAATGATTTTCCTATTTTGTTTTATTGTATTTGGGACGTGAGCGCGATTTCAAATATATGTACATGTTGCAACCTTCACTTTGGTGACTCAGACTCTCACTAATCACCATTGCAGTACTGGGTACGTGTATCCCACTTCTCTCTTTTACATATTATCAATAATTTCATAATTCAAAGTGGAAGTTTACATATACATATTTCAATAACAGTGGATTATTATGATTATTATAATTAAAACAGCCATATAATTGGTCTCTATAAAAGAGATTTACTTGATAATGAAGTAATAAACTGTTTTAACTCAACAGTGAATCTCTGTATAATTACGTTGTATATTAAAATACTCATGTAATTATGGGTTTAAAAAAACAAAAGTATAATTTTAGTCCTCTTAGGTATGTTGGTTTTTTGAAACCACGGTAAAAGAATACTTCATGGCGATTAATTAAGAATTGTGAAGTATGAAGTTGTTTTTTTACTTATTTTTTTTAAAATATTTAATAATACAATAGTGGTGTTTAGTCACCACCACCACTATTACCGTTCTCCACATCCTCTTCATTCTAATCATCGGAGGAAGGAGATGAAGAGTCTGACTGTAAGTCATATTTAATCTCATTGTAATGAAATATAGGTTACGTTCAACTTCTTGTTCAGCTTGTTGGGGTATGTCGTGCCTGCCAACATATACATCAAAGGTTCCATAAAGAGGTTGGAAGTCGAATCTTTTGTAAGTATTACATGGTGGTTGTTTTGAAAGAATTGAATCGTCACTTTTGTTACTAAATAAATTATAGTTATTAACTACAACCGTTATTTTTGTGTTTTACAAATTCCACCACGCAATATATGACGGTGCGTATAATTAACCGTTATGTTTAAATGTTATATATCCTTTAGCGACATCTGCCTCGATATACATAATGCTTATTAGCTGCAACCATTTTGTAATAGGCGTTATAAATGTCCAAATATGTAGTAGTGATATTTTTATTATTTATTGACAATGTTGGATATTGTATAATTTATTCTCTTTTTATTTAATTTAATTTAAAAGAAGTTTCACTTTTTTTTTTTCATATTGAAAAATAACATTATTTTAATAAATTATTTGGTTTTAAAATATAATAACATTAAAATATATCTTTGCTAAATAATTTGATTTTAAATGATCTAGTTATGTTAATTTTTATATGATTTTTTCATTATAAAATTTAATTTGACTTTAAACATGATACATTTTGATATAAGGCTATTTTAATAATTCAAATATTTGCTCATTTTTTCCTCCTTATTTTCTAGATTTCTTGCATCTATCCAAATAGGAGGCAATAACATTTTCTCCCCCGCTTTTTCTTGTCTTTATTTTCTTTCCTTCCAAATTTTCTTCCTATCCAAATAAAGGGTTGCGAGCTGAGTAAGAGAGATTTGAAGGGAGAGGATTCTGGTAGGAGCTGTTTGACTCAACTCCAAATATTGTTAATGACGGTGAGGAAGAAGGAGCAAATCGAACGTAAATGGAATGTAATAATTGTGATTGTTATTTGTATTTCATTTCACAATCGTAGTGAATATATGAATTATTGTCTACCTCACTCCCAAATTTTGTTTATTTTATGCACAACTCTCATGTTAATCATGTCATTATCATCAACATCGTCATGATTTGTCTTGTTCATTTTATGGTTTATACTTTAAAAATCACAAAAATAAAAGTGAAGTAAACATTTAAAACCAATGAATTAAAAACTGGACTAAGTCAGAATATTGGTTCAAACCAAGTTAGCTCAATGCGTTTATATTTAAACAAAAAGGTATTAATCCACAAGTAAATAGAATATTTATGAGTAAAGCACATATAATCCAATAAAATAGTTTTACTAAAATACAAATATGATGGACTTCTATTTTTTTTAACTCAACAAATGTTCTTTTAGGCTAGGTATATATATACATATATTTGTGTGTGTATACACACTACTTCTTATTTTTAATATAAGATTCAGTTAACTTTTTTAGAAAAAATAAAAAATAAGATTTAGTTGATTTTTTTTAAAAGAATAAGAAAGTTAAATAAATTATTTTAAAGTATTTATATTTATCTTTTTTTACATCAAACTAATTTATCTGACTTATAAACTGATCTATAATCAAATAATATATAATATATGTTATGAAAAACTAAATTATTTAGTTTATTTAACTTTTCCAAAAAAAATTAATTTAATTTTATATTAAAAACCGAAGGGAGTATATATATAGTCGAAACCAATTGACCTATCCAAAACTCTTGAGAGAATCAATCAAGGGAATGGCTAACCGGTTTAGAAGTCTAATGGGACAGCCTTGATTGGATTTTCATACCATGCTAAAAATGGGGGCTCTAGCTATTTGGGCCTTTGGGCAGCCCAAATAAGTTCAACGGCCTAAGGCCAGCAACATGGGCTTTGGTTTAAATTTCAATTATTTGAAATTATAATAAAAAAAAAGGTTGGTTAAAAATCCTTCGACAATTTTTTTTTACCAAAAAATCCTTCAACATATAGGACCATAGGAGTTCTTGGCTGCAGAGACTTCGGAGTTAGAACTACACAGTCCCACAAAACTTCCATTTCGTCTGTCACTGTCGCTGCAATGTTGTTTTCATCTAGGAAAGTCGAAGATAGCGAGTTTCAAATTTTCTGAAGTGAAACTGCGAAAGCTTCAGAATCTCAAGGAACCTTTACTCAATGGAGATTGGCTCTTCCCCCTCAACCTTCTGCTTTCAACCAGCTCTCCAACCACTAATTAAAACTGGTACTAGTGTGTCTACTTGCTGCTGGAGGAACAGAAGAGTGTTTGTGCAGAGCTTCTCAGTCTCTTACCGGAAGTTCGTCGACTTTGCTTTGGAAGAAACCAGATGCCACACTCATTTGGTCCCTTCCCCTTTACAAGTATGGCCGAATTTCTGTGCTACTCTGGGTTTCGCCCTGTTTCTAATTCGTCTTAGGGTTCTTGAACTGGTTGCAGTTGATTGTTAAATTTACATTTAATTCTGGTTTCTAGCTTGGCATTGAAGTTGAACCCAATTATGAGCACTTCAAATTGGTAGGATTTTGAACTTAGGACTATGGGGTAGTACTAAAGAGATAATATCGATCGAATTTTCTAATAATTCTTTGTTGCCAAAATGAGGAAACAATTACTTTGGTCAATATTTCATTTTTCTATTTTTTTACTTTTTTAAAATTAAAGTATATTTCAATCTGTTTCATGGCTTTACCTTATTTTTCAGTTTTTGTGGCATTGTCTTGTTCCTCAAGCAGTCGCCTGATGTCCTTCTATCGTATATATGATTGCTTGTCTTTGAAATGTATTTTATTCCTTTTGGAAACCCATGGTCCTCTGAAAACGTTTCACTTGCTTTAATTTTAGTTTGTGCACTGGAGAATGTTTTAGGTTACTGGATTGTTGGTAATATCCTGTCAACATCAACAAATGCTTACTAGGAAAATTTTTCTTACTAGGAAAAATTCAGTTCCATCAATTCTAAGGATGGTAAAGGAGTGCTTCATATGCTATCCTTTCAAACTGCCAAGATTAGGCTTCTGAGAAGTTTGAGCATTGAAACCGAAACAATGCAGGTATTCCTTTCCTATTTGGTTAGAAAATGACATGTTTTATCTTTGATTTTAAAGTGTCCCATAATACTACATAACTTCTGGATTCTTCGAGGGATACATTTGTACTTTTTAAATATTTCATTGACACTGTTATTTAATTTGATGGAGTATATCGGATTGATTTTCACTATCATCTAACTGGTGCTTTTGTACTGGCTGTTAATTTATTATAGTTAGAATGATTGATTAACCTCAATATTTATTTAAACTCCATGTTGTCAATTGTTGCTTACCTTTTTTATCCTCCTAATTCATGAAATAATGAATGCTGAGTTATTTTAAAAGTTCATAGAAAACAATGTAAGGAAACCAGGTCCAGAATACCTATTAAATCATTGTTAAATTCTCAGTGAGGAATGACAGGACACTATGATTCTCAAAATCAAAGATGACATTCTCAGCAAAACTATCTCTGTTTCCTGTGCATTCGAGTTGCATAGTTCCTAAACCATCATCAAATATTCCATTTCTTTTACCTATCTCCATCGCTGGTGAACGAATGCTAGTGATATTTGAAGAAGGAGAGCCTATGATTGCCATGCTTCTATTGTCATCACTGGGTCTATTTCTCACCTCTTTCAGAATAGTTGCTAATAAAACATCCACTGTATCCATCCTACTCTCTGAGTGTTACACTCCCCGCTTTGTTTTTGTCAATGTAACCTCCAATGCCTCCACTTGTTGCTCCATGCTAGTAATTACCATCCTTCAACTCTTTCAGCAGAACAATCTCAACTTCCTATGCATTTGAAAGGCACAGGCTCTCCCAAAACCATTCCAAAATCTTCCTTACCTTTCTCTCTCCCTAAAACCATCTATGTACAAAACTATTCTTTTCTCACGCACAATGGCCAAAACAGAAAATTCCCTAATGGTCCTTATACTAAGTCTTGGGCTTGGGCTTTCTTCTTGAGTAAGTGAATTTAGGTCCATTTCCATCATAATATTTTAAACAGATCCTCCAAACTTGTCTTTCTATATGTTTATTTTTGCATCACATTGCACCCATCTTACTGTTATTATCCTGTACTATCTTTCCATTTGTATTTCTAATTTATAATCACAAAAATTGCCATCCATACATATACATACATGTAAAATGAAAACAGAATAGAATTATTTACTTACTTTATGGAGGTCCTTAATATTTTATCATGACAAATTGAACCCATAAGATGAGAAGAACATAAATTCTCCAGATTTTCTCGCCTCCATATGAAATAGGACCAATTTTGAAGGCCTGAGTGAATGAAAGAAAAATAAAAGTCCTTGTTTAAGTTCTCTGAATCTTCTTTCCTGTGCGTTGGGTTGGAAATTATTCAAGTATGATACTTGCTATTTCTTTTCTTTGCAGTAAATAATAACTTTGTCTTGAACCCTTTTGTGCAGGTTCTGGACTTTACTATCTTTCCGAAAGTAGAATATGACGTACCCATATTTTGTGCTAACTTTTTCACAAGTGGCCGGTCAAACATCGTTGTGTTGTAAGTTAGCATATTCTCTACTAGTTGAGTGTGCTTTTTTCTAGCTGCCAAGCCTTCCTCCAACTTACTGAGCGACAATGAAATTTGTTCTATTATTATGGTTGCTGAATTTGGTCCTATGCTAATGGAGATTCAAGTCAATGCAATATTTCCTGATCAAGCTTAGTTCACCAATTTAGAAAATTCCCTTGGGTTGAACTTCATTTTAAGTAAATTTTATTTATATTTAAGTTTTCATTGGTATTTGTTGCACAGCACCTGACCTATGAGGATATTCTACTGTTGGAATTATATAGCATGCAACTTTACAGTCTTAGTTGCAAATCGCTAGAATTAAGGCATTTAAGTCCCTTAGTCACTCAATAATTTCTATTTAAGACTCCTACATTTGCAATTGCTTGTATAGGTAGTTGCCACTCAATTACTTTCTAATTGTTTTGGGACCTTGTTGTGATTAAACTGGTCTTTTGGGGCTTAACTGTTGCTCTCCTTCTATTTTACTGGGCCTTAATGTCACAGTCTCCTTAATTAATTAAAAAGATCAGTTTTATTGGAAACCCTGATTGAACTAGGTGAACATAAATATTCTATTTACAAGGCATTAATTATCCCCGGCAGACTTTAGTGAAAGGATGTGTCACTATTCTTTGGACAAGGTTCACACCTCTTAATCAGTTTATATTTGAAAATATCAGAATAGATATGTCTATATTTTTGAAGCAGTTTATTTTGATATGGTTAAAACTTTGTTAGGCATTAAGAAGGCTTTGAGTAGCTCCCTTCTTTCCTTTTGTTTCCTCTTTCTTTCCTTTCCAGTTTAAGCTTCTTTCCCTCTTTTGTTTTCCATAGTACATTCGTTAAATTTTGTTTAGCATTTTTAGGCATTAATAGTTTTTTTTTTCTTGTTACTGCAAGTACAGAATCTTAACGAAAAGTCTTGTTCTTATAATCATAACTGCTACATACAAACGTTGCAATCTTTGCTTGCCATGCTTCTTCGACACTTCTGATCTGTTAGAGTTTACATAGATTGGCATAGATTATTTAGATCGGTCAATACATTCTCAAAATTAAATGTGCTAACTTTGAAGTATTGAACTTCATAGGCAACTATAGTGACAAAGAAAAGCCTTTCTTGACTCAGTAACTACAGAACATGATTGCCTAATTTGGGCAATATGGCTTTATTTGTTCATTTCGGTGCAGTGCTTTTCCCTTAATTCTGTATTGAGCAATACATGTGATTTACATCATTAATAATGTAACTGTTAAAGCATAATTCTAAATTTTAGAAGTGTAACCTCCACTAATTTCATGAAGAATAGCCTGATATCTTGTTGGGTTCCCTATGCCATTTTACAGTTGGCAATGAGCTTATAAAACCATGTCTCACCTTTATTTTTTACGTTCTTGATGTCCTTAGTGTTTTGAGCTTTCTTTTTCTGATGATGCTTGCAATACTACAAGTGTTTTTCACTTTTCCTTTTGTAACTTCAAAGTTCAAACATTACAAACAAATTACTGTGTTTTATGTGGAACACTAACTTTGGAGCTTAGCATTAAAAATTTACAGGGACCTTAACCCATTGCACGATATTATTAATCGGCAGGATTACAAGGGAAAGTACTTCAGCAGCTTAATTCATCTTGGCCTAAAATATGCTGAGGTAATTATAAACATATTAGTTAGCCACTTTAAAGTTACCAAGTGCATTTTTGAATCTGTTTTATGTAGCAGTTCTTTGACTTCTTTCTATAATGATCTAGGTTTCTTAACAGAACACAAATTTCATGCAGCTTCTACCATGGGGAGGGAAGCTCACAAGGGAATCCATTCAATTTTTTCCCCCATTGTCTTATGGACCAAGTTTCCGTCAAGCCCAGAAAACTATGATATTCTGTATTATGCATTCCAGGATTACTACAAAGTATTGATACTATTATCTTTTCATCCTATATTATTATCTTGAATATATGAAGCTTTAAGGGCCATAATTTTAATTCCTTTTCAAAAATATTACCCAACAAAATGCTAATTTTTCTATATGACCATTAATTTTCAGGCATGACTGGAATTAATAGGCAAAGCAGTTGAGGAGACAAATGCATCTCAGATATCATGCAATCGTGAAGCACAACATAGATATCTAACGTGGAGAGCAGAAAAGGTAGTTATGATATATATTGTAACTCACTGAATCATATGATTGGTCATTTGACCATATTAACCTTCATGCCTGCCATATTATTATTAGGGAGAATTTCAGTTAAGTCCCATAGGACCAACTTTATTTCAATCAATTCCCATAACATTCTGAAATTTCACTGCATGCCCAAGGACCAAAATAAAAATAAGTTTTGCAGGTAAAAAGACAATAATGTCCCTTTCCTAATTTTTTTTTTTTTCCAAAAAAGGGTTTGATTGTCAACGGAGCTCGGGCGGCGGGTCTCCGGCAGCCGACAGGCTGGATCGACCACCACCGGGTGGTCATCAAAGCTCCGGCTTAATGTGTTGTTCATATATGTATTCTATTTGTTCATGAAGAGTTGCACACTTGCAAATGAGACTTGTTGAATTTGTGTTCTTCATTTGCAAGTATTAAGCTTCTCATGAACAAGGAAATAAGTATATGAACAACACAAATTAATAGGTTAACAAGAATACATGGGATCATGAACAAGTCCCATTTGCAAGTGTCTAACTCTTCATGAACAAGTAGATTATACATATACAACAACAATAAAGCCTTTGTCCCACTAGGTGGGGTCGGTTCTATGGATCGCATGACGCCATTATGCTCTGTCGAAAACCATATCTTTAAATATATTATTAACCAAAAGATCCCTCTCTATGACCTCATTGAGTGTTCACTTTGGCCTTCCTCGACCTCATTTTACAGGACTCTATACTGTTTAATCAACCCTCCTCACCGGAGCACTCAATGGCCTTCGTTGAATATGTCCAAACCATCTCAAACAACTTTATATCATTTTTCCTTCAATAGAGGCCACTTCAACTCATTCGCATATATGAGTATTACGAATTTTGTCTTTTCTTGTATAACTACACATCCATCTCAACATCCTACTCGGCTACCTGCATTTTATGTTCATTTAGTCCCTTTAAAGCCCAACACTCACTACCATATAGCATTGTTGGTCTTATAGCAGTGCGATAAAACTTCCCTTTTACTTTATTAAATACTTTCCAATCACAAATATCTCTAGTAGCTTTTCACCATTTGTACCTTCCAACTCGAATTCCATGATTAACATCTCCATCAATTTCACCATCTTGTTGTATAATTGTTCCCAAATATCTAAATTTTGTCACTTGTGGATGATTTGCCCACCAATTTAACTTCCACTTCACTTCTACTTTGTCTCTTGTCAAAAGTGGATTATACATATGGACAACACAAATTGATCAAGTCTTATTTGCAAGTGTTCTACTCCTTATGAACAAGTGGAATAAGCTTATGAATAACACATTAATTTATGGTAGTTGGAGCTTCAATGGCCGGCCGACGGTTGCCACTCCAGGGGCCGGCTGCGGGTGACTGTTTGCAGGAGCTTTGGCGACGATCAAATCTTTTTTTTTTTTAAAAAATAAAGCAAGGGGCATTATTGTCTTTTTACCCACAAAACTTATTTTCATTTTGGTATTTGGGTGTGCAGTGATGTTTCATAATGTTATGGGGGTCGACTGAAGTAAATTTGGTCCTGTGAGACTTAACTGAAATTCTCCCTTGTTACTAACCTAGCATCGTTTACACAGCATGTGGATACAGAGCTCCCTAGCATTTATAATCTTCCCCAAAAATGTTTTAAGAAAATAATGGATTGATGATGCCTTTTATAGTTGGTAATTTAACTCAACTTCCTTTATTTCATACGATGTCTCATTATTCATATGGGATATCATATGCTGCTTGAATTAACCAATTCATACTTAGATATCTGGCAACAACATTTCAGCAATGCATTCTTTAAATGTTAATATTGTTAACGGATAGTTAATGAACTGAAGGCCTGAGCAAAAGGACAGAGTGATATATGAGGATCACAATATATAATGGTCTCCATGTACTTTTTAATTAAGCCTGGAAGATTCATTGTAGATTTTGCATTTCTTTTTCTTTCTTTTTTAAATGACAAAAGAGGAGTTAACCTTAAGATTCTGCATTTCTTATGTCAGTTTAGACTGATAATTTTCCCCCATGTGTAGGTCATACTATGAATTTCACTTTTTATCAATGTCCTAGAAGATTTGGATAACTCATATTGGAGCACATTAAAAGCTATTTTCCAGAATTTGAAACAGAAGTTTATGGATACTAAACATAGGAAGGCGAATTTTATGTTTACTAAGTAATACTGGACACCTTTTTTCAGTAACTTAGACAGAGAGCTTACATTATATTTGTAACATATCCTTTATGGGCTTCATTTATGGAAACATTTGGAAAGTAGGATCCAGGTCAAGGACTTTTGAAGAAGCTTGTTGGGGACACACTTGCAAAGGTATCCTTATGATGAGATCACTATTTTTCCTCAACAAACTCGAAATGCAGTTTAATACTTCTTGTCTTATATCCTATAGGACTTGCTGAGGAACTTTCTATTCAATGGAGTTGATGAACTTGGAAGCAAAATGTTCCTTGATTACTTTCCAGAATTCCGCTGCAAGGATGGCACTGTAAATAAATTACACAGCATTGTTGGAAAGTCTTATGAAAATCGCCCTTGGGATGCAAGAGGAGAATTCATTGGCAGCTGATTTCACTATCTAGTTCTGGTAAATTGCTGTTTGGTTTTTATCTCTTCTATTTGATCTCTTACCTTGTTTTCCCTTCACAATTTTGGCTTCCCCGTCATCTGATTTATGCTGTTTGATCTTGAATGTAATATTTGTTGCATCCCTATCTTTTATTGGAAAGATGAGTAAAAATAGTCTAGCTAATTTGGTTTAATTTTAGTCTGATTCACACAATAGATAATAGTTTTAGCTATTTTTGATATAGCTATATGACTGGATTAGATTTGAGCATTCTCAAGCCCAATTGTGGGTAACTCTTCCAAAGACATTTTTGTCATTCACATGGACTTAAACTCAAGATTCAATGTGTGGCTAACATCTCTTCTTCACTAAGATCAATGTCTGTTGGTATAATATTCTTAGTTATTGATGGAATTGCTATTTTGGAAAACCCTTTCATTCTTCATCTGTCTACGTTGTATTATTATGCTCTCCCATACTTCCCTTGCACTCATGCTAATCCCTCAAGACATGCAAAGTGTCTTCTGATTAATTTCCACACTATGCACACGTCTTAGACGAACTCATTCTCAAGAAATTTGTTAGAAGTCATTCATGAAGGATGATACATCAGAACGATTGTGTACCACTTCTAAGTTCTAAGCCTCTTTTTTTTTTTTAATTAGAAAATACACATTTAAAAATAGGCTAAAGGTTATGTTTAGTTATTTATGTCTGTATCAAGTTTCATTTTAGTACCTTGTTTATAAAGTGAATTGTTAGTCCTTTAAACCTAATGTTGTTTGTCCAATTTAAGGGACAATGCTAAGTCAGCAAACTTAAGGAATAATTGTGCAATTAAACGTTGACAATGCATGCTTACTTTTAAATCCTTTGAATAGTGTAAATTGTGTTTGGCCTAAATAAATTTTGTAAATTAAAAGAAGATTTAAAATGAATATATATACTTTATCTTTGCGAATGCGAAATTGTTCTAGGTTTAGTCCCTACAACTCATCCCTGCTATTGTGTAAAATCTCATCCTGCAAGGAACAGCCCATCCTGTAAGTATTTCGGTCTGCTCCGTGCTCTCATCCTTGGGAAGCGAAAGCATCAATATGCTTTTCTTGCCATTGAATGATAAGATATAAAATCCTTTAACCCCAAAACGAGTTGTAATAGTGAGCCAAATATAAAATTACACACATAATATCCAAAATTACAAGGCCCATCCAATGACCTTGAATAAAATCCTAGATAAACAATACCTACCGAACTAGCAAATCAAGACGACAACATCCTAATATTATAATGTATGGAATCAAAACCCCTAGGCATAAATCCTGATTCAGTGAAACTAAGCTCTATGTTGAACCACCACCAAAAATTTATCCCTACCTCTCTCCTCAATCCCCAACGATAAATTCTAAGGAGGATTTTAGGGACCCAATCATAGGCATAATCTTGACTAATAAGCAAAGTTTTGTAAGGACAACTATTTACTTTGATACCAAAAAAAATCTATAAGCTTAAAAATTAGGATACATCAAATCAGTAACATTCATTATAAACAAATGAATGTCATATCTTTTTCTGGTGCTGCACAAGCATGGAACTATCCTAAGAATATCTAACCTTAGAGTAAGCTTCAGAAAAGACAATGAAAATATTATAGAAGCATGCCTGAAATGTACAGAAGAAATAGAATGACAGTGACGAAAAAGAACCATTCACTTGCATATTGCATTTTCTAAGAACATCAATGATCACTTAATGGGACCTCTCAACATGACCTCTGGAAAATCTTCGTGAAGATGATGAGTGCTGTAAGAATTTCTTCATATGGGCTTTGTCTGAAGGTAGTAGCTGTCTACAATGTTCACAACCCATTTCTCCATTCAAAACCTATTTTCATTCTAATAATGAACAAGTGGAAGCCCGAAAGCAAAACAAAGAAAACACAGGATGATAGATGGATAGATGCATTCAAGAAGATCAAAAAAGGAATTTATTAATGAGAAGACAATAGAATAGTGGAAACTTGCTATTAAACGCTGTTGCACTGTTGCTCAATGTGGCCTTAAGATCTTGCTTTCTTACACAATTTGGACTTACGTATAGATTCAAAGGTTTGCATCAAAGACGAGGAACAATTCTAATGAAGATAGTGCCTTGAATATTGACTTTAATGATAGTGAAGAAGAGGATGAATGTTTTCTCAGTGACATTGAGGTCAATATAGAATGTAGGGAATATTCAAATGAAGAGCATGAGGAGCAAATTCGGAAAGCCTTGATGGCGAGGAAGAAGCTAGAGATGAATATGGAGATGGAGATGGATGCATTATAAATAGGTTCCCATTGCATAAGTTGGTAAAAAATATGAGTGAATACAAGTGGGAGCTAGGAACCCTTTCCAACACCGGAGAGGATTTTAAAGAAGTTATAGTCTTGATTGCTGTGCATGCTGGTAAAGAGCTTAAATTTGTTAAGAATGACAAGTAAAGGATTCGAGTAAGGCACAAGCCAAGCTGTGATTCAAAGGCATGTTGTGCAAAGTTAAAGGGAGAGGGTTTGAAGGAGATTTGCTGAATAGTAGAGTTATGCTACATATTGAGATAACTCTTTTAGGAGGAGATGTGGTTGTTTAACTGGGTAGTTTATTAATGCGGTTGCTATTTGCTTTTTAGTTTTGTTTCTGTGTCAATTTTAATCCAAACAAGCCCACTTTTTTCAAAGTTTTCCCTTGGAGATAAAAAAGAAATGGAGCACTTGATTTAGCATTTGCAGTCCTGTGTACAACCGATTTCTAGGGTTATATGCTTGTATTGACTGATGATTAGTGAAGTGTTATGTCAAAACTTTCATTTGTTACTCATTTATTCTGTTTTATATGATGGCACTTTTGACTTAGAACTATAAAGCATGTCCTAAAATGTGTTGATGTATCTCTCTGCTTTTCTGATGTAGCTTTTAGTTGTGCTTTGTCTCTTTTAGTAGTGTTATAAACAGTATTGGATTGTTTTTTTGAGGAAAGGACAAAACAATATATTAATAAAAACATGCAGTCTTACAGATTTTGAAAGGAAATAGAACTAAAATGCAGATGGTTAAGTCTAGTTACTGAATTTAAATTAGTACAATATATTTAGTAAGAAATGAAGTCCTTTAGTAAATAAATTCTGAATATCTTGGATCACCACATTGATTGTTTCCTCTTGAAAGGCAATTTTGTTGATAAAGGATATATCTATGCACCAGATCTGAAGTTTCTGTTTCTCTAAAGGGTAGAAGGAACCATGGGTCCTAATCCATAATAGAGCATCCCTCAGATGGTGATAATAGAAGCCTGCAAACTGAGTACGATTCCAGAAAAATGGTGAATGGTATGCCCTCCATAGACCATAATAGAGCAAGGATTTTTCCCATCAAAAGGCTCACAGAGGGTATCACATTTTGAGATGCATTACTGATTTAGAAAAATTATAAGAAGTAAATGATGTCATATCAAGAATCTCTTTGATAATTTTCGTTGGATGAATTAATTATCGAAGAAGAGGAGAAAGCATGCCTTTTCTATGCAACCTATGGTCTTTGATATAAAACCGTGTCTAAAGTATTGGTTTCTTATCCTAATTATCTTTTATTTTGATTTCTCAACTAAACAACCTCATCAATATTGAGCTTGGTCATTAAGGGTAATTTTAATTTTTTTAAAAAACATTAATGCCTAATTTTTACTAAATGCTTTAATTTACCATATAAAATTGTTATTAACTAATTTAACTTCATTGCAGTATGACAAATTGTTTGCCTAGTATCAACGGTTATGCCCCATCATTCGATTGAACGACAAGGATATATACTAAAAATATAATCATGTATATCTTTATATGAAGATTCTTGTTTATAATTGTGTAAAACAACTATATATGATACATAATTAATTTACGTAGGTACAAACCTAGAATCATTAATTAATCATAATTTTCTGTGTTTTGTAAGAGGCATTTGGATGTCTGCATCAAGAATACCCTGACCATCTTCTTCATCACTACTATTGACGAATTGAGAATTGCTTGAGCTGTCACTTGTTGCTTCTGTTGGCACCACATCATTAAGACTATGGTAGTTGTCTGAATCATTATAGCTGGTGCTACATCATTCACCCATTGTTCCTCGCCATGTTTCAACATCTTCTTTACACAATACACGCCACACACACTTCCTTATTTAAAACTTCGCTTTCACTTTGTAGTTGATAATTATAAAACTAAATTGAAGTCTTTTCTTATCGATGCATGGAAAAAAGAATAAAAAAAGTTTGTTATGATCATAATGGTGTTCATGAATCAGGTGGCCATACTCTTGTGGGATCTCATCTCCAGCATTTCTACAAAATCCAATGAACAGCAACACATATCTGTTACTTATAAGAACCATAATGACCTTCTTCTATAACTAAGCATATAGCTATTCCCAACCATTTACTTGAATGGTGATGCTCCTGTATGTCCGTTATAAATGACACATTTGGCTGACGCCAAGCATCATCACAAAAGCAATTTTAATTGTGAAACCATGATGGCATCTCAGTTTAGTTACTATAAACTATGCTTCGTTTTATGTTTTGTATTTTATTTAAATTTTAACATGTTAATTTTGTTAATAGTAAATCATTTTTGTGTTATTTATTAACGATTTTATTTTATTTTTATTAAACTAGCTTAATAATATAATTACATATTAAGTAATTATAAAAAATAATGCTAATATCAATCACATAAAAGATCCAAATAAATCAAAACATATTTTTTTTGTTTTTTATTTAAAAAATTATTTTAAGAAACACTTATATAAATATTTTTTTTTTCAAAACTTGTTTTTGAAAACAATTACTTCCAAATAAGTTTTATTTTTTCAAAACTTGTTTTTAAAAACAATTATCCAAACAAGTTTTTTTTTTTTAATTTTCAAAACTTGTTTTCAATATGGGAATAAAAAACAGAGAATAGAATCAAAACCTTTATGTGGGATTTCAGCCCATTCTTGATAATGAAGATTATTTTTAAAATTAGTTAAATATAAAAAATCAAATAATTTACGACATTAATAATACAATTTTTCCAACAACAAATCTTATCATGAAGACTTCTTTTTTAATATACTTATGGCTTCAAACCTTCGTTATTATTACATGGTCTTCAAAAAATAAAACGAAATAAAATAAAAAACAGAGAGAATCAACCTACAATTTGTATGGCGTGTAATAATATCGAATCGGTATTAGATAATATATATATATATATATATATATATATATATATATGTAATAAAAGAACCAAAATATATACATCCAACAAGGAAAAATTAAAGAAGCATCAATTTTGGCAAAAATTAAAAAAGGCCAACACACAAACGTACCCGGGAGAACTTCTTCCAATTTTTTGCATTTTGTTAGAGATGATTAATTATGCTGCCAATGTCAATATTGCTGGCTCTGTATATGTATGAAAAGAAGCATGAGTTGAGATATCTATCCAACTAGGAAAAGATTATATGATGAAAAGCAAAAGTTTAAAAAGATGAATAACGTTTGTGTATGTACGAACCTTAAATCATTAATTTATCATAATTTTCTGCGTTTAGTCAGAGGCATTTGGATATCTACAGCAACATTAGACTGTCCATCTTCTTTTTCACTGCCATTAATGGATTGAGAATTGCTTAAGCTATCACTTGTTGCTTCTGTTGCTCCCAATTCATCATGATTATGGTAGTTGTCTGAATCATTGTTATTGCTGCTGCTACATCCTTCACCCCTTGTTCTTCGCCATGCTTCGATATCTTCTTTACAAAATACACGCCACCCACACTTCTTTATTTCAAAATGTGCTTCCGTTTTATTGTTGTCGACGTGAAAACTAATTTGAAGTCTTCTCTTGTCGACACATGGGAAAAAGAATAAAATAAGTTGGTTACGATCATTATGGTGTTTATTTATCACGAAGCCATAAACTGGATTTGGGATTTCATCTCCAACATTTCTACAAATCCAACAGAATACAGCAGAACTTCGATAAGCTTCATCATAAGAAGCAGACGCACCATAATGACCTTCTATAACTAAGCATACAGCTATTCCCAACTGTTTCCTTGAATGGTGATGATCTTGTATGTCCGTTATAAATGACACATTTGGCTGTGACCAAGCATCATCACAAAAGCAATTTTGATTGTGAAACCATGATGGCACTTCACTTCCTCCAATATTCATTAAAAACGGCCATCTTGAACTTAAGCCCTCCTACAACAAATATTAGTATAATGATTATAGTATGTAAGAAACAACCATATAAGAAAACCTCCAGAAATATTCAAAATGTTACACACTCATTTTAATTCATGCCATTTTGAAGAGAACTCTCACACATAGGTTAGAGAAGTATAATGATTCAAATGTGTATGTAACAAATATCCTTAATTATAATTAAACAAATCAAACAAACCTGATATTCAAATCCTTCGAAGATCTTCCACAGCTGTTCGGAATCCAATACATATTTCATTGAAGGACAATCAATTGCCAATACATCGGCTACATTTGATGGAAGTCGTGGAATCGACTGAAGCCTTGTGCAATGATTGAACTTAAGAAACACAAGCTTCAAAAGATTTGACAAGAAGCCAACAGACAGGTTAACAAAATTGTTTCCACTTAGATCAAGCGTCTCCAATAATGATAAAGCATTCATATCATTTGGAAGAGACTCATCAGAGAGATTGCAATAACTTAGATCTAAGTTCTTCAAATTTGATAAACCTAATAAAGAACAGGGTAGCAATAACCCAGTGGATATTGAAGGCCTTGTAAGCCTAAAGAATCTGCTCAAAAAAGAAGAGAAATTTAGGGAGGATGATTGTGCTTGCCCACTGCATCCACTAAAAGATAGAGATCTTAAATTCTTCAAATGAAGTATTGATGAAGGCACTTCCTTTATAGCAGTTCCACTAGCATTAAGCTCCTCCAAAGCTACATTTTCATTCAGATTCTCTGGTAGTCTTGAGAGTTTTGGGCAACCAGAAATATTGAGAATTTTTATAGACTTCAAACAATGAATCACATTTGGAAGGCATACCAGATTTTTGCAATCCCTTAGATTTAAAACGACAAGCTGACACAAATTGTCGAGTGATTGTGGTAGTTTTGTGATGCCAGTCTCCTCTACATCAAGTTCGGTTAGACATTTCATGCTTTGCCCAAATTCTGGAAGTTGTCTAATGTTGAAGCAACCTGAGAGTATAAGAGTCTCTAGGCATTTCATCTCAAACTTACTTGGAAGAGTTTTAAGATTCTTACAACCCCTCAAATTGACCATGACAAGGTTCTGATGGTGTCCAAGAGATGGATGTACTTCAACAAGGTTTATACAACCAAGAAGAACGAGATTTTGAAGATCAGGAATTTCATCAAAATTTGGTGTCTTGATTAGATCTCGTGAATAGCTTAAATCCATAAATTTAAGCCTTCCAAAAACCTGAATGACAACACACGTTAAAAAAATTAAAAAAATATATATCATACTACAAAAGGTGCATTAAATTATAGATAATTATTTTATTGGAAAGACCATAATTACCTGTGATCGTTGCCATAGTTGTCTTAAACAGCATCCCTTCCATTGTAGGACTTTTAATGCACTTGAAAAGCATTCAAGTTCACAAGGAAGATTCAAAGAAGAAAGGGGATTCGGTGAAGAACTTGTTATGATAAGTAATTTAAGATTACTCATCTTTAAGAAGGCTTGAGGGTGCCAACGTGACACACAATGATGGTCTAATCTTAATACTATACCTCGGATTGCTTCTGTCCCCTGTATATGAAACAATAAGTCAATCTAATAACATATAAAAAACATGAAAAACTTACTAAATATTAATAAAGAGTGCAAGACCACGAAAAATTACAAGTATTACCGTATTTCTTCCTAGTACATAGTCAGCATCTTCCAAGGACCATATCCTACTACGCTTGCCAACATCATTGGGTGATTCCTGGATAACAATATTCTTCCCCATTTCTTGAAGTACGTCATGCACCCACAAAATCCCTTCATCATCAATTACCAATGATTTATCAATAAGAACTTTTATTCCAACTATTGGGTGAAGATCCAGATTTTTTAACATTTGTATGATATAATCTTTCTGTTTCCTATTAAAAAAACAAGCAATATCCAAAAAAATGGTCTTCTCATCATCATCTAATCCATGAAAACTCACTTGAAGTATTTTCAAGACATCATCCGGAAGAACTTTCCTGAACTTAGCTATTGCATCTTTCCATTCTAATATACTTTTTCCACAAAGAAATGAACCTAACACTTTGAGCACCAGAGGAAGCCCTTTAGCATATTGAATCATAGTTGTAGAAAGCTGCATGAAATCTTTGTTTGGCTTATTTCCTTTAAAAGCGTTTTGATGGAAAAGTTCAAGAGACTCATCATCACTCAAGAATTTCATGTCATATTGAGCAGATACATCATATGATGATAACAAATGTTTATCTCTGGTTGTTACTAATATTATGCTCCCTTCACCAAACCATCCTTGTTTCCTAGCCAAGTTCTCAAGTTGGCTTATTTCACTCACATCATCGAGGACAAGTAGAACTTTTCTATTGCATGACATGTTTTTTATCAACTTCCTTCCTTCATAACAGTCACTCACATCGATGCTTCTTTTATGCAGAGAAGAAAGAAGTTTTCTTTGCAAGGAAATCAAACCATCTGTTTTAGATACTTCTCTAACATTATGAAGAAAGCAATGACCATCAAAGTTTTTGTGCATTCTCTCGTAAAAAGCTCTAGCAAGTGTAGTTTTACCTAAGCCTCCTGTGCCCCATATTCCAACAAATTGAACTCCACCCATTCCATTTGCTATGAATGAATCTAATTCTGCTAGTTTTGATTCAGTTCCAACTAATATCTCTGAATCAAATGGAAGTTCATCATATAATTTTGACCACACTTCTTCTACCACAGTTTCAATGAGTTTTGCTTCATGCCTGTGAATGAAAGCAAAATAGTACCATTAACATATAAAAAAAAAAGTTTATATTTTGATCCATTTAAATAATTTTTTTGAAGAGAAAAAATGTTAAAATAACAGTAAACATTTTACTAGAAATTGTTGGTTTAAAAAAAGTCATATGCTAATATCTTTTTATATAACTAATATCTATTTAAAAAAGATATTAGTTATATCTTTAATACAAATATTATATATTATATATATTAAACTAATAACAATATGATTTCGGGACGAGACAAAAAGTTGGAATGGAACAAAGCCCGGCCCGTCCCGTCCCATTTTTTTTCCATCCCAAATTTTTTCAAGATGGGACCGTCCCTTCCCAAAATTATCGGGATCGGAACGAGACAGTCGAGACAGGACAGAAGTGAACACCCCTAACAAAAAGTACTAATACTCTGCAAATTTTCCATAAATAGAGTATTTTATGTCTTTTTAACCTATACAATTTTCAAGGGTTTCTTTTCCCCAATTTCTCCTATGAAAATTAAGAAAAAACCTTGATAGAGTTTAGTGTTTATTGAATTTGAATATCCACTAGTGATGATAATTACTAAGAGAAGTGGAAATTACCAATCTTTAGAGTCCCAACCAGCTATAGTAGCAACTTTTTCTAGAGCATTCCTCCATCCTTGCGCCTTCATTTTGTCTTTTTCTTCATGCCTTTCGAATGCTTCTTCAAAACTTTCCTTTTGTTTCTTAACATCAGACGGATCTACATCGTAAAAGATTGGAAATACTTGAAGACTTGACTCTTCCTTTAAATGGATTATCTTTTGAAGCTCGTCCAAACACCAGGTTGAAGAAGCGTAATTTGGGGAGACCACAACAATTGCAGAACGAGATTCTTCAATTGCTTGAAGCAAACTTGGTTTAATAAAATGTCCCCTCTCAAGTTCTTCATCATCCCTAAAAGCTATGATTCCGTTGCGTTGCAAAGCACAATACAAATGATCTGTAAAACCTTTACGAGTGTCTTGTCCTCGGAAACTTAAGAAGACATCATACTTCCATCTCCTAGCTGAACCAGAAGACCCTAAAGGGTACGCTGCTTCGTGAGCATTAAGTGCCATTGCAATAATTTGGAAGCTGAACCATGAAAATTACAAATACATCATTCATCATCTAGATATATAATATGAAGGCGAAATAAATTCTCTCGACAGCCCTTCATATAAATTCTTTAATTTATAAGAACATGACTTTACTAAAAACACATCTCTTCATTTTAAAAATATCCAACAATGATGGCATTTCAAATAAAAAGGATTCAGATGGGACGTAATGCATTTTGCTTAGGAGAGAAGGACATGAAGAATATAGAGGCGTCAGTAGTGACTTAGACCCAAACTTCTGGCTCTAATAGGATTGACAACAAAGCAATTTTGAAAACAGCAAACTAAACCAACCATAAGATTTTGAATTTCGATACTTCTTTCCTCTAATTAGCGCTACTTGAAATTTATGGTAGCTTCTGCTGTCAGTAATAATGATAGGCAGAAGAATTAACAAAAGCAGGAACCAATTAACTCTTGAAGCTTTTTGGCCAAATAAATGAGCTTCATTTATTTACTAATTGATGATTTATTTCTAATAAATTAATTATGTATATTTATATTGATATGCCAACAATGAAATTTATGGCAAGTATTAACATAAAACTGCAAATATCAGTCTATATATCTTAATGCCGTGAACAAAGAGAAAAATCCCAGAAGAAAATATTTTCTATTCTACATCAGTTCATTATTAAAGCGAAATTTTACAGATCTAAAGCAGTCAAATATTTCATCCAATAAATCTAGAAAGGAAGAAAGTAGAAACCTGGAGGATGAAATAATATCGGAAGATTTGTTGGATTTCAACCTGATAAGATGAAGTCGCCACAAATTTCGTAGAAAGAAAAATGGAGAAACGTTGAGAAGTAAAATGGTGGGAGCGAGCTCAAGTCTTCCCTCCTGTTTAGCCTTTACTCTTTCCAAAGACTTTAGCCTTCACATTTCAGGCCGTGTTACGGACTACAGTGTGTGTCTGAAAAGTGAAAAATTACAGGATATTACATTGTTTTTTTTTCTTACTTTTCAGACACACACATACAATGTAATTACTGTATATTACTAGAGGTAACACACACACACATATTGTAATAATTGCATATTACTATAGGTATATTTTTTGTGTTTAAACTAGGTTCAATTTTACGTTTTAGAGCTATATCCTTATATTATAATTATTTTTTTAAAGAATATACATAACTATTAAATCGTTTTCGGATATTTTTCTTTATCGTACCTCTCCATGATCGGGCTTGAAAACGGAAGAAAGTGAACCAAATTTTGTGTACGAGTTTCAAAGCAAAACCTTGAGATAGGTCTATACATCAAGTTTTTTTTTAAAAAAAAATGGGAATCACAAAATGCTCGAAGATGAATATATATTCCCGGAAAGTCCTGTGTCCCGAAACAGTAAATAATCCATTTCACTGAAGAAAACAAGATATAATAGAAAAATCAACAGACAGGGTATATATTCTTTCTCATTCAGAGTCTTATGGTTCTCTAACTGCAAGATTCATTCGCTCTTCAAGCATAAACTAAATGGAAGCTGAATCTGTGTATATATTCTTTTTCATTGACATTTGATGTTTAGTTCAAAGCGAAATTTCACAGATCTAGACAGTTATTTCAATGAATAAATCTGGAAAGGAGAAAGGAAGGAAAGTAGAAACCTGAAGGATGAAATAATATCGGAAGACTTGTTCGATTTCAACCTGATGAGATGAATTCCAGCAGGCTGCTACAGATTCTATAGAAAGAAAAGAAAATGGTAGGAGTGAGCTCAAGTCTTCTCTTCTCTTCGGTCTTTACTCTTTTCTTTACTTTTAAGGCGTTCACATTTCCATCCTCATATTTCAACCCGTGACCACACGGTGTTTTGTTTTGCCGAACCATGGGACCCCATGTCAGTGCTTTATTTTTTGATTGGCTTTTTACTTCATAGACACACACACATAAAATGTATTTATTGTATATTACTAAATGTATACCTTTTATATTTAAGTTAAATTCGATTTTACATTTTAGAACTATATCGTTATATAACAATTATTTAAAATTAATACATATTCGTTTGTATTTAAATTCAAGTGTCACATATTTTTATATATACGTTATGATATGACATGATCACATGAATGATAAATAGATTAGTTCATAACGATTTAAATTATTTCACTTTTTAATTTTTGCATATTTTATGCTCAAATATAATGCTCCTTTTGCTTTTTCTTTTTTTTTTTTGCCAATATGCTCCTTTTACTTTTGTCAGATCAAACATAATACTGAATAATCACTTTGCTTTGAAATTTTTTGGGGGTAATTTTATTTTGAAAGTTTTAAAAAGAGAATAATTTTATTCTTGTCATTATCCTGATTAATTTTAACTGTGCTGAGCTAATAATTCATATGTCATTTACATCATTTTTGGTAAGGAGGAAATTTGTCTTGAAAGTTTTAAATCTAATTTTGAAAAAAAAAAGATAGAGTAAATGACACATGGGCTTTCGGTACAAATTTATATCTTAACAAAAATTTAAATGGATAATATGTAAATTGTTAGCTTAACATATTTGATTAACTAATGGTCAAAATTAACTGAGATAATGGCCAAGGCATAATTGCTCCCTTTTTGAAACTTACCCCAAAAAAATTTAGGACAAAATTACCCCTTAATCCAAAATTATATCAATTATCAAGCAATATTATATAATCAATAGAATAAAAATAATGGGATTTATAATACACTGAAAATATAACAATTAAGCAATCAAATACCTAAATTATTCTTGGACAAATCGAAATTAAACTCAAACAGACAATAGTAGCCCTGACGCTATTTTGGCAAGAATATATATAATCATTTTCTTTTCTTTTTTTGACCCAACGCAAGAATATATATAATCACATGTCTAAGTAAACAATTTATCTTATAGATAGAAAACAGAGATATGGCATAATTATAATTTGAAAGGAAGAAAATAGGAACCTGATGGATGAAATAAGAGTGAAAGGTTGTTTGATCTGCGACCTTATCCGAAGATGAATGAATCCCAGTTAGGCATAAATTTATAGTTTTGAGAATTAATGAGGCTTTAGGAGTAAACTCAAGTCTCCTCTTTAGACGTTAAAACTTATAACCGTGAAGCTCTTTTCACTTTTTTCTTTTTGACCAGCAAATTAATTTCATTCATTAAAAGAGATAAAGTAGTTCACACTTGCCAACACGTGTTTTTTCAAAGTAAATTAGGTGCTGCGAAGATACTATTCCAGGAATCCTTGCCCAAGAGGCTTTAATTTCGGGCCCTTCTCAGGATATTGCAGTGTGCGCCATGCTGCCTTAGATAACAATGCATCATTAAAACCCATGGGGCTGTTTCCTACCGGGAATTGGATTAAAAAAAAATGAGGTTAAAAATTTTTAATCAAATTTTTTTTTTATATTTTTGTCTGACATATCACTACTATAAATTTGGATATTTATAACACTAAATACATAACAGTTATAGCTAATAAATATCATGTATGTCGAGGTTGGGTTCGCGTAAGAATATATAACGTTTAAACGTAATGGTTAATTATGCGCACCGTCATATATTGTAAGACAGAATTCACGAAAACACAAAAATAATGGTTGTAGTTAATAACCATAATTTATTTAATGACCAAAGTAATGGTTTTTTGAAACAACTGCAATAAAACATTTACAAATGATATGATTTCCAATCTCTTAAATCAGCGAAGGCAAAACATAACAATTTTCAGAAACAACCGTCATACAACATTTTCAAACCATCTGGCTTCCCAAACTACTAGTTCATTAGTCAAAATCCTTCATAACATCGTCGGACTTTTATAAGATTGATTAAAAGAAGAAGATTGATCCAGAAAAATTGAAACCGTATCCATTTCCTGAGAGATATAGAAGACTCATTGGGAAGCTGAATTATCTAACAGTAACTCATCCTGATATAACCTTCTCAATTAGTAGGCTTAGCCAATTTATGGCATCACCAACGGTGGCACAATGGGAAGCTTTAGAGCATATCTTGCATTATTTGAAAGGTTCTTCAGGTCTTAGTATTCTTTATACAGATTATGGGTACACTAAAATTGAATATTTCTGTTATGCGAATCATGCAGGATATAAGGCCACAAGACGATCCACTATGGGTTACTGTGTGTTTGTTGGTGAAAATTTGATATCTTGGAGAAGTAAGAAGCAAGGAGTTGTGTCAAAATCCAGTGCAGAAGAAAAATATAGAGCCATGTCACAATCAGTACAAGAAATTGTGTCGGTATTTCAACTCTTGAAGGAAATTGGCATCACCACGACATTGCCTACAACACTATGGTGTGATAATAAAGCAGCACTTCATATAACATCGAACTCTGTGTTTCATGAACGAACAAAACATATTGAGATTGACTGTCATTTTATTCGTGATAAGATCAAAGAAAATATTGTATCTACAGGGAACATACGATCCGACGATCAACTGTCAAATCTTCTGACAAAAGCCTTACATGGGACACTGGTTCAAAATCTCTATAACAAGTTGGGCATGATCAATATATCTGCTCCAACTTGAGGGGGAGTGTTAGAAGTAGTGTAGTTGTGAATATAGTTTAAGACGGTGGTATGATATTGTTGAAGAAGCAAGTCTGTAGTGGAATTTGTTGACAATTCCTTTGACTACTCTTTGAATTGCTTCCATCAATCACGCTTGATCTATCTCTATGTTGTGTATATATAGAGCTTGTAATCCTCTTGTTTAATATACGAATAACATTCTAAACTTACATTTCACTACAAAACAATTATTCAAACATATTTTATTTTTATTTGTTTGTTTGGAAAACTGTTTTCAAAAACAATTTTATATAGTTGTTTTAAAAAAAAATGAAAACAAACAAATACATCTAAAATTGTCATTGCTCTATATCTAGTACATGCAGAGTTCTATGGAAACAAACATGAAAAATACATGGCCAACATAATAAAAATTTACCCCAACCATTTGGACATATTACGATCACTAATTCATTATTATAACCTCAAAAAATCACATCAAAATAAAATCATAACAATTCCAAGAAAAAGTTTTGAAATCAGCCCCAGCCCCTGCTTTATTATTATTTTTTTGGAACAGAGTATACAGAGTATCATCCTAAAGTTCTAAGCAAACAAGCATTTTCATTAAAAAAAAAGAAATCAAAGCAAAATTCAAGTAAGCCAATTCCGGATAATCAAGGAACATTTTGCTTCCAAGTTCATCAACTCCATTGAATAGAAAATTCCTCAGAAAGTCCTATTAGACAACGAAGTTAGAAATTGCACTTCAAGTTTGTTGACGAAAAGTACTTGATCTTATATTAGGATCTATAATTGAAAGAAAGATCAATTTTTTAGGCAAGTTATGCAGAAATTATTCACCAATAGTGTCAACTTGTGTAAGCAGGTGTATGTTAGCAGAATATTTTCAGTGATAACTTAAACAAGTCTAATAATCGCAAATTTATTAGAAACATGTGCAAAACGATAAGATTTGGGAGTTAAATCCTTTTAGGAGTATATCATTGCTAACGAAATACCATCTGTGCATCATGTTTTGGAAGTCTACTTGCTTTGATTTTATGCAATGATTTTGTAAATTTGTTGGTGCATTATTTCCTTTGGTGCACAATACTCTTTTTCAATCGAATCATTATTAGACCAGGGAAAAATATGGTAACAAGAAGCAGCAGTATATCATTACGCTCTTCATCATTTGGCACTATTTTCTTGAGTGTCTCACACACATCAGAAACTTGACTCAATCAATAAGACCTAAATGTCACTAGACTGCGATGCACTTTTTAACAACAGTGAAAAAAGGTTTTCTGCACCGATTTTGTGACTCGTGTAGATATAGGGTGTGTTTGGTTGGGCGATTGGATAAGTGACTTATTTTTTCTTAGACTTATGGAATCTGAAGATTGGAAAAAAGTCATATTGGGTAAAATGATGAGTGTTTGGTTGAGCGATTGGATAAGTAACTTAAAGTAACTTATGTAAAAGTGAATGAAGTTTGGTTTGACTTTTGCATAAATGACTTTTGTATTAATTAAGAGAGAAAAATTGAAAAAATTATGAAAAATGAAAAAATGAAGGGATAATTGTGAAAAAAGTCTTCATTGGCAACTTAATTGCCAATGGGACATGGGAAGATATCTACACACGGAGGGATTTTTTCACAATTTTCTCAAAAATTAACTTTGAAAATTTGGTAATGGTACAATTTTAATAAAATTATATCAAACTCTTAAAGCGAAAATTGGTACACTCCAAAAGTCTTTTCTATTGTGCACCTCAAGTTTAAATCTTATAAATTATATCAAACTCTAATTTAAATATTAAATTCTAACTCATATTTTCACATAGCTCAAAATCTAACAAAATAAACTGATTAAAATCTCAATAATACCTCCAATAATCCAAATAAATTATTTAAACTAAATTTAATGGGTAAAAACACTATATAGAAACTAATTTATGACATGTTTATAAAAAAAATTGATTATAAAATCATAAAACAACTAAGTAATAAATCTAAACTGATTAGAATTAATTATTAATTATTCTTTACATTTCTACAGTCATATATTAACAAAACTCAAAACTTGCCTAAACAAACACACGCATAGTCATTGTAGAAAGTCTAAAACATATCAGAACACCAAGTCTGACATAGATGCCCATCAATGGAAAACATATCAGAACACCAAGTCTGACATAGATGCCCATCAATGGAATGCCAAAAGTTTGACATCCACTCCCAACAGCTACAGCCTTCTTTACTCTCAACTTCATCGGAATTTTTGAAGTTTATCTGAATCAATATCAACTTCATCTCTGGATTTTTGCCACTTTCTGATCAACACACACAACTCACACCTTGTTGATGACCTATTGTGAGTATATATATAAATATATATTAATACTTCCTCCCGTACTTATTACAAAACTCTTTCCTATGGTCCTTAATAAAAAATCTTTTGTTAGAAATATTAGTTTCTTATCATAATTATCTTTTGTTTTAATATTTATTAACTAAACAACCTCCTCTGTACTCAAATTTTATATTCACCGAATATATTGTAATTATTCAAAAAATTCAAAAAAATGGTGAATATTAATGGGAAAAATGAACAAATTAATTCAAGAAAGGAATTAGATTTCAATAGTAATAGCAAAGCCATAATTTTGCCAACTTAGCCAAGATTAATTATCTTTCAATTAATTGAAGTTAATTTCTATTAATCAAGGAAAATAAAAGAAAATGTATAATTGGAATATTTTTTTTGGAATAAATCAAGAATTGTGAAATTGGAGGGAATTATACATAATTCATTTAATTGAATTATGGAAATGTTGAAAACAATTTTATTTCCCTATTCTTCCAAATTTTGTCCAACACAAGGAAAATGGAGGGAAAAATGATTAATAAAATTAAACATGACAAGTGTCATTATCCTATGGAATGAGATTAGTTTATAATTTATTTTCCAAGAGCACATGTCTAAGTGCATTAAAACAAAGCTACTTGGACATAGTGATCATGATAAGTGATGGTAAGGGAATAGCTTGAGTGAAGGGTTGGATGAACTTGAGTGCATGGTTGAGTACAAAGTTAGTTTAGTTAGAGAAAAACCCATTTGGTTAGAAGAGCAAGAGGGAGGACGGTTTTTTGAGGCTAACCAAGAGGAAGAAAACTAGTTCAATGCTAATGAAAGCCAAAGGGAGTAAGTATGACATAAATATGAAGGAAGTATGAGTTGTGACAAGTGTCACCATTACATCCCTTGATGAGATCAAATGGTGTAGGATGAAAGGAGAGATTTTATGAAGGCATCTTCCTTCCTCTTCCTTTGTTCACTTCGGTCAAACACAAGAAAGAGAAGATAGAGAGAGAGAGAGAGAGCTTGGAGGTCTCATGTGCTAGGAAGAAGGAAGAAGGGAAATTCTAAGGTAAGAAGTTGATTTCTTAAGCTTTTTTTGTGATCTTATTAAGAAACCTTTATCTAAACCTTTATTCTTTATGAAATCCATGATCTTGAAGACACATATTGAGCTCAAGGAGAGAGAGAGGAGACGCCTAGAGTGAGAGGATCCAAGAAGCTCAAGAGGTAACTACACAAAACTCAAATTTATATTAGTATGAAGTGTTGATGATGGTTGTTGTTGGTTTTGGTGATTTTTGGTCTAGTTGTGAATTTGGAAAGCCCTAACCCTAAGGGGTTATAATGCCCAAATTTCTTTGAATCATGGTTAAGATGTGTTCAAATGAGTTAATAAAGGATTAGAAGTGAAAAAGTACAAGTTTTGGAAGCTAAAACACAAAAGAGCATTTTCCATTTTTTCCTAATGTTTTGGCCAGCACTATTTGGGGGGAAGGAGCTGGATTTTCATGAAATAAATGGTTCCATTAGATTCAATAGGCAAAAATAGGTAGGGTTACAATTGGCCACTTTTTCGGAAAAGGCCGAAAAAGCGTAATTATGAAAACGCCTCTAAAATCCCTAAACCGGGGATGTCAAGGTTATTTTTATAATTGAACACTGAATTTGGTGATTTCAAACCCGGAAATGGATTCCTTGGGCGAAAATATGTCAAGATAGCTCTAGTCAAAATTTTGGGAAAACGTGCCATCGGGCCGAGTACAGTGGAGCTAGGCCGGGGTCCAAGGGCATTTTGGTAAATTTTCACCATAGGCTAATAGAACCACAATAAATACTATGGAATAGTCTAAAATGATACTTGGATAGGTTATAACCTATTTCTTATATATTTAATATTTTATGACCGAGATGGAAGCCGGAAACGACACGTTTTACGAGGCATGTTAAAAGGGGTTAAAAGAACTTTGAGGTAGGGATATTATCCTTCATACATCATGCCATAGTTATATGATTGTGTGAATGTCATGTTTGTAAATGTGCTTTATTAATCAACATGTTTTGCCAAGTGAGGAGCATTTAGTGCCAGGGGCACTTATACTTTGAGTGGGTGAGAATCCAGTCGGTGTAGATTGTGGGACTGGGCCCTACATATGTATACATGCAGATGATGTGTTTCTAATGTTCATTAATTGGTACATACCTGGCGCATAT
Organism: Inga leiocalycina; assembly: GCA_963242795.1. NCBI lineage: Eukaryota > Viridiplantae > Streptophyta > Magnoliopsida > Fabales > Fabaceae > Inga > Inga leiocalycina. The sequence goes on along the minus strand of OY725326.1, from coordinate 55,527,832 downwards.
CATATGTACTTTTCGCATTTTCTATGAATGATAGTATATTTCTGCTGGGATTCCTTAGAATCTCACCCCTTTTTCTAACACTACTACAAAAAGATTGAAAGGTGGCGCACATTTTGTGGCACTTCTTTAAAGCTGCCTTTTTTTTCTATTTTAATTTTTTTTAAATTTTGGGTACCAACTGTGGCGCCTGGTGGACCAGATGCCACAGTTGGTAGCCCCAACTGTGGCGCCTGGCACGGAAGACGCCACAATTGGGTGTATGCTACCAGCTGTGGCGCCTGAAAAATCAGGCGCCACAGCTGGTTGTATAATAAATAAATTAAAAAAAAATTTTACCAGCTCTGGCGCCTGAAAAACCAGGCGCCACAACTTCTTCTATATTAATAAAAAAAAGAAGGCTAGCTGCCTCGTGCCTTTATGATTCTAAAGCCTTGTAATTTTAGGCACAGGTATTCCCAAAAACAAAAATAAAAAATGGACCAGCTGTGGCGCCTGGAAATCCAGACGCCATAGCTGGTTCTATTAAATAAAAAAAATATGGAGCATGTATTCCCAAAAAAAAAAATTGTCCAGCTGTGGCACCTGGAAATCCAAGCACCGCAGCTGGTCTAATATCTAACAATAGCGCATGTATAATGTATTCCCAAAAAAAAAACAAACTGACCAGCTGTGGCGCCTGGATAGCTGGTCTAATATCTAACAATAGCACATGTATTCCCAAAAAAAAAACTGACCAGCTGTGGCGCCTGGAAATTCAGGCGCCACAGCTGGCCCTATTAAATAAAAAAAAATTGTCAAATGTTCAGCTTATAAAAAAAAAGAATTTTTTTTAATCTTTTTAATGGATTACACTATCCACTTCCCACCAATCACAATTCCCCCTGCTCCCATCCTTATCTTTTTTCCCCTTCCCGCGTAGTGGCCCCCTTCCTTCTCTTTTAATTTATTTGACTCATCCCACTTTAATTATTCCCTCCTCTCTCACTTTTCCTTTTCATCTACACTACAGCTTCTTGCAGTGGACGACCGTCGCCCCCCTCCCTCAATTTCCTATCATCTTCACACTTAAAAACATACCCACATGCACACACGTCTTTATCATCGAATCTACTTCTTTGTTTTGTTTCAACTGCCATCCCCACTCCTCCTCCTCCTCACTCAAGATTGTGACACCAACGGGCAACGTGGTTCCCCACTCCACTGCACTATCAATTAAGCTTGTAAGTTCAACGTGCTTCTTCTTCTTTTTTTAATTGGCATATAATTTCTGCAATTTTTTATTTCAAATTGATATCTATGTTCTAATCTGTGTTTAAAAAGTGGAGAATATATATAATATTTCAAAAGAAGTTATCCAAAAAAATAATATTTCAAAAGAAAAGAAAAACCAAAAGTGGATCATGTCTCGTGATGCCTTTAGCATGTTGATAAAAGATATCTTTACATATCCGGAGTACTTGATTTCAGATTAGGCTTAAGCAATTTTAACATTTTTTGCCTGAAAAAATTTTTAATTTCAAAAAACCTTATTTTAGTAGTTTAAAAGAAAATAGTCTAGTCTATACGCATGATTAAGAAAAATATAATATTTGTATCATAATATAAGTTTCTTTAGCTTAACTTTTTTGTCAACAATTTCTAGTTTAACACTGGCCTCAATATCTTCAATTTTGAAAATAAATATGGACAATTAATATTATTTTGTAAATTAAAATAAAACAACTTCTTTAGCTAAATTTTTTAAATTTTTTTTAAAAAATTACCCTCCTGTGGCGCTTGTTGGAGGAAGTGTCACAGGAGGAGGGGTCTCTGTTAGAGCAAGCATTTCACCCAAGAGGGGGGTGAATTGGGTGATACTAAAATTTCATTGCAAATATAAAATTTGACAGTGAAATTAAAACAGTAAGGAGTAAGGAGTAAGGAGAAATATCACCGAAGTGTACACCGGGAGTTATATTGGTTCGGTCACAACCACTTTGACCTACGTCCAGTCCTCAGAGCTTCTCTGAGAGTTTCACTATAACTTCCAAGATTCAGTGGGTTCTTGGCACCTCAGTACAAGCAAGTTCCTTCACCTGGACACTCGCTCCCCCTTACAAGTTGTAATCCAATCCCAACTCAAGGTTCCACAACCTTAAGTTATCTCAATAACAAATATTGAGTTTGAATGAAATATCTCTCTCACAGATTGAATAAGAATCACTGAAGCATAGAATTACAAATATGATGTAAAACAGAGTAATGAACTTGATGATACGTTCGTGTGTGTTCTTGTTGTATTTTCTCTGTTTGGATGTTCCCATATTTATAGATACATTGGTAATGATTGTTGGAACGTTTTTCTTCATGTCCGTTGGAGCGTGCGCAGCCACTATTGACTTTTTCAGTATTTAAAAAACATCCGTTTGTGGTAGGTGGCGGTCAGTGACATTTGAACGTTGCATTTGACTTTCCATATTTGGTAAGATCTCTTCATTGTTTATCTATAAATAAGCTAAGAATACTAATACAATGAAAGGTTAATCATATAGGAAACAAATCAATGAACGTTGGAATGATTTATAAGTTTCTGGACTTGCATACTCGAGTAGTTACTCGAGTATTCATTTAAGTTTACTCGAGCACATACTCGAGTATCATCGGGAAAACTTGATGAACTGCAAGTCAACACACAAGAATAAGATTACTCGGGTAGTGCATGGAATAAACTAAATTTCAAACCTTTGGAAATAGTTGTTTACTCGGGTACCTACTCGAGTAATGCACTAATAACTTTATAGGTTACTCAAGTACCTACTCGAGTAAACCTTCAAATAATCTTTTGGTTACTCGATGCTTTACTCCAGTAATGTTGACAGGATTTCAAGGCTGAGAGCACTTCAAGTTTGATTACCTTGTTACTCGAGTTCATACTCGAGTAAACTTACTTTTTGTGCATCACTTACTCGAGTCATGACTTGAGGTTTTCCTTTAAACATAACTCTGCATACTCGAGTACATACTCGAGTAATCCACTTAAAATAAAACATTAAATACTTGCATACTAGAGTAATGACTCAAGGAAAATGAAATAAAATTAGATCAAGTTATTCGAGTACTACCTTCAGGTTTTGTGTTTACCTCAGTGAGTTACTCGAGTAATATTGGCAGTGGTAAAAAGTGCCGAGAGCATCACATTTACTGAAACAGGGTAACTCGAGTACATACTCGAGTATCATTGGCAGGCCGAGAGCAACTTGAAAACTTTTACATGGTTACTCGAGTACCTACTCGAGTAACGTTGGCAGGCCGAGAGCAACTCCAAGTATTTACCTGGTTACTCGAGTGGCTACTCGAGTAACATTGGCAGGCCGAGAGCAACTTGAAAACTTTTATACTATTACTCGAGTAATGTTGGCAGGTTACTGGAAGGTGCCTCTGGTTACTTCAAGTTTTGTCTCATTACTCGAGTAATGCCTTAGAAAAATTGCTCCTGCTCAAGTTTCTCAGCATTTTCTCTTGGTCTTTCCTCATTACTCCAATGCTTACTTCAAGTGATGCTTATCCCTGTTATTACTTTGTTCAAACATATTTATTAATCAATTCTTTTTCATACCATTCTTTTGTTATCATCAAAACATGAGGTCTAATCATGCCAGAATCAGAGGGAGGGTTCTCTGTAGGTGGAGGTGCAGAAGAAGATGGACCGGTAGAAGGTCCGGGACCCAATGAGTCCAATCATGCCAGAATCAATCTCAGAATCTCACCCTGGGCACGTTGCTCAAATAATCGCAAATTTATTAGAAACTGTGCAAAACGATAAGATTTGGGAGTTAAATCCTTTTAGGAGTATATCATTGCTAACGAAATACCATCTGTGCATCATGTTTTGGAAGTCTACTTGCTTTGATTTTATGCAATGATTTTGGAAATTTGTTGGTGCATTATTTCCTTTGGTGCACAATACTGTTTTGCAATCGAATCATTATTAGACCAGGGCAAAATATGGTAACAAGAAGCAGCAGTATATCATTACGCTCTTCATCATTTGGCACTATTTTCTTGAGTGTCTCACACACATCAGAAACTTGACTCAATCAATAAGACCTAAATGTCACTAGACTGCGATGCACTTTTTAACAACAGTGAAAAAAGGTTTTCTGCACCGATTTTGTGACTCGTGTAGATATAGTCATTGTAGAAAGTCTAAAACATATCAGAACACCAAGTCTGACATAGATGCCCATCAATGGAATGCCAAAAGTTTGACATCCACTCCCAACAGCTACAGCCTTCTTTGCTCTCAACTTCATCAGAATTTTTGAAGTTTATCTGAATCAATATCAACTTCATCTCTGGATTTTTGCCACTTTCTGATCAACACACACAACTCACACCTTGTTGATGACCTATTGTGAGTATATATATAAATATATATTAATACTTCCTCCCGTACTTATTACTAGGGGTGTTCAAAGTATCCCGGTCCCGGTTGTCCTGGCCCGGTCCAGGATATTTTATCCCGGGAATTTCCCGTCCCGGCTGGGACCGGGACCGGGAAAACCCGGTGTAATATCCCAATTTTTGATTAAGGGATAATCATGATTATTATGGGTAATTATGAATTTAATTGGGATTATTATGTAATTTATGACTACATTAATTAATGTCATAATTAGTGGAAATTGGAAGAAGGGAATTAATGTAATATGAATTTGGTGTGCATGTGTATGGTATTTAAAATCAAGGGTTGAGATTCATTGTCCATGGGTCAGAATCCTATGTTTTGTGACTTGGTGATCTCATGGAAGGGATGTGTAAGATGATGACACGTGGCATTGTGTGAGCTATTAGATGAAGCCATAAAAGGACAAAATAGCACTTTTTCCCTTATTCTCTCTCTCCTATTCGGTTGAGTGTGGATGTGTGGGAGAAAGAGTTGACTTCTTCATCATCATTACCTCCTCCATATCCTATTTTCTCTCTCTTTTCTCTCTCCATTTCGATGAAGCAAGGGAAGAGAAAGAAGAAAAGTTTGAATCTTGGTAAGAAATGCTCCTCCTTTGCTAAGAATCTCTTCTCTAATATTGTTCATCTCAATGAGAGCTTTATGGTGGTGGTTGTAGAATCTTGAGAGGTGGTGATTTGTGATTTGGTCGAAATTGGGAGTTGGAGAATCAAGAATCTGGATTGGGCAAAGTAAAGAGGTAGGCATTTAGAGCATTTTGATATATTGTTTGTAATTTTTGGCTAAGTTTAGTTAAATCTGGAAAATTTGCCCTAATTATGTCAAATGTTGAAAATGTGGATTTTATGGTGTTTGATAGTGGAAAAGGGTTTAATGTTGAGTTACTTGATTATTGGATATAATCTGGAATGTTGGAATCAAGTGTAATGAAATTTGGATATTGTGTATCATAGAGACCTTAGTGTTTGATTGTGGTCAAAGTGGTTTTTGGGGTGTTTTTGGAGTTGGCATTGTGTTCCCTAGTTGGTGCTTAGAGTGTATGAGCATTGGGTAGAGTTTGGGAACCATTGGGCATGATTTTGACCATCTGGCGTTTTCTGGTTTTTCTGCACTTTTGGGTCTCTGATACACCTCACTCGAGCAGGGGAAGAACATGCTCGAGTGATGCGTGAGTTTTTCCCTTTGTGCTTCGAGTTCTTCTGGGTTCATATGAATAATGCTCGAGCACATCGCTTTGTGCTCGAGTGAGCGAAGAACATGCTCGAGTGAGCATGGTCTGCTCGAGTGATAGTGGGGGTCCAGAGTGAAGGGTTGCTTTCTGGTCTTCACTCGCGGGCTGATTGCCAAGAGTGTGCTCTGACACTCGCGAGCATAGCCGTTTCACTCGAGCACTGGGGATCATGCTCGAGTGAGACTGTGCTTCAGGTGGGAGTTGTGCTTTCGGGTTCTCACTCGTGAGTAAGGTGCTCGAGTGTGCCTTCTCACTTGCGGGTGTGAGGTGTGTGCTCGAGTGCATATGGTTGTGCTCGAGTGATCCTGTGCTTGGAGAGCTTTGTGTGCTCTCGGGTCCTCACTTCCTGAACTTCACTCGCAGGTGCTCGAGTGAGGCATTTGGCCTTGTGCTCGAGTGAGGTTCAGCGTGCTCGAGTGAGCCAGTTCCTGAAAGTTTCTTTGTGCTCTCGGGTGCTCACTCGCAGTCTCACTTTCTCTTGTGCTCGAGTGATGTCCGTACTTGTGCTTGAGTGAGAGCATCTGTGCTCGAGTGAGATGACCAAAAATCAGTGTTTTGTGCTTCCAAAAGGGGATCTTCGGGATAGTTCTTCCTACCCTTTAGGAGTTTTGTTAAGGGTATTTAATGACTCCAAAAGAGCAATAATGATAACCAATTAAACATAATAAAGCGAATTAAGTCTTGAAATAGAGAATAACTCTTCGTCCCTAATTGTGAAAAAGGATTTGATATTTGCCTTCCTCGGGAGAGACCGGCGTTAGGACACGCCCGGAAGAACTCAGGTAGTGACTTTTTTCTCATATCTTGTATGATGTTTTGGTATGCATATCTTATCATTGAACTTGTAAATTGTGTGCCATGGTCCATTACGGCGTGAACAGGTCAGCGTGAGCCGTATAGAGAGTGACAGTGGTCATCTCTAGGTCGGCCGTTGGACTGCCGTCGTAATCGACATGGATCATTGTGAATCCGACCCGTAGGGGCGGCATTTGTGAAACCAGCCGTGGGCTGCGTGTGTGTATCTTGCCTATATGACTTGCGATTATGATATGCTTTATATGGATCCCAACTGTGGTGAATTATACTGTGTTGATTGTTGTGATGCAATACAACGTGAGCAATTCAGCGTGAGCAATCGTCAGGGATGACATGTGTCATACTAACCATTGCCGTTGTAACTGCCGTTGTAGTTGCTTGTGTGGATAGTGATTTGATTACATGCATTATTATTGTACATTATATGATTGACTTGTTACTACGAGGATTCTTTAGAATCTCACTCTCCCAAAATTAACCCTTTTAGACAGGGCTGAAGGATCAAAAGGCAAGCGGGCGACGAAGAGTAGTTAGAACTCCTGTTTAGGAGTATCTTTTGGAATGGATGGTTATCATTGTATATTTTGGAATTGTATATTGTAGACTTTGTGTAATCCTCAAGAAAAAGGGTATGAATTGTAGGCTTCGTGCCTTGTGTAAATCCCTTTTTGTTTATGAATGGAACCCGAGTGAGTCGGGAACTTATGCGATACTCTGATATGTATGAATGAAACAACCGATACAGGCCATTTAAGTGTTAAAGATAAGTATGAGACTGCTATGATAAGATTTTGTAAAGGTTTTTGAAAACCTTGATTTTGGGAAAAATTAATTTGTTTAAGTCCCAAAATCAATTACAGTCTCTAATTCCACATTAATTACGTTTTTACGAATTAATCTCGGCCGTAATTGTGAAGGGGGTTACACCCGGGACCGGGACCGGGACCAGGATCACACCTTGTGATCCCGGGAATTCCCGGTCCCGGTTTTTTTTTTCTTTTTTCCTTAAAAAATAGGTTATTATTTTATTTTTGTATTTTTTACCCCATAAATTAAGTTATCATTTGATAAAATGTATATCATATATTTAGTTAGAGTTAAATTGTATATATTGTGATACAAATCCTAACTATATAATGTATAAAGATAATAACAAAAATGATGAATGTGATAATAATATGTTATTTTTCAATTCTAACTCAATTTATGTGATTTTTATGACCTTATTAGGTGTTAAATAATTACTTTAAACACTAGATTATAAAAAAATTTAACTAATATAATTATATTATTAAGACCGGGAATTCCCGGTCCCGGTCTCGGGAATTCCCGGTCCCGGTTGTCCCGGGAATGAGATCCCAATCCCGGGAAATCCCAGGACGGGAACCGGGAATGGGTATTCCCGGTCCCGTCCCAGGATTTGAACACCCCTACTTATTACAAAACTCTTTCCTATGGTCCTTAATAAAAAATCTTTTGTTAGAAGTATTAGTTTCTTATCATAATTATCTTTTGTTTTAATATTTATTAACTAAACAACCTCCTCTGTACTCAAATTTTATATTCACCGAATATATTGTAATTATTCAAAAAATTCAAAAAAATGGTGAATATTAATGGGAAAAATGAACAAATTAATTCAAGAAAGGAATTAGATTTCAATAGTAATAGCAAAGCCATAATTTTGCCAACTTAGCCAAGATTAATTATCTTTCAATTAATTGAAGTTAATTTCTATTAATCAAGGAAAATAAAAGAAAATGTATAATTGGAATATTTTTTTTGGAATAAATCAAGAATTGTGAAATTGGAGGGAATTATACATAATTCATTTAATTGAATTATGGAAATGTTGAAAACAATTTTATTTCCCTATTCTTCCAAATTTTGTCCAACACAAGGAAAATGGAGGGAAAAATGATTAATAAAATTAAACATGACAAGTGTCATTATCCTATGGAATGAGATTAGTTTATAATTTATTTTCCAAGAGCACATGTCTAAGTGCATTAAAACAAAGCTACTTGGACATAGTGATCATGATAAGTGATGGTAAGGGAATAGCTTGAGTGAAGGGTTGGATGAACTTGAGTGCATGGTTGAGTACAAAGTTAGTTTAGTTAGAGAAAAACCCATTTGGTTAGAAGAGCAAGAGGGAGGACGGTTTTTTGAGGCTAACCAAGAGGAAGAAAACTAGTTCAATGCTAATGAAAGCCAAAGGGAGTAAGTATGACATAAATATGAAGGAAGTATGAGTTGTGACAAGTGTCACCATTACATCCCTTGATGAGATCAAATGGTGTAGGATGAAAGGAGAGATTTTATGAAGGCATCTTCCTTCCTCTTCCTTTGTTCACTTCGGTCAAACACAAGAAAGAGAAGAGAGAGAGTATGTATTGTGCCTTATAATGGAATAAGCGGTGGCTATTTAAACCCATTCAAACTAATAACAAATCATTTTGGAAATCAGGTTTATTATTGTCTAGTTAAACAACTAGACAACTAACCAACCCAATCAAACAATCAAGAGAATAAACACAAATTGACAATTAAATTAATAATGAAAACTCAATTAATAATTTAATTGACAATCAAAGGGTTTGCAAATAAAAATCCCAACAAACGTGTTAAGCATAAAGTAAATCCGAAATATTAATTTAATCCAAATTAAATGATATGTCTACAATCAAGGAAGACACTCTCTTGTGGTATTCAAGTGTAACTCCTAGATTCTAGCCTCCTCCATGCTCCTCCCAACTTACTTAATGTAATGACCTTGAAAATAATTAGGATAATTATTTTATTTCTAGTTAATATTTTATCTGCTTTGTTATATATGGCTTGAAAATAATATAAAGTAATTATCAAATTCTTATTCAAAATTGTAATTATTTCTAACAAAGGTTAAGTGGTGGTTTAGTGGAAACTTGTTTGATGTTTGTGTTTGAATTCTGTGTGCCAAATGGGAATTTTCATTTTGTTTTACCATAATGCTTTTATGTTATAATAATAATAATAATAATAATAAATAAATAAGATAAATAAATACCACTTGAACTTCAAAATACCAAATCAGTAATTTCCCAAAAACCTAAGTTATCAATTGTTATACTCTTTTTGCCAATCTCATTACTCTTATTCTTAACAAAACCAATTTGAGATTTTAAAGTTTTAAGTGATATTTAAAAGTCTTTTTCCATAATAATAATAAGGGAGAATTGCCCCAAAATACCTTGGAGGCAACTTAATTACTGATTGTTACCATGGAAGATCTGTTACACATAACGGAAGATATTTTACACACAACGGAAGATTGTTTGCACATTTATATGGAAGATTTTTGCACACATGAAAAATGGTTTGCACAAAACGGAAGATCGCTTACATATACGGAAGATCGCTTGCACACTTGGGAGCAATCAGCAATTAATTTGCCTCTAAGGTATTTTTGGGCAATTCTCCCTAATAAGCATAATAATAATAATAATAATAATAATATACGCACCCCCATCCGATATATTTGGGGGTAATTGATGTAGCCTCCAACGAAACAAGAAAGAGGAGGCACCCTCTGGAGCTTTTGGGACCGTGGAAACCAATTACCATCACCTCTTTTCCGCCGTCGTCCAATTCTTTTCTCTCCACCATCGTCGCTGTCTATGTGCATGTAAGTGCCTTGCGTTTGTGCTCTACTCTCTTGCTTTTGTCTCTAATTATTCTAAGTGCTTGTTCCTCTGTTTCAATTGATGTTATCGAGTGTTTGGGTGCGTGAATATGGTTTGCCATCGGGTTCTTGCTCTTTCCTGTCAATGATCTTTGCTACCTACTACTCGTTAACCTTTTTCCCTATCACTCTTCTGGTTTATTTTCATTTCTTCTGTTGGCTGGTTTCTTCCTTTGTTGCTGGTATTTTTCTGTCAAAGTGGCACCGAAACAGGGGAGAATGCTGTGCTTGATGGTTGACCGAAACTTGACAAGTTTGAGGCACTATTTATATTTGGTATTTGATGTATTTTTCATTAGTGTTACCCCTACTGAAAATTTACTGTTATGTCTTCTTTTCCTTCTTGTATATGATCCATGGTTTGGAAAATTGTTGCCTTTCTCCTAATTGGTGTTTGATTTGGGTGTCCCAAGTTTGGCGACTAAATAGAAGTGGATTTATAGTTGGAACGTATGAATTTTGGGGCTGTGATAAGAAGGGATGAATACTCCTGGAGTTTGCCCGATATGAAATGCACATTTAGTGTTTGTTAAAATGTTTGAAAGAAAAATTCAATTGGTTAAGTGTTCCTATGTTATTTCCCTGCTGAAGAAAAATTTAGATTCCGTTTGAAATTGTTTCAATTTGAATCTTGTTCAAATATAAAATTTGGAAGCCTTATAACTTTGTGATGATGACGATGATGTATTATTGAGGAAAGAAGATGATTGGAAATTTCAAGGATTAAATTTACTTTCTTTTTTTTTTGCAAGCCTTTGGAATGGTCATGAAGTGTTCAATGAAATATTTGAGAAAGGAATTTTATGGAATTGAAGAATGGAATGGACTTAGTGCTCGTTTGGAATGGCTTATTTTTGTCCAAAACGTGCTTATAATTCGTGATTCACGGTATACGAGGTAAGTATGTGAGAGGAGTTTTTTCTCGGCTTGCGTAATACGGGCTTATTTTTTAAGCAAACGCTTAAACAAACAAGCCCTTAATTTGTGACTTGTGCAATGGAAAGGAAAAGAAAATTCTTTCCTAATATCTTTTATTGGTGTAAGAGATTATAAAACTATAAATGTTAAGAGAAGTATAGTGTAATTATATTTAGATGATTTTCCTCTGAAAGAAATTTAAAGGTTTGATATAAAACATAGTATATAGTGATAAAATAATATGATTGTGTTGTCATGACTCATGATAATGTCTTGGTTTGTTCTCTTCAATCTATAGGAATATAATGTTTTTGAAAGGAGGTTGGAAAATTGATTTTTAAATTTTTTATAAAATTTATTTATATATTTGACCAGAGCAAACTTTCATAATTTAAAAGAAATGATTTCTATTAATGAGATTATGAACATTTTTATGAGAGGAACAAACACAAAGCACCGGATATTTGTGACCTTTGGATTGTGCTTACTATTCGTTTTGTGTTGGTTCCTCTAATAAAATAAGTTTTTAGGAAAAAAAAAAGCTTTTATAATTATTTCATATTATTTAAAATAAAATAAATTCTTTTATCAAATTTTGTTTAAAGGCTAAAGTATACCTTTAGTCCTTTATATTTACATGAGATTTTATTTTAGTCTTTTAAGTTTATAAAGTGTATTTTTTGTCCTTAAAAGTTAACGCCGTTAATGTTTCTATCGGAAAATGTTAACTAAGTAAAGTTAAGTAGTGACTATGCAATACTGACTAAGCAAGCTTAACAAATCACATTATTTTAATATTAAACTCAAATTTTTAAAAAGTTAAGATTTTAATTAAAATATTAATAACAAAATACTCGATTTTTAAACCTTTTTTCCTTCTTCATGCCCTCCCTTGCCCTTCGGAAACCCTTTCTCCTTCCTCCATGAATTTCCACCTGTCAATCAGTCCGACGGCCCAATCTACTCTCCTCAGTTTGTCCTCTAAGTATGAGTTTTCTCTGATTCAACTAGATCTTACACCGCTTCCTTTCTAAGTAATCCTAAGATATTGTACGTCCTTGTATATTAAGACTAGGGGATTTTTTTAATTGTCGGTATTCTCATATTTTGGGGATTGAATGCAACAGGGTTGGGACTGTTGAAAAATGGCATTGCATTACAAATCTCTAAAGCCAAGGATATGCCATTTATCTATCTCTAAGGGATTTTTTGGACGTAGAGAGAATTAATAATGGACCACAATATCAACATTAAGGAAGCTTTTGTATTGAGTCAATATTTTATTTCTAAAGGAGATCCAATCGTGAGGAAGCTTTGCTTGAGTGTTGAGTGGCAAAGATTCATGGAAGAAGGAAGGCTTGGCTGCAGAAGACAGTTTAAATGGGGAAGGAAGAGTACAGAGAAGGAAAATAATGTTTAAAGACTGAGTTTTTTTCTATTATTATTTAAATTAAAACCTGATTTCTTTTTAAAAAAAGATTGAGTTGTTATGTTTGCTAGCTGGGATTTAAATCATGTGATTTTATTAAATTTGTTTTGTCATCTTGTACAGTCATCATTGAAATTTGCTTAGTCAATATTTTCTGTTTGTAACATTAACGTTGTTAAGTTTTAAAAACTAAAAATATATTTTATAAATTTAGATGACTAAAATAAAACCTCATATAAATATAAAGGACCAAAAACATATTTTAGCTTTGTTTAAATTGAACCTACCGTCAATTTCTTCAGCTTCTACTATTTTTTTAAATGCAAGGTCAAGTCACTATAACTGGTGCTCTTCCAAGTCTTCTCACATCTTGCCTGTCCCAGCTCGAGTTTTTGACGGCTTGCCTTTGAACCATTATTCAAGCTGCCACGGTTCGAGTTGGCGCAGTACGATTTCAGTTTAAGAGGCAGAGCAACGAGTAGGCCTGGATTTTTCTTATGATGACGCAGAGGAGCTTGCAGGCTACCTTCAGTGGCCGGAGGAGAAAGTTCAGGAGAAAGGTACCAATAATGAGGAAATTAAGGAGGATATTGATGTTCTTGCAGCAATGTTCATTGCGAGCTGTCGTGAGCAGTTTAGGTTGGAGAGGTAGGAGTCAGACAAGATGTTTCAAGAAATGTTGGCCAGGAGCATGTAAAAAAGAGAAACACAGAATAATTAATTATTGGGGTTACTTTTCACAGTTTCAAGAAATTTTCCTTCCTCTGTCTTTATATATATGCTTCTTATATAACTTAATGAATATTATTGTCTTCTCAAAAATTGTAATAAGTATGTAATCATATAAATGAAAGGTTTTGGCGCGGAAAGGTTTTGGAGAATCAAACATGTTTAATTTGACCGATTATTTGTGAATCTTATTTTATACTGCCAGTATTTGAAAATTAAGAGAGGAATGAGTAGGCTTCACCAATATCCGTTTTCGACGAATCTTCATTTAATTAAAAAATATAGTGCCGTATGTCTAATGTCTAAAAGCGCCTCAAATAATATTACCTCTAATAAAAGGATACATATATCTAAAAAAAACATTTTGTTGTCCGCCAATGTTAAGGGGCACTTTCTATAATAATTCTTTTTCAAATCCATGAAGAATTATAAGGCTTCTTGATTATATCTTCATTTGAAGAATCAACATATTTAACTTTTAAAGTAGAATCCAGAAAAAAAGACTCATTTGATGAAATTATTCTCTAAAATTGTTTAGCTAATAGGGCTTGATAGATTGCTCTTAGTTGGTCTAATACCAAGACCCCCTTGATTAACTGGCAAGAAAAGAACATTTTTGTAATGAGGAAAGTGGGAGGATTTAGGATGTTTTTCCCTTTTTTCGAGAATTATAGACAACTCAAAGTAATGCCAAAACTCTAAAAAAACAAAAATCTTATAAAGACAGTTTGTCAACATCTGTTTTCATTTCGATATATATGGAGTAATAGAGATCAAGTTCCATAGGCATATAGAAAAGTATAAATACACTGATAAAAGTATTTGTTTACAGACCGGAATCAACCGAACAGAGTTTGGCAATATTTACAAAGATGAATAGAATATCCAAAAATATTCCAAAATAAAGACTATATATATAACCACGATCCTCCTCTCGGGAAATGTGCCCATCAGTTCCCTATATCTCATCCTTTCCTTTTGAGCCACTGGCACCCACTGATATATTTTTGTTTAGAAAAAGGGGTGAGATTTCAAGGAATCCCAGTAGCAACATACTATCGTTCATATAAAATGTGAGAAGTAGATATGATATGCACAATGTATGCATCAATTAATGAATAATATAAAACATCATCGTCATGTATACATGAGTAGGGCTCCTGCCCTACTATTTGTACACCGGTTGGATTCTTACCCAACCCCCAGTTGTAAGTGCACTTCCAACACTAAATACCTCTTTTGGGCAAACCATATTGATTAAGAAAAGCACGTACAATGGCATCCACACAATCATATGAACTATGGCATGATGTATGAAGGATAATGTCACTGCCTCACGTCTCTTTCACCCCATTTTGCATGCCCCGTAAAACGTGCCAACCACAGACTCCTAACTCGATCATAGAATATCAAGTGTATAAGAATTAGGTTAAAACTCATTCATGTACCATTTCAGACACTTCCATAGTGTTTAGAGTGGTTATATTAGCCTATGATGAAAATTTACCAAGATGCCCCCGGGGACCCAGGCCGGGCCAGTCCGATTCGATCATACTTTTTCGAAATTTTGACCTGGGATATTCTTACTTATTTTGGCCCACGGAATCTATTTTCGGACTCAGAATTATCAAATTCACTGCCAAAAGACAAGAAGGCCCTTGGCAGCCCTTATTTCAAAGTTTCAGGGGCATTTTGGTAATTATGCTTTTTTGGGTTTTTCCGAAAAAGTGACCAACTGTAACCCTACCCAATTTTTCTTCCTAAACTTAATGGAATTATCAGAACATCAAAAATCCAACTCTAAACCCCTGATATTGCCCTGGACGAAATGTTTAATTCCTCGGGAAAATTTGGGGTTTTTTCATTCTAACTCCACAGACGCGTTCCTTTCTACTTCTAATCACTTTATTAACTATTTAATTATGTTAGAATTATCATTTAGTCTCAATTTTGGTAGCATAACATTTCTAACAGCATGTTTCCCAATTTCACAAACAAATACAATCCAGCAAAATTTCACCAATTAAACTACTCACAGCAGCCAAAACAACCAATAATTGAAGGTTTGGGAGTTATTTTTCGCTTCCTTCTGGCTCTCCTTGATGTGGCCAAAAGCCCTAACTCCCCAATAAGGAAATTTGAGCTTCAACAACCTTAAATTACATAGAAGAATAGCTTAAGAACAGAGTTATACGCGTTAGGTACGAATTCACCGAAGAAATCGACTTACCTTGTGATTTTTCTTCTCCTTCTCTCTCTAGAATTTCTCAACTCTCTCTCTCTAGGGCTGCTGTTTGGCATCGGTTATGGCTGAAGGAAGGAAGATGAAATGCTTCTATCATATTATTATATGATATTTTAACTGTTTATTGAATTTCCAAAAATTAAACTTTATGTACATTAACCCTTAATTTTGTGTAACCATGTTATTAAGCCCAAATATCATGCAACTAATATTTCCTTCTTCTTGCTACATGTAGGAGACACCTAGGAGTTTTTCCCTTTGGTCTCAGTTGGCTTAACAACTTGTTCAAGTTACGTATACACGTAAAGTCATAATTTTGGTCAAATTTATATTTTTGCTCAAATTTTCTATAAATTCATATTTATTTGACCAAAATACTCCAAATATATTTTTCTCATTATTTTCATTAATTAATTGAAATTAACTTCAATTGATCAGAAAATAATTAATTTTGTGCTAAATTAGGAAAATTACGATTTTGTCATTACCTTTTTCTATTTAATTCTCTTCTTCTTTTTCTTTAGCCAAATTCCACTTATTTTTGGACCAAATATTTTCTCTATTATTTCTTCATTTTTGGACCTTAATATTAAGCTCTTTAAATTACCCAAATTAATTCCATAATTATTTTTTCTCATTTTCTCATGAATATGGACATTTATAAAATCCATAAATTCCAAATTCATGAATATTCACCATTTTATTGAATTTTTCAAATAATTACAATATATTTGGTGAATATAAAATTTTGGGTGTTACACAGTTTGCCATCTCTAGAGAGTACTAGCAGTGGAATTGTTATAACCAGCTCATCAATCTTCTCTTCTACTCTAATTAACTTGAAGTGGCGAAAAATTCCACCACCTCCCATGTTTGATGATCAACACCACAGCTTTCGCTACTCCTATCATCAAATAGACTAACAACAATAATTATGTGGAAGGAAAAGTATTATGAATGACTAAAATCCGAAGTTATTCATGCTCTCTGTCTTTGAATTTCTAGAATAGAAGAGTATGCAGTGCAAATTTACACTTGAAGTATTTCTCAATACAAATCTGATGACAACAAAGTTCCCATAAGGGTAACTCTATGCATGAGTGTTCTCAAATGTAGCAAAAATGGTAAATCTACCAATGTTCGGACTTGTGACTTTTGGAAGGAAAGAAAAAGCAATAATAATGGTATGAGGGATTTGGAGGGGAAGGGAGGGGGGAGGGAAAATTTTTATGAGTTGGATTTAAGAAAATTGGAGAAGTGGGGTTATAAAATTTTAATATAGAGAATATGTAAAATAAAAGAGTAAGAAAACTTAATTAAAAACTTTATACCCCATTTCTTTCATTTTTTTAAATCCAACTCAAAAAAATTTTTCCTCCACCCACTTTCCCTCCCCTCCCCTCATACCAAACAAGCCCAAAGTGATGTTTAAATAAAATCCTACTAAAAATTTTATTTGGCATGTAAGAGTTAGAAAAAAAGAGAGAGCTCTTTTTCCTCCTATAACTTTATATAAAGTTTCAGTTTAATCTTAATTTTATAAAATTATCTTTTCAACCCTTTAATTTAATATCATTAATTTTAAATATAAATTTTTTGAGCTAAACATTACTAATTTTTAAAATAAAACTTAATATACAATCATTTGAGAATGTTTTGTAATTTGTTTTAGCAGGTTTTGTATTAGCCCGCTATGGTTAAAGGACAAAAAATCTTTTATAAATCATAGAATAAAAAGTTGAATGTTGTGTGGAATTAAAGGACTAAATGTGAATAAAAATGAGTCATTATGTGAAGTTAGACATTAATCTAATTTAGTAAAGGTATAAATTTACTAATAAAGTTTTTTGCTATGAACACCTTGCACAATTATGTTTTATAGGTGTAAAAGTAGACATAATCATTTTAAAGTACAAAATTATACATAATCATTTTAAGATATAACAAATTTGGTACTCCCCTTAACTGGAGCTAACGTTTGTCCCTTTTTTAGGTTGTGGGTCTCACAGTTTTTTTAGCTGGCATGTGGTGTGCACTTATTTTGTTTTAGAGATTTGCGCCCACCTTTTTCTTTTCCTTCTCTCTCATCCAACCTCCTTTTTCACTTTTTATCTTCAAACTCTCCCTCATTTACTTTTTCTAGATGAATTTGCCAGGGCATTGTACAAGAGATCCGGCATATGGCTTAGAAGCAGGGCCACTGCCGGTGAGTGAAACACCCTTTGGGCTCAAGGGAAGGTATTGACACTAGTAGAAAAAGGGCTTTTTAGACTGGTTAAAATTGACTTTTTAGACCGGTTCTGGATCCGGTCTTGATACAGTCGGTCTAAAAGGTATGTACTTTTGAGACTGATTTGGTAACCGGTCTTAAAAGTCTAGGTTTTAAGACCAATTTTATTTATAACCGGTCTAAAATCAACAATTTTAAGACCGGTTTTCAAGAGCTCCGGTCTTAAAAGAACTCTTTTGTTAGGCGATTTATGTAACATTTTTAAGACTGGTTATGATTATAACCAGTCTTAAAAGTTATTTTAAGACCGGTTTTACATACAACCGGTCTTAAAAATGTTAATTTGAAGACCAATTTTACATACAACCGGTCTTAAAGTTTTAATTTTAAAACCGGTTATAAATTTGGTAACCGGTCTTAAAAGTCTAGCTTTTAAGACCCGTTTTATTTATAATCGATCTAAAATCAACAATTTTAAGACCGGTTTTCATGAGCTCCGGTCTTAAAAGAACTCTTTTGTAAGGCGATTTATGTAACATTTTAAAGACCGGTTATGATTATAACCGGTCTTAAAAGTTATTTTAAGAACGGTTTTACATACAACCGGTCTTAAAGTTTTAATTTTAAGACCGGTTATAAATATAACGGGTCTTAAAATAACATTTAAGGCCGGTTATCATTATAACCGGTCTTAAAAGTGTTATATATATATATATATATATTTGTTTGTGATTAGGTTAGTTACCAGAATGTATCCTTGAATTGCTACCTCCAATGCCATACTTATTAAGTGTCATATGGTGTTCAGTTTGCTTCCACTTACCATTTCCTTTTGCTTTAACCTTCTCATTGAATTGGGAACTTGTAACATGTCATATATCCTCATGTATAATGTTTTGTTTAAAACCATCATATATATATATATATATATATATATGCATAAATGGATTCAACCATGACATATCATGCAACCAACGGTCAATTCATCAAAATATACAAAAACCATGTTAAAACCAACAAATATGTCAAATCATGCAACCAACAATATAAATAAATTCAACCAACCAACATGTCAATTCATAAATGAATATATACGAAAAAATCCCTTAGCTTTACATACAAGAATTCACTGTTGTAAAAGTTCATAAATGAATTCAGCACAACAATTACGAATGTGCTCAATATCTTCTTCTGGAAAGGGGTAAGTAAGTTTAAACATCTGAAACACCAAAGCCAAGCAAAACATTAAATTCACTTTAAAAAAATAAAAGTAATACAAAATTTTTGAAATATATATACATTTACCTCTTCAGTAAGTTCTGTCGTGCCTAGGGTAATAATATTATATATGTGCCTCAGAATATACAACCCACACAAGTTGGACCCCAGTGGTTGCCTACGAGTCTGAAAAATAACTTAATGTCATTAAAACAAGTATAAAATTAAAGCATGGCTTATTATTGAATACATTCTTAAAACAAACCAATATGTAACTAACCTTTGGCAAGATCCATGTAGGGTCTTTTACCCTACCACAAGCAGTGTGTTGGAATATCCGCATAGCCCTATATCATCAAAATCACAAAGGTTACTTATTTTACACAAATTCCATAAATTTTGCACAAGAAAGGTAATTAATAATGCAAGAAAACTTACGAATTCAAACTCTTCTTCAATTCACTAGTTGGCTTGCTGAGGTGGAGGGAGCATAAGAGGATGACAGAATAGCTCTTCTTGCACAAAATAGCCAATTGCCAATTATCACTGAAAAAAGGGAAAACTTTTAAGCAAATATAAAATATTATGTATAGTATGAAATATAAATTTGTGTCTTACCCATGCAAATATGGAGCCAAGAAACACTCAATTGAGGTTTCACTAAGCCTGTACGATAAGTATGTGTCTTTGATAGCAGCAGTGGTCCCTTTGTCGTAGAGTTGAACTGGGCATAGGAGTCCAAATTTATCGGCTTTGCCAAAGTCAACCAACCTACGTTGCATGCACCTACAATAATTCAAGCAGGAACATTAAATCAAAGTTTAACGACGTAATTTGTAAAATATTAACTTCCAATTTGAGAAGATACTTACATAAAAAAGAGCTAGACAATTGAAATCGTAAGCTGTTGTAGAGGAGCTACCAGGGACATTAAATCATCCCTCTCAAGATAGCATTGTGCCCCTAAATTACCAACAGCTAACTCAGTAGACCAATCTCTTGTTCGAAAGGACGTATCATATGCCATCAGAATCACTTGCTGCATGACATTCAATAGAGGCCGTGAAACATCTTGAATGGAGGGAGGTAGAGGTGGCGGGGATTCCTCAGCTCGATCAGAAACAAGGTTCTTTGGCCACAAGATGAAAGAGTTGATGACATCGCCCACAACCTTGAAGTCATTAACAAGGATAGGGAGAGGTGCATATGCAATGATCACCTCTTTAACTGCCACTCTGACTTGATCATCCTTTATTTCTTGGTGGTGGACAATTGATCCCAAGTTGTGCATGCTCCCCCGTGTAACCAATCATCTCAGAGGATCCTCCACAAACAAGTCACAAGGCTTACTAATTTCTTTTCCAGAACCCTCTGATGACTGACCAATGCAACTCCCTTTAGTGCTCTGTTTAGGGTTTAGGGAATGAGCCTGGGGAGCACTGGTATCTGCTTGTCTTGTGCTCGTCATGATTATCCATTCCTCCTTCATCTTGTTGAACCTTTCTTCAAATCGTACATCAAATGATGCTTCTGCCTCAACCCTAGCTTCCGCCCTCATAGTGGCTAATATACGCTCTATCTCCTCCCTAGTCACCATACCACTTAAGGAACGGCGTGAGGGTGCTCCAAAGTAATCCCTTATGCTTACCCCTCCTCCAATCCCCCTGACACGGCCGGGATGCTCAGGTTTTCCTCTAGCTACGGTCAGGATGTAATTCCTCCCATCTGACCTAAACGATCCCTCACTTGTTTTTTTGGAAGCTCCTCCTATAAGACACAGATGACAAATGTTAGTAATGAAATTTTTTTACTAAATAATTAATAACAATAATTCAACAACAATACTTACAATTTTCTCACTGACTATACGAGATTTTTCACACATATAAGACTCGCTCCTCTTTTGGTGGCGAACAACACTTCTGTTCGCGACGTATCGGAGATGGTGGAAAAAGAAGAACAGAAGGATCGGATTGAGCTGCTTCTTCCAATTTCTTCCGTTTGGCCGCTAACAAGTCTTTTTCGGCCTTCGCATACCCCCCACGAGATATTGTATGGGGGAAATCATTTTTTATACCACTCTCTTGGGCCTTTTTCCTTTTTTCCTGTGAATAAGAAATCAAAATTAAGTCATTGTAAATCAATAAAGACAATTCATAATTCATAAGAAAATCAATTACAAAATAAGTCAACTCACCAATGCTTCTGGAGTAGTCCGAAGCAGTCTAAATTCTTGCCAAGTTTGTTGTCAATAAAAGAATACTGATCGCACGGATTAGGAAGAGGCTGACCTTCTTCCACCTCGATATGCACGTAATTGTTGGCTAGATTTGTCTTAATCTTTCTCCAGCATTCATCACAATACGTCATTATCTTGTCATACAAGACTTTACTCTCAGGAATGTCGTAAGTGAGCTGGATAGTTTTCTAAATATGTCGCTCACACCTTTATCGACATTTCTCCACTGCTCTATCAAGATGCTAGGCTTGTTGTGTGCTAGGAGGCCGACAAAACTCCTATACCGTTGGGCATTAGTGTAACGCCCCAATTTTTGATTAAGGGCTAATGATAATTATTGAGGATAATTATCGGATTAAAGTGGAATTAATGTATATTGGTGACAATATTAATTTATATGTCATAATTGATGGAAAATTTAAAGAATGGAATTATTGGCTTTAAGTTGGTGATTAATGGAAGAGATTAATTACTAATTAAGAGGGTATGAGATGGGAAATTAATTGGCTAATGAAGGGATTAAATTGGCTAATTGGTGATTTATTGTGTGTGAGCTAATGACCTTGTGACATGTGGCAAGAAGAGATGAAGCATGAGAGTGAGAAAAGTCTAATGTAATATTTTAATAGTTTCTCTCTCTCTCTCTCTCTCTTTGTTCAGTTGAAATGGAGGGAGTATTATCATCACTTTCTTCCTTCTCTCTCCATCTCTCTCACATTCTCTCTCTTCTCTCTCTTGTGCAGCCATTGTTGGCCAAGAAAGAAAAAGTGAAAGCTTGCATTTAAGGTGAGTAAATGACCTCTAATGCCAAAACTTCCTTCTATAAAGTTGTTCCTTGGAGTGAGAGCTTCAATTTGATGGTTTTAGATTTTCCATTAGTGGTGATTTGAGGAATCACGAAAATGTACAAGTTGGAGAATCATGAAGTGCCTTTGGGAAAGTTGTTGAGGTAAGTGAAAGCTTCATGTTCATATAAGTTTTGTGGCCATTGGTTAGGCCTTGAATTTCTGGAATTTTAGCCCTAATTTTCATGATTTAGGGTCTTGGGGAGTATGGTATGTTGTTGTTATGGAAATGGTGCTTTGTTTAGTGTTTTGAATTGATAGAATTGCATTGAAGCTTAAATGTGAAGTTTGGCACCTTTTGTGTTGGTATTGTGCTTTGGTCAAAACAGGGCATGTAAATGGGTTGTGATTTTGGTCATTTTGAGGTTACCATTGTGTTCCTTGTGAAAAATTGTATGGGAATAGGTTTGGTTAATGATTTTGGAGTCATTGGACACTTTGGTAGAAAAGTTGGAAAATCTGTCTTGTGTGAACTCTGTCTGGGAAGTCAGTTTCCACGAACGTTTTGAATGACCAAATGGTGTTGGAAAATTATGAAACGTTCCAGTATTAAATTTCACATCCCAAGCTTCAAAATGGATATATATTTTGTGTCATTTCGTTTAGTATTCTGTGAGATATGGTTGTCCAAAGTTTGGGATTGAAACAGAACTCTGTTTTGGGGCAGTAGTGGATTTTGGGAAATTCTGTATTTTTGTGGTGATTTCCAGTAATGGCTCATATTTTTCCTATGAAGAGGACTAAAATAGCTTTCAATGGGCTTTGGGATCACCACATTTCGATTTTTCTACAATTAATTATGAATTTTCGAAGTTACCTTGACTGCAGCAGAAAATCTTGGATGCAGCGCAAAAGTTTTTGTGCACGTTTTGGCCGCAGCCAGAAATTCTTGGCCGCAGCCAAAAACCTTCTGTGCGTGTTTTGCCTGCATCCAACCCCCATTTTCAGCATTTTGGGATTTTTAAAGGTGATTTCCAACCTAGTACTTCCCAATCCTTTAGGCTTTCATTGACCTTATTATAGCCACCTAAAGGTCATGAATGGTAACCAACTTTAAGTGTTATGAAAATGAGAATTTGGAAAAGAGAATTATCCTATGTCCTTGATTTGGTTATAAGGTTGGGTATTCTCCCTGATCATGGTTTGATATCCGCTCGGATCGTGAGTAGCCGATGCTGGAGCATACGTGGAAAGAAAAAGTGTAGGGAACTTACCTATCCTGTATGTATTGATATTTGTGTTTGTGTATTGATGCATGTTATTGCTTTGCTTGATTATGTGAAACATATATGAATGATTGAAGCTCTGTTTCTATTTATGCTATGGCCATGAGTATGTTGTTGAAACATTGAGCATGCGGATATATCATTATCTGAACACAAGTTATTGTGATGCAAGCATGTCATGCATTAAACATTTATCTTGCATGCATATTGGTATCTGTTTCCTACTGGGATTCTCTAGAATCTCACCCTCCCCTACCAACATTTTAGACAGGACAAGTGGCTCATGAAGGAGCAAGCGACTAGGGGCGGCGAGAATCTCTTATGGGCATTTGGATTTGGTAGTTGGTTATTGTTATATGATGGGATAATTGTATATGTTTGGATGATAGATTAGAATGTATAATTGGATATTAGATGTATATGTGCTTGGGTGTCTATTAGGTTATTTGGTTATGTATTGGAGATGGATTTGTGTAATCCCCGTTGAGGAATTGTAAAGGGCGTATGTGCCTTATGAATCTTTAGTAAATGTATGAATCCGGGTTTGCCGGTATTATTATTATGCACCTGATATTTATATAAATGTTATTTATCTTCACGAAGTAATTGTATTCGAAATATGAATGTGAGACCAGGTTAAAATGTTTGTGAAATGTATTTGTGAAAATCCTATCTTAAGGATAGGAATGTAAATGCATTTTGATTATTATTGGTCTCTATTTCATTTTTAATCACGTGTTTCGGATATAATTACGGAGGGGGTTACAATTAGGCCCAATTGGTTTCCAATATCTACAAACTCAATCAGAATCTTTTCCCCAGTATTTCGATTGAGAGGAATGTCTGTCAATCGGGTGGCTCTCCTACCCCTTCATCTAGGCCGGTTATGTGGCTCATTGTGTTCCTAGCTCAGAGCATTGATAGGCTCGCTCTGATTTGGATTAGTTGTATTGGGAGTACCCTCACTAGGACGACTCATTTAAGGAAATTTTTCTACACGGTGCTTATTGTTATAACACGGCACTATCTACAAAGGCATCGTTCAAAAGCAATTCCCAAGTTATGCAAAAATGAACAAATAATTAATTGCAATGCACAAGTTGATAACCAATATCAACTAAAGCAATAATTAAGATGAAGGAGGAATGATTAATTGCAATTGCAAAAGTAATTCCCTAAAGCAAGTTTTCATATTGGTAAAGATTTTAAATTCAAATCGCATGGCCGAATCAAAAGAAGGAAACCGGAAGCTACAAAATCAATATAACAGAAGCAACAAGCTTAAACCAAACAAAACAAAACTCAGTTTAGCAAAATCAACTAAGAGCTACACCACTATAGTCTTCAACTTGGATCAAAATCAAACAAGCTTAAACCAAACAAAACAATATAACAGAAGCTACACCACTAGAAGCAACAAGCTTAAACTATAGTATTTAACTAGGATCAAAATCATCACTACGACTCTCAAAATCATCACTTTCAAATGGAATAATTAACCCAGGTCCACTAGAAGCAACAAGCTTAAACTATAGTCTGTAATGCAAATGGAAAACCACCAAAATAAACCCAGGTCCACAATTTCAGAATAATTAAATGGTACCTTAAACCTTTGCTTGAGGATCCTCTTCTTCCTCTGGATTTGAACAGTCCTTGGCCACTTGCTACAGGAATTGAACAAAGAAAATGGAGGCCAAGTCATCTCACAATTTCAATGAAAAACCCAAAAACGAAATGGAAACACAAACCTGAGAATAAAAATGAAGTTGAGAACGAAACCAATCGGAGGGAACAAACGACAATAGCCTTCCGACAATGTATTCAACAGTAAATCTCTGTTAACGGCGGCGAAGTTAAGGACGGAGGAGAGAAGGGGAAAGGAGGAGCTGCCGCGAGACGATTGAGGGGTTTTACTGATGTGCTTGAGTTTTAGATTTCAGAGTCAGATTTAGGCGCCTTTTGAAATCCAAGTCAATTTTAAGACCGGTTGTCAATTACAACTGGTCTTAAAAGTAATATTGAAGACCGGTTCTATTTCAAAACCGGTCTTAAAATATATATTTAAGACCGGTTATTAATAAATAACCGGTCTTAAAATTTGAAACTTTTTAAGACCGTTTATTAATTAATAACCGGTCTTAAATTTTTAATATTTAAGATCGGTTTTTATTTACAACCAGTCTTAAAAATAATAAAAATTTTATTTTTATAATTGTCTTTAATTCAAATAATATTTTCTAGACCGGTTATTTTTAGAACCGGTCTAGAAAATATATTACATATATTTATTTTTTTTAATTGTATATATTTTAAGACCGGTTTTTGTTATAACCGGTTTTAAAATTATTTTCAAGACCGGTTTTTACTATAACCGGTCTTAATATTTCATCATAATTACAAAAATGCCACCGGTTATATTTTTAAGACCTTATCCGATATAACCGGTCTAAATATTCAGGTCTAAAAACCCTTTTCTGTACTAGTGTGGTTGGGAGCTATTAGGTGCTTCACTTGAAAATATCTAATGTGATATGAATCCTTTAACTCCTTTGCTTCACTAGAAATATCTAAGAGGGAGGTTAGGGGCGAGGGATGAAGAGAGGGAGAAAAAAGAAAAAGGTAGAGACAAATTTTTAGAATAAAATATGTTTAAATAAAAATAATAAAACTCAAGAAAATTTAAAGGCTGACAAATCAGCTTACACATCATATTAAATTCAATAATGTGGCATGCTTTTATTTGTCATAGCATAAATGATGTGGTCAATAGGAAGAATTGTAAGACCCACAAACCAAAAAATGGATAGACGTTAGCTCTAGTCAACGACAATGCCAAATTCGCTACCTCTTAAAATAATTATTTATACTTTTGCACCTCTTAAAATGATTATATCTATTGTTGCACCAAGCAAAACATAATTGTGTTGGTGCTCATAGCGAAAAAACTTTTCTGCTAAATTTATACTTTCACCCTAATCTAATTTATTTCCCAAATTTATAATTTGTTCCCTGAACTCTTCAAGTTATTACACCATTAGTTACACGTATTAAGTGACCTTTCCATTAAGGGAATAGTAATGCAAATGCTTAAAAATGATAGTTTATGAAAATCAATGTACATTTTTATAAATAATTAATTTAACTAATTTTTTAATATCAACAAATTATTTATCTAATTTAGTGCGTGCGAGACACCACAAATCATACATTTGTAATCTTATATAAAAAATCCAAAAATATTAAAAAATTAATACGAAAGTTGATGATAAAGCACATTAATGCATGGTGAAATTACCATGTACCCAACCCCTACACAAATGAGTTAATATTAATAAATTACTTAACTAATTTAGTTTAGAATGTGAGAAAGTAGGACGATTGGTGCAATCATGTTCCCTATAAAATCTTTTCCTTATACACAGTAATTAACTATAGATTTGATAAAACCATTTTCCATATACATTATTATAACCATTTGAAAACTCTACCATGGTAATAAAAAGATTATAACTTAATTTTCAAAAGATTACCATGGTAGAAAAGAGTTCAATTAACCATTTGAAAACTCTTTAACTGAATAATATCTCATCATATATTAAAATATCCATATCAGACCAAATTATAGTTCCACCAATTCAAAACACATCATAAGTCCTGTAGGCCATCCCACATCATCAAAAGTAATTAAAAATATATAGTTAAAATATCAAATCTTTAAAATAAAATAAAGTATGCAAAATGGGCCCTAATGTGGCAACATACAACAATCCAACATATACTAAAAAGATAAAAGCACTACTTTTAGCAAAAGTAGTTTAAGCTTCCGGAGTCTTCCCTGATGGACCAACACAACAACTATCACCTGAAAAAATGTTAAATCAACGGGGTAAGACAAAAGCCTCAGTAACCAACAATCCACTCATCGAGCATACGAGTAAGTGCCCATGAGGTGCCAAGTGGGACAATTATAAAATCATAGCATTATTAAAATATCACATGTCTACATATATTTTTACATTAATCCACAATATTATGACCTCGATCTCATATTTATCACATAAGTGTACTGGAATTAATATACAAGAATTTATTCTTTATTCTCCCTTATTTCCTCTCCTGCCTTATTTCTTCTGATTGAACCCATGGGCTAGCACTCACCTATATGACTGCTAGCTTGACTCAAGAAGTTCACATATCAAGTGATATGGACTGACCAAAATTCACAGAGCACAAGACCGGACCATGGGTTCCCCCTCTAAATATATTAGTGGGGTGTCAAGGCCCTACTGGACACAATTAGGCCAAAGGACTAGCCAGTGTACACCTGAAAGCCTACCACCTTATTACCTCTTTTTGTACAAAAATTCAACCCCTTATTTTCTCTTTACGAAACAACCCTTCGAATCAACATTCACCATCCGCTCTCATATCAATATGTATGATTATAACATATCATTATCAATTCTCCATTATCAAAAGGATCTTTTCAATCTCTTAAATACATACCAATTCATATAATATAATGTCACTAGTCATTTTCTCAATGAAAATAAGTCCCACAAGACTATTTCCTTAACAACATATTTTCAAAGTCCATATTACATATCAATCGCCAAATTTATAATTCTATATAGTTAAAAATCACTCACAAACATCATACAAATATGCACAACAAGAGAAAAGTGGTCACCTCTTGCCAAAGCAAAATTATAACCACAAGCTCCTAATCCAAGAGCTCAAATATACGCCAAAAATCAATCTACAACAGTCAATTTATTATACATTAATCTTGAGTTATTGGAAAAATTAATTTATTTTACTTAATTCTATAATTTCTAGATTTTGAATTAATTACTCCTAAAAATTCCAATTTCACACTAAAATCCCAATTATTAATTTAAATATTTTTCTTAACTCAAATAACCTATTCAAGTTATTGATTATTATTAATTTCATTTCAATACATAAAATCCCAAATTACATTTAGGAAATAAATCAACTAAATTATAAATTTTCATCTTAAAAAAAGTATCTAACCTGATTAACACCTCAAATATACCCCAATAATCCAAATAAATTATTTAACCCAAATTTAATCAGTTAAAAAGTCTAATATAGAATTATTTATAGATTAATTATACAGAAAATTCATTATAAAATCTTATACTGATTGAATAACAAAAATAAATTGATTAAAATTCACTATTAATCATCTTCTACATTCCTATAGTCATATACTGATAAAACTTAAACTTGCCCAAAATTCTAATCTTGAAATATTTTCTAGTCAGTAAGAAATTACTGTCATCAAAAAGAGAAAATTATTTATCCAAATAAACTAATCAATCTCTTGTGTTAATTTATAAGGACTAACTTTAAACACCAATCTTAATCTGACAATGCAAGGTTAGTAACTATATCTCTATGATATTAATAAACCATCCGTTTAATACCTAAACTTCTAGTCTAACATGATTTTACCCAAGTTCTACACTTAAATTATCTTTCTCAAGATTAAATTAAATGAACAAAATAACTAAATGGTGATAAGGCATTTAGAGGCATTAAAAGCAAGATAAAATCAATACAAAAATTTCATTCGATGCAAAAATTAGAGTAAATAAATAATTCAATTCATAAATAGGTTCAATAAAATCCTAGAATGAGAAAATTAGCTACTCATGTTCATCAACAGACCAAAACCATACATAATAATTCAGTTCATATCATAAACTAAGAAAAAGAGAGAAAAAAATTAATGGAAAACCAAGTTTAAAGCTCCAAATCTCTTTGAATCTTCAAATCCCAGCGCCCAAATCTCTGCTTCTCGCTCCGCTCGGTTCTCAGCTCCGCGTCTCAGCGTTTTCTACTGTGTCTGTCTGTTTGTGTCTCGCTCCTTCTGTTGCTATCCTTTTTATAGATGTATTTTAGGTCTCTCTGCGGGCTCCATGAATTTCTATTCAGCATTTGAAGATATGATATAATGTTCAGATCCGCATCTTCATTCTCGTTTTCTCACGTGGGCCCATATTTTTGGCATGAGCTCTTATCAAAGATTTCCATCTCTCTTCCAATATAATAATATAATATATATATATATATATATATATATTGAATTCTTCTCAGCAACTGAATCTGTTGAGTTGTGACGTAGATCTTCAGGATATTGCTTTCATTCTTTAATCCATGTGTGGGTCCGCACCATTATATATATATATATATATATATATATATATATATATTCTTTTCTTATTTTTCTTCTATCATCAAGCTCATAATATCTCCTACAAAATAAAATAGGATGAGTAAATTTTCTGTTAAAATTTCTTATTATCCTATCATTATTTAAAAGATAGAAAAGTATATAAACTATAATTAAATAGGCATAAAATATTAATAAATCCAGTGAATATATCCAAAATATATACCTATTTAATTATAAAATATATACTTATCAAACTCCCCCACACTAAATCTTTTGCACTTTTGGGCAAAGAAAAATCAATCTTGAAAATAGGTTGAAGAAAGAAGAAAGAAGAAAGAAGAAAGAAGAAAGAGACAATTGAATTGACTAAGAAACTGCAAGAACTCAAGTAAACATAACCTAGGAACTAAGTGTGCAATATGGGTTATCAATCACATAAAGAGAAACTCTTATTAAGATATGAAGTTTAACAAGATTAAATTCAGGTAAAATAGTCACATAAGGGTATAAAGTGTATCACTCAACTCACTAGCATATGGGTTCTTTTTTCGCTCAGTTCGCTTGTTCAATCACCTTACCATAGGCTTGTAATAGTTCTAATTTTCCACCACCATTCACATGTGCATTCAAACATCAAGAGGACTTTATGGCTTGTAATGTTGGAATATAGGCTACATGGACTAGATGATGGATACTAAGCAATATGCATGTAGATCATGTTATACAGATAATTTAATGTAATAGTGATATGTGTGTTATTCTTCAAGATTCAAGAAGGGTATTCTCTCTCCATTTTGTTTTACTTTTTTTTTCTTTTTTTTTTCATCTTGAGCTGTTGCGGGTTCCCTTTTAACGCCACCCTGCACATGGGTGATGCAGCACTGGTTACTCAGTTACTCTAACAAGTACCTCAAGAGGCTTTTAGCCCAACTCATAGCCCTCTTTGACTTTACCGTTTGACACGAGTGCCAACATTGGTGATGAAGTGCCCCCGGTTACTAAGTGAGGTCGAGAGAAGTCATTGGAGTTGTGTTTGTTGTTGTTGTTTTTTAAATACCCTCCAACATAAAAGCACTAATAGCGACAATGCCACGTCTTGTGATTTGATAACATGAGTAAACTGCTGCAATAATGATTGTACATGCATATTAACTTAATATAGATATGATAGATGAAAAGAAAAAAAATGATGGGCTCAAAGGGGTAGCGAAGGATGAAGTGTTTGTAGCTTATGTTTAGGATTTATGGGTAGAAACATGAATGCCTCTATCCTATTAAATAATTGCACATATATTAGGTAGCAGTGAAAAGAAATAAAACAAGTTCTGAAGAGTAAGTTGAGACAAATGAAATATCACATTAGAATCGAATGTCTTAGGCTCAAATTTCCTTCCAACAGGGCTATACTATCTCACCTAATTTAATCAAGTTAAACAATATATCATCATATAAATTGCAATAAATGTAATCAACTTCCCTTCATGCAACTAGTAACTAAGCTACATTTATTCAAATCCAACAATCTCAAAATCAAGACAAAGTATCTCTTTTCCCTTCATTATTATTATTATTATTATTTTGAAACAAATGTCAATTAAATTGTGGGTCCTAATTCTCTCCCCCACACTTAAATCAAGCATTGTCCTCAATATTGCAAAAATTAATAAAGGAGAAAGAAACTAGTACTCCCCTGGTTTATGTCTCAGATTCTGATGTGAAGTTATTCCTCTAATGTTTCAAAATTGAAGGAGGAAAGAGCCCATGAGCTGGAACTTGTAGCTGCAAGAGGAGCGATCACCCTAGAGACTAAATAACAATGAGAAAAAAAATAGTAAATGAAAATCAAATCATTGGGTTACCTCCCAATAAGCGCTAAGTTTATAGTCTTCAGCCAGACTATAGCAGCATCTCAAGAATCAACTATTGGAGGTAATGTAGTGGTTTGATGGTCCATTTTACCACCCCAATAGTGCTTCAATCTTTGCCTATTGACTTTTAATTTCTCTCGACTTTTGCCTTCTAACTCTACTGCACCATGATCAAATACTTGAACCATAGTGAATGGTCCCAACCAATGAGATTTTAGCTTTCCTGGAAACAACCTCAACCTGGAATTATACAAGAGCACCTGTTGTTCTGGTTCAAAGGTTTTGAGTACGATCTTCTTATCATGCCACTTCTTAGTGTTCTCTTTATATAATTTAGAGCTTTTATAGGCATGAAATCGAAACTCCTCTAGCTCATTCAATTGTAGGAGTCTCTTTTCTCCCACAAACGTAGCATCAAAGTTGAGCTTTTTGATAGCCCAATAAACATTGTGTTCTAATTCCACCAGGAGATGACAAGCTTTCCCAAATACCAATCAATAAGGAGACATACTTATTGGTGTCTTGTAAGCAGTACGATAGGCCCACAATGCATCATCAAGTTTTATGGACCAATCTTTTCTTGTGACCCCCACTATGTTTTCAAAAATCTTCTTAATCTCCCGATTAGAAATCTCAGCTTGCCCATTAGTTTGAGGATGGTATGATAGGGCTACCTTGTGCGTAACACCGTGTTTCTTCAAGAGCGTTTTGAATTGGTTGTTACAAAAGTAAGTACCTCCATCGCTTATAATGGCTCATGGCGCACCAAATCGAGTGAAAATATGCTTCTTCAAAAATTTGACCACAACCTTACCATCATTGGTTGGAAAAGCAGCCGCTTCAACCCATTTTGACACATAATCTACAGCCACAAGAATATATTGATTATTGAAGGATTTAGGGAAAGGTCCCATGAAGTCTATTCCTCAAACATCAAATAATTCCACTTCAAGCATGTTATTAAGTGGCATCTCATTCCGTTTAGAGATGGGTTTCCCAATCTTTGGCACCGATCACATGTCAAGGCAAACTCATAAGAATCTTTAAACAAGGTGGGCTAGAAGAAGCCATATTGTAAGAATTTTGCTGCAGTTTTATTACCTTCAAAGTGACCTCCATACTCAGAAGAATGACAACACTTTAATATTTCCTGTTGCTCATTTTTTGGTACACATCTTCTTATCAATTGACCAGCACAATGATGAAACAAGAATGGTTATTCCCAATAATATAGCCTAACATAATGCAAGAACTTTCTTCATAGATGATAATTCAAATCAGGAGGAATAATGTCGCAAACTAACTAGTTAACAAGGTCAGCATACCAGGGAGCATTAGAGTGGCTGATAGCAAATAGTTGCTTATCCAAGAAGGTTTCATGAATGGCTTTGTCGGCTTCTAGTTGAGCATCAGTACTCAACCTAGATAAATGATCAGCAACTTGATTTTCTCTACCCTTCCTATCCACAATATCAAGATCAAATTCCTGTAAGAGAAGCACCCATCGAATTAATCTTGCCTTTGAATCTTTCTTGCTAAATAAATATTTAAGAGTTGTGACTTTGGCTCCTACCAGATAAGAACGAAACTTTCCAAAAGCAAATACCATAGCAAGAAGCTCTTTCTCAGTGGTTGAATAGTTTTCTTGAGCATAATCAAGTGTACAACTGGCATAATAGATTGGGTGAAAGGCTTTATCCCTCTTTTGGCCAAGAGCTGCTCCCACAACAAAGTCTTTAGCATCACACATCACCATAAAGGGCAAACTCCAATCTGGGGCCATCATTATAGGTGCAGTCACAAGTTTCTTCTTTAGTTCTTTAAATGCTTAAAGTCAGGCATCATCAAACTTGAATTCTACGTCTTTCTCAAGTAAAGCACAAATAGGCTTGGTAATGTTGGAGAAGTTTTTAATGAAGCAACGGTAGAAACCAGCATGGCCAAGAAAGCTCCACACCCCCTTAACATTCACCGGTAGAGGAAGTTCTTCAATCACTGCAATTTTTGCTCTATCTACTTCTAAGCCATTCTTTGAAACTTTATGGCCTAGCACAATTCCTTCTCTCACCATAAAGTGACATTTTTCCCAGTTAAGCACTAAGTTGGTTTCTTCATAATGTCTCAACACATTGGCTAAATTAAATAAGCATTCATCATAGGAATCTCCAAAGACTGTGAAGTCATCCATGAAAACTTACATAGTTTGCTCAATCATATCAGCAAAAATGGCCATCATGCATCGCTGAAAGGTAGCTGGTACATTGCATAATCCAAATGGCATACGCTTAAAAGCGAAGGTCCCATTTGGACAAGTAAAAGTGGTCTTTTCTTGACCTTCAGGGGCAATGGCAATCCGATTATACCCAGAATATCCATACAAAAAATAGAAGAATTCCTTGCCAGCAAGTTTATCCAGTATTTGATCAATGAATGAAAGAAGAAAGTGATCCTTTCGAGTTGTTGCATTCAACTTACGATAATGCATGCAAACCCTCCAACCAGTAACAGTGCAAGTAGGAATTAGCTCGTTGTGGGTGTTAACCACTACAGTCATACCACCTTTTTTGGGGACACATTGAACTGGGCTTACCCAAGAGCTGTCTGTGATAGGATATACTATGCCTACATCAAGCCATTTAAGAATTTTCTTTTTCACAACTTCCCTAATGATTGGATTCAACCTCTTTTGATGCCCAATGGATGGTTTATGCTTGTCTTCAAGGAGGATTTTATGCATACAAGTAGAGGGACTAATACCCTTGATATCAACAATAGTCCAACCAATGGCTCTTTTATGAGCCTTCAAGACGTCAACTAGTTGCTCCTCCTGTTGAACAGTGAGATCAGAAGCAATGATAACAGGAAGAGTATTATTTGCTCCTAAGTAGACATACTGCAAGTGAGATGATAAAGCTTTTATCTCAAGTGAAGGTGGTTCCTCTAGGGAAGGTTTCAACTTTGGTCTGTTAATAAAACCCAAATCAAGTGATTCAAACTACATTCGTCCTTGAGGATAAGGAATCAATGCATCCATGATAGCTTTGCATTCCTCTATTATAACATTTTCTGAATCAATCCCAAGTATTGCAGCTTTAAGTGGGTCATCAGTCATACCTTTTTCATATTCTTTTTGTACCACAGGATCAAACATGTCAATGAAGAAACAGTCCTCTGGAATATTAGGAGATTTAATCAACTGATTCATATTAAAGGTGACCTACTTATCAGCTACTCTTAGAGTTAACTCACCTTTCTCGACATCAATCAATGTTCTAGCAATTGGTAGAAATGGTCTCCTTAACATCAAAGGTAATTCTTTATCTACCTCAAAGTCAAGTACAATGAAGTCTGTTGGAAAGATAAACTTGTCAACTTTCACTAATACATCTTCAATGATTCCACGAGGTTGAGATAGACTTCTATCAGGAAATTAAAGAGTAACTGTTGTTGGTCGAGCTTCACCCAATCCCAACTGGTTGAAGATAGACAAAGGCATGAGGTTAATGCTAGCTTTAAGGTCACACATTCCTTTTCCTAAGAATTTATCCCTAATATGGCAAGGAACAAAAAAGCTCCCAGGATCTTTTAATTTTGGAGGCATCTGCTTAATGATATTAGTGAAGCTCTTAGTCACAGCAATTGTCTCAAACTCACTGAATCATCGCTTCTTGGCTAGAATATCCTTCATAAATTTGGCATATTTAGGCATATGTTCCAAAGCTTCATCGAATGGTATGTTGATGTGGAGTTGCTTGAATATCTGAACGAACTTCTTGAACTGCGAATCTTCGTGATGTTTTTTGAGCCGCTGAGGGAATGGTGGTGGAGGCACATATTTTAAAGGGGAAGTGCAGGTCTTCTCTTTATTTTCATCTATTTTCTCAAGAGCAACAGATTGCTCTCTAGCCACCTCATCAATATCTGCATGTATTTCATCTTCTTGCCTAGTAGTAACCTCATTACTTGCACTCTCTTTCTTTCCACTTTGGCTAGGAATGTCAGCTAGTTGCTTTCCACTTCTCAAGGTTACTTCTTTGCAATCTTCCTTACCATCCCTTCTAGGATTAGGAAGGGTGTCACTGGGGAGACTATTTCTGTTGAATGTGTTTATTTGAGATGCTATTTGACCCACTTGTATCTCAAGATTTCTGATGGTGGTATCATGAAGATTAACCTTGCTTATTATACCTTCTTGGCTCTTAAGAATCTGCCTCAAGAGCTGGTTTATCTCTGAATCACTTTCTCTAGATTTTTGTTGTTGCTCAAAACCTGGTGGTGCCATTAACTTGCTAGCATGGTGATTAGGTGGATTCTCACTTGGTTCATTCTTCTAAGAGAAATTTGGATGATCCCTCATACCTTGGTTGTAGGTGTTATAATAGGGATTGCCACGAGGATATCTTTGATTATTGTTCAGGTAATGGACTGTCTCCATAGTATGTGGGCAATCCTCATAAGAATGTGCTTCCCCACAAGTTTAACAAGAGAGGCTTGAGGCTTGGATAGCGTGAATACCCTTAGAAGATGTCCTCTCTATCTTCATTTCAAGTTGATCAAACCTCTTGGCCATAGCTACAAGTTGAGTGGCAATATCTTTAGACATACTACAAGCATTGGAGGTATTTGGCTTTTTTAAGTCTTGTACCCAAAGCGTGCTTTATCAAATTATTGCAGAGTGCTAAAAGCAATTTCATCATACAACTTTAATAATTCAGACACTTTCTTCTTGCCAATCCCTCTGTTGCAAGCATTTTCAACCACAGAAATGATGGGACCATCCAATCCAACCCAAAATGCTTCCAATAACACATAAGTCTTCTGCTCATGATTAGGACAGTTGTGCCACATTTCTTTGAATCTCTCCCATGCCTCATGAAAGAGTTCACTTGGTTCTTGTGCAAAACCCAATAACTCAGCTCTCTACATTACTCGTTTACCCCTTAGAATGAATCTTACTTTGAATAGAGAAGCTAGGGTGTCCCATGTAGAAATAGAATTGGGAGGTAGAGCTGTGAGCCAAGCTGTTGCATTTTTATCTAATGACATGGAGAAGAGTCTCAATCTCAGTGCATCAGAAGACACTCCCTGCTGTTTGAAATTTTCACTCATTTGAACAAATTTTGTCAAATGCTCAATTGGGTCTTCATTCTGATTTCCTATGAACGTGCCAATCATCTGCAGCATCTGCAGCATAATTGGCCTCATCTCAAAATTTCTAGCAGTAATAGTAGGGAGTTGAATGCTAGATTGATAGGTGGTGCTCTCCTGTTCCATATATTCATCCAAAGTACGATCCATATCCTCGTCATTAGGGTGTGCCATGATCTTTGGATTAGGTGACGTTGGTTCTTCTGATGATTCTGATTCAGACTTAAGTTCCTTTTCTTCACAATGATGCTTGTCGTCTAGGTTGTTAGGGTGGACTACCAATGCGCCACTCATATGTCGAGAGGTACCTGTAAATCCAAACAACAACTGAGGAATATCAAACTTATAAAAAAAATCAAGAAAAGAAAGAAAATACTCAAACGTGATTAATCACACAATTAAGATAAATAGTTCGATGAGCTTTTTGTCAAAGTCTCCAGCAATGGCACCAAAAACTTGTTAGCCGTCTAGCTTTACCGCAAGCGTACAGGTCACAAGTAATATAAAAAGATCGTTCCCACGAGGACTATGACAAAAATGAATTAATTATCTTAATTAAGTTATCAATCAGGTTAAGTGAGAATATTTTAAAAGAAATTTTATACTTAAGAATTAATTGATTAAATCGAGAACTTTAAGACAGGAGGAACTTAGGATTATCTATCCCCTATTTATTTCATGAACTAATTAATTTACCCTCAAATCCCACACCCAAATCTTTGCTTCTCACTCCGTTCAGTTCTCAGCTCCGCGGCTCAGCGTTTTCTGCTGTGTCTGCCTGTGTGTGTCTCGCTCCTTTTGTTGCAATCCTTTTTATATATGTATTTTAGGTCTCTTCGCGGGCTCCACGAATTTCTATTCAGCATTTGAAGATATGATATAATTTGAAGATATTATGTAATATTCAGATCCGCATCTTCATTCTCGTTTTCTCACGTGGGCCCACATTTTTGGCATGAGCTCTTATCAAAGATTTACATCTCTCTTACAATATAATAATATATATATATATATAGATTGAATTCTTCTCAGCAACTGAATCTATTGAGTTGTGACGTGGATCTTTAGGATATTGCTTTCATTCTTTAATACATGTGTGGGTCCGCACCATATTATATATATATATATATATATATATATATTCTTTTCTTATTTTTCTTCTATCATCAAGCTCATAATATCTCCTACAAAATAAAATAGGATATGAGTAGATTTTCTGCTAAAATTTCTTATTATCCTATCATTAATTAAAAGATAGAAAAGTATATAAACTATAATTAAATAGGCATAAAATATTAATAAATCCAGGGAATATATCCAAAATATATACCTATTTAATTATAAAATATATACTTATCAGTGTATAACTAATATTAAGATATTTTAAGCAGTTTTTTTCTAAAGATATTTGATTTTATTTATAGAAGTTAAAAAATATACTAATATAGATTGCCTCTTACTTTTTTTTTTTGAGAT
This sequence comes from Inga leiocalycina, assembly GCA_963242795.1. Taxonomy (NCBI): domain Eukaryota; kingdom Viridiplantae; phylum Streptophyta; class Magnoliopsida; order Fabales; family Fabaceae; genus Inga; species Inga leiocalycina. The sequence continues at coordinate 55,489,838 of OY725326.1, read as the reverse complement.
TATCATTGCCACTTACTTTAATTATCATTCAAAATTTATTTTATATTATGATTTATGATTTTATCTAACATATTAATTTTTACATTTCAATTAAATTATATCATTTTAATATGATCGGTCTAACCCCGAATTGACCCCGGTCTGACCTACTGACCCTTGAATCACTAACTTGACCAGCTCAATGCCTAATCCAGGTTTTTGTTCCTTGGTCCAAATTGATAAAAATAAATAAATAAATAAGAGTGTTGAATTTTAATAATTCCAAATGGATAGATTTAAAATTTTGTGATGTTTTCAAATGTGAGAAATTACCTAATTACCCTTAGTATTTTATTTTTTAAAAAATATCCAAACCCCTTGTCAGCTACTAGAGCTCCTGCGCTGGCGGTCAAATATATATTTTTAATGAATTTCTCTAGTAAAAATCATCAATATATGTATATATATATATATATATATATATATATATTGAGTTGTTAATATATATACTAAAGTAGTAAATAGTATACTTGTTGAATATTTCTTAATAACTACTTTTATTTCCCTATCAATGACTTAAGTATATATATTGACTATATTTGTTTCGCGGTATTAACTGAAGTAGTCAGCCAAAGCAATCAATATCACAATAAAGTAGTTAATATATATATATATATATATATATATATTTAAGTAGTTAATAGTGTAACAAAAGTAACTATTAGAAAATGTTCAGCAAATATCCAATTCACTACTTTAATTTCGCTATTAACAGCTCAAATATCCATATTGACTACTTTAATTTTGATATTGACTACTTTGATTGACTACTTTAATTAAAGAAACAAAAGTAGTTAATATCAAAACTAAAATAGTAAATATGTATACTTGAGTGATTAATAACGAAACAAAAGTAGTTATTAGGCAATATTCAACAAGTACTCTGTTTACTATTTTAGTATACATATTAACGAAGCTAAGTGTAGTGTTAGCTATATCAAGACATCCCTTATATTAAAGCTCTGAGTGCTTTGGGGTTTTCTCTCTCTTTCTCTCGATTACTGTGCTTTCACTCTTAATTCCAGTATGGGTGATCAAAACCACCAGAAGCTTCCACCGGACCGGCCTTCTGATATCCTAGTTAGTGGTAGTAAGAAAAAAACAAAGAATGACCCTTCTTTGCAACATCTACGGACACTCATATGTCGGAAGAAGCACTTCCACAGGACGCTGTTCTCATGGACCATGATGACTCTAGACAGGATGATATTTCCATGGAAACACACATACCTCAGAAGACAAATGCATCTTATCGGGATTCATTGATTGGCTTCAATGGAGTAGCAAATGATGGAGAATTTATGGAAGATGATGAACTACTTTCTGATGTCATCAATACGGATTGGGATATGCCAGAACCCTCTGAGGAAGTCTTGGCTTTGATGAAGATCTACCCGGTGGTTCCAATAACGCCGGACGAATACAATGAATGGTGCCGACCATGGAATGCATCAATCATTCTTACTGTCTTAGGTAAAAAGTACAGTGTATATACATTAAAGGCACATCTCAGCAGGATATGGAATACTCCACACTTTGATATTGTGGATATGCCCAATAATTATTTCCTGGTCCATTTTTTGCCAAGAGAAGGTTGGGGACACCTATATCAGAAAGTTCTATATGAGGGTCCCTGGGTTGTGCAGCAGCACACGGTTCTGGTTCAAAAGTGGTTGCCCAATTTTGACCCATTTAACAACCCTTTGGGACGAATAGTCACTTGGGTGAGGATACCCAACATTCTAATGCAGTGCTACAATAAAGAGTTTATTACCAGATTGGGGAATTATATTGGCAAAATAGTAAAGGTAAACCTGTTGACACCGTCGACCATACCCTCTGAGTTGGCAAGAATTGAGCAAAGTAAATATGCTCGTATTTGTGTGGAACTTGATCTTCAAAAAAAGCTAGTATCCAGAGCAATTGCAGCACACGCCGTGTATCAAGTGGAATATGAAGGACTCAGGATGATTTGTTTCTCCTGTGGGCGCTACGGACATCGTAAGGACAATTGCCAATGGACATATCAAGGTAGAGTTCACACTGAGCCTGCTCAACCAGCTGCAGCAGTTCAGGCCGTCTCTAAGCCAGCATCGACGGCTCCCAAAATCAATACCGAGGAACATTTTACAGACTGGATGATTGTGGGAAGCAATCGACGTGGGCGTTCAACACGGAAACAGTAGCAAAGAGGGAGTTCTTCGGATAAGGGAAACAGATCAGATCCGGCGACTCGCCATGGTATCGGTCAGACCTCCTCGCGATTCCAATCGCTGGCGGACCTCAAAGAAGAGCAAGGTCTAGAACACGGCATGGCGAAGAGACAAAGCCAGGAAATCATAGCGCCAAATTTGTCATACACAGAGGATAGAAGGCAGCTTGGGTTTCAAGAATATGAAGGAAAGGTCAGATTCGTGAGTGTACGGCCAGAAATTTCTCCCATGCGTGGAGGTGGAGGTCAAAGTCAGAATAGGAAAGGAAGCTTGGAAACTAAAGGTAGAGGAAAGGGCTCCAGTAAAGGAAATAGGCCAAGAGATAAGATTAAGGCCCAAAGTCTGAAAATTGTGTATGAACCAAAGGGGTTGGGTCAGGATAAGAATAAGAAAATGGTGGGGCATTCTAAGCTCAATGTGGGCAGAAGAGAACACATTGTTGTAGGTGGATCCCTAAACCAAATGGGCTCTAACACTCTTATTACACAACACCATAATGATGAGCAAGTGAATAGTCATATTTTAATGTTAGAAGGGCCCAAGGAAAATGCTAGCATCCCACATGACGCTTTCACTAAGGAAAAAAATGAACACAGTAGTAGTATTGGACATGGAGCTGCACATTTATCTTCCATATCATCATCTTTGGATGATGATATTGGAGATGACTTCATGGAAGCAAATATGGGTTTAGAGGATATCAATAGTTTGACGGGGCTAACCACCAAGAATCAAGGGAATCTTGATAAACGGTAAGTCTTGTTGTCTTTTGATCCTAAATTTTATTTTATTAAATATGATAATTGCTTCTTGGAATTGTAGGGGTGCTGGGAATAGAGTTTTTCCTAGTACCGTGAGAACCTTAGTGAAAAATCATAATATTGATGTCTTGTGCCTGGTTGAAACTCGCATAAGTGGTAATAGGGCTGAAGTTGTGAATAGGAAATTGGGTTTTAATAATTGGATTAGATTAGAGGCCACTAGTTATGCTGAAGGCATTTGGATCCTTTGGGATGAGTCTAATATTCAAGTGGACTATTGTTTTTCTACTACTCAACTTGTTCACTGTAAATTGTTGGACAAGAGAACAAGAGACTCCTTCTTTGGGACTTTTGTTTATGGTGAGCCAGGAATTAATCGAAGAGAGAATTTATGGTGCTCTTTGCAAGACATTGCACAGGACATGGAGGATGCTTGGATGGTTATTGGGGACTTTAATGCCTTCTTAAATCCAACTGATAAGATAGGAGGTGCTGCACCGTCTGTTCGGGCTATAACACAATTTTCTAATTGTGTTCATAATTCGAACTTGCTTGAAATTCCTATTGTCGGCGAGCGTTTCACTTGGGAAAAAAAAGAGTTAAAGAAAGACTGGATTGGGTGTTTGGCAATCTTACGTGGGAGTTAAATCATCCTTACAGTAAGGTTTTTCACAAACTCAGGTATAAATCTGATCATCAGGTTGTGCTTGTCTCATATAGTACTTCCTCCCAAACTCATCATTCTAACCGTCGGTTCAGCTATCATCCTGCATGGGCACTGGAAGATAGTTTTTCTAAAGTTGTTGCGAGTTCCTGGGAGCATAGAGATTGGGATCAGGGAAGACTAACATTTGAATCTGAAGCTACTAAATGGAATGCTACTGTTCTGGGTAGTCTCCCCAGAAAAAAACTAAATTTCCTCAAAAGATTAGAAGGTATTGATAGAGCTAGGTGAAATAATATATCCAATGGTCTTTTCAAGCTCGAGAGAAAGCTTTGGCAAGAATTTAGCAAATTAAGTGCTCAAGAGGAGCTTCTTTGGTACCAAAAATCTAGGTGTAAGTGGCTTGCTCTAGGAGACAAGAATACCAGATTTTTTCACACCTCGGCATTGATTAAGAGAAAGAAATAACGTATTGAAGCTATTCAAGATGAGGAGGGGAATTGGGTGACTGAACAAGATAGACTGAGACAGATGGCGGCAGACTTCTTCAAATACCTTTATACCAGTAATGGTCAGGTTCTTGACTCCATGGACTGGACTGCATACTTCCCGCCACTTCAAACCAGGGATGAAGAGCTTATTCATAAAGATGTGGATATCATTGAAATTAAAAATGCTACTTATATGATAGGTGCATTAAAGGCTCCAGGCCCAGATGGTCTGCAGGCTCACTTTTTCCAATCTCAATGGAATCATATTGGAAATAAGGTGTGTAACCTTATTCGAGAGATCTGGCTTAATCTAGAAAGAGTTAGGGATATCAACCATACTCACATCGTTCTTATTCCTAAAATTGATAACCCTATGACTTTTCGTGATTTCTGGCCTATTTCTCTTTGCAATGTGATTTTCAAGATTATCACTAAAATCATTGCTGAAAGAATGAAAAGGGCGATGCAATATTTGGTTCAGCCGCAACAATGTAGCTTCATTGCTGGCTGACAAAGTAGTGATAACATTATTATTGTGCAAGAAGCTATTCATACCATGCGGAGCAGGAAGAGGAAAAAAGGATTGGTGGCTATTAAAGTTGATATGGAAAAAGCCTATGATCGTCTGGATTGGAAATTTCTTCAATCCACTCTTCTAAGCATTGGGCTTAAAGATGAAATTGTGAAACTCATTATGGCTTGCACATCTTTAGTGTCAATGAAAATTCTCTGGAATGGAATTGAGTCACCTGCTTTCCAGGCAACCCGAGAAGTTCGTCAAGGAGATCCTCTTAGCCCCTACTTATTTGTCCTCTATATGGAACGTCTGGGGCATTTGATTAATGAGAGAGTTCAAGAAGGTAAGTGGAAGGGTCTTCGTTTTAACAAGCATACTCCAGTCATCTCTCACCTATTTTTTGCGGATGACCTTCTCTTATTTGGGGAGGCTACCAAAGATCAGATAGAGGTCATGAGGGAAACAATGAAGGCCTTCTGTGAGGTTTCAGGACACCAAATTAATTTTCTTAAGTCAAAAGTGTTCTTCTCTAGAAATGTGCACTTTAATCGAGCTAGTGAATTGAGTCAATACCTAGGGATTGGGATTACGGGTGACCTGGGTAAATACCTTGGAATCCCACTTCTCTATCAGCGGACTACCAAGGCTACTTTTTCCCCCATAGTTCAGAAGGCGACAAAGAGATTATCCAATTGGAAAGGTAGATTACTTACTATGGCAGGCTGAACGGTTTTGGTTAAATTTGTTCTATCTGCCTTGCCTAGCTATCATATGCAAATCATGCTTCTGCCCAGAGGCATTTTAAAGGATCTGGAAAAGGTGAGTCGTAACTTCCTCTGGAACCAAGGTCAGGACGGTAGGAAAATGCATCTTATTTCCTGGGACCAGATTAAGCAGGCTAAAGAAGGTGGGGGCCTGGGTATTAAAGATCTCCAACGATAGAATATTGCTTTTGTCATGAAACTTTGTTGGGGTCTCCTTACCAAAACTGATCATCTCTGGGTTTAATGTCTGTGAGGAAAATATGGTTGTGGTCAGGGTGACTATCCATTGGTTAGTAAGAAACAAAAGTCCTCGAGTGTGTGGAGAAGTATATCTAAGGTTTGGGACATATTCTATCGAGGAATTGGGAGAACTTTGAAAAGTGGGGATACAATCAATGTTTGGTGGGATTTGTGGACTCTGCTGGATGAACCATTAATTCACTTTATGGAAAAAAATTTCCATACCTTAAATCCATGTGCCAAAACCAGGGAGTTTCTTTTGGAAAATGGTATGTGGAATTTGTCTAAGTAGAGGGAGTTCCTCCCAGAATGGGTGATAAATATTATAACCCGAATAGGACCACCATGTGAAAATGGGAATGATCCTTTCTGCTGGAGGAGTGCTTCTGATGGTAACTTTAGTGTCTGTACTGCTTACAATTTTATATCTACCCAGTGGGATAGGAATGGACAGAGTTTGTGGAAGAAGCTGTGGAAATTACCTATACCGGAAAAAGTAAAAATGTTCTTATGGCAGATTATTCATGAGAGACTACTTACCAATTCACTTAGAGCTATGAGAGCACTATCAGCTAGTGAGGAGTGTCTATTTGAGTGCCAGCTACCAGAAACCATTCTTCATATACTTCATGATTGTGAGATTGCGAGAAAGATGTGGTTACATTTTCTTACTCCTAACGCTCGGTTTAGATTTTTTCGCTCTGATTTGTAGGTATGGCTCAAAGATAATTTTTCAGCTTCAATGGGGAAGGCTTACTTTCACCGCTGGCCATGGATCCGGACTTTCAGTCTTATTTGTTGGTTGTTGTGGAAGAACAGATGCCAAGGTGTTATGGAAGGCTCTCGACTTCAGGCAAATGAAATTATACACGGTGTTATGTACCAACTTATGGAATACAATCTTTCAGACACTTGGAAGCATCCAATCTTTTCTGAGAGATGAAGATGACAACAAATGGCAACCACCGCCGGAAGGATTTATGCGCCTGGATACAGATGGCTCAGTCAATACTCAGCATGAAGCAGCAGGTGGAGGAGTGCTCAGAGACAATAGGGGCAGCTGGGTCCTCGGATTTCAACGTAAGATGGGATTTGTACCACCAACAACCGCAGAATTGCTTGCCTTACAAACAGGTCTTCAAGTATGTAAACAACATGGTTTACAGAAGGTCATTGCTTTTACTGACTCACTGGAGGTGTATCATTTGGTCATATGAGACAGTGGCCTTCATCATCCAGCCAGATCAGTCATCAATGCGGTCCGAGATTTGCTCTACTCAGAATGGGACGTTGAGTTGAGGTTTGCACCAAGGGAGACGATCCAGTGTGGAGATTACCTAGCTAAAGATGCACAGAACTTAGTTCAAAGTTTGGTGGTTTTACCTATTCCTCATCCAGGGTGCATTCCCATTCTTAGGGAAGATTTTAGTCAGTCCTCTTGATGCCTAGTATATTTTGTACTATGTAATATCCAAGGTAACTTGGTCTTTTACATTTAAAAAAAAGTATACATATTAACAATTCAATTATACATATTGATGACTTTTGCTAAAAAAATTCAAAAAAGATATATTATACCGTTGGAGCTCCGGCAATGGGTTTTGGTGATTTCTTTTAGAAAGAACTAAAGATAGTTAGGTAATTTCATACATTGGCAACATTTTTTTTGGAGTAAAAAGCTGGATATCAATTCATAACAAAACAAACAAATACAAAAGATACTACTCCAATCTACCCTCTTTCATCATTTTCCACCTCTTGGTCCGGAGGTGGAGGATGATCAAAGATACAAAAATTACCCGAAATAATATGAGCAAGTTTTGCCAGACGATCAGCAAGGATAAGGTCCTCCCTAGGAACATTAACAAACCTCACTTGCTAGTCTCTATACATAAGAGTCCTAATCTCATCCACCAAATCCTTGAAAGGATAATCAACATCGCATCCCCGGACAGCTAGATTAATAGCTTCTATACAGTAAAAAAAAAACCTACCTTACGAACTCCCCTTGACCAGCATAAATATAGCCCATGAATCATACTGATCAACTCTGCTATTGCAGGAGGAACAACAATAAGTTTACAGGAAAAACCACAAATCCATTAGCTATCAGGGCCCCTAAGTGTCCCCCCACACCCACTCCGACCATCCCTGAAGACTGAACCATCCACCTCTAAGGAGAAGTAACTCTGAAGCTCCTGTGGTCTAGGCACCTGATTAGAACATTCTATGTTAGCAAGAACCCCCGTACCTAGAAGATCCAGATCCGCACTAGCTCTGAAAAAACTAGAAGTAGCCAACTAGTCTTCTTCCCGGTTTATATCACCGAAAAGTTTGTTACATCGAGCCATCTAGATGTCCCAACATATGTATCTAAACAATGTTGACCACGGAACCTTTTTGGTAAATCCTTTGCCATCCTTATGCGTGAGGTTCCATTTGACCCAATCTTTGCCTTCAAGAGAAGTAAAAATAGCCCACTACTCCTGAGATACCACTGCTTTCCATTTATCCATAGCATTTGAGCAATCACGAAGTAAATGCATGGAATCTTCCTTCTGGTTGCAAGAGAACGGGCAAGAATCTGACTCCTGGATGCCTCTACTAGCTCTCAAATGCGCTGTGTGAGCTCTTCTATGTGAAAACAGCCACATAAATGATTTAATCTTCTCTGAGATCGACCATCTCCATAAAAGTTTCCATATAGTGTCAGCATATCCACTTGTACCTGTAGACAAAGAAAAATAGTAAGATTTTATAGAAAAACAACCATTTGATGAAGGTTTCCAATAGAATCTATCATCTCCTCTCTCCTCATGAGGTGGGTGAGCATAGACGATACAATTAATGATCTTCGGTCTAAACCATCTCTGAAGTTTTTGTCTATCCCATTCCCCATTATTCATGACATAATCCACAACCCTTTCACTACAATTTATCTACCATTCCAAACCTGGGACGAGATCAATCAGAGGAGTATTGACATTTGACCAATTTTCAAACCAGAACGAGGTATTCTTACCATCTCCAACCCTTTTTCCTAGATTTTTTCTGAAGTGCTCCCAAACCACACAAATTCAACACTCTTCTTTATCTTTTATTAATTCTGCCAGTATTTTTTATTTTATTTTTTTCCATTAATTAATGCAATAAATTTTATTACTTTATTTAGTTTGCTAATTCTCCTGAAAGTCCAATTTTTTTCGTTGACTAACAAGCACACCATACTTGGTCGAGCTCGCCATCGGACGCCTCCGCTGTTCGCCGTTGTCAGCCCTGCGTGGTTGTTCTTGGGCTCGTATTGAAGATGGTTCGAACCCTAAGCCTTTGTCTACTCCCAAAATCTGGTGAGATTGATTTGTTCAATCTAACTTTAAATCTAGTTTGAATTTTTTCCCCGCGTCATCTGTTTCATGCGCTGTTGTCAATCCTGTGCCGCATGTCGTCGCACCGTGTGATCTGGTCGTGTGATCATTCACACTTTTGAATAAAGATTGAGTTTCCCCTTTTTTTAAAGAAAAAAATTATTACATGTTTTTCTCAATGGTCTATAATCGACTTCTATACTCCTGCCCTCTTCATTTTGATTACTGACGACTTATATGCTTTGGATTGTTTATTTGTGCAATTTTGGATTTCTTGTGTATTGGCATTCTGTTTCTTAATCTGTTTATATTATCATCTATTTATAAAATTCTCTAGGTATTTGTGATGCATGATCTGGTAAATGACTTGGCTCGAGTTGTGTCTAACAATTTAGAAGGTTGAGTTTAAATTATCATTATTCAGTGGCTTGGAGGAGTTGACTGAATTGATTCTCTTGCTAAGGCATCTTCGTCAAAGCATCTGGAACAAAAATTGAAAGGATATTATAGCAACTATTCATATTTAAAATATTTCAGTGGGGCGTCTGCCGCCACTATTTGTAATATAGATCCACCTATGGTTGCCTGCATTCATGGCTATCATCGTGTCCCATAATTTTTAATTTCCCAACAACTTCCTGTAAGTTTCCATCGTTTTATTTTTTGATTTGTTGTTGAATTTTATAGCTTTTTAACTCTTGTCAACTCTATGTTGCACATCCTCTTTTTCAATGTAAATGGAGACAAGTGATGCTTGAAAAATATAACAAAAAGGAAATTAAATGATAAGTATTACATTGCATTTTAATGCTAATCAGCACGATGGAATCGCACACTCTAATGAGCAGAAAAGTTCCATATTGGAACAGAAAGGCGTCGGTTTTTTGCTTACAGCAAAATGGGTATAGGCAGGAAACTGAATGTTAAATATGGATTAGTGTGGACAAATCTAAGGGAGCTTTGGCAGTGATTTTTGCTTCCCAAAAGATGGACAGTGTTTTAGTTCTATTGCTGCTACTGTGGTTTGCTGTTATTTTCCTCTTTTATGTTTTCTGGCTGTTATATCTCTTAACTCTGAACAGGAATTCTCTTTGTATTTTGTTGATTCAATAATATTTAGGTGGTTGTTCTATCACCAGCTTAATCAAATAAATTATGTATGCAAACCACGATTTTCATTTCATTAGCTAATATTTGACGAACAAGTTTTTTCTGATGACACACAGCTCTATATTCTGTTTTATTAATCTGTAATATGAATAGTCATTGGTTTGGATATATTTGAAATGCAACATTGTTTCATTTTTAAAGCAATACTCTGTTTCTGCAGGTTCCCTAAGCGGGCTCTCAGTTTTTGATTGTTAAGAATGGTACTGGTCTTGGCCCTGGGGGATTTACACATACCACACAGGGCCCCTGATCTGCCAGTGAAGTTCAAATCCATGCTTGTTCCTCGCAAGATCCAGCACATCATTACTGGAAATTTATGCATCAAAGTATGTCTGTCTTTCTTTCTTCTAATCTTTTAACAAAGTGATCCATATTATTGAACTTATCCATGTTAGTATAAGTATAGATGTGTCTCAAATTATTGATCCCTGTTACTGGAAGTCCTTCATAACATCTGTTTGTGACCCAACAGTAGTCTCCTTGTAATTTCCATGCAAGAAACTTGATCACTCAATAAGGTACATCCTTAAAATATCTTCATGCATCCTATTTGGAAATGAATCAAACCCGACTTTCTTTGATGGACAATCTTTTAGTTCTCTCAATTATGTAGTTGTCAACTTACTGCTTTCTATTTGCTTTTAAATTGCAATTACTTAATCTCATCATTATTTGTACTAGGTCTTGAATAATGGTGTCAATTTAACTTGACATATGCAAGTCATGTTATAAATCAATCAATAAGATTCTTAGGGACCAAGTACAAACTCATATTCAGGCTTCATTTGGGTTGAGAAACCTCATATTTGATAAGATGCATATTCTTAGTCTTTATTTTTATTTTATGCTCTGAAATAATGCTATTTCTGTAGTTCAAAATTTTCTTGGATACCGATGAAATGAAATTGTTTGACCAGACATGTTAGATTAGGCTAGCAAGCTGCAATTGGTTAATTTAACATTTTGTGGCATCACGCAATGGGTTGTTTTAGCATAGAGCATGATTTAATTACAGTTTGTGTTCTTTTAAGAATGAGATCTAGCTTTTTTGAGTTTAAATCATACTATTATACATTTTCTTTTTTATTTTCCTAGGGCTTATGTATATGTTTTATTTTTATAAGTGTGCTATCTGTCCCAAAACATGTAGTTCAGTGATTTTCTCTGGAATTAGTTACCCAGACCATATAGGAACAGTTGACTTGTTACATTTCTGGTTCTGGATTCTGGAATCTCAAGTATAGTTAATATGTTTGTAAACCCCATCTAATGCTAATGTGTGGGTAGGATTCCAGTTTCAGCTTTTGATGATATATATATTCTTGCCACCCTGCACCAGAAAGTGAGGGGTAAAAAAGAGCTAGATCAGCATGTACATACCTATCATCAATCACAGGGGTAAAAAAGGAAGACACAAGCTTGGGTTCAATCAAGTTTCTTAATAATCCTAATGAAAAATCTTAGCTACGCATGGCAATATATATAAATAAACCTAATAATCACAAATTTGTTATACTTAAATAAGCCTAATAATCCCAAATAGAAACATGTGCAAAATGTAACAAGAGTGGAGGTACTTTTTAGGAGTATATCACTGCGTACGAAATATCTTATGTGCATCATATTCTTGAAGTCTACTTAGCTTCTTGCTTTGATTTTGTAAAATGATTTAGAAAACTTTAAAGATTTAAGTATCCATATTGAAGGGATGTAAAAATTTGTAATCGAATAATTGATTGGACCAGTGGAAAAAATAGTAACAAGAGGCAGCATTACCATTAAGATGATCTGCATCATCATTAGGTACCCAAAAACAAATAAATGTCACTAGAGTGCAATCCGTTTTTATTTGAAAGGAAATTTTTCTGACACAAAAGTCCTCTTACAATGATTAAGAAGGACCTTTGGCGTCCCTTTTATAATTTTTATTTGACATGCTCAGTGGAATAAGCCAAAAGTTTGACATCCACTCCCAACCGCTAAAGTCCTCTCTCTATTTCTCAACTTCATTGGGATTCATTCATGTTGAAGTTATATGAATGAATTTCAACTTCATCCTTGGATTTTTGCCATCTTTCAACATTCCTGCACAACACACGCCACTAACAATTTTTTGAGCCAAACATTACTACTTTTTAAAATTAAACTTAATATACAAGCATTTGAGGATGTTTTTGTTAACATTTTAAATCTTAATGAAAGCATGTTTTCTATTAGGGAAAAAGACAGAAAAAGACAATCAAAATTGGTAAAAGACAAATAACTATGGATGAGTGAGAAAATTGCTAGTACTGACAGCTTTTTCTTGAAAGCTGTTGAGCCTTTGTTAAAATGCGTAACGATATTGCAGAAGGAAAGAAAAAAGAGAAGAGAAAGAGGTCTGCAGGAAATGAATTTGAAAGTGGAGTCAATAGTTTCAAACAGAAGAATAAAGCGCAAGGAGGTGTTAGAGGGGCAGGAAGGAAATTACAAGGGCATCTTTGAAGGGGGTGATCAGTGTGGATAAACCATAAACCTAAGGGAGCTCTGGCAGTGATTTCTGCTTCTCAAACGATAGACGGTGTTTTAGTTAATTTCTGCTACTGTGGTTTGCTGTTATTTCATCTTTTATGTTTATTGGCTGGTACTACTTGGTTTGTATCAGGATTATATCTCGTAACTCTGAAGAGGAATTCTCTTAGTACTTTTGTTGATTCAATAATATTTAGGTGATTGTTCTATCACCAGCTTAATCAAATAAATTATGTACACAAACCATGATTTTTAGTTCGTTAGCTAATATTTGATGAACAAGTTTTATGTGATGACACACAGCTCTATGTTCTGTTTTATTAATCTGTAATCTGAATAGTCATTGGTCTGGATATATTTGAAATGTGTCATTGTCTCTTTTTTCAAGCAATACTCTGTTTCTGCAGGTTCCCTAAGTGGGCTTTCAGTTTTTTATTGTCAAGAATGGTACTGGTCTTGGCCCTGGGGGATTCAAATCCATGCTTGTTCCTGGCAAGATCCAGCACATCATTTGCACTGGAAATTTATGCATCAAAGTACGTCTATCTTTCTTTCTTATAACCTTTTAACTAAGTGTGTGTATATTATTGAACTTATCCATATTAGTATAAGTATAAATGTGTCTGTGTGGTCTCAACTTTTTGCTCCCTGTTAGTGGAAGTCCTTCATAACATCTGCGACCACGACAGTATCCTCCTTGTAATTGCCACACGGCAATTTTGACTGCTCAATAAGGTATATCCTTAAAATATCTTCATAACATCTGCTTGTGACCCAACAGTATCCTCCTTGTAATTTCCATACAACAAACTTAATCACTAATAAGGTACATCCTTAAAATATTTTCATGCATCCTAATTGGATATGAATCAATCTGACTTTCATTGATGGACAATCTTGTAGTTCTCTCAATTATGTAGTTGCAATTGCTTAATCTCTTCATTATTTGTACTAGGTGTTGGATAATGGTGTCAATTTAACTTGACGTATGCAAGTCATTTTATAAATCAATCACTAAGATTCTTGGGGACCAAGTACAAACTCATATTTTGGCTTCATTTGGGATGAGATACCACGTATTTAATAATATGCATATTCTTAGTTTTTATTTTTATTTTAGGCTCTGAAATAATGCTATTTCTTTAGTTCAAAGTGTTCTTGGATAACTATGAAATGAAATTGTTTGACCAGATATATTAGATCTGTAGGCTAGAAAGCTGCAATTAGTTAATTTACCATTTTGTGGGATAATGCAATGGATTGTTTTAGCATAGAGCATGATTTCATTACAGTTTGTGTTCTTTTAAGAATGAGATCTAGCCTTGAGTTTAAATCATACTATTATAAATTTTGTGTTATTTTCCTCGGCTTATGCATATGCTTTATTAGTGTGATATCTGTCCCAAAACATGTAGTCCAGTGATTTTCTCTGGATTTGGTTACCAATGGAGCCCAAGCCAAAATGATGAAAAATGTAACACTGACTTTGTATAAATATCAGAAATAGGCACCGTTGCAGCAGAAATTAGCCAACACTCACTAGAAATAAGCTACTAAAAGCACTCAAAACACTGAATAAAATGATAAAATGATGAAGTAAGATAAACTTCCTCCACCACGCCTTAGTCTGGTATTCGAGAGACCAGACCCCCTCTCCTCACAATACTCAAAAGTTTGCTTCAACCCTACCAAACCCCTTTTTCCCAAATATATACATCAGTCCATTGCACTGCTCTCTCTCTCTCTCTCTCTCTCTCTCTCATGTGCACATGTACACCAAACACACACACTCCTCACTTAGGCTTGGCCCATGAATTGAGGGTCCATGAGCTATTGGTCCATCAGTTACCCAGACCATATATGATCATATGACTTGTTACACTTCTGGTTCTGGATTCTGGAATATCAAATATGGTCAATATGTTTGTAAACCCCATATAATTCTAATGTGTGGGTAGGATTCCAGTTTCAGCTTTTGTTGATCTATATTATAATCCACTCCTTACTCAAACTATAAGTCTAAGCTATTTGAAGGAGCAAAGTGGTAGCCCTTATAACTCTCAGACAACATGCTCATGAGAAATCACATCGCCTTGAAAGTTTGATGTGGCATAAATTCACAATTATCTTGTAATGGAGTTTCTAAAATGTTATACTGATAGCAATCCAAATCGCTATGGACTGATTTATTCCAGAAAAAATAAGCGTCTTAGGACTAATTAGGAATTAATTAGTAATATTTAATGATTTCAGCAATATTATTTTAGATATTATTTTAGATATTTCAGAATAAGTGGAATATCCACAAGTAGGATTTTAGATATTCTTTAGTATTTTAGATTTAGATATTATTTTAGTATTTTTGATATTATTTGGATTTCCTAGTTTGAATTATGAATTAGATTTTTATCTCTCTGTACTCCTATAAAAAGGGCTTCTTGCCTACTCAATAAAGCATGGAATATTCAGAAAGTTTATTAAACACTTGGAGATCCTCCTGAGCTGTTTTAGAGAGATTAGTGAGATTCTTGCTATCCCTCTATCACAGAGTATTTTATTCTTTATTTCCTTCTATTCCTACTTTCAATTAATTCTATTCCTCTGTTCGTGATTCATCATCGTGTTCGAATTCACCATCAGGAGCTTAACATATACTAATTTCGACAGATATTGAGATGTTAAATAATGATTTTATGTTTAGGTGAACTAAATAAAGATTTTAAACTGTGCATAATTTGGCTCTTGACATTTTCATTTTTCCAAATAAACTTAATTCTTTGTTTTATTTCTGGTTTAGTTGAATGTTCAGTTATTCTGATTGTTCATTCCAATTCTTTCTTTTCTGGGAGTGATTTCTGCTGTTAATAGTAAGACTGACTTATGAATAAACATTGAGGCTGTGGGGATTGGCTTCGAAAGCAAAAGTTATTTGATAGTACTAAGAGTTGCAATTTGTCTTCAGCACGGTGTTCACAATTTTGCCTTGGACTTCTAAGCTAACTTTATGTTCATGAAGTTCATGACTATTTGAAGACTCTTTGTCCTGACTTGCATATTGGACGTGGAGAATATGATGAAGATGCAAGATATCCAGAGACCAAAACATTGTTTATGAAAATATAATGAAATCTTAAATTTAATAAGCAATAAGTCATTGTTTATGGTTATAACTAAGTCCAACAATATTTTCTTTAAAAGTCTAAATAGTAAATCATTTTTCCTGAAGTCCCTAGACAATCTGAAAATAACTTAATTTTTAGGTTTAAATAAACAAGTTTTTAAAATGCATGCATTATTGTTCTTTGCTGCTTTTTCCCACTCAGATTACTCAATGGTTTGCAAAAGTTTTAAGATCATAGCTTCATATTCTTGCCATCGTGCACCAGAAAGTAAGGGGTAAAAAAGAACTAAATCAGCATGTACATACCTATCATCAATCACAGGTAAAAAAGGAAGACACATGGTTAGGTTCAACCAAGTTTCTTAATAATCCTAATGAAAAACCCTAGCTACTCATGGCAATATATATAACTAAGCCTAATAATTACAAATTTGTTATACTTAAATAAGCCTAATAATCACAAATTTATTAGAAACATGCATGTGCATAATGTAACGAGAGGAGAGGCCAGTTACTTTTTAGGTTTATATCACTGCGTACGAAACACTTGGGAGTCTACTTAGCTTCTTGCTTTGATTTTGTAAAAATGATTCAGGAAACTTTAAAGACTTAAGTATCCATATTGAAGGGATGTAAAAATTTGTAATCGAATGATTGATTGGACCAGGGGAAAAATAGTAACAAGAAGCAACATTATCATTAAGTTGATCTTCATCATCATTAGGTAGTCAAAAACAAATAAATGTCGCTACAGTGCGATGCATTTTTATTTTAAAGCAAATTTTTCTGACACTATTAGTGCGAAAAAGTCGTCTTACAACGATTAAAAGGGACCTTTTACATCGGCTTTATAATTTTTATTTGACATGCTCAGTGGAATAAGCCAAAAGTTTGACATCCACCCCCAAATGCTAAAGTCTTCTCTATTTCTCAACTTCATTGGGATTCATTCATGTTGAAGTTATATGAATGAATATCAACTTCGACCTTGCATTTTTGCCATCTTTCAACATTCCTTCACAATAAACGCCACTTACACTTGCTTATTTTACACAACGCTAACTTTTTTTAAAAAAAACAATGCTAACTTAATATACAATGTAAAATGATACTTCAAGTTGGTTTAATTACAACATAAAACAAGAACATGAATTTGCACGCATAATATATAGTTGATAACCTCTGGCAATTGGATCGTAGGTATATCATCCTTATTACAAAACCCTTTACTGTGGTCTTCAATATAAAATTTTTTTGTCTAAAGTATTAGCTTCTTATCATAATTATGTTTTGTTTCAATATTTTTATATCAACTAAATAACCTCCGATAATGAAATTAATCATTAAGGGTAATGTTGGAATTTTAAAAATGTGAATAACTAATTTTAACTGAATTTTTAAATTTATATAAAATAATTAATGTTTTTATAATAAGGAAAGGAGATAGTCTTGAAACAAATTAACTTCAAATTATGCAAACACCAAATTGTTTTCTAATACAAAGCAAATGGCTATGCCCCACCATTCACTCGAAGGATCAAGCTTCGCATATAATGATCATGTATAAATTTACCTCCGAATTCTCTTAAAAAACCTAATTACAAAAGAAAAATTATATGACGTTCTAAAAAAATACAAATGAAGTAAAATCTTGTGCAACTTATAGGTCTACTTATCTTCAGCTGCAAATAAATGGAAATAAAAAAAATTAAGGAAATACAGAAAATCTAGTTTGACCTTAATTTGATGGACAATTGAAAAGTAAGGTTATTAAACCTGAACCGGCCACTGAACCGGTTTGGGTAATGGGTCAAGGGTCGATGGGTCAGATCGGAGCTAACCTGGGGTTGAATCGGTGATAAAGTGAGCTTGAACGATAATATTTTTTGGAATAGTTTTGAAATTTGATAATTTTTGATGATCAAACGATAATATTTTTGAGTGATTCTTTTTGTACTAGAAAGTAGACATCTTAAGCTTTCCGTAGAGTCCTAATTTATAATTTTTGGAAACATGTAGAATTAAATATGACTTTTTGAAATCAGAAAAATCAAAATAAATATTGAACCGATCGGACCGGACTAGACCGGTTAGTCCAACCAGTTAGATGACTTGTTCCATAATTCTCATGGTCAAACCGACCGATCCAGTCCGATTTCGATAACATGGTTGAAAAGTCATATAAATAAGAAAATTTTTTAAACTTATGAAAACAAACCCGGCCAATACTATATAAATCAAACAGTGCCTATGAAAATGCAATAATTAAGGAAACATAATATTTAATTGAATTGAAAGGTTTTTTTTTATTAAATTAATGTATCAAAGAAAAATTTAAATAGCCATCAAGCATGTACTAATATAAAATTTAATCTAAAACAAGAAGGGTAGATTACGTACCTTGGAAGTAGTAGACTCATCTTTTCTTTTTTGGCTTTCAATATTTTTATTGTCGCCTCAGTGCCCAAGATTTGCAGACCCATTGCTCCATCAAATGCTCTTTTAGCAAGTAAATTCGCAATATCATTACTGTCTCTATGCACAAACAGGACATCCACACACCAATTCCACCCTAACATCCCTTTCATTTCCATGATCACGGCAATATCTTTGTGCATCTCATTGACTTCAAATTTGATCAAATGAACAGCCTCAATAGAGTCGCTTCTCAAGATAATGTCTCTAAAACCTGCGTCCCAAGCTCTTTTGATACCCATTAGGTAACCCCATAGTTTTCCTGTGAGGGTATCCTCAGCACTTAATTTCAGAAGAAAAGCCTCCATCATACAATCGTTGCCATCTTTAAGAATGCCTCCGCAAGCAGCTTTGTGATTTAAAGGAGAATATGTGCCATCCACTTCTACAATAATTTTCCTTTCTGTTAATTGATCATCATGTCTCAGGCAATGAATATAACCTTCATTTTTCTCAACTTCATTGATATTGCTACTACAACCTTTGTCCTTCGTTCTTCGCCAAGCTTCAATGTCTTCTTTACACACCGCTCGCCACCCACACTTCTTTATTTTAAACGCTGGTGATCACTTGTTATTAATAGCATTCTTAGAAAAAAATGCCATTCGAAGTCCGTCCACAACCAAACAGGAACAACGAATATATGTAATATAAAGTTGATGATTGTGACTTGGATGTAAACCAACCTTTTCGCCTAGAAAATACACATTTGGAAAACCATGATTAGGAAATCTGAAAGTCCAATAAATGAAATCCAACCCACCTCCAAATGGAAAATCGTATTCTATCACTAAGCATATGGCTATGCCCCACCATTCACTTGAATCACAATAATGAGGGGATATGCTTATTATGAATGACACATTTGGATACCTAAATTCTTTGTCACGAAAGTAGTTTTGATTATAAAACCATGACGGCACTTTCGCTACCTTGAATTATGAATATGCGAGTACATTGGCTGAAGAAATCAAAAGGCTGGAACAAAAAAAAAAATTTGTGTTAGTATGTAAGAAATGTAAATGTATACAAGTCAAATAAACTAGATATTTATCATCAACGAAATTAGGAAAAAAACCATGTTATTCTAAAAAACTCACAATTTGTGAACCCAACGTCATAATTGCAGATTTGATATTTAGATCGACAGCTTTAGCAAGATTGAGAACCTACAAGAAAAAATTTTCTATATTAAAAGAAGTATAATGATTAGGGTGAAACAACAAGTGAAGACAAATAACATAAGATAAAACCTGGTGAGGCTGAAATGATTCAATGAAATTCCACAAGTGTTGTGAACTTCCGTAATGTCTGATTGATGAACAACCAATTGCGACTATACCGAATAGATTTGACGGAAGTTGTGGGAAAGACCGAAGCCATGGGCAACGATAGAAATTAATACTTCGAAGCTTAGAAAGATTGGAAATGAGGTCAGATGGTAAGTCAATGAAATTGTTTCTACCTAGGTGTAAAAATTTTAATGATGATAACTCGTTGATGTCATCGGGAAGTGATCCATCATCGAGATTGCAATTGACTAATGTTAGGGTGGTCAAGAATGACAAAGACGACGGCAACACAAAATTAGTTGATCTTGAAGGCCTTTGAAGAAGTAAGAAGCAACTCTGTGATGATGATGATTGTGATTCACCATTGTATTCATAAAGTGATAGCCCTTTAATAGCAATGTCACTGAAA
Organism: Inga leiocalycina; assembly: GCA_963242795.1. Lineage (NCBI taxonomy): Eukaryota > Viridiplantae > Streptophyta > Magnoliopsida > Fabales > Fabaceae > Inga > Inga leiocalycina. The sequence continues at coordinate 55,469,806 of OY725326.1, read as the reverse complement.
TCAAGCATTTCCAAAGCCTCATTTTCATTCAAATTCTCTGGCAGCCTTGAAAGCTTTGAGCAGCCAGGAATTCTTATAATTTTCAAAGCTTTCAATTTGCAAACATTATGTGGGAGACAAACCATCCTTTTGCAGTTTTTCAAATTTAATTCAACGAGACCAATTAAGTTGCACAGTGATTGAGGTAGTTTGGCTATAGCAGTTCCCTCTAAATCAAGTTTAGATAGACGTTCCATCTCTTTTCCAAACTCAGGAAGTTTTCTAACTTTTGAACAACTAGATAGAACAAAAGTTTCCAAGCGATTCATCTCAAATTTTCTTGGAAGGGTTTTAACTTTTTTGCATATTTCAAATCAACAATAATAAGTTTCTGGTGATGGCCAAGAGACTGGTGAATTTCAACCAGGTTAGAACACCCTTCAAGAATTAGTTCTTCAAGATGAGCAATTCCATCAAAATTTGTGGTTTTGATGAGGTCTTTTGAATGAGAAAGATCAATGAACTTGAGGCTTTGGAAAGACTGGCAAGAGAAAAAGAAATAGGGAGAGGAAATAATAAGCCCTAAAAAACCAACAGTTAATAGTAATTTATTAAATCATGGACAAACAATTTAAATAAAAGGACTATAGTTACCTGTCTTCCTCTACAAAGTTCTTTTAACTTGCTACGTGGCATATATAGACGAACAAGTTCATGAAGTTGAGTTTGACTTGTCAAATAACATAATGGAAACCCCTCCCATTCTATTACTTTCAACTCTTTGGAAAGGGACTTGAGTCCACGTGGAAGATTCAATTGGCAATATTGGGAAACATGTGAGTATCTTGAAACGATAAGTAATTTAAGGTTACTCATCTTTGAAAAGGTTTCAGGATTCCAAACTGCATCACATGACTTTTCCAATCTCAGAACTATTCCCTGGATTGCTTCTGTCCCCTATAAAATAACAAGTCAAGATAAATATTTACAAGAGTTATGAAATAAATTATTGTAAAAAGAGTGCACAAACACAAGAACTTTGAAATGTCACCTTATTTCTTTCCAGTACACGATTGGCATCCTCCAAAGACCATATCCTAGAACGCTTGCCGGCATCATCAGGCGATTCTTGACAAACAATATATTTACCCATATCTTGGAGAATTTCATGCACCCACAAACACCCTTCATAATTAATCGCTAGTGACTTATCAATAAGAACACTTACTCCAATTTTTGGGTGAAGATCCTTGTCCAAAGTTTCTGAAATTTGTATGACATAATCTTTGCCCATCCCATTGAAAACGCATGCAATATCCAAGAATATAGTCTTCTCCTTATCATCTAATCCATCAAAACTCACTCGAAGTATCTTGAAAATGTCATTTGGAGGAACCTTTTTGAACTTAGCGAGTGCATCCTTCCATTCCTCCATAGTTCTTTTGCAAAGAAATGAACCTAAAACTTTGAGCACTAAAGGAAAGCCTCCAGCGTATTTAATGACGGATCTAGCAAGGTCCAAATAATCTTTATTTGGTTTATCTCCTTTAAAAGCTTTTTGAAGGAAAAGTTTAAGGGAGTCATTGTCACTCAAGAATTTGACATCATACCTAGCAGACACACCATGTGATGATAGCAAATGCTTATCCCTTGTTGTTATTATTATCATGCTCCCTTCACTGAACAATCCTTGCTTTGGAGCCAAATCTTCAAGTTGTCTTATATCACTCACATCATCAAGGACAAGTAGAACTTTTCTATCGCCTACCAAGTTTTTTATCAGCTTCTTTCCTTCATAACAATCATCCACTTCCATACTTCTTTTATTTAAATAAAAAGAAGTTTTCTTTGCAATGAAATCAAACCATCTTTTTCATATACTTCTCTAATATTTTGAAGAAAGCAGTGAATCTCAAAGTTTTTGTGCTTTCGCTCATAAAAAGCTCTAGCAACAGTAGTTTTGCCTATGCCTCCTGTGCCCCATATTCCTATGAATTGAACTCCTTCTGATTTACTTGCTACGATTGAATCCAACTCATTTAATTTTGGTTCAATTCCAATTAATATACCAAGGTCTGATGGCGATTCATCAAGTAACTTTGACTTCATTTTTTCAGCAATGCTTTCAATGAAATCTGTTTCATTCCTGCAAAGGAAAACAAAATTATAGCATGATTTTTTATTTTGGGACATGAAAACAGCATCATTTAAGTCAATAGAATTTTAAAATTTTATGCATAAGCGCTATAAATAGTTAATGTGAGATATAAAGAAAACATGATTACATATGTAGCAGTTTTAAAATTTACCCTGAAAATTAATTTAACTTGGTAAGAATAGGCGATAATTTCATTTATAGAAGAGTTGTACATAGCTTCTGGTATTTTAGTATTTACAGACAATCACGAAGAGTGAGAAGCAACAATATAGTCTAGTGTTTATGCAAAGAAGCAAAATCCTAGATTTTTTCTAATGAGATTATGAAACATAATTGTCACCATTATGTTGTGTACACACCTTGCTAGCTCCTGGATGTTGAAGTCATTTAATTAACAGATTATGGTTTGAGATTCCTTTTATTTCTTAATTTTATTTAAGGAGCTTTTGACAAATACAATGTATTAAAAGTTCAAATCTAACACTGTATAGTAATTAACCATTCACGCCATAAAAAATAATGAGTATTATAAATCAATAATAATAATAATAATAATAATAATAATAATAATAATAATAATAATAATAATAATAATAATAATAATATTATTATTATTATTATTATTATGTAATTTTATTAAAATTCGGCACACCTACTTAATAACTAAAGAAAAAAAATTACCATTTCAAAATGCTATCTTTGATTGAATTCTACGGGGAAACCTACTTCATCAACAATCAATACAATTTTATTTTACCAACAAATAGAACTAAGCTACAAGCCCACAATTATTTTGAGTGCCAACCAGATATAGCAGCAACTTTTTCTAAAGCATTCCTCCATCCTTGCACCTTCATTTTGTCTTGTGCAAATATTTCTTCATGCTTTTTGAATGCTTCTGCAAAACTTCCCTTTTGTTTCCTAACATCAAACGGATCTACACCGTAAAAGATTGGAAATACTAGAAGACTCAACTCTTCCTTTAAATCAAGGATCTTTTGAAGCTCATCCAAACACCAAGTTGAAGAAGCATAACTTGGGGAGAGCACAACAATTGCTCAGCGAGATCCTTCAATTGCTTGCAGTAAACTTGGTTTGATAAATTGTCCCCTTTCAAGTTCTTCCTCATCCCTGAAAGTCTTTAATCCTTTGCGTATCAAAGCAGCATACAAATGATCAGTAAAACTTGTGCGAGTATCTTTCCCTCGAAAACTCAAAAACACATGATACTTCCATCTCTTAGTTGAACCAGAAGAGCTTAAACAACACCCAACTCCATCAGCATCATGTGCCATTGCAAGGATTTAGAATCTGAACCCAACTTCAAAAGTAAAAAGTCAAAAACAGAAAGAATAATACAAATCTAATAGGAACTTCCAACAAACAGTGTAGCGATTAGTAAGGGGATACCGAAGACTAGTAAGGGGATACCGAAGACGGAAGAAAGTGAACCAACTTTTGTCTATTTGAGTTTTAGAGCAAAACCTTGGGATCGGTCGTGGGCACATTCAAATACATAAAGTAAAATAGAAATTCGGAATCACAAAACGCTCGTAGATCCATATATTCCAAGACAGTCCCATCTCACAAATCAGTAAATAATCCATTTCACTGAAGAAAACAAGATATAATAAAAACATTAACAGACAGGGTATCCGCACAGAGTCTCATGGCTCTCTTACCGCAAGATTCATTCGCTCCTCACGCATAAATTAAATGGAAGCTGAATCTGTGTATATATTGTTTCTCGTTGACGTTCGACGAAGCGAAGTTTCACAGATCTAGACTGTTATTTTACTGAAATACATCTAGGAAGTAGAAAGGAAGAAAGTAGAAACCTGAAGGATGAATTAATATCGAAGGATTTGTTCGATTTCGACCCTGATAAGACGAAGTCGAGTAGCCTGCTACAAATTGTATAGAAAGAAAAAAAGGAGAAACATTGAAACAATGAGAAGTAAAGTGGGGGGAGTGAGCTCAAGTCTTCTCTTCAGTCTTCGCGCGTTCAATTTTTATTTTGTTTGAAGGACAGAACCATGTGAGTTGTGACCCTGCGCCCGCGCTTTATTGGCTTCTTGAAATGGTGGGTTTTTACTACACACATACGGAATACAGAGCATAATTGTTTTTTACTAAAAAAAATTAAAAAAATTATTTAATCATATCATATATTATATATTTTTAAATTATATATTAATTTATAAATTAAATAAAATAATTTTTTTAAAAAAATGATAAATATAAATATTTTAAAATAATTTAATTAATTTTTTAATCTATCCAAAAAAATTAATTTTATCTTATATTTAGAATGAAAAAAGAAATATACCATTTATAAAATATACTCCCTCCTCCTCTTTTATTGTTACGCCAGTGTTTTATTGGTCTCTTTTGCTAACTTTTTTTTTTTTGGCCAGCCTTTTGCCAACTGAGTTTTCGCTTTTTACACACACATATATTTTAAAAAGTTAGCAAAAGAAACCAATAAAGCAACATATATATATATATATATATATATATATTCTTTAATCATTAATATAAGAGTTAATTGACTTTTATTAAAAATATTAATGAAGTTAAATAGATTATATTAAAATATTTATATTTATTATTTTTCTCCAAACTAATTTGCATAACTTATAAAATAATATATAATTTAATGATATACAATATATGTTATAATTAAGTATTTTATTTTGCTTTCTTAATCTTTCCAAATAAAAATCAATTAGCTCTTATATTAAGGACATAAGGTAGTATATAAATGTACTCACTCCTCCTCCTTTCTTATTATAACAACATCCATCATTTGATAATAGACCAAATTACTAATGAACTAAATTTTTTAAAATAAAAATTTGTTATGAGGGTAATTTTAATATTTTACTAAAAATAATTAATTTCATTAACTTATGTGAAGTTAGTTGCTATTAGGTGCTTATAATACTGACCAAAAAAAGTAGTTATTCTATATATAATTTGAAGATTTGATTCGACTGGATTTTACGTTTGAGAACTTTATCGTTATATTACAATTATATTCAAGGAAGAATTGGTTTCAATTTTTATATTTAAAAAACCTACCATTATTCCCTTCTGTGTGAAAAAAGGACCAAAAACCTTGAAAATAGTCGTTTTTATTTTGTCATCGTGTTTTAGGCAAGGTATTAAAACCCGGACCGGGTAGTGAACCGGTCGGGGTACTGGGTTAAGGGTCAGTGGGTCAGATCGGGACCAAACCGGAGCTAAACCGGGACCAAACCGGTGAGAAATTGAAAATTTTAGACTTATAGTATGAAATTCTAAAGGAAAAAGTAAAAAAAAAAAAAAATTTTTTTTTTTTAAAAAAGGGAACCGGACCGGGAACCGGACCGGCCAACCGGCCGGTTCGCCGGTTACCGGGCCGGACCGGCCGGTCCGGTCCGGTTTTCAGAACCCTGGTTTTAGGCTACACGACTATACGTTGCTTTTTTTTTTTTGGGAATTCAATGGAGGCAGGTGAAGACTAGAGCATTCTTCTCTTAATTTCCAATGTATTTCCTAGATTATGAAGGAGGAACGAAACTTCATTATGAACTTTTAAGTTTCAAAGGAGAGCCTATTCAAAAAAGAAAAAGAAAAAAGAACTAGCCCATTTTTTCTTAATTTATATAAATTTGTGATTATTAAATACAAGACATGATCAAGTAGTTATTAAATATTAGTGTGTGTATACTTTCAATATTTAAAAGACCAAAGACTTTGAAAAGAGTGATCGTGTTGTGTTTTAGGCAAGGTTATTGAACCTAGATTGGCCAATAAACCCATCTAGGTAGTGGGTTGTTAAGGGTTACTGAGTTAGATTGGAGTCAAACCAAAACTAAATCAGGGCTAGATTGATGAGGAAGTTAACTTGAACGATAATATTTTTTGAAATAGTTTTGGAATTTGAAAATTTTTTATAATCAAATGATAATATTTTTTAGTGATTTCTTTTGCATTAGAAAGTAGATATCTCAAACTTTCCACAGAGTCTTAATTTATTATTTTTAAAAATATGTAGAATTAAACATGAATTTTTGAAGTCAGAAAATTTTGAAATAAAAGAAAAAAGAAACCAATCGGACCAGACCGGTTTCACAGTTTCATGGTTGAACTAGTCGATCCAATCCTGTCAGGCTTTAATAACCATGTTTTAGGGTGCACAACTTGTATGACCCATAATATCCCTTGCTTTGATTGGCAATATATATATCTCATGCTTATTGTTGGAATTAAAATGGGGCATTCAATGAAATGGCGAGACCATTCCCTCTCTTGATTTCCAATATATTTCCTGGTTTCACATTAAAAACAAAAATAAGTGATCTTTTAATATTTTATAAGCATAAAATGACGCAGTCTTGAATTTTTTAGCTTTTTAAAAAATCAACACTGCACAATTTCAAAAAAATTTTTTCAAAAGAATCATAAAAATATTCAAAAGCGTATCGTTTTATACTCATCAAATATTAAAATCCCGCTCATTTTTTTATAAAATCTGACAATCAAAAGGGAAAAAAATTGGAAAGTTGATATGGGACGTTACAAAAGGCATTATAGAATCATATTAAAGGCCCCAAGCCCAAGAAATAGCCCAACTAGCCCAATCCCAAAGCACTGAATTTATTAGGTGAAGGAGATTCAAGAGCTCAATTCCAGAAAACTAGTCTATTAGATACGGTAGCCTTTTAAACTTATCAATCATACTTTCCTTTTGAGGCACTTCTATGTGGACGTGAAACAAACTCATGGCCTAATTCTTTTTGGGTAAGGAAATAAAAATAAACAAAAGAAAACAGTCAGTTCCTATATTACCGTTTCCACGGACATCTCCCATAACCACTCTATAACTAGACTTCACTGAGTACCTTACATTCTTAGTTAAGTGTCTCACTGAGATAATGCATGTGTTTGACAAAAGCAATGGAGGAATAAAATTATTTTTCTGAATTTCAAAATTAAAAGACGAGGAAGTTAAACTTGTATTTAAAAAAGGGAAGTCGGAAAGAACATGAACCCTCCAAAGTATGTTGCATAGAAACTTGAAGAATGAAAAAATAGGGTTAATGTGTAAAAATACCCACCAACTTATAACAAAATTGCACCCAACATCATAAACTCTTCTTAGGTGCAAAAGTACCTACAAATATTATTAAAATCAGAATACAAATAACATGTTCATTAAAACGAGCTAATGTCCGTTACTTTACTTTTCGTAGTGAGGCCCACACTATTTTTCTAAAAGTATCAAAATGCCCCCTGCTAAAAAATGTTAAAGATGCAAAAATACCTATAAATTTTTACCCAAAGTTCATAAAAAACCATTTGTTTTACAAAGGTGCAAAAAATACCTATAAACATTCAAAATAGACATGAAAGTACCAAAATACCCCAACTTATAAAAAAAAACTTATTTATCTAACTATTCAAATTCTATGCTATTGTTATGATAACGTGAAATTTTATACATTAACTTTAAATTAGCAAGTAAAATTGCTATTATCTACTCACATACTTCTATTTATAAGTCACTTCTAACATGTTTTATCAGAACCGAGAAAAATCTTAAATTTCACTAATTCTATCTTTAAGCTTAATAACTTTCTAATTTTATCCCTAATTAATATGCAATCAGATGTGATAATGTATATTATGTCATATGGAATACATGATATTAAATTTTCTATTAATATTTTATTTTGATTTTTCTTAATTTCATTTAGAAATTAACTTACAATTCTCACACATAAATTTTCTATTTCATTTTTTATAAAATTTTTAAGAATTAAATTTAAGGTGTAAAATATAAAACCATAAGAAAATAATTATGGAGGAACATATTATTGTATGTCAAAAGAATTAAAGTTGTTGGGATATAAAATTGACTTAATTAAAAAATGAATTAAATCATTAAACTAAGCTGGATTCAAAATACTTGGACCAAACAAAAGAGAAACAAAGAACTGGATGCAAACTCTAAATTTGACTAGAGTACCCAGCAAAAACATATAAGTAATTTTCATAAAATATATTCACTCTGTGTGTGTGTGTGTGTTTTTTTTTTAACTTGGGGGTATTTTTATATTTCCATGTCTATTTTGAATGTTCATGGGTATTTTATACCTTTGGAAAACATATGGTGTTTGACACAATTTAGGTAAAAATTTATAAGTATTATTTTTGCATCTTTACCATTTTTGAACCAGGGTATTTTGGTATTTTTAGAAAAATAGTGGGCACCACTATAATAAGTAATGGATGTTAGCCCATTTTAATGGATGTTTCATTTTTATTCTGATTTTGAATGTTTGTGGGTACTTTTACACCTTAGAAGAGTTTATGGTGTTGGGTGTATTTTTAATATAAGTTAGTGAATTTATAGTATTAGGTGCATTTTTAATATAAGTTGGTGGTTATTTTGAAATAACATGAAAAGATTTGTTCGCGTGATTTTGACCCGATAAGGTGAAGTCCAGCAGCCTGCTACAAATTCTATAGAAAGAAAAAAAAGGAGAAACAATGAGAATCGAAGTAATTAAGTAAAATGGTGGGAGTGACCTCAAGTCTTCTCTTTAGTCCCTAGTCTTTACGCGTTCAAATTTCAAACCGCGCTACATACGTGGTTACAGGTCCACTTTTGTTGAAGGACAGAGCCATGTGAGTTGTGACCCCACGCCAGTGCTTTATTGGTGTTTTTGCCAACTTACGAGGTACTTTTACTTTTTATATATCTAAAATATAAATTATTTCCTTCTATTTTTAATATAAGAGTTAATTGATTTTTTATAGAAGATATTAAGAAAATTAAATAAATTAGATTAAAATATTTATTTTTATCATTTTTCTCTAAACTAATTTTTCTGACTTATAAATTGATATATAATCTAATGTTATATAATATATATTATGATTAAATAATTTATTTAACTTTTTAAGTCTCTCCAAAAAAAATATTGTTCATATATCAAGGACAGGAAGGAGTATATATGTTATATAAAATATAGTCCCTCCTCCTTTCTTAGTATAACAACACCCATCATTTGATAATACTCCGAATTACTAATTACCTAAATTTTTGAAACTAATAACTTTTATTGGGTATACTTTTAATATTTTACTAAAAAATAATTAATTTCATTGATTTATATGAAGTTAGTTGTTATTAGGTTCTTTTAACACTGACTAGAGAAAGTAATTATTTCATATATTACTATATGTATACTTTTAGTATTTAAATAGATTCGTTTGGACTTTACGTTTAAGAACTATATCATTATATTTCAATTACCAAGGGAAAAATTGGTTTCAATTTTATATTCAAACCTACCATTATTCCCGTATATGTGAAAAAAGGACCAAAGACCATGAAAAGAGTCGCTTTTATTTTATCATCGTGTTTTAGGCTGCACGACTTATATCCGTTGCTTTGTTTTGGAATCCGATAGGAGCAGACGAAGATTCTTCTCTTAATTTCCAATGCATTTCCTAGATTACACCCAAAGAAGGAGGAACGAAACTTCATTATGAACTGAAAAAACTAGCCTATTTTTTTCTTGTTAGTCAGAATCCTTCATGCCCACTTTCCGTGAAAATCAGCCTCTCAATGAAAACCTTTGTTAACAACATAAGTCTGAAAGGAGAGCCTAATCTTTAAGATTGTGTGGGAGAACTTGTTCAATTTATAAAGCGTTAATACAATATTTGATGCCTCATATTTACCCTTATTTTGATTTTGGTCTCTCAAGTTTCATTCCATTTAAAATATTAGTCTCTATAATTTAATAATAATCTAGACGATTTTATCATTGAGGGACTAAATACCTATGGTTTGAAACTTGAAGGATTAATACTAAATTGAGACCAAACCTAAGAGACCAAAGATTAAATTGACCCATTTATAAAGCACATTTTACTAATGAGACTGTGACGTGGGACTCATACCAACTCATTGAAAGAAATTAAAAGAAAACAGCCAATTCCTATAGTACCATTTCCATGGAATAGCCACTCTATAATAGTAACTTCCATTAATATGCCAAGTATTGAAGAAGTTCATAATTTTTTGTTAATAAAATGCAAAATGATACTAGTATTTTAAAACATAAATTACAGAGTCAATGAGGTTGAGGCAATGGGGAAAAGACCAAAGAACCTGTTAAAAATGGTAGTGTCAATTATATTACATGAAATGCTATTAAGATATCTATTGTAAAAAATTAATACTCCTCAAGTTCTAATAAGACATATTTACTTAATTTGATTAGATTAAGGAAGGTATTTAATATAACATACATTTTCTAAAATACTCTAATAATCTTCCTTAATTTCCTCTTCCCTCTCCTCTTTAATTATTTTTAGGGAGCATAAATAGGGATAAATCAGGAAAATATTAACAAATATAAAAAAATGTTTTATATTTAGGATCCATATTAATTAACTTTCCAAATATGTCATATATTAAGAAAGTACCGAACGGAGTATCATAAGAAACGACATATTTGGAAGGAGCTTGTTGGGACAAAAGATTTATCATGTGATAATTAACACAATTGATATATCCAAGAGAAGATATTAACAAAGCAAAGAAAAGCTCTTAAACATCCAAGAATGAACACAGTCTTTAAATCTTTCTCAGCTTCCATACAAAAACCTATAAGGGAAGCTCATAAAGGCAAATACAACCATAGCACAAGATATTCTTTTATTCTTCCTTTTATATGAATAATAATTCCCCACTAGCGCATAGAAGGCTGACGAATCAGACATTCAGACTTGATAAAGAAGATGATGAGAATGATTCAATCCATTTTGAGAAAGCTAAATTTGAAAATGAAAGTCGTCCCAGAATTTCTTGGACTACTTTCAGTAGATGTGAAACTTTGAGAGCAGGGTGTCTCTATTTACCTTCCCCATCATTGGATCAACTTTCAATGATTGAGATTTAACATTTTATGATAATATATTATAATTTTAAATAAAAAAATATATAAATAAATTTAAACTATTAAAATTTAACCTAAAAATTTCAAAAGTGCAGGAGATAAAAAATAAAAAAAACTATAAAACATGTTAATAAAAGTCTACGGAGTTGAAGTATTTAGATATAATTTTAATAATTTAAATTTATTTGTTTATTTAACATGATAATAATATTATTATAAAATGTATGGCAATGTTTATTTTATGCCAAATAGTGTTATTGAGTGTTTAACCTATAGAATGAAAAACCGGACCAGACCGGCCGGTCCGACCGGAAAACCGGTCCCAAGTCTGATCCGATCAATTGTCTGTGAGGGGAGAAGGGTGGACTCGGTATTGACTGAGTTGACCCGGCCGGTTTCGTTGTGACTCGGCCAAACCGCCGAGTTAGGCGGTTTGACCGAGTCAAGCGGTTTGGTTAAGTCACTAAAAAAATTAAAATTTTGTCCCAAAACTACAACGTTTTGGGACATAAAAAAACAATTTTTAGTTGGATAGACCGTGTGAGATGCGAAGTGAAAGGTAATCAAAATTTTAGAGATTCAGAACTCCCTCCCTCGCGAGCCCCGACCCTGTGCCCTAGCCCCTAGTTGAACGGCGAACGACAAACGACAGTGGTTGCTTGAACGACCGACCCTGTGCCCTAGTCCCTGGTTGAATGGCGAACGCCAAACGGTAGTGGTTGCTTGAACCACAAGTGACGACGGCGAGCGGAGAGGTGCAAGCAGCGACTATGAGCGTCGGCGAGTCGGCGATTGCTTGAAGGCTTGAAGGTATTTTGACTATTTTCATTTTCTGATTAGATTGGTCTTTCTTTTCATTATGCTGTGTTGAATTGTTGATGAGATTGACCCATGGCTAGCTTTCTGAATTTCTAATTAGTGATTGGTTTGCTTGAACCCATTGGAGATTTGGCCATTTGGTTTATGAAATTGTAGTCATGGATGCTTCTGGATTTAATGATTGATTACTTGAGTTATGAAATTGTACTCTTTCCTAGTAATAATTTTGAAGTGGTTGAGTTGTTTGTAGATTACTGGCTAGCTTTCTGAATTTGAGAATTTCTTATTAGTAATTTTGGCTTGATGATCACTATTGTTGCAATATGCCAATCTTAGATTATTGTTGATCTTAGACTGAAACTCAGATTGATTACTTGCGTAGATTAGTTCTGTTGATTAATTATGTATGTTGACTTCATTTAATTGACTGCACATTTGCATTGGAAATTATAGGGAAAATCTATTGTTTACATTATTTATAACCAATGTTTATAACTAATAAGTTCTTTGCTTATAACTAATGTTGTTAATATCTGTCATGAATTTCATGAATAATAGCATTGCTGTTAACATCTGTCATGAATTCGATAATAGGATGGATATATCGAGTTCAGGAAATGAGAATGTCACTCCTAATCCTAATACCAAACCTCACACTCCTAGTTCCGAACCTCACACTTCCAATTCCAACATGAATCCTACTCCTACTCCCAATAGTACAATTTGTGGTAACATTGATCCAGCATGGGCACATGTTGCCTACAAAAAAGAGGGGACACAGAATGTATACACCTGTCTCTTTTGTGGTAATAGCTATAGAGAAGGATGCATAAACAGGATGAAGCAACATCTTGCTGGTATGGTTGGTCGAATTGCTTCTTGTAAAAAGGTTACTTCTGATGTGCGTTATAGAATTGCGGAGTCTTTGAAAGAAAGTTCAAAGAAAAAGTCAATTGAAGTTGAAGATATAAGAGAAGAGGAAGTTGAAGGAGAGAAGGTTGATAGTGGAGCCAAGAAGAGAAAACCTTCTAGGACAATAGATAAATATCTCACTCCTAAGACAACTTTTGGAGGTCAACCAACCATCAAGAGTGCCTTAGCATCGAAAGAAACACAGCACAATGTGACGATGCTTATAGTTGAATGGGCTATAGTCAACTGTATTCTATTTAAAGCATTGGAGTGCCCTTTATTTCAAAGAGTTGTGGATGGAATGTGTTCTATAGGGCCTGGGTTTAAAGCCCCTAGTGCTTATGATTTTAAAACCAACTTGTTGAGAGAATGGAAAGGGGAATGTCAATTACTCATGGATGGTCATAGAGCAAAATGGAAGAATAACGGCTGCACACTTATGGCGGATGGATGGACTGATGTGAGACAACAGACTTTGATAAACTTCTTAGTTTATTCTACACATGGAATGGTGTTTGTTAAGTCTGTTGATGCATTAGATTTAGTGAAAGATGCTAAAACTTTGTTCACATTGTTTTTTGAAGTGATTGAGTGGGTTGGTTCTAAGAATATAGTTCATGTGGTCATTGACAATGCTGCCAACTATGTGGCATGTGGAAGGTTGATCAAGGAGAAATATAGAAATATTTATTGATCTCCTTGTGCTGCTTATTGTTTAAATCTTGTATTGGCAGACATTACAAGCATGCCTCATGTGTCAGACATTGCAGCAAAATCATCAAAGATAACAGTATTTACTTACAATCACATGATATTCTTGTATTAGTTAAGGAAGAGGACAGGTTGGAAAGAAATTATGCGTCCTGGTACTACAAGGTTTGCCACTACCTTTATTACATTGCACAGCATATACATGCACAAGCATGACTTACAAGCCCTTGTTGTCGATAAACACTTAGTCAAAAAGTTTTTAATGCGATCATATCAGATAGCCGGTTTTGGAATGAGTAACATCAAATTGTGAAGATTGTAACTCCTCTAATAAAGTTGTTGAGAATCGTTGGCTCGGATGAGAAGCCCTCACTTCCATATGTTTATGAAAGCATGCAAAGGGAAAAAAGTGGAATTAAGGAGATGTTTAAGAGAAATAAAGATCACTACAAGCCCTACACAAGTATCATTCAAGTGAGATGGGACAAACATTTGAAGACCAATCTCCATGTAGCTGCCTATTTATTGAACCCGACATTCGTATATGGTCCAAACTTTGTTCACAAGGGAGGGTCAGTGCAAGCTTTGATTGACGTGGTGGAGGCTAACTCAGATGAAAATGCTGATTGCTTTAAGGTAATGAAGCAAGTGACATTATATCTTGATGGCAGTGAATCTTTCAGCAGAGAGACATGTAAAAAGGGAGCTAAAAAACTAGATCATTGTAAGTAACTAAATATTCATCTTTATTGTTTAATTAACAACATATTAATTGATTGCAACTAATATTATGTACATGTTTTATTTTGTAGATGAATGGTGGATGTACTATGGCTATTCAGTTCCAGAATTGCAACATGTTGCAACACATATTCTTAGGCAAACGTTTGCTTCTTCTGGTTGCGAGAGAAACTGGAGCTTATTTGAGCACATCCATACAAAAAGGAGAAATAGATTGTAGCATCAAAGGCTGAATGATTTGCTTTACACTAACTATAACTTACGATTAAAGCATAGGTAACTTTAGATATTATGAAAAATGCTTTTAATTAATATGGATTAAGTTTTAAATTTTAACTGAAATCATTTGTCATTGGAAAATTGAAGGAGTGTATTGAATAAAAAGAAGACAAGTTATGATCCCAATGACTATGAGTCTATTGATGAGGTGGATTTTTGGGTGACTAAAGAAGATCCCATTCCAGAATTTAATGATGAAGATGCAGAAAATCTTGAAAGTGTTCTTAATAATGAAGGCGTTGCACTTTCATCAACTCTGGATATGATTAATGAAGGTTTATATAATTATATGTCCTATTAATATCCTGTTACTAATTTATTATCCATCCATATAATTATTTGTTATACATAACCATTGATATTAATTATTGTTGTGCATATGCATAGGTGACAAAGATAGGGACATTCCTGATGTAACCCCCTTCCTTGATTATATCCAAAATACGCAATTAAAATGAATTAGAGACCGTCAGATAATTAAACTCGTTTAAAATCCCATCCTTGAATAGGGTTTTCACAAATACTTTTCGAAATCTAATGGATCTGGTCTCATATTCAAATTTCGAATACAATTACGTCACATGGAATATCACATTTATAAAAATATCAGAGTGCACAACAATATCATCCCGGCAACTGCCGAGTTCATACCTTTACATAGGATTCATAGGACACATTCGCCCTTTATAATTTCTCACAATGGGGATTATACAAAGTCATCTCAAATACATATCCAAATACTCATCCCAATTAACCAAATATACATTTGAAACATGTACAATATCCAAATATACATAATCCTAAACATAATAATAACCAACTACCAAATTGACAACCCGAAGGAGTCTTCGCCGCCCTTAGTTGCTTGCTCCATCCTCGATCCACCTACCCTGTCTAAAATGTTGGTAGGGGAGGGTGAGATTCAAGAGAATCTCAGTAGGTAAACATTACCATATATATGCAAGATAGATGTTTAATTCATGTCATGCTTGCATAACTTATGCTTACACACAATGACAAATCTGTAAGCTCAATGCTTCGAACAACATACATATGGCCATAGCATAAATTGAAACATAGCTTCAAATCATTCATACATGTTTCACATAATCAAGCAAAGCCATAACATGCGTCAATACCAACTCAAATATCATATACATGCAGGAGAGGTAAGTTCCCTACACTTATTCTTTCCACGTATGCTCCATTACCGGCTAATCACAATCAGGACGAATATTGAACCACATTCAGGGTGGATATCAAACCTATAGCCAAAGCAAGGACATAGGTTTATTCTCTATTCCAAATCTTTAATTTCATTACACTTAAAGTTGGTTACCATTCATAACCTTTAGGTAGCTATAATAAACTCAATGAAAGCCTAATGGATTGGGATGTACTAGGTTGGAAATTACCTTTCAAAATCACAAAATACTGAAAAATGGGGGTTGGCTGCAGCCAAGAATCCTCTGGCTGCAGCCAAAACGTGCACAAAAGGTTTTTGGCTGCGGCCAAAACGCACACAGAAACTTTTGCGCTGCAACCAAGGCAACTTCGAAAATTCATAATTAATTCTAGAAAAATCAAAATGAGGTGATCCTAAAGCTAGCTAAAATCTATTTAAGTCCTCTTCATAGGAAAAATATGGATCAAGGCTGTCCATAACCACAGAAATACAGAATTACACAAATATCCACACTGCTCCAGAATCAAACCCAGTTTCGACTTCAAACTTTGGGTAAACATAAATACCAGTTCACAAAACGAAATGACACAATTTATATATCCATTTTGAAGCTTGGGATGTGAAATTCAAGATTGGAAAGTTTCATAATTTTCTAACATCATTTGCCCATTCAAAATGGTAACACAAACAGACTGCCCAGAACAGAAATTCAATGGACAAATTTCCAGATTTTCACAATTACTTCCAATGGTTCCCATTTTCACATCAAACACCATTTCCACACAAATTTTTACAAGGAATCCATTGGAAACACCAAAACATCCAAATTCACATCACATTGACATGTTATACCATAGCCACAACATGTCACACAATGTCAAAATACAATGCACCATATTGCAATCCTTTCCAACCAAAGTTCCAAACAAATACCAATAGTCATAAAACACAACAAAAGACCATTTGAAACACACTGCACAATGCAATTCCTCCATTTCAAAATCACATAAAATCAGGGCAAAATTCAAAATTCACAAAGCTCATCCACAAATCACAAAACTTTGATCAAAAGGCTTCAAATACTCACCTCTTCCTCTTTCCCAAACCAATTCCTTGATTCTTCATCTTTCCAATTTTTCTCAAGCCATCAAAGACCTCCTTTCATAAATCTAAAACCATAGCAATGAAGCTCTCATCACTATGAACAACATTAAAGAAGAGGTTTTGAACAATAGGAGTCATCTACAAGGTTAAAATGGCTTACCTTCACATTGATTCTCCTTCCTCTTTCCTCTTCTATGGCTTGGACGTTTTTGAGCTTGAGAAGAGAGAGAAAAGATGATGAGATATCAGATTTTAGTCCGTCCTAGCCTATATAACCGACTTTGAAAAAGGGAGAGGGAAGAGGAAATGAATTTGACACTTTGACCACATCCTATGGTTCACATTGTGACACTTGTCACAATCTTGCCACACCTCTCATGAGTTCACATGAGTACACTCACATGGAATTCCACCCTTTGATCTCTTGCACAATTCAATCCTAACCATTGATCTTGAAGTTACCAATGAGTTTCATCTTTGGTAACTGACCAATTGGTCGGTAACTTTACCATTTTGCCCCTGATTATGGTAACTCCTCTTAAATCACCACCAAACTCATTTTCTTATTTATTTACACCATACATACGCCCTCCCCCTTATTTTCATTCAATTTAGATGTTAATCCATAATTGAACTCAAATACAGGGTTTTGGCACTGATCATAATCCATTCGAATCACATTTGAATCTCAAATCATATCGGATTCTCCAAAAGAGTTATTTATCACTAACCGCATCCACTTTTAAAGTTATTAACCCTTAATCGCAATTTGGGATTTTGCTAAATCAGGGTTTAGCAGTCTATTTATCTCAGGCTTATTCTCTAACCTCAAAAATCAAAATTCGGGGTATTACACCTGATCCCTCAGCTTTGAATGATGATGTTACTACTACTTACCATTTACCCAATCCAACACCTATTGACTCATCTCTAATAGATCAGCTTGATGAGTTGAAGAGTTTGTTGAATGATAATTTACTCATTTGTCTATGGTTGATGAATGATGTTATTGGCTATCTTTTTTACTATTTTGATGTTATTGGCTATGTTTGATGAATGATTATTGATATTATTATGTTTTGACTATATTCTAATGTTAGTTATGAGTTTGCTTTGAAGAACTAACTAGGTATTTTAACTATTTTGATGTTAGTGATGACTTATCAGTTTTGAATGTTGATTATTTTGTTATTGTCAATTAAATTATAATATTTTAATATGGCCGGTTCTACCACCGGTCCGACTTCGGTTGACCCATTGACCCTTCAACCTGTGCTACGACTGGTTCATTGACCGGTCTGATTTTTTGTTCCTCGGTTTAACCTTTCAATTGATTGATCCGGAAGTCCATGTGACTGACGCTGCAGCATTAAATCTTTTAACCATTTAAGAACACGATTGAAAGATATATTAGGTGGATATGAAGAACAGCAAGCAAACCATACAGCTCTGGAATATTGGCCGGCAAATAAAGCATGAACCAAAGCCAATGTCTATGGATGGCAAAGCTGAATAAAATAACTTCCAGATAAGAAGTAATGATTTATATGGAAGGGATATAGATAAGACAAACTTCCAAAAGGGATAAAGAGTACCTGAAATTCCACATGAAGAAACAAGATAATGATTAAATCCCTCTTTAATAAAATATTCCCCTGAGTGATGATTAGCCAAACTAGCTTGTCCGATTGTGGAGAGAAGGAGAGCGGAATTTGCAAAATGGACTTAGCAATCTGTTGAGAATACAAAAGTTTAACAAGGTCTTCATTCCATTTACATGATTCCATGTTAGAGAAATATGCATTAATTAGTAGGTCAGCCACAAACCAAACATTAAGATCAGAAGCTTGACTATATTGCATAGGCCACCACATAGGGTGGAAAATGGAATCGAGAAGCCAGAACCAACTTGCCATCTAGAATTGTTAAGAACATTAAGGTGCATTTTCTATAATTCCTTTCCAAGTCCATGAAGAATTATAAAGCTTCTTGATTATATCTTCTTTTGACCAACCAATATATTTACTTTTAAAGTAGGAGCCAGTAAAGGAAGACTCATCTGACAAAATTATTCTCTAGAATTTTTTTACTACAATGGCTTGATTGAATGCTCTTAGGTGGTTTGATACCAAGGACCCCCCCTATTTTTTTTGCTCAAACAAGACCCCCTTATTAACTGGCAAGAAAAGAACATTTTTGTTATGAGGAGATGAATCTGATTTCTATTGCCACTGTTCTCCCAAAAAAAAAGTAATATATCTAGCATCAATTGTGTCACAAATATGATAGGGGAGCTTTACACAAGAAAGAATATGCAAGTTTGCTGCCGACAAAACTGATTTGATTAAAGATAAGTGACGGGTTGAGATAAAAGCTTTATTTTCTAAGTAGTTCATAATTGAGTTAACTAGTCCACACCGGTGCAGATGCCCGGCGACAGGTTTAGAGAATCATCAGTTTGTATTACTTATTGCATTCTAGTATCAAATTTTGTGTGCACACATTGAACATGAATAACATAGAATACATTGGATGGAGATAATCTCTCTCTCTCTCTCTCTCTCTCTCTATACTTTTGATACACTTATTTTGAAAAATATTTAATTTAATATCTTTAATTTATTTTCCACATCATAAAATTAACATTTCAATATATTTGGCAACATCTCTATGTATTATTGATATATTTATTTTGAAAATATTTTAATTTATATATGATCTTTTTCAAATTCTGAAGGTTAGATTCCAAAAATATTTTGTAGATGCCCCAATTATCTCTCTTTATTTAGTATAGACTTATTTTGAGAAAATTTGAATTAATATCCTTATGTTATTTTCACGTGTCACTGCTACGTTTCTAATCTAATCTAGTTAAATTAGATTAGATAATAGATAGATGTACAATAAAATAATTTTAAAATAAATATATGAGGAGTATAGGCATTTACAAAATAAATAAAGACAACAAAAATATAGGGATATTTATAACATTTAAAACGGAAAAAATAAAACAAACGTATAGAAAATTATTTTTGAAATAGGCAGTTACAAAGGATTTGAGAAATGTAAAAGGTGGGAGATAAGATTAAAATATAAAATAAAACATTTTCAAAATACGTACTCCATGAGAAAATGGAGATAATGGGGAGGTGGTTACCAAACATATAGGAATGTTGATGAAGTTCAAAACTTTTTAGAATAAACCAAATGTTTAAGAAAATATCTTTAAAATAGGCATGTTAAGAGTGTAGGCGTTTACAAAATAAATAAAGGCAAAATATATAGCGATATTAATAAAACTTAAAATAAAACCGGAAGAATTTGAAATAGACCGTTCCAGAATATTTGAGAATATTAAATTCTAAAGTGTGAGAAATAAGATAAAAATAAAAAATAAATATTTTCAAAATAAGTATTTTAGGAGTTAATGAGAATAATGGGGGGAGGTGGTTACCAAAGATATAGGATTACTGCCTCCTATATCTTTTTTTTTTTAAATGAGATATTAAATAAGGAGAGTTACTTTTTTTTTTTTTTGCATAAAACAAAAACATGCGGATTGGAGGGAGTACAAGTTCTTTTAGGTGTTGTAAAGAAAAATGAGTGTTCAAGTCTTCAAGATATCTGATGACGATGACTGATTTGCGAACAGCCGCTTGGAAAATAGTGTAAACAGTTGTAAATAAACCTTAGCGTTTGTGCAATATTGATTTGCGATGGATTGATGAGAAGAACTAATCTTCCTCAGCTGTTGTGCTTTGATGTCCATTTCTTCTATTATAGGGAATGATTGAGAAGAGCCAATCTCAACATATACATCCACCTGGAAGAATGTGAAAATTGAAACAATGAGTTAGCCCAACCATAGCGACCTGCCAGAATAAGAGAAAATAGAAATCTCTGCTGTGGGTGGGGCTCGAGAATGAGAGAAAATTGAAAGGAAAAAAGATGCATAATAAACACCAGGGATTTCAGAAGTTTCAGACTAAAAAGAGATGTCCACTTCATGCTCAAGCCAATTCATAATCATCCATTACACTCAGATTTTGAAACCGTGAACTCCCTCTTTCGATTCGCCCTCAAACCAGGAGCGTGGATTTCATCGTCGTAGAATTATGGGTTTGCTAGTCTCTTCCATTGTTGTTTCCTGAGAATTCTGTTCCAGAGAGAACAATACTAGAAAATTCAGAAAATGAAAGGAAAGGAGAATGAAGAGAGTGTTACACCAAAAATGGTGCTTCCACATCGTGCATGTGGCTAAAGCAAGAACGATCAGAGCGAGTCGACTGGGCGAGTGACGGTGAAAAAATTTCTGAAGCGAGGCAATTTCCATGACCTTATCTTCAACCGGCTTCGATCAGTGAGCACGAATGCCTACATCCTTCTTCTCGCATATGGAACCTGTTGCTACACGTGGCTTTGGCATCTCTGTAGACTCACTGTAAATCATCTTTCAAAGTGGAGGATTCTTTTATGGAGAAACTGTGTAACCTCCTCGAGATAATGCCAGAACGTTGGGGAAGAACTGTCTTCATTTTTTGATTTTATAATTGAATTCAGCTTTAAACCCTACTTATATATATATTATTTTATTTTTAAAGTTCGAGAGATATAAAAATATCCTAAAACTAGCTCCCCATTACCCTTCTTCATTGTGTAACTGCCCCATTATCTCTATTTACCGTTAGTCTTATCTTGAAAATAGTTTATTTAATTTTATTTAACATAATAGTGAAGTTGTTACTATATCTATCTTGGAGAGATGTGCCAGGAAGGCGGAGAGCAATAGATCATTAGATATGTTTGATAATTATTTTTTGAATTTCAAATTACAAGATGAGGAAGTTAGCTTCTATTTAAAAAACACAAGTGGAAAGATATAGGTTGTTTTTCCCTTTGAGAATTATAAATAACTCTAAAAGTAATTCCAAAACTCTAATGGCCAGTTTGGTTCACTTTACGAAAACAAAGCGAACGTAATGGAATGTAATGTAATCATCATTACATGAATTTGTTTAGTTCGTTATTAAGAAAATATTATGCATATGCATAAAAACATTTGGTTGGATTACATTGTACATAAGAATATATGGGAATATAATATAACAAGAGAAAAAATTGCCGATATCTACAGATATGTATATAATATACACATTGTGTTTGTAATAATTTCTTCATTTTGTATAGTGTACATGTTGGGTTCATAGTAATTTTGTAATACTTAATGGTGGAAATATTGGTGTACCGTTAGAAGTTTTGAGCAAACAAGCATTGTCATTCCCAGAAAACACAAGAAATCAAAGCAAAATTCAAGTAGGCCGCCGATTCCTGATAATGGCCAGGGCCAGAAAGAATGTTGTCTAATATACAAAATCCTTAGCATCTGAAATGATGGGAATATATAATTCAAGATACACCAAATTCTTGTGATGTTGCTGTCAATTCTGTCCATAGTCATACTAAATCCTCTATATTTATCTCATCAAGTCAAAATCCTCTATCTCTTAACATTAGAAAACAAATAAAAGGGAAATATATTAATCCGACGGTCCTTAGTGAATTAGGGCCTAAGCCTAACTCAAGAGGGGTTATCATGGAGAGGCATGGGGTCATAAAGGGAAATATTCCTTTATCATTTGATAGTTATGTCTATTCTCATATATTCGTACGCTTAAGGGTTACATTTATTCTTATGTGGTTATACATACATTATATATAGAATATGGGATTGAGGGATAAATGATCCAAAATAAAACACACAATCTTTCTCTCATAAAAGTTCTCTCTTCTCCTTCTCTCTTTGGTATATTTACTATGTAACATGATCGGGATCCGCATCGGTGCTCTGATTTCATATGGATACTTCAACAAATCAGTCAGATTTCAAGTAAGCTCGAAATTCTTAAACAAACTAAACAAATTACTGTAAATTCTTAAAGAAAAAAATAAATTACCATACAATATACTGGTCGCAAGTTTTTGAAAGCATAATTATAATATAAATAAATGGACAACAAATTGAACCATACTCATAGTCGTAATCTCTTCTTTTTTGTAGAAACTCACTGAACATTGAAAAATCTTTTAAAAAAACTACAATAATATTCTTCAATCACCAGAACCAACTCAAATAATCTTACAGTACAGTGACAAAGAGACACTACTACGGAAATTGAAAAGTTCTGTGCTTAAAATAATTTGATAGTTAAATGAAAAAACGTGGAATAATGTAATGACTTATAAATTTGAATAAGAAAATTATGTTATTAATATGAAAATATGTTATCAATTTCAGATAAATATATTTCTTGTCTTAGTGTGCTAATTATAAAATTGTTATTGATAAGGTAACGAAGGGAGCTCTTATTGGCAAGCGGAAAATGGAAATTATGTGGATTGTTAAATATGAGGGCAAAGTAGGTTTTCTAAATAATCTGTCTTTATATTTAAATTACCCAAACACCCTTCTTACATTTGGATTGGGCATTTTTTAAGTTAAATTTTTAAGGAAAAAGTTCAGATCGATATGGACCACGATAGCAAATTAATTACCACTAGAGCCTAAAGAAATATAAAGTTTCATTGCAGTCCAGAGGCGTGAAATTAATTTGTGAAGTAAAAAGGCTAAAATAACCCTTTTAAAACTCAAAGGAGGAACAACTTGATTTGCAAGTGACAGACATATCATGAATAAGTAAAAAAATTTTATTAACAAATAAAATTAATTTCTTAACAAGAATAAATTGGAGTATGATCAAGTCAAATTCTATTTACATGTAATGAATACACGATATTCATAGGACTATTCAACTAATTCATGATGTGTTCACCACACTTGCAAATTAGATTGTTTCGTCCATGATTTTGAAAGGATTTTTGTCTTTTTACTTTACAAATTAATTTCACTGCTGGCCCTCTGGACTGTAATGAAATTTTATATTTCTTTGGGCTCTGATTGGAATTAATTTGCTACATTGGTCTTATATGAAATTTTCCTTTTTCTTAAAAAAATTCCCCCTTATTTTTGCCCACCAATTGCCCACATTCCCATCGAAACCGGGATGGAACTCGGGAAAGCTCTGGACAATTACACACACACACACACACGCGTATGGCTTCACACCCTCGTCATTATTACAAGAGTCCTTCGGGAAAAAAAAACAGAGAATCAACGTATAATTTGAATGGCATGTAATATTATTGAATCGGTGGTGTTATATATGTAATAAAAGACGCAAAATATATTCATCCAACAAGGAAAAATTACAGAAGCATCAATTTTGGCTTTAAAAAAAAAAAAAAGGCTAACTCACATACATACCCGGGAGAACTTGTTCCAATTTTTTGCATTTTGTAAGAGATGACTGAGCTGCCAATGTCAATATCGCTGGTTCTCTCTATATATATATATATGAAATGAAGCCTGAGCTGACATATCTATCCAACTAGGAAAAGTTTATGAGTTAAAACATGAATTTAAAAAATGAACAACATTTATGTACGTACGAACCTTGAATCGTTAGTTTATCATAGTTTTCTGCGTTTTGTAAGAGGCTTTTGGATGTCTACATCAAGATTAAACTGACCATCTTCTTCTTCACTGCTATTGATGAATTGAGAATTGCTTGAACTGTCACTTGTTGCTTCTATTGGTACCACATCATTAAGACTATGGTAGTCGTCTGAACCATTATTGCTGGTGCTACATCCTTCACCCCTTGTTCTTCGCCATGCTTCAACATCTTCTTTACACAATACACGACACCCGCACTTCTTATTTCAAACTTCGCTTCCCTGTTATAGGAGGTGATTGTAAAACTAAATTGAAATCTTTTTCTTATCAACGCATGGAAAAAGAAATAAACAAAGTTGGTTATCATCATAATGGTGTTGAAGAACTTGGTGGCGAGACTCCTGTGGGATTTCATCTCCAGCATTTCCACAAATCCAATGAACAGCAACCCATATCGGTTCCTTATAAGTAGAGAAAGAAGGCTGCCCATATGGGCTAAAGACTATATGTGCGATTTGATAACTAAAGGGCGCTTGCATAGGGTGTTTGCATATGCTATTTCAGAGGTCGTTTGGATGGAAGGGCCCTTGAAGAAGTTAGGCATCCCCAATCAAAGCCAGTTGATGTATATTGTGATAGTAAAGATGCGATTCATATCACAATGAATCCAGTCTTCCACGAAAACACAAAACATATTGAGATAGATTGTCGCTTCATCCGTCAAAAGGTTCAATTGAACTTAATTAAGTTGTAGCATGTCAGAATGATAATGATAGAACAACAAGCTGACATTTTAACAAACCCTATCACTAGGGAGATACAAAATAAAATTCTAGGCAAGTTGGGTGTGGTAAACGTGCATATGACCCCCAACTTGAGGAGGGATTGTCGGAATGTATTGTTAATATAGGATATGGAGTCATTGGGCCCAAATACACTGTGCTTAATATTAGATTGCTGGCCCATGGCTGTTACTAGCAGGAATGTGTATAAATATGGAGTCAGCCTCGTAGTCCGGTGGTTGTTGAACATTATTTTTCCATTTATGAAAGAAAACATCTGGTCTCAGGCTACCATTTTAGTATGTTGAATGTTGGGCAAACCAACAGGCGGAAATTCGGGAAAGCTCTGGAAAATTTTCTTCCGATCTTTAAATTTCATTCAATTCCACCTCTGCTCAGGTCGCTGCTCCTCTTGTTGCCGTCGCTGGTGAGTGTGTTTGATTATCACCTCTTCTCTCTCCTTCCTTCCTTTCCATTTTCTCTTCTCTTTCTTCTCGTCCCTGCAGCCGAAAAATCAAAACGGGATGGATAAGAGTATTGATCAGCTGAAACATTGAAGGGCAAAAAAGATCTTCTATTTAGAGGCATTAATTCTTGTAGGGTTGTATTTCTTGTTCATGTCTTGATGAAAGATCGAAATATAAAATCTGATTTTCCCCTTCTCTCAATGTCAAATTAAGTCTTGAGAAGTTTTGTTGCTGTCCGTAAGTGGCTTGGTAAGTGATTGGAGAAGGTAAGGAGCATGGTATAATGACTTCTCTTTTTTTTTTTTAATGCACATAAGGTGTTTGCCATAATGTTTGAGATGGTAAGAGAGTTTTTTCCAAAAAGGATTATAGTCACATCACTTTGTTATTTATTCTTTTATAGGAACATCACTTTATCAGGAACTTTATTTTTGTTTGAAGATCGCTATAGTTGTCCAGAATGCAAGTTGCATATATCATCATAAAGGAACTGAGCATAGAATGAATTTGGCTTGTTTCGTCATTTGAGATTGGCTTAAATTATTTTTCTGAGTTTGATGCTCTATATTTATATTTAATATTTAAATTTGTCATGGATTACAATAATGCTATATGTACGCTCATTTTGAATGGAAAGGATGATTATGGGTTTAAACCAGTGAATGGTTTGGTTCCCCAGTTTATGCGTAAGTCACTAGGTGCATGACATGGGATGATATTATAACTTGTAATTGACACAGGATGATTTGCTTTGTTAATTATAAGATGGAATGTAATTTTTTTTCTCAGGAGTTTTATAACCATTGAAGTGTAATCTCCCTGTGCATAACATGCAGGGGGCTGTAAATTAAATCAATATCATTTTAGCCATTCAAGATAATCTAGTTGCTTAATATATTTAATAGCATTGTAAGTACAACGGTACTTACAATCTTAGCTATCTTCTAGTGATGATTAATAACACAATCTTAGCTATTTACGTACAATGATTTACATTGTTACTGGTGATGATTGTTGTAACTTTTTATAACATCAATTTGTAAAAACACTCTTTCATGCGCACTATCTCCTAGCTTAACTTCCAGTTAGTTGGAGTTACGAACTAATAATTTAAATAAAGAAAGCACAACTTATATATAAGGTAAATATTTTATGGTGTAAATTCTTTGTTCTAATATTTGACATCATCAAAATTAATTATTAAGGACATCTAACAAATAATAATCTTAGCTATTTCTGATAAAGCTATTTAATTGGACTAGAAAAATTGATATTAGACTTAATTGGAGATAGCTCTCCTAAAAATATTTTTGGCATTTACAAGAACTCACACACAAGATCTTGTTTACGCAGTCAAGGCTTTTTTCATTAGGATTGATTACTATTGGTTTAATAATCTTAGATATTACTGGAATTACTATTCTAGGAAACCCTTTCATTCCTAATATTCTTAATTTGTGTTATTATTATCATAGTTTTATACTCATAACAGATTTTCACATAAAATATATTAGATAAGTGAAAAATGGATGTTGAAGGTGAACCTAGAATGCAGGGAAGGTGGAAGATGTGACTAGAGAGCACGAAGAACAAAAACATTTAATTAATCAGTTGCAAGATTAAAATAAAAAAAATAAATAGAACTTACCTTCCAAGTAACTCAATACCACATCCTCACAAGATAAGTCTAATCTTCCCTTGTAACATCAAGTGGTACCCTACAGTACATACATGAGCTTCTTCAGGGTCTTCGATACAGTCACAAAACTTCTATTAATCCATGACGATGGTTCTTGTATGACCTTCATTTGCGTCCATACAAAATGTTGAAAATTAAATATATATATATATATTTAACAAAAATAAATTAAAAAAAAGGCTAACGCACATACGTACCCGGGAGAACTTCTTTCAATTTTTGGCATTTCGTAAGAGATGATCGAACTGCCTATGTCAATATCGCTGGTTCTATATATGTTTGAAAAGAAGCATGAGCTGACATATCTATCCATCTAGGAAAAGATTATATGAGGAAAAACATGAATTTTTAAAAATGAATAACATTTATGTATGTACGAACCTTAAATCATTAATTTATCATAGTTTTCTGCGTTTTGTCAGAGGCATTTGGATGTCTACATCAAGATTACACTGACCTTCTTCTTCTTCACTGCTATTTATGAATTGATAATTGCTTGAGCTGTCACTTGTTGCTTCTGTTGGCACCACATCATTAAGACTATGGTAGTCATCTGAATCATTATTGCTGGTGCTATATCCTTCACTCCTTGTTCTTCGCCATGCTTCAACATCTTCTTTACACAATACACGCCACCCACACTTCCTTATTTTACAACTAGAAATTCCAAAACTAAATTGAAGTATTTTCTTATCGACGCATGGAAAAAAGAATAAAAAAAGTTCATTATGATTATAATGGTGGTGATGACATAGGAAGCCAGGCTCATGTGGGATTTCATCTCCAGCATTTCTACAAATCCAGTGAACAGCAACACACATGTGTTTCTTATAAGAACCATAATGACCTTCTACAACTAAGCATACTGCTATTCCCAACCATTTACTTGAATGGTGATGATCATGTATGTCCGTTATAAATGACACATTTGGTTGTTCATCCCAAGCATCATCACAAAAGCAATTTTGATTGTGAAACCATGATGGCACTTCACTTCCCCCAATATTCATAAAAAAGGGCCTTTCTAAACTTAAGCCCTCCTGCAACAAATATTAGTATGTTGAAGTATAATGATTATAGTATGTAAGAAAAAACCATATACCTGGCAAAAAAAAAAAAAAAGAAACAACCATATAAAAAACCTCCAGGAATATTCAAAATGTTACACACTCATTTTAACTCATGCCATTTTGAAGAGAATTCTCACACGTAAGTTAGAGAAGTAAAATGATTCAAATGTGTATGTAGGAAATGTCCTTAATTATAATTAAACAAATCAAACAAACCTGATATTCAAATCGTTCGAAGATCTTCCACAGCTGTTGGGAATCCAATATATATTTCATTGAAGGACAATCAATTGCCCGAAGATCTTCTACATTTGCTGGAAGTCGTGGAAACGACTGAAGCCTTGTGCATTGATTGAACCGAAGTAACCAAAGCTTCAAAAGATTTGAGAAGAAGCCAACGGGCAGGTTAACAAAATGGTTTCCACTAAGATCAAGAGTCTCCAATGATGATAAAGCACTAATATCATTTGGAAGAGACTCATCAGAGAGATTGCAATAACTTAGATCTAAGTTCTTCAAATTTGTTAAACAAGATAAAGAAGGGGGTAGCAATAGCCCAGTGAATATTGAAGGCCTTGTAAGCCTAAAGAACCTTGTCCAAAAAGAAGGAAAATTTGGGGAGAATGATTGTGCTTGCCCACTGCATCCACTAAAAGAGAGAAATCTTAAATTTTTCAAATGAAGTATTGATGAAGGCACTTCCTTTATGGTAGTTCCATTTGCATCAAGCTCCTCTAAAGCTACAATTTCATTCAAATTCTCTGGCAGTCTTGAGAGTTTTGAGCAACCAGAAATATTGAGAATTTTTATAGACTTCAAACAATGAATCACATTTGGAAGGCATACCAGATTTTTGCAATTCCTTAGATTTAAAACAACAAGCTGACACAAATTGACAAGTGATTGAGGTAGTTTTGTGATGCCAGTCTCCCCTACATGAAGTTTGTATAGACATTTCATGCTTTTCCCAAATTCTGGAAGTTGTCTAATTTGTAAGCAACCTGAGAGTATAAGAGTCTCTAGGCATTTCATCTCAAACTTGCTTGAAAGAGTTTTGATACTCTTACAACCCTTCAAATTGACTTCGACAAGGTTCTGATGGTGTCCAAGAGATGGATGTACTTCAACAAGGTTTATACAACCTTTAAGAATAAGATTTTGAAGATTAGGAATTTCATCAAAATTTGGTGTCTTGATTAAATATCTTGAATAACTTAAATCCATAAATTTAAGCCTTCCAAAAGCCTGAGAACGACAACATAAAAAGTTAATATATATATATATACACTAAATAAAAAGTGCATTAAATTATTAAGAAGTTTTTTTACTAGAGAGACCATAATTACCTGTGATCCTCGGCATAGTTGTTTTGATGGATAGGGTTTCATTTTAAGATCAATGAATTCCTCATGAGAACCATGACTTGGTAGATCATCTAAACATAATCCGTTCCATTGTAGGACTTTTAATGCACTTGAAAAGCATTCGAGTCCATAAGGAAGATTCAAAAAACAATAAGGGTCACGTGAACAACTTGTTATGATAAGTAATTTAAGATTTCTCATCTTTGAGAAGGCTTTAGGGTCCCAATATGACACACACTCTTGGTCTAATCTTATAACTATACCTCGGATTGCTTCTGATCCCTGTATATAAATTAATAAGTCAAGCTAATGAAATATTAAAAATGAAAAGATTGCTAAGTAAAGAGTGCACAATCACAAACATTACAAGTATTACCTTTTTCCCTTCTAACACAGAATTAGCATCTTCCAAGGCCCATATCCTACTACGCTTGCCAACATCATTGGGTGATTCCTGGAAAACAATATTCTTACCCATTTCTTGAAGTATGTCATGCACCCACAAAATCCCTTTATCTTCAATTACCAATGATTTATCAATAAGAACTTTTATTCCAACTATTGGGTGAAGATCCAGATTTTTTAACATTTGTATGACATAATCTTTCTGCATCCCATTGAAAAAGCAAGCAATATCCAAAAAAATGGTCTTCTCATCACCATCTAATCCATCAAAACTCACTTGAAGTATCTTCAAGACATTGTTAGGAAGAACTTTCCTGAATTTAGCTATTGCATCTTTCCATTCTAATATATTTCTTCCACAAAGAAATGAACCTAACACTTTGAGCATCAAAGGAAGGCCTTTAGCATATTGAATCACAGTTCTAGAAAGCTCCAAGAAATCTTTATTTGAATTATGTCCTTTAAAAGCATTTTGATGGAAAAGTTTAAGAGACTCATCATCACTCAAGAATTTCATGTCATATTGAGTAGATACATCATATGATGATAACACATGCTTATCTCTAGTTGTTATTATTATTATGCTCCCTTCACCAAACCATCCTGGTTTCCCAGCCAAGTTTTCAAGCTGGCTTGTTTCACTCACATCATCAAGGACAAGTAGAACTTTTCTATTGCACAACATGTTTTTTATCAACTTCCTTCCATCATAATAATCACCCACATCCATGCAGCTTCTTTTATGCAGAGAAGAAAGAAGTTTTCTTTGCAAGGAAGTCAAACCAACTGTTTTAGATACTTCTCTAACATTATGAAGAAAACAATGAACGTCAAAGCTTTTGTGCATTCTCTCATAAAAAGCTCTAGCAAGTGTTGTCTTACCTAAGCCTCCTATGCCCCTTATTCCAACAAATTGAACTCCACTCATTCCATTTGCTATCAATGAATCTAGTACTACTAGTTTTGATTCAATTCCAACTATTATCTCTGAGTCAAATGGAAGTTCATCATATAATTTTGACCACACTTCTTCTACTACTGTTTCAATAAGTTGCGTTTCATGCCTGTGAATGAAAATAAAATAATATCATTAACATCTAAGCAATTTTTTTATATATATTGTGATCCATTTAAATAAATTTTTGAAGAAAAAAAGTTAAAATAACAATAAATATTTTTCTTAAAATTGTTGCTTCAAAAAAGAGTCATGATATTAATTTAGAGTTATCGAAATTACCAATTGTCAGAGTGCCAGCCAGATAAGTTGGCAACTTCTTCCAAAGCATCCCTCCATTTTTGCACCTTCATTTTGTGCTGTGTGAATTTTTCTTCAATTTTTTTGAATGCTTCACCAATATTTCCTGTTTGATGTCGAATATCTGACGGATCTACACCATAAAAGATTGGAAATACCAATAAGCCTATTTGTTTCTGAGAATGAAGGATCTTTAAGAGCTCGTCTAGGCACCAAGCTGAAGAAGCAAAATTTGCAGATAGAACAACAATAGCAGAAAGTGATTCTTCAATTGCCTGAAGCAAACTCGGTCTAATGAAATGTCCCCTCTCAAGTTCTTCATCATCCCTAAAAGATATGATTCCCTTGCGTTGTAAAGCATGATACAAATGATCTGTAAAACTTCTACGAGTGTCTTCTCCACGGAAGCTCAAGAACACATGATACTTCCATCTCCTAGCGGAACCAGAAGAGCCTGAAGGGTACGCTGCTCCATGAGCACTAAGTGCCATTGCAATAATTTGGAAGCTGAACCCTACAAATTACAAATACATCTATCGGCAACCGGACATGTAATATAAATGTGAAAAAAACAGAAAGAAGAGCAGTTTTATTCTACGAATAAATAATAGATTATATGGAATGCTTAAACTATAGTTTACGATTTTTTCTACGTATATAATATGATTTTTCAAGATTTAGGTATGATTTTACAAATCTAAAAAGAAAATCTGGAAATAGCTAAATAAATTGAACCTTAAGGTTAAGCGCTCGTTTGATTCTAATCTTTATTTTTACATTCTTAGAATAATTCCATAGAGTATTTTTTTTTATAATAATTTTTGGAAACAAAAAATTTTAAAAAAAAATTGAATCATTATTTTGAAAAGCATCATATATAAAATAGTGAAGTGAAGGGTAGAAGAATACTTTGCTTTATTAGTATAATTGTTTCCAATGAAAATACAATATTTTTTTTGCCTCTTCTCTAATTTTGCACAACAAAAATTAACAAAATATTATAAGGATGTTATACTTTTTTATTTTTCAGAATGAATTTAATTTAATTTTTAAAACTACAAGGAAAAAAATACATTTTCAAACATGTTTTTTGGTTTTTTTTTAAAAAAACTGTTTTGAAATACGATACTTTTGTCTATAGTTTATTTGAAATTTAGGATAGCTTCTTTGTTGTCTAAAAGGTCCGACTCTGTTAATGTCTTCGGTTTCCTAGTATTCATCGGACTCTTCTTAATGGTGCCACGAACTGCACCAAATGATCGATGTTTGGTTGTTCTTCCCTCCTCCTGTGATGTTTCTGGTTCTGGAACGTGAATATTATCCTTTCTTGGCCCATTGGAAGACAATTTATTTTTAATGGCAAGATATGCCTCCATTGGGCTAGGAACAAGAGGTTGCACCATTTTATAGGCTTCTAGTGAAGGCCCATCTAGATCCTCTTCCTTTTTTGACTTCATAGAACTCTTTTTGTTCAAGTTTGATTGATGTTTATACACCACATTTACTAACTGACTCGGCCCCTCTGATTTTCCAGTCTCCATATTTGAATCATCAGACATTAGCACGTTATATCTTGACCCCTTAACTTGCGGCATTGATTTATTGATTATCTAAGAATTACATGCCGTTCCTTCCGGTCCTGATTGCCTAGAATTTCTCCACTTCCTTTGCACTATCATCCAACCGCTGTATGGAGTTGTATTAGCAACAGGGTGAACCAGATTTGTCTCCGATTGAGAGCCATCATCTCGTATTGCATTATTCATCAATGGCAAAGAATTGCATCGATCCATGTCATGCCCATACCTTTCGCATTTGAAGCATATTAGATGAAGTCCCTCGTATTCAATTTTTTTTCAACACCATTGAACATTATACTTGGCAGTAAAGGTTTCTCAAGATCAAGTTGCACAAATATCCTTGCAAATCATATCGACTCGAATAACTTGTCCGATTTGATTTCCCACAACATACATTATTCCTTTATCATAATAGTCTAACGGCAACTGTGATATACGTATCCAAATAGCGATATTCGTGATCTTTTCTTTGTTAGCGTGAAAATATGCCCACCATGGTTGCACGCTTATATAGTGATCAAACATAAGCCATAGACCCCATGTTAAAGGTAACTCATATGTTGCCTCCCTCTTGCAGTTTACCAGAAAATATCCAGAGCCTAGATCCATTGTGTCTACATCACCCCATAAATGTACCAGCTTCTTTGGTAATAACTCTTCTCCAACCAACATTCCCAGAACTGAAACAATGACAGAA
Organism: Inga leiocalycina; assembly: GCA_963242795.1. Lineage (NCBI taxonomy): Eukaryota > Viridiplantae > Streptophyta > Magnoliopsida > Fabales > Fabaceae > Inga > Inga leiocalycina. Next base: position 55,436,122 of record OY725326.1, on the reverse strand, counting down.
TTTATCCAACGCTTAGCTAACTGGTTTTTGAATGCCGGTAAAACTATAATATTAGGCACTCTTCCTGACGTATACACTGAGACTCTCTCTTGCCACCCATCATCACCACCAATTTACAAGCTCATCCTCCTCATTATCGTCCGATGCTGTTTCATTCATGCAGGCGTCTTTATAGGATCGGTTTCCTCCTAATGCCTCCAGTACCTTTCTCATCCACTGGTGACATCTCATCATCTTTCTCCATCCAGTCCTCAACACGAGGTACAACAAGTCGTCCCTCTGAACATTTGCCATCTCTACTATGAACCTTTTTCGTGCTCTGCGCAATCCCGTTAGCTTCCTCACTAGAAGGGAGAGTATCCCCAGATCCGTTGCCTACCTCCTTGCCTCCAGATTCCTCCGTTCGCCTTTCCCGGCTATGTGATCTCGCTTTTGCCCTACCACTCTCCATACTACCTTCAAACAATAAGCACTTTTGGTTGATAAAAGAATATTCTATTTAGCTCTATTTCTAACATTAAAAAATAGAACCAACTTAGAGAATATCTCACTTTCAGCCTACCCTCTCTTCTGCAACTAACAAGCAAAAGGAATCGATGGGTAACAGTCGTTCAGTGTAGAAGCGAATAAAATGGCAATTGATGGTGGCCTGGCTCACAATCACAACCTCAGCGACGTTGGCAACATGCCACTCTCTCGTCGCTCCTTGTAAGGCCAGTTCTCTATCTCTCTCTCTTGTCAACGTCGGATGTCGGAACTAAGTAACTATGACGAAGGTTGACGAGAATTATGCGAATAGGGACAGGTTACTATGAGACACTATACGCTAAAGAGGGGGCTAATATTACTAATTTGCTTTCTCAACTCACATTCCCAGGACTTGATGATATTGATTTACAATTACTTGGACAGGGTGTGACTTTACAGGAGGTTAGACAAGCGTTATTTGCAATGGGTCCGTTAAAGGCACCGGGCTTAGATGGTCTTAATCCACTATTCTTCCAAAGTCAGTGGGATGTGATTAGGGGCTCACTACTGGTTAAACTGCAGAAAATGATAGCAGATGGGGAGGAAATCAGGAAGGTGAATGGTACAAATATTGTATAGATTCCTAAAGTTGAACACCTAGAGGAGATCAGGGATTTCTGACTAATCAGCTTATACAATGTGATTTATAAGGTCCTTACAAAGCTTATAGCTAACCGTCTACAAAGTGTGATGCCAAAAGTTATCTCTCCCAATCAGTATCGTTTTGTCCCTGGTCGACAAGGGGTAGATAATATTATCTTAGCCCAAGAGGTGATTCACTTCATGCGGCTTAAGAAGGGTCGGAAGGGATTCATGGCAATTAAAACTGACCTTGAGAAAGCTTATGATCATGTTAGATGGGAGTTTCTTGAATCATGTATAGTAGAGGTGGGCTTCCTGGTCAAATTGAAAAATATTATTATGAATTGCGTCAGCACAGCAAATATGAATGTCTTATGAAATGGGGAGTAGGGGAATTCATTCCATCCATCTCGAGGTCTCAGGCAAGGTGACCCTTTGTCTCTTTATCTTTTTGTTCTTGTAATGGAGAGTTTTAACCATTTGCTACTTCAAGAGGTAGAGGAGGATAATTGGAAACCATTTAGGCTGCGCAAAAATAACACTCCCATTTCTAACTTATTTTTTGCTGATGATCTTATCTATTTTGCTAAAGCAAATCTTGAACAAGCAGCTATATTGAAGGCCTGCCTTGATGATTTCTATGGTATTTCATGGGCGAAGGTTAATAATGCTAAGTCACAAATTTTCTTCTTGAAGAATATGAACCATACAAGAGCGAGGGAAATAAGTGATTTCTTGGGATTTAATCCTATTGCTGATCTTGGGAAGTATTTAGGTGTTCCATTACACCATCAAACATATGATCATATCCTAGACAAAAAGACCAACGACTATCAGCATGGATGGCCAAGTCTTTATCGTTTGCGGCCAGACGTACACTAGTAAAGACAATGTTGTTGACCATACCTGTATATGCTATGCAATCAGTCCCTCTTCTCTCAAATACATGTCGAGCGATTGATAAAAGGGGACGTCAGTTCTTGTGGGATGATAGTGAGGATACACGGAAATTAAATCTTGTGTCCTGGGATAATGTTTTCTTGAAGAAAGAGGATGGTGGCTTAGGACTACGTCAAGCAAAACACCAAAATGATGCATTTATGATGAAATTGGGGGTGGGGTATGCTCAAGAAGAGAGATGCTTTGTGGGTTCGTTTTATTCGTGAAAAGTATGAATGTGGACAGGATTTGGTTCCCAGTATTAATAGGGCTAAAAATGGCTCAAAATTTTGGCAGGGTATTAAAGGGAGGTGGAGCGACGTCCAAGATGGAATGAGCTGGCATTTGGGTAATGGTGCGTCAATTCATCTCTGGAAGGATAGATGGTTACCGAGGCATGAAAAATTGATTGACTTGGCAGTAAGCGAAGTCCCTGAAAGCTTGATAGAAGGGAAGGTTATGGAATATTATAGTCCAGTTGGAGAATGGCATTACAATTTCCTTGCACAATTCTTACATGAGGACATGTTGCGGGAGGTCAGATCCATGCAGTGCAAAACAGAGGAAGATATAACCCTATAGTGTCATACTTCCTCGGGTGAATTTTCCACCAAGTCTGCATATGAGCCTCTCCGACCTGTGAAAAACAAGGTGAGGGTATGGCAGTGGAAGAAGTTGTGGAAGTTACGGGTTCCGCAGTGTTGTGTGACATTATTATGGTTAGTATATCATGAGTGTCTCCAAACAAATGAAGCAAGGAAGTGGCGTAGGATGTCTCAGTCCAGTGATTGCCCTTTATGCCTAGGAGTAGAGGAGTCTATTGTTCATGTGCTACAGGATTGTGATAAGGCATGTGAAGTCGGGCTCAACATATTACCTAGTATGCATATTAGTTCTTTTTTCTTAGAGCAGGATGTCAAGAAATGGGTAGAGTGGAACTTAAGCCGGAAGATCACGTTAGAGGGACATAAATGGGAGGTTTGGTTTCCTATTCTTTGTAGGCAGTTGTGGTTGTCATGAAACCAAAAAATTTTTCCAATGAAGATAACAGGGCTGGTTCTATAGTAGCGAAGACGTGTGCATGCATTGCTTAGAGTGACATAAGGTTGTTGACTCATGCTCACATAAGGGGGAAATGACGAATCATGAGTGCCACCAAGAAAGGGTTTTGTGAAGGTTAATACAGATGAGGCGTACACAAGATGCAGGAACATCTCAGCCTGTGGTGCTGTGATGTGGGACTGGCATGGACGTATGGTGCAAGGGTTCATGTTTCATATCGGTGTAGGCAGTAGCTTCATAGCTGAAGCTTAGGGGATACTCTGTGGTCCGAAATTGGCATGGGATGAAGGTGTGTAACATGTAGTTGCTAAAATAGATTGCATGGAGCTTTTACAGAGGCTGGAAGGATGGACAGAGGATGACATTAATAATACAGGGGTTCAAGTAGAGATCCAGTCAATGTTAAGCCGAGCGTGGGAGGTCCAGTTGGTTAGGTACATCAGGGAAGCAAACTTTATTGCAGATAGTCTTGCTAAGCATGCACTGGAGATAACCCTAGGTTTGGTGCAGTTTTGTGAGATTCCACAGTTTATTCAAAGAAATATTGATAGGGAGTTGAGAACTGGCAGTGGCTAGGTTGTTTTGTGCTGTGATTTACACAAAAAAAAAATAATCAAGGCATTGAAAATCTGGCCGATTAATAAATCAGTTAGATAGTGGTTCAAAGTGGTTCAAATTGGGATCACATCATTAATAATCAAAATAATATTTAAATAAAAAAATATTAATGCACAAGTACATATAGAATATAGTCCAACAAAATAGAGTTACAAAAGCATATATATGATGGTTTATATTTTTTAACCTTAAAACGATGTCATTTCAAACTTGATAAGGAAGGGGAAAAATCCAATCTAGCTGTCTCCATCCAAAACTCTTTATCAAACCCGTTAAGGAACTAGTTCACTAATTGCTAAACTGGGTGGGTTTTAATAGGAGAGGAATGTCTCCATTGACCTCATACATTCTTAAAAGTAAGATGTTATACAATGATATGTGGAGTAGAATTAACAAAAGCAGGAACCAATGACTAATAATGTCTCCTAATTAAGCTTATTGGCTAATTAAATAAGCTTAAATTACGTATATTAACTATAATTTTTTTCAGACTGAATTCTTATTATATATATATCTCTCTCTCATACACACAAACACACAATACATATGGGTTAAGATATAAAAATATACATGAGCTTTTTCCTAAAGTGTGTCATGTAACATCCTTATTTTTACTTATAGGATATAATTATAATTAGGTGATAATTATTCATAAAAAAATAAAATAAAATAAATTTAGGAGGTAATTTTTTTGAAATAAAAAGAAAAAGGGAATCTGGTTAAAATAAAATTATTTCAAAAAAAATTTAAATTAAAAAAAATATTAATTAAATAATGGTGGGTTCCACCTAAATGAAATGATGAAAGGAGATAACGGAGCAGACTAATTTAATATATATATATATATAGATATAAATACCCCTCTCCATACGCACTTCACGCAAGAAATTTGCGTAAAGTGTCGTGGAGGAAGGCGTACGGTGGGGCTCTGATAGGAGTATTTGTATATCTTTGGAGATCAATAAGGTATTCAAAATCACTTCTAATCACAAAACTTCCTTCATGAAAAATGTTCTAAATAATTTTCTCTTTCTTGTGATAGTAATTTCTTACTTATTATAGAATATTTTAGGATTATAATTTTGAGCAAGTTTAAGTTTTATCAGTATGTAGCTATAGGAATGTAGAAGATGATTAATAGTAAATTTTAATTGATTTATTTTTGGTATTCAGTTGGTGTAAAATTTTATAATAAATTTTCTATATAATTAATCAATAAATAATTTTATATTGAGCCTTTTAACTGATTAAATTTAGGTTAAATGATTTATTTGGATTATTGGGGGTATTCTTGAGGTTTTAATGGATTTAGAATTTTTTTTTAAGATGAAGATTTATAATTTAAGATTTTATGTCTTAAACTTAAAATTGGGAATTTTATGTATTAGAATGAAATTAATAATAATCAATTACTTGAATAGGTTATTTGAGTTTAGAAAAATATTTAAATTAATAATTGAGATTTTAGTGTGAAAATATTAGAATTTTTGGAAGTAATTAATTCAAAACTTTAAAATTATAGAATTAAGTTAAGTAAATTAAAATTTTCCAATAACTAAAACAATTATTAATGTATAATAAATTGATTGTTGTAGATTGATTTTTGATGTGTATTTGAACTCTTGGATTAGGAGCTTCTGGTTATAATTTGTTTTGGTGAGAGGTAACCATTTTTCTCTTATTGTGCATACCTGTATGATATTTGTGAGTGATTTTTAACTATATATAATTATAAATTTAACTATTAATATGTGATGTGAACTTTGAAACTATGTTGTTAATGAAATTGTCTTGCGGGACTTATTTTCATTGAGAAAATGACTAATGATATTATATTATATACATTGATATTTATTTATGAGATTGAAAAGCTCCTTTTGATAATTTTGAATTGATAATGACATGTTATCATCATATTACTAGTGCCAGTTATGCTGATTACATTATCAGCAGTAACCATCAGTATTTACTTATTTTAGAAAAATAAAAAAGGCCGACATAATAGAAGCTTGGGAGCAAGAAATCGGACCCCATCGATAAGGAGCTTCTCGGAAAAAGGTGGGTTTGGTCGAGTGTACAACGGAACACTTCAAGTTTGAAAACCCAGGAGGCAGAGAAAGAATTTCCGACAAATCCAAATAGGGCCTTAGGGAGTTTGCCACTAAAATCGCCAGCATTGGGCAGCTCTGTTACCGGAATCTCGTTCAACTTCTCGGTTGGTGTCACCGGCGAGGTGACCTCCTCCTCATATACGATTTCATGGCCAATGGGAACACAGAGCCAACTCAAGTACGGCCAGAGTTGTGGGTACATTAGGCTATTTAGCTCCTGAATTAGCTCGAATTGGTAGAGCCGCTCCGAGCTCCGATGTGTATGCTCTTGGTGCTCTCATAATTGAGGTGGTTGTGTAAGAAGGCCCATTGAACCGAAGGCTTCACCAGATGAGTTGGTTCTGGTGGATTTATTTAGCTTTATTTTTTGTTTGCAAAGTAACTTTGTTCATTTGTTTTGCCTTGCCGAGTCAGCATACATGCCATCATCCATATCAGTCTTAAAAGTCAACTAACTATCAATGTATATTTTTGTATATATTTTAGAAATTCATAGTCACTTTTACTCCCCAAATAAGCATTCAGTATTAGGCGCACTTTGAAGAAAAGCTCATGATATTTTAGCACCTTAACCCTCTATATATATATATATATGTTGATTCTTCTGATTAATATGCGAAGTTCCATCTTGATCATTTAATTTGTTCAAATAATCTATAAAATTATTTTCTATTCTACGCCAGTAGAATTCATTATCAAAGAGAAATTTAACAGATCTAAAACAGCCATTTCACTGAATAAATCTAGAAAGGAAAAAGGGAGGAAGTACAAACCTGAAGGATGAAATAATATCGAAAATTTTGTTGAATTTCGACCTGATAAGATGGAGTCCAGCAGCCTGCTACAAATTCTGTAGAAAGAAAAAAGGAGAAACATTAACAAATAAAATGGTAGGAGTCTTCTCTTCTCTTCTCTTTAGTTTTACTCTTTCCTTTAGCCTTTCGGCGTTCAAATTTCAAACCGTGTTACGAACTACAGTGTTTGGTTTTGCTGAAGGGCAGAACCATGGGACCCTATGTTAGGGCTTTATTGGGTTTTCACTTTATATATATATATATATATAATATGTAATTATCGTATATTACTATAGGTATATTTTTAGTATTTAAGTTCGATTTTACTTTTTTAGAACTACTCCGGCCGGTCCTATTTATAAATAACTTTTTTTCTTATGAGGTTGGTCCCTTTTATAAGCAATTTTCACTTTTTGTCTGAAAATGTAAGCTTTCTTTTTCCTATTTTACCCTTATTAAATACTCATTCTTTTTCATATCTTATACTCATTATCTCTTATACTTTTTATCTATTCTCTCTCTTATGCTCTTTTCATAAATATGAGCATATATGGAAAAAAATTATGACATTTTTGACACACTTATTGCTTTTAACTACCGATTCGTTTTACGCAATCAAGAAGAAAGTTGCTTATAAATAGGACCGGAGAGAGTATATCCTTATATTGCAATTATTTAAAAAAATTGGAATTAGTTTAATGTTCAAACCATTATTTCCTTTTAATGCTGCAGGCTGCAGCCCTGCTCTATTCTTCCGCATCTACTTTTTATTGTTCAATTTGAAACATATTCATCTGTTTTTTTTTTATTTCTCTACCGGTACCAAGCATTGCAAGCAACCGACTAATTCGGCTTGTTGGAATGTAGGCCCACAATAGGAGAAATCTCGCGACCTCTAAATAATTATTGAAGCTGCATATTTTAGGCTTGACTACGAGATCACTGGTTAAGTTAGAATGACCGTAACCATTTGATCTAAACACTTGGTGGTATATTCATAAGCTTTAATTCAAAAGTCACATATGTGTGTGTGGGTGTTGTGTGGTATGACATGAATTAAAAATAAATTAGTCCATAACGACTTAAATTATTTCACTTTTTATACATATTTTATCCTCAAATATAAAGCATAAATAATCATTTTGTTATAAACAAAATATAAAATAAACTTAAGGATGAGAGATAAGCTATAATTTTCTTACGATCTATGATGGATTTTAGGGTTGTGTAAGGACTAGACGGAACCACGTTAGTTAATTTAGTGCCAAATCCGATGTCTGATCCTGCAGATAGAAAATAGAGATAACATAATTAGAATTAGAAAGGAAGAAAATAGATGATCTGATGTAGCTCAATATGAATACATAGCACAAGATCATACTAGACTTAGCTTCCAGAGTTAATAGACTGGTTTACCAAACCAAAACTTATAGATAGAATTCATAAATCTCATTCGCAAATTCAAAAGTAGATGAAAATTTCAAAGATAATAAGAAAGTAGAGATCTTAAAGGATGAAAATAGATCCCAGCATGTTGATTGAAATGAGAGCTAATTAAAGTTAAACAGACAGCGGCAGTCCATGACGGCGTTATTGGCAAGAATCACACGTCAAGCACATATCATAGCAAAATTTTACAGACAGAAAGGAAGAAAATAGGAACCTGATGATGGAACAAATAAGAGTGAAGGGTTTCTTTAATCTGCGACCTTATCAGAAGGTGAAAAGCTGTTAGACACAAATTTGTAGTTTTGAGAAGTAATGAAGCTTTTGGAGTCAACTCAAGCCTGCTCTTTACGGGTTCAAACCGCGTGGCTGTTTCCCACTTTGCAAGATATGTTTATTTAATTTTTTGCTCAGAAGATATGTTTATTTAATCATAAAAGTAAAACCTCGGCAGTTCACATTTATATAAATGAACAACTTATTTGAAGAAGTAACAAGGAGGCGTGGTTTTGATACGTAAGCTATTTTAATTGATAACTGAAACTCCTTTAGTGGTTTTGGGTTCAAATACTGAATAATACTATAATATAATAGCACGGTCCAGGTCGTGTTTATGGAGCCAAAAATAAAAATAATTTTTAAGTGAACTAAGTATCAAAATTGACTAAAAAAATGGAGAAAATGGTTTGATCTTTTATCTATGAAAAACTACTTTTGCAAATAGAATTAAAATGATCCTAAATTACTTCTTTTTGGAATTTTTCTTGAAAATATGAGATGAAATGGTGATGGAACTAATAAAATGAAAGAAATAAGAAGATCAACAATGGAATAAACAATCCCTCGTAGCAATGGCGCAAGTAATCCTCACTTAAAATGATTATGGGAGATTTAATCATGTCAGTTCTAAAATGACTCTAAGAGCCATTTCTTAGACTAGACCTAACTTAGATTGATTAACACCAAACCACCTTGCATATTAATATCTCTAAATTAGGTTGATTAAGCATTCTAACAATTAAATAAACTTAAAAATTATATTTAGCTTTTGATCCAATAACCGAGCCACCTCGCACTACCACTTGATTTTCTCATTAATCTTAATTTAATAATGGCCACCCATATGAAAAATCAAGATTAATGATACTAAAGCTCAATGCTAAATACAATTAATAAATTCACATTTAATTAACCAATACAAACACAAGACACCATTGATCCATTAACTAAACCACCTTGAAATTAGCACAAAATGTTCACAAAATCATCAATTCAATGACTAACCAGTACAAAGAAATGATAATTAAACTAATTAAACGCAATATATTGTATCTTATAAAGGTCCAAGCCACATCCAACTCTCTAAATACATCTAAATAAATCAATTCAACATCATAAAACTTATCCTAAAACCTAAAAATCACAATTACAATATAGAATTAGAGAATTAAAAGAGTAAAAACTCTCCTATTGAAATTGCTCATGCCATAGCCATTTGCTACAAGGGATTGAGAAGCTTAGCCACGAACACCCATGGAACCAGCCTAAAAAAGTAGCATAATCACTGTCTGAATTAATCGCCCAGCCATGGAAAACCACCAATCAAACTTGATAGATTACCAATGGAACAAATAATTAAATCAGTAATTGCAACAGGGGAGACACGATTAGCACAAAGGAAGCTACGGTCTGCAATGATTTATTACAGAGGATAGACCGACGGAATCGATGAACGGTGACAAGGAAATGGAGGAAATGATTATGAGCTGTGAAGAAGAGTGAGAATGGAGAGAGAGACGATGGTCCACGGTGGAGATGATTCTCAGTTCACCGACGGCCTGGGATAATGGCGGACCATGGTAGTAGTTGGTGGTGTTTCGTGGAGACAGTGGTGGACCGGCGGTGAAGAACTGGAGGTGAATGGTGGTGGCTGAGGTGAGACCGGGTTGACTCTCTCTCTCTCGTCCTCTTTGCTTCAGCTCCCTGCTTCTCGGCTTCTCTAGTTCTCAGCTCAATGTTGCGGCTGCCTCTGTTTCTCACCGCTGCAGCTCCTATTTTGGAATGATGCAGCTCGCCGGCATGGCGGTGGTGGATGGTGCCGCCGGCGAGAGAAGAATAAGAAGGTGAAGGTGTTGATGAGGACGGAGCTTGCGGCTGCTGGTTATGGATGTTACGGTTCTCTTCTGAGTTCGTCCAAGATCTCTCTGTTTTGTTCCCTTCAGCTCGTACCTGTGCCTGAAACCCTTGGTCAAAACGTGCGGTTTGACAAAGGGACCAAACTAAAACATCAAAAAGTTTCCTAAGTGGGACTGACTTGAGAACTTGAAAACTTTCATTGGTCCAGATATGATTTGGAAGAACTATTGGGTACTTTTCTAAACTTTTCTCTGAATCCTTCCCTCATTATCTATTAATTTCCAGAAATCTTGGGTTTCTTTCTACAATTCTTCCTAGATTAATCTACAATTAAAATGAACTCAAAATATAATATCTTATATTCTAAAAATTAATCAACTAAGGTAAATCATAAAATATATGAAATTTTTACCCTCTTTTAACTTTAATTTTATTTAAATATATTTAATCACAATTAATTATAAAAGACACATTTAAAATTCAATTATCATAACAAAATTTTAAAATAAAATATGAAAATATATAATAAAATACGGATTTTTCATTATTTTAATTGAGGCATAGCTCCCTACTTTCCAAGATTTGTTTATTTAATCATAAAAGTAACTCCTCAGAAATTTCAATGCTACAGCCAGTAACGACAAGGAGCAGTTTTGCTGCGTAAGCTATTTTAATTGATGAGCATGACCTTTTATTTCTATATAAGAACAACTTGTTTGAAGAAATAACTTAACGATAAGGAGGCGTCATTGTACTACGTAAGCTATTTTAATAACATTTCTTGTGATTTTATTATTATATTTTAATATTCAGATTTTTAAAATGTAGGATAACATAACATGGCAAAAATTGCGGAGGCTACTTAAATGCTACTCCTTCTTGTTCTTAATATAGGATATATTTTGAGAGTTCATTTTAATCTTAAATATAAGATATCTTTAATATATTTATTAATCTTTTCCTAATTTATTCTTAATGATGTTCTCTCAACAATATTTAAAGAGGTGAGAGAATGAGGGAATTAAAGAAGATGATTAAGATGTTTTAGAAAATATATATTATTTTAATTAAGTTTCTTAATTTAATCAAAATAAGTATGTATATCTTATATTAAGAATAAAAGGGAGTACTAAAGTCCTGAAACTGACGTTCCTCTGTCTTTAGTACACACAAAGTTCTATGAAAACAAGAATGAAGAACACATGGCTAACATAATCAAAACTTCACCCCAACCATCTAGACATAAAAATTATCATTAATTCATTATTATGACCATAGAAAATTTTCTAAACCAGCCCCTGCTTTATTCGTATTTGGAACAGAGGATATAGAATATCTTCCTAAAGTTTTGAACACACAAGCATGGTCATTCTAATTCAGGGGAAAATCTGGATAATGGCGTAGACAAGAGAGAATGTTGTGTAATACTACTACAATAATCCTGTATATTTATCAATCTCATCAAGTCAAAACAAATAAAAGGGAAAAATAACATAGTGTAATCATGTGGCATAAATCGCATACATAACAAACTAAACAAATAACCATATATTCTTGCGGGAAAAAAGAAAAATACCATGTAACACTGGTCGCAGGTGTTTGAAAGCATAATTATAATATAAATCAATAAATGAACGCCAAATTAAACAATATATTTGAAATCTCACATTGAATATAACATAGGCATAATCTATTCTTATTGTAGAAATTCACAGTGAACATTGAAAAAGCTTTAAAAAAAAAAAACTACAATAGCATGCTTCAATCACAAGAATTATTTAATTACTTCGTGGAATTTTTTAAATACTTTTATCATGTTGAATTGGACCCATAAGAGGACCAATTTTGAAGGTCCGAGTGAATGAAAGAAAAATAAACAGAAGTCCTTGTTGAAAGTGCTATGAAACTTCTTTTCTGAGAGTTGAGTTGGAAATTATTTATGCATGATACTTGCTGCTTCTTTTCTGTATTTTGTGCTAACGTTTTCACAAGTGGCCGATCAAACATCATTGTGTTGTGAGTTAGCATATGCTTGATTCTTCCTCCAACTTGCTGACCAATAATGAAATTTGTTCTATTTTTGTAGTTGCTGAATTTGCCTTGTGAAATCAAATATTATATTCTAGAAATTATTATGGGACAGTTTATAACTATTTTTTTTGCCTCCATTACCTTCTTTACTTCATAAAATATCATCTCTAAAGTTTCTGGCATAAAAAATTTTCTATAACTATTTTTTCCTTGAATTTTCTGGAAAATAGGCCATTGATTCCCAGAAATTAACCTTAAAATTATCTAGGCCACTTTTAGGATTCAATCTCCATAATATTTCATAATGTTTTCTCACTTTTTCTAAGTCATTAAATAGTTTTAATAATTATTTTAAGCATTTTCCTTATGACATACATTTGGCTTAATTGTGCTTAATAGTCTATTTAATTCAGAGTTATTATTGAGCTTCTAGACCCAAAAGATGTTGCATATACTAACCGCCAAGTAGTTGAGAGGGTCAGGGTTAAAGAGAACATAAGGAGTTTCGTTAGGGTTAATTTCATAATTGTTAGAAGTAGATTGTCAACGGAATCCCTTACCGACAGGAAGCATAGTCATACATGTAGGAAAAGTCATAATGTTAGGAAGAAGTTAGGAGAAGTTAGGAACGGCATGTCGGATTCCGATTTCGTTTTGTGAATGTAACTACGTGTATATAACCATATGTAATATTACATGAATGAGATAACTTGATTAATTACCTTACATGGCATCAGAGCTTGGTTCTTCGTTTTGTATCTGAGTTTCAGTTTTTTCTTTTTCCGACAAGAACATCCACATTTTCCGGTAACAAAGCTCACTTGTTCCTTCAGATCCACCGTCGCCAGAGTACCTTCTAGCAACACGCGCCGGCCACCTGTGCTCCCAGCCACCAGATCGGTCAGACCCAGAAATTTGGCCGCCGTCCGCCTGCGCGTGAGCCTCCATGCGCCGCCACAATCACCGCCGTCCAGACACACGCGCCGGGCGTGAGAACTATTCCAGCCACCTTTTGCGACGACGCTTCCACCGGAGTGATCGATTGAGCCTCTCCTACCTTGTCCTGAAATTTCATGACCATCCAAGACTTTTGAATTTTCAAGCTTTCATCTCCGCATCATCTCCGCATTCGTTTTCAAGCTTGTGAATGGAATTTTGTTACTAACTTCAATATTTGACGTTAGTTTTTCTGTCTGCGGGTCCCACCTTGTTTTTGATTGAGGTACTCTCTATCTCTTGCCTTCATATTTCTCTGCGGGACCATTGGGTTGAAGTTTGCGTAAGTTAATCTCGCCAGGATTGTTGTGTATCGTACTATTCCTACTCATTTGGTGATCTTGTGATTATTTTTTGTGCGCATTGTTCGAGTGCTACTGTTTATTATGGCTGATTCTAAAAATTCCGATATGTTGCCTATGTCTGCGAGGATTACTGCTTCACAGTTAAATTGGACAAATTATAGTGATTGGAACAAAACTGTTAACGTTTATATTTTGGGGATTGCAATGGAAACCCATTTAACTGTGGATCCTCCTTCTAGTGATGAAACCAAACTTTTGACTTGGAAAAGAGCAGATGCTCAACTACTGTTTCAAATTCGCAATTCTATTGAACCACGGATCCTGTCTTCTGTCAGCCATTGTAACACTGTCAAAGAAATTATGAACTATCTCGAGTTTATGTTTTCTAACAAAGGAAATATTACTCGAATTCATGAAGTCTGTAAAGGTTTTTATCGTTCTCAATAGCAAGACCGATCATTGAAAGATTTCTTCTTGGATTTCAAGAGGATGTATGAAGAAATGAAAGTTGTTATATCTCCACAGGCAGATCTCCCAACTCATATCAAGAACTTGGAACTTCAGGCTATCATAAGTTTCCTTGAAGCTCTCAATCCGTCTTATGAGACTATTCGTTCTCAGATTCTGTCTAGTCAAGAGCTTCCTTCTCTGGAAGATGTTTTCTCCCGAGTTCTTCGTGCTGATAGCCTGATTCAATCTATTGTTGATCCAACTGCAAGTGCTCCAGCTAGGCGTGGTTCCTTTGAGAACAGGACTTATGGGTACAGACAACACAACCATCCTCCGACAATACCTTCTGGCAGTATTATCTGCAATTATTGCAAAGAACCTGGACATATTAAAAAAAATTGTCAAAAATTGCAAAATAAACAACTGCGTGATCAACAGCGTGGCCTTGCTCATATTGCCCAGAACCCTGGTACCTCCGATTCTGGATCTTCTTCTGCAGGGGCCTTAGCCACAGGTACTCTACCCTCTGGTCTTACTACTGCTTCAACTAAGTGGGTCATTGATTCTGGTGCCACCGATCACATGACAGGTAATCATCACTTATTCTCTTCATATGCCCCCTATGCCAACCCGTCCACCATATTTGTCGCCAATGGTTCTCCCGTCCATATTACTGGCTCTGGCACTGTTCAACCTACCGCAACCCTCTCATTATCTTCTGTTCTTAATGTTCCTGATCTCACCTTTAACCTTTTATCTCCAAGTAAACTCACTCGTCATTTAAACTGTTTTATCTCACTCTTCCCTGACTATTGTTTAATTCAGGATCTATCGATGAAGCAGATTATTGGTAGAGGCTATGAATTTGGTGGACATTACATCCATGATGATCAGGTTTCACGTTCTGTTGCTTGTTCTAGTGGGTCGTCTCTCTTTGAAGTTCATTATCGTTTAGGTCATCTGTCGTTGTCCTCTCTCCGGAAATTGTACCCTCAGTTTTCTTCTGTGTCTTCTTTACATTGTGAGTCATGTCAGTTTGCCAAACACCATCGTGTTCATTTGGCACCTCGCGTCAATAAGCGGGCTGCGTCCCCCTTTGATTTAGTACATTCTGATGTTTGGGGTCCTTATTCAATTCTGTCTCAAACTGGTTATCGTTATTTTGTAACTTTCGTTGATGATTTTTCCCGAACCACCTGGCTTTACTTAATGAAATAGCGTTCTAAATTGTTTACCCATTTTCATCATTTCTGTGCTGAAATTCAAACCCAGTTTAATCTTCCTGTGAAAATCTTACGAAGTGATAATGCAAAAGAATATTTTTCCTCCCCATTCACCGATTACATGCAAAGTCATGGTATTCTTCACCAATCCTCTTGTGTTGATACCCCTGCTCAAAATGGTGTTGCTGAAAGAAAGAATCGACATCTCTTAGAAACTGCACGAGCTCTCATGTTCCATTCCTCTTCCCCTAAATGTTTTTGGGCTGATGCTGTTTCTACGGCTTGTTTTCTCATCAATCGCATGCCTTCCGCTGTTCTTGGTGGGGATATTCCTTATTCTGTTCTGTTTCCCAACTCTAAGCTATTTCCTGTTGATCCTAAAATCTTTGGCTGTGTTTGTTTTGTTCGAGATGTCCATCCAAGTGTTAGCAAACTTGATCCCAAGTCCCTAAGATGTGTTTTTCTTGGCTATTCTCGAATTCAAAAAGGTTATCGGTGTTACTCTCCCAATCTCCATCGTTATCTTGTATCCACTGATATTATGTTTCATGAGTCATCCTCTTTCTTTAAGACTACGTCATTTTCTGAGTCTCTTTCTGTCATGGAGAATTCAGATGACATCCTGGTTTATCCTGTCCTTCTCTCACCAGTACAGGCAGCTGTTCCGGAACCTGAAATCATCATTGATGCTAATGTTACCAATGATTCACAGTCGCCACCTCCTGCTTCGCCAATTGATTCTGTTGATGTCTCCCTCATTCCTGCCTCTGTTTCTGCCGATCCTCCTCTTGCTGTTACTGAACCACTTGTTCCTGCTTCTACTGTTGATACTTCTGATGACCAACCTATTGCACTTCGTAAAGGTACACGTTCACATTGTCCTCCCAAATGATATGCTGACTGTATCTATCCTATCTCATCTTTTGTCTCTTACCATTCTTTATCAACTGTTTCATCTTCTCTTGTGGCCACCCTTGATTCCATTACCACACCTACAACCCTTCAACAAGCACTAGCTCACCCTGGTTGGCGTGCCGCCATGGAAGAAGAACTTTTGGCGTTGGAAACAGCTGGTACCTGGACTCTTGTTGATCTCCCTCCTGGCAAGAAAGCCATTGGATGTAAATGGGTCTATGTTGTTAAAACTAAGGCTGATGGTTCCTTGGAACGACTAAAAGCTCGCCTAGTTGCCAAAGGATATGCCCAAACTTATGGTCTTGATTACTCCGAGACTTTCTCTCCTGTTGCCAAACTCACTTCAGTTCGTCTACTTGTCTCTTTGGGATCTGCATCAATTAGATGTTAAAAATGCTTTTTTAAATGGCGATCTTTTGGAAGAAGTTTATATTGAGCAACCACCTGGGTTTGTTGCTCAGGGGGAGAATAAGAAAGTGTGCTACCTCCGGAAGTCATTGTATGATCTAAAGCAAAGTCCTCGAGCCTGGTTTGATAAATTTTGTAATGTGGTCAAGAAGTTTGGGTTACGTCAAAGCAAGTGTGATCACTCTGTGTTCTACCAACAATCTGATACAGGCATGATTCTTCTCGTAGTATATGTTGATGATATTGTGATTACAGGAAGTAATTGTTCTGGAATCTCAGAACTCAAAATCTTTCTGAACTCTCACTTCCAGACAAAAGATTTGGGATCATTAAAGTACTTCCTTGGTATTGAGGTTTTGAGAAGTAAGAAAGGTATTCTTTTGACTCAAAGAAAGTATGTTCTTGATATCTTAAAAGAGACTGGAAAACTTGGAGCTGCACCAAGCAGCATCCCCATGATTCCAAATCCCTTTCTAGATCTTGATGCTAGTATGTTTGATGAGCTTCCTGATGATTTGAAGAAGAAGATTGATCCAGAGAAACTAAAGCCATTTCCATTTCCTGAGAGATATAGAAGACTTATTGGGAAACTGAATTATCTAACAGTAACTCGTCCTGATATAACCTTCTTAGTCAGTAGGCTCAGCCAATTCATGGCATCACCAACAGTGGCACAATGGGAAGCTTTAGAACATATCTTACATTATTTGAAAGGTTCTCCAGGTCTTGGTATTCTTTATACAGATTATGGGCACACTAAAGTCGAGTGTTTCTGTGATGCGGATCATGCAGGATCTAAAGCCACAAGACGATCCACCACTGGTTATTGTGTGTTTGTTGGTGGAAATTTGATATCTTGGAGAAGTAAGAAGCAATTAGTTGTGTCAAAATCAAGTGCAGAAGCAGAATACAGAGCCATGTCACAGTCAGTACAAGAAATTGTGTGGGTATTTCAACTCTTGAAGGAAATTGGCATTACCACGATATTGCCTGCAAAACTATGGTGTGACAATAAAGCCGCACTTCATATAGCTTCAAACTCTGTGTTCCATGAACGAACAAAACATATTGAGATTGATTGTCATTTTATTCGTGATAAGATCAAAGAAAATGTTGTATCTACAGGGCACATACGATCCGATGACCAACTGGCAGATCTTCTGACAAAAGCCTTACATGGGACACGGGTTAAATATCTTTGTAACAAGTTGGGCATGATCAATATATATGCTCCAACTTGAGGGGGAGTGTTAGAAGTAGATTGTCAACGGAATCCCTTACCGACAGGAAGCATAGTCATACATGTAGGAAAAGTCATAATGTTAGGAAGAAGTTAGGAACGACATGTCGGATTCCGATTTCATTTTGTGAATGTAACTACGTGTATATAACCATATGTAATATTACATGAATGAGATAACTTGATTAATTACCTTAGAATAATTAAAATTTTACACTTTAACTTTTGGTTTGTGAAAAAAATTACAATTTTTAGGATCTTTATTAATAAATATTTTTTTCCTCGTTCCCTCTCCCTAATTTTTCCTCTTTTAAATCCAAGTCAAAATTTTTCCTTCTCTTCAAATCCTCATACCAAGTAGTCCCTTACTTTATGAATCTAGGCAATGTATCTGGCTTGGAAATTTGGTGTCGAGAGGTTATGGTGAATCATATATGTTTAATTTAACCAATTAATTGTGAATCTTTTTTTATTTTGCTAGTATGTGAAAATTAAGAGAGAAATGCTGTGGGCATCACCAGTTTCCGTTTTCAGTCGATCTTCATTTAAATCAGGTTCATTATCACAAAATGCTAGAAGAACTGTTTGCAGAGAGAGTTCAAATTCAAAGGCAAAAATACAATGAAATTGAAAAAACAAAAACAAAACAAAATAAGGGATTGTTTGGTAATAAGAGAAACTTCAACGGGCAAGGAACTCAAGGCTCTATTCCCAGTCCCCCCAGATCCATTCTTCATCCATTGATGAAATCGAAGTAGAATCGATGAGTATATATAGTTTTTTGTTGAAATGTGTATATATAATTTCACAGATCTAAATATAAAAGATGAAACAATTTTTGTCGGAATGAAGCCAAACATTCTCTGTAGTCTTCAGTATGAAGAGCTTCACTACTCTATAATTAATATATATATACACACACACACACATCAAAGAGGGATAAAGCAAAAGGACGCAGACATGTGATCCAGCTATGTTCAAAACAATTTAATATGAATTATGTGTATATTCTAAATTTGCAACGTCAATTATTTAATTATGTATATCATATCCATGTTATATTTTAGATTGATATTGGGTGGAGGGCGCGGAGGAGGTATGTGTGCTTCCCTGCTGTCATTTTTTTTAAGCTAATAAAGGAACAGTAATTTTTTTAGAAAAATGGGTGGGACAGTGGGAGTGCTCGAATAAGCACATTATTTTAATGTTGGGCTTTAAAAATTGGGAAGGCTTACTATAAATATTTTTGGCAAGTTTTAGTACAAATTAAAAGGTCTTTTATGACAAAAAAGGGCTTTTGGGCTTGTAACATTCAGCCTGTAAAATAATTTTTAATCTTTTTTTTTGGGTGTCTGAGGATAATAATTCTGCTCCCATTTTTTAAGGGAAAATAAAGGAGACGGACTAAGAAAAAAGAAACATTTATTAATAAGGACCTTAAAAATTATAATTATTTTAGAAGACCAAGAATTAAAATATAAATATTTAATTATAAAATTAACCCTGACATAAGTCCCTACATGTTCCATCCTCAAAAGCATCCTTAAATTAAATTGGCTTTTATTTAGATATTAAGATTTCTGTAATATTGACAGTTTATTCAAGAATTTATTGTTTTAAGATTTTAAAATTTAGTATTTTTCATTTTTATAACATTTTTTAGGAGGTCCCATTTGTTTAAACTTTTTTTCCATGAAAAATCACATATATTTAAAAGAAACATATTATAAGATTTTTTTTTCTAAATTTTTAAAAATAATAAAAATCTAGAAAGAGGTAGATTTCTAATTATTTATAAATTTTTAAGCTATTTTAATTTAGATAAATTTTAAGATATTCTTATATGTATGAGGGAGAATATCATAAACATATTGAGTTACATATGTTTCTTTTATCAAAATATATATATAAAGAAACCATCAAATTTAATAATTAACAGTCAAACAATAGGGAAGGTCAATTTCATGATTAAAATTTATATTTTAATTTTTGGTTTTTGAAAATAATTACAATTTTTAAAAACCTTATTAATGAATATTTTATTTCCTTGTTCCTTCTCTCTAATCCTCCTTTTTCTTTTAAAAAAAAAATGTATAACATTACTTTTAAAAGCTATTGCATGTCAAGAAATCAACAAAGTAAGTGTCTATCATCAACCCACATCTACTTGGATACCCCATAAAGGGCTAAATTTTCTCTCCATAGTTGATTACTAGTGATGTCCTTTTAATAAAATAATGCTGTATTTATTTTATCTTCCATTAATTAAAATAATAAGGAATGAACTTTTAACAGTGCTGGTATTTTTGTACCTCCAAAATATATATGTGTTGGGCGCACTTTTGATAAAAGTTTATAGGCTTTTTCCCTCCTTAACCCTTAAATAAATGAAGTTTACAGTACTTATTAGTGAAAGCTTTAAGCTGTTCCCCTCCCCATAGCTTTAAAAAATTAAGAAAAAACCTTAATATAGTTTAGAGTTTATTTGAATATCCAAAGAAAAAGAAAAAAAATCAAAGACATGATAATTGTTGAAAGAAGTGGAAAGCCCAATTGGGGAAAACACCCTATATTATGTTAAATTTCACGTTGCGATTATTACAAAAATGAAGAGAACTATTATTTGGCAGGATTAAGTGTTATTAACTGTTAATCATACCTTAAAGCTTATCCTGATGTATTAGCATATAATGCGAGTGTGTAATTAGAGTCTTATCATCCTTATACATGTTATATGCTACAACTGTCAAGTATTTTGTGCTCATAGAGTTTATTAATTTGATTCATTTGCTTGAGTTATATCATTGGTGACATAACTTCCAGTCACTGCAAGTTATTAAGTTGATTTTGTATTCACGGTCAAGCAACTCGAATCATCAACTCGAGTCATGTGATGTTTAGTGCAAATCAACTTATGTGCCCTAACCTCAAATTCAATCGGGGAGTTATATGCTTGACTATGTCAGAGATTAAGTCCATTGAATCATACCACTCGAGTTCATGGAGTTATAAGGATAAATATCTTTTTCTTTTTATATAGACAATCAGAATCCTTAAATCAGACCACCAAACTTTGGGCTCAAGTATTACAATCTCGACACAAAACGGCAACAAGTTCATTGCATTCCAAGTCAACGTATACCAATCTGACTTCCCAGTGTCTTGTATGTACCCACATGACAATGTTAACTTTACCCTCCCATCCATTGAACCAAACAGGTTTTTGAACCCTCTCTTGGCACACATCTTCTCTCCAGTGACTCCCCTGTACTAGACGGCGACCAGAGACAAAGGAGGCCCCCAAATTTTTGAGATTACAAAGATAAAGAGGCGTTGCTTCGTTAGGTGGCCAAAACATGAGATTGCGACAGTGAGGAATTTGAGATCCTGACAATGAGGAGGCATTGCACCGTAAGCTATGTTAATTGATGAGCAAGGCCTTTTACAAGAAAGAGAATTTCATGAACAGCTTGTTTGATGAAATAACATAATGTTGGTGAGCACAGTTGTAAGAAAAAAGAATAAGAAAGATTAATTAAAAACTTTTAGTCCCTCTTTTATAATATTTTTTTGAAATCCAATTCAAAAATTTTTCTTGTCGCTTGCTTCCTCTCCCCTCCCCTTGTACCAAACAAACCCTTAAGAAATATGGCAGCTTCATATAATAATAATCATGTGATTTTGAAGACCGAGCAACACAATAAACTTGCAAGTAATGGAGCTAGTGCGAGCTCCACGCAATGGTTCTCTAAAACAGAATTATTAATTATTAGTAACTGACAATGGACCACATGGGCTGAGGCAAAAATTAATGCGATAATGCAAAGTCAAAATCTCTTATATTTCAGAACGTGTAAAATTAATAACATTTTTTGTGATTTTATTATTATATTTTAATATACAGATTTTTTAAATATGGGATAACATAGCATGCCAAAAATTGATGATCAATTCTATATTCTAATAAAAATTATTCTTATAACTCGGAAGTGATATGTGAAACTTGATGTTACTAAAATTTAAGTAGTCACCATAAATGTACGTATTGTAAAAATAGTATAATAGTGAATCAAGGTTATCCCATAAAGATTCAATTAAATTAATAATTAGGTATTAAATTTTTTTGTTTCGTTTAAGTTGAACATACAAAAAAATTGATTTCAACGAGTGAAGAAACATTTAAACCAAAGGTTAGTAATGACAAAAACTTTTCACAAAGAGCAACTTTCAAAATAAAGACGACAACCAAGAGTTACTGATTCTTTATATTAAATTGGATCCCACTAAATTAATTTAAACTTAATTTAATAAGCTAATATATAGTCTTAACGTTAATAAATGCCTATCGGTCCATTTCGCTTGTAATGTCTTATACAATTAAGGTACAATTTAGATTAGAATCACTTTAATTTGATTATACAGAGCTCATGCCTGCTACACAAGCTGAATCCTGAATCTCAAAACTTGCTGGGTTACAAAACAATCTAGGCTTTAATCCAATAAAAACAAGAGCAAACAAGTTCTGAGGACAATCAATCTCAAACATATGTTCATTATACTCTAGGTTACAAAACAAAGCTTTAATCCAGTCCATCACAGCAAGACCAACAAAATCAGAGTTCAGAGGCATAATGAAATTGAAAGGAAGAGTACTATTAAGTAAAATAAATCAATAACATAAAATGCTTTCCTCTGTCTCTCGCCTTCCCAAAGTTGACTACTTCCAAAGAAGAAGAAGCTTCAACGGTGAAAAACGGCGACCTCGGTCCAATCGAATTCAAGGCTACTCTCCCTCCAGGTGAAGAAGACGATGATCAGTGTCAATCCCCAAATCAGTCGCTGCCTCTTCCGCGCTCACACCGACTAAAGCTCGCAAAAACGCCTCTCCTCTGCCAGTCGAAGTACCAGAGATGATTCGGTGATCTCTCGTTCTTGCTTACTCTGGATCTCAGACGAAGAAGGTGAAAACGATGATGAACAGTGCTCTGGCCACTCTCTTGTCTCGCACAAAGAGATGTTGTACCGGGTCTCCAAAACAGCCGAGCCTCCTTCTCTGGTTTCCGATGTTTTCTCAACACCAGCCGTCTCTCCGCCCTTGCTTCAATCGTGACCTCCTCCTTTTTCTTAGGCTTCCCAATTCAGTGCTCCCCAAACGGCAGCGTCTGCATTAGTCCCTTTCAGAGTTTCACTTCAATTCTCTCTCTGTTTTATTTTTTTTGGCCTTTTCCAATTAGTAGCCACGTCATCACCTCAGCAAAGGGAAAAAAACCACTAACATTAATAATAAAAACTAAAACCACGTCATCACCTCAGCAAACGAAAAAAGAACCACTAACATTAATAATAAGATCAAAACTAAGTAGAATAATTTGGCAACTTTTTTTTATATATATTGTATTTATAAAATCAACTATTTTTATTTTAGTTTAAATCTAAGATATGCACCATAAATTCCCCAAATAATGTATCAATTTGATTTGATCTTGTAATAATATAATCTGATAAAAATTTTTCAAAATTGCATAAATAACTCTCCAAATATCTTCAAAGTACACTTTAAATATATTAAAATTAAATTGGAGAGTTATCAGGAATATGTATTTGGAAAATATAACTCCTGTTAATTAATGGTCTAGAGAATTGCTGAATAATACAATCTTCATTAGTTAAAAAATAGTATATTTTTCTCCTTCTGGGGTGGTCTGAGTCTCAGGAGTAATCTCAACCTCAGGTGTATGTTGTTCTGGTGAGGAAGAGGGAGATATCTCCTCAGTGTGGGTAGGAGAGGGAATAGGTCTAGGAGCGATCTCTGGCTGAGGTTTAGGAGGTGAATCATCAATAATGATATGTGTGGTCTCATGGGTATCAGGATCATCCACTGTGAATAAAATATCTTTGCCTTGGGGCTCAAGTGGATCAGAGACCAGAGGGGTAGATGGTTCTGCCTCAGGAATAGGAGTATCAGAAGGAGGGTTCTCTGGTGGTGGATGTGCAGATGAGGAGGGACCGGCAGAAGGTCCAGGACCCAAGGAGTCCAATCGTGCCAGGATCAGTCTCAATGTCTCTCCCTGGGCACGTTGCTCTGCTAGCAACTCCTCATGCCTTCTGTCCATTCTTTCAACCAACTCTCCCATCTTGGTGTTCATGTGGGTTATCAGTTCGGCATTAGTGTTGGCGATGTCCACATGAAAACCTCTGAGCATGTTCTCCATGAAGTGCTGGAGAGTGGCATTGAGGAAAGATGGCGATGATGTGGTAGCAGCTGGAGCCGATGACTGAGTGTCATCCAACCTACTGGTCTCTGCCTCAGTGTTCTTCCTCTTCTTCTTGGACCCAGACTCCAGAGGGCCTTTGAGAGGGATATCGATGTTCAATTTTCCAATCTGGTTCCTTCCAACCGGAGTCAACCTCTCAATTGGCTCCTTGCTATCCAAATACCATATTTTGTTCTCTTTCAGGATTAGAGACACAATCTGGGGATATGGCATTGGAGTGGTAGCCTTTCCATCCACCTTGTACCTTTTCATCTCCGAGAAAATATATTCTCCCAGATCCTTCTGTTCCTTCAGAAGTAGTGAAGCAAACCACCTAAAGTCCCTATCAGAGAAATGGGTGTAGTTGTTGGCTTTGTTTACTAGGGACCTAGAGTATATGTACCAAAGGACCCTATGATGATCACACATGTCACTCGGTTTAAAGTTTAGGGGGCCAACTAACTCACCGGGTTTGAGAATAGTAAAAATTTGATTTGGCTCAAGTTCAGAATATATATCATCAGGGGGGTTTTCAATTCCCAACCACAAATTAATTCTAGAGGGAGATATCAGTATCTTTTGACCTCTAACTGTGGTGGTCATCTCTTCCTCAACTGAGGTTCGGTTAGGCTCATCTATAATTTCTAAATTGCAATAGAAATGGGTGATTACTTTAGTACAAAAAGGTAATCTAATAGAAAGCCAGGGCATAAAGGGATCTAGATAAGAATTTAGGTCATACTTCACTACCTCTTGAAGCAACTTCAGATCAACATAGTGTGTCTTACACACTTTTCTTCTAGAGAATTGTGATAGATACTTGGGAGACTCCACCAGTTTGCCCACATTGAATCCCTTTGGTGGGGTAGTGATCTCTGCTTCCGGAATTTTGGACTTCTTAGAAGATTGACCCTTCTCCATTTGGTCAATGATCCCAGCCATAGCCTTAGCCACATTTTTGTCATATTTAGGCTTTTTGGGAGGCTTTGGAGTGAAAGAGGGTGTAGAGGAATCAGAGTGAGAAGGTGAGGGAGATTTGGCACTCTTGCCTCTTCCAGTAGATGTACTCTTTTTGGATTGAGCCCTAGTCACAATAGGCTCTTTAATGACCACACCTTTGACTTTCGGTTGTGATTGAGTTTGAAGAGGGATTTTAGCTTTTGGTCTAGGAATGAGTTTTCTTCTCTTCTTGGGAGGAGAAGAAAGAGGATCAGAACATTGTTGGGAATCAGAGGATTCTATGGGAGTAAGATTTTTGGTTCTCATCTTGAAGGATTGAGAAAACAGAAATTCTCAGAAAAAAAACAAGGTCACGGTCGCAAGCTTAGGGTACAGAGATTTTGAACAAAATAGGAAGTTTTTGGACTTGCAATCAGTTGGGTTTTGACGAAAATGAGGCAAGAAAACGATTGAGAAATGTTTTTGAGAGGGTGTATAGTGATTTACTCAAGGAGATTATTTGGAAATGACCGAGTTTGTGCAAGATAAAGACCTAAAACCCGACGTTACTCGAGGCCTGACTCGAGTAAGCTTCAAGTTTACTCGAGGCCTTCCTCGAGTGTTCATACAGAAAAATTCAAAAATAATCCATTTAAATTGCATACCTGGCATGAATAATATAGTAATTATCCATGGATGTTCCCTCGATCATTTATAGTCCATTTGGGTCAGATTTGAGTCATTATTCAACACTTTGAGAATCTGAACTCCGACATTACTCGAGGCCTTACTCGAGTAATGTTTAAGTTTACTCGAGGCTTGCCTCGGGTAACCAGCTTTTCAACATCTGACTCTTCATTTCTTTGAAAACTGAACCGTTATTTTTTGAAAATCAAGTAACTTGATCCGTTACTTCCAGTTTTCGGGGCCATTACTCGAGTACATACTCGAGTAAACTACTACTTTACCTCAAGTTGCTCCTCGGGTAATGCTTCTCTGTTATCCATAACTTCAAGTTGTTACTCCAGTAAAGTTGTCCTCTGATTATCTCTGTTTTTATTTCTCAAAACAGAGTGTCTTTCTTCCTGCAAAACAAGTTTCTATATACTCCGATGCTTAAGTTAGTGATCATCAAAACATTATTAAATGACTTCATCTAATATTATGAAATGCTGAAATTTCTTATAACTCATTGGGATTTACCATTCCCAATTCTCTTCTAATGTATAGAAATTGATCTTTTGCAAGAGGTTTTGTAAAGATATCTGCTAGTTGAAGATGAGTAGGAATGAATATCACTTTCACATCTTTCTTTTGAACATGATCTCTGATGAAGTGATGCCTGACATCGATATGCTTGGTTCTAGAGTGTTGAACTGGATTCTTTGCCAAGCTTATCGTACTTGTATTATCATAATAGATTGGTATTTCTTTGAGGTAAATACCAAGGTCTTGTAGTTGTTGTTTTAACCATATTACTTGTGCACAATAACTTGAGACTGCAACATATTCAACTTCCGTTGATGAAAGAGACACTGTATTTTGTTTCTTGCTGAACCATGATACAAGAGATCCTCCAAGAAATTGTCCTTGTCCACTGGTGCTCTTTCTGTCTGTTTTGTATCCTCCATGATCCGAATCTGAATACGCAACAAGATATTCACTTCTTCCTTTGGGATACCACAAACCCAATTCAGATGTGTCAGCAAGGTATCTAAAGATTCGTTTGACCGTTTCAGCATGTGATTCCTTTGGCGCCGATTGATATCTTGCACATATGCCAACACTGAATTGGATGTCTGGTCTGCTTGCCGTGAGATAGAGTAATGATCCAATCATTCCTCTATATTTTGTGATATTGTAGTCTTTCCCTTTGACATCAGCATCAAGCAACGTTATTGAACTCATAGGCGTGTCCAAGCCATTTGCTTCATCCATTCCATATTTCTTCAATAGCTCTTTTAAGTACTTTGTTTGAGATATGAAGATTCCATTCTTTCTTTGTTTGATTTGCAAACCAAGAAAGAAATTCAATTCTCCCATCATTGACATCTCAAACTCTCCCTGCATTATCTCAGAAAATTCCTTACACAAAGATTCATTAGTAGCTCCGAAAACAATGTCATCAACATATATTTGAACAATTAAAATATCATCGTGTTTTCGTTTTATAAAGAGTGTTGTATCAACTTTAATTTTCCTCATACAAAACCTTGATCAATAAGAAACTTACTGAGCCTTTCATACCAGGCTCTAGGAGCTTGTTTTAAACCATATAAAGCCTTTTTGAGTTTGAAAACATGGTCAGGTTTAGTAATATCCTCAAAACCTGGAGGTTGTTCTACATACACTTCTTCCATGATGAAACCATTTAGAAATGCACTCTTTACATCCATTTGATAGAGTTTGAATCCTTTGATGCATGCAAAGGCTAAGAGTATACATATAGCTTCCAATCTAGCCACTGGAGCATATGTTTCCTCATAATCAATCCCTTCTTCCTGATTATAGCCTTTAGCCACCAATCTTGCCTTGTTTCTGACAATAATTGCGGATTCATCGAGTTTGTTCTTGAATACCCATTTAGTACCAATGATCGGATGATCCTTGGGTCGGGGGTACCAAGTCCCAAACTTGATTTCTTTCAAATTGATTCAATTCTTCTTGCATTGCTATAACCCAATCATTGTCTGATAGGGCTTCATCAATGTTGGAAGGTTCAATCTCAGAAATGAATGCAGAAAAGCTTACTTCATTGAAAATTCTATTTCTAGTTTTGATCCCTTCATTCACATCTCTTATGACTTGATCTAAGGGATGATTTCTATTGTATTTCCAGGCTTTAGGTTGACCTAGTGATTGCTCTTCTTCCTTAGTTTCATCAACTTCAGGAATAAGAGACTTAGAAAAAGATTGACCATTTTCTTGATTTAAAACAACTTCCTGTTCTTCATCAATAGTTTTGTCAGAGGATTCAAATTCATCAAACACAGTATGAATTGTTTCTTCAATAACACATGTTCTTTTATTGAAAACTCTGTATGCTTTACTTCGGTTAGAATATCCTAGGAAAATTCCTTCATCGGTTTTAGAATCAAATTTTCCTAAGTTATCTTTACCATTATTATGAATGAAACACTTACAACCAAAGATGTGTAGATGAGCAATGTTTGGCTTTCTTCCTTTGTACAGCTCGTATGGTGTCTTTCCAAGTTTTGTTCTGATATAGGCTCTATTTGAAATATAGCATGTTGTACTCATAGCATCAGCCTAGAATACTTGGGACACATTCTTTTCATTTAACATTGCTCTGGCCATTTTAGTGAGCACTCTATTCTTTCGTTCCACGACTCCATTTTGTTGAGGTGTCCTTGGAGCAGAGAAGTTGTGATCAATACCATTAGCATCACAATATTCTTCAAAGGCTTGATTCTCAAATTCTCCACCATGATCAGTTCTAATTCCTGCAATGGACATACCTTTCTCATTTTGCACTTTCTTGGCAAAAACAATAAATTCTTCAAAGGTTTCATCCTTTGATGATAGAAAAATAACCCATGTAAATCTGGAGAAGTCATCAACAATGACCAATGTATATAAGTTGCCACCAAGACTCTTTACTCTTGCTGGACCAACTAAATCAATATGCAATAGTTGTAATGGTCTATTTGTTGAAATCTCATTTTTCAATTTGAATGATGATTTAGTTTGTTTACCCTTTTGACATGCGTCACAAATCAAATCATTTTTGAAATTTACTTTGGGTAATCCAAGAACTAAATCCTTTTTGAGTAATTTACCTAGTTGATGCATGTTGACATGAGCCAATCTTTTATGCCATAGCCAACTTTCATCGGCATTACTTAGAAAACAGTTTTCAGATTCATTTCTACTAATATCTAAGGTATAGCAGTTACCTTCCCTTTTTGCTTTGAGCTTAGCCTTGATATTCTTCTTATCAAGTAGTAAGTCTTTCTAGTTGACAATCAGACATTCTTCTGAATCAAATATTATCCAGTTGTCTTTATCTGCACTTTGACTTACGCTCAGCAAATTATGACACAAGCCTTCAACGTAATATACATCTTTGACTTGTATTCCTTTGTCATTTTTGATTTCACCAATTCCTGCAATCTTTCCGGATTGATTTCCTCCAAATTTTACCTTGCCACCTTCCTTAGGTTGCAATGTGGTAAAACTTTCGAAATCCCCGGTCATATGTCTAGAGCATCCACTATCTATGTACCATTTGCTATTTTTGGATGCTTTGAGACATACCTCTTCTTCTGTCTCTTTTTGAGCAACAAGACATATATTGGCTACTTCTTCTTCATCACTTTCTTCGTCAGAGGAACTATCGCCCCATATAGCAGATACAAAGGCCTTCTTTTTGTTAAAGAATTTGCCTTTTCTCTTTTCTTTGCTCTTTTGATTTAGTTCTAGACATTCTGATTTGATATGTCCTGGTTTTCCACATTCATAGCAAATGATATGTCCTGGTTTATGATCAAGCCCATTTCATCTTCATCAAACTCCTCATCCTCATCTTGATTTTCTTCTTTTGCCTTTAGTGCTAGACCTTTCTTTCTTTTGTCACCAATGTCATCTAGTTCCCGTTTGAACTTTAGTTTGCTTTCATATTCAGAAAGACTTCCAAATAGAGAGGCAACTGATTTCATTGATTCTCCTTTTGCCTCTTCTATCACAGTGACTTTGGCCTCCCACTCTTTAGAAAGAATATTTAAAATCTTTCGTACTTGGGTATGTTGATCATAGACTTTCCCAAGTACTGCAAGTTGATTAACAAGATGAGTATATCTAAGTTTAAATTCAGAAATCGACTCACCTGATTTCATTCGAAGTAGATCGAATTCAGTGACCAAGGTGTTGATTCGATTCTCCTTTATTCCCGAAGTTCCTTCATGAGCTATTTCCAGAGCTTCCCACATTTCCTTTGCTGTTGGAAGTGTGCAAATTCTGAAGTATTCATTTTGACTCAAGGAACTTTGTAACATCAGAATTGCCTTGCTGTTGAGAGTGATAATTTTCTTGTCATTCTCATCATATTCCGCTGGCGTCTTTGGAATTTTCTGAGTATCTACAATCTTTGTAGGTTGATAGTTTCCACTCTCAATTACATCCCATAGCCCATATTCAGTAGCCATCACGAACACTCTGAATTTTGCTTTCCAGAAAGAAAAGTGTTCTCCATTGAAACCAGGAGGTCTAGTGATGGATGCTCCGTTGGGAAGAATTCCTTCACCCATGCTTGCCATTGGATCCTTCTTAGGTTGTTATACCTTAACAAGAAGACCTACGCTCTGATACCAAATGTAAGAGCAAGCATTTCACACAAGAGGGGGGTGAATTGGGTGATACTAAATTTTCGTTGCAATTATAAGAATTTGACGGCGAATATAAAGCAGTAAAGAGTAAGGAGAAATATCACCGAAGTGTACACCGGGAGTTATACTGGTTCGGCCACAACCACTTTGACCTACGTCCAGTCCTCAGAGCTTCTCTGAGAGTTTCACTATAACTTCCAAGATTCAGTGGGTTCTTGCCACCACAGTACAAGCAAGTTCCTTCACCTGGACACTCGCTCCCCCTTACAAGTTGCAATCCAATCCCAACTCAAGGTTCCACAACCTTAAGTTATCTCAATAACAAATATTGAGTTTGAATGAAATATCTCTCTTATAGAGTGAATAAGAATCACTGAAGCATAGAAATACAATCTCAATGTGAAAACAGAGCAATGAACTTAGTAATTCGTATGTGTGTGTGCTTGTTGTTCTTTCTCTGTTTGGAGGTTCCCATATATATAGATATATTGGTGATGACTGTTGGAATGTTTCCTTTCGTCCGTTGGAGAGTTGCGCAGCCACTGTTGACTTTTCAAGTTTTTGAAAAATATCCGTTGGCGGTGGTTGGCATTTGAACATTTCATTTGACTTCCATCTCTTGAAGGAATTTCTTCATTGTTTTTCTGTAAATAGACTAAGAATACTAATACAATGAAAGGTTAATCATATAGGAAACAATATAATGAAGGTTTAAATGATTTCTAAATTTCTGGGTATGCTTACTCGAGTAGCTACTCGAGTATCCTTTGAAGTTTACTCGAGTACTTACTCGAGCATCATCGGGAAATCTTTGATTAACTGCAAGTTAATGAATAAATACAAAATTACTCGGGTAGTGCATGGGATAACTAGTTTTCAAACCTTTGGAAATGTCAATTTACTCGGGTACCAACTCGAGTAAGTCACTAATAACTTTATGAGTTACTCGGGTACCAACTCGAGTAAAGCTTCTAATAACTTTTGATTACTCGATGCCCTACTCTAGTAATGTTGGTAGGATTTCAATGCCGAGAGCACTTACCTTGTTACTCGGGTATGGACTCGAGTAATGCACTTACTTTTGCATAGGTTACTCGGGTACCACCTCGAGTAATGTACTTCTTGTGCATGATTTACTCTGGTAATGACTTGAGGTTTACCTTGAAAATATTTCAGCATACTGGGGTACATACTCGAGGAATCCACTTAAGATAGAACATTAGAAACTTGTATACTAGAGTAAGGACTCGAGGAAAATGAGATAAGATGAGATCAAGTTAATCGGGTAGCAACTTCAAGTTTTTCACTTACCTCAGTGCGTTACTCGAGTAGCTCCTCGAGTAACATTGACAGTAGTACAAAGTGCCGAGAGTTACATAGTTTCAGAAACAGAGTTACTCGAGTAGCTCCTCGAGTATCATTGGGAAAACTTGAAGGCAACTGGAAGTCTTCACTTGGTTACTCGAGTACCTCCTCGAGTAACATTAGCAGGCCGAGAGTAACTCTAAGTTTTTACCTGGTTACTCGAGTAGCTCCTCGAGTAATGGTGGCAGGTTACTGGAAGTTTTCTCTTGGTTACTTCAAGTTTTGTCTCATTACTCGAGTAGCTCCTCGAGTAATGCTTTAGAAGATTTGCTTCTGATCAAGTTCCACAGCATTTTCTCATGGCCTTTCTTCATTACTCCAATGCTTACTTTAAGTGATGCTTGTTCCTGTCATTACTTAGTTCAAACTTGTTTATTAATTATTTCCTTTTCAAACCATACTTTTGTTATCATCAAAACATGAGATCCAACAATTTGAACTAGAATTTCATGGATTTGATGATTCCATTGTGTTTAGAACGAAAAATTATGTAAGGAACTTGTGAAATACGAAGTATAAAGGCTTTAGGACATAAAATTACTATTTTACCCTTAAAACCCTAGCTTGTGACTGTCAAGAGTAAATTTGTAATTTGGGCATGAATTGGACTAATCTGAGGTCAAAATTGGAACCTACACTTGAAATAGTGTGGAAATAGCTCGAGTCATAATTTCTGAAAAAATACAATTAGACTAGTTGCAAAGGGACTTAGACTGGGCCCCCAGTGGTATTTTGGTCAATATGTGTTTTGAGTATAGACAACCAATAACATGAATTTAGAATAAAACATGAATGAGCAATAACTTATTTATTGAAATTTTGGAATATTAGCACTTGACAATAGCCCGAGTCGAACAAAAGGTATTGGACCAATAGGTAGGCACAGAAAGGGCAATTTAGGTAGTAACTTTACTTTCATATACTATGTGATTGTTAATATGCACTATTTGCCATGTTTTGTGATATGACATATTGACATGCATGTTGTGATAATTCCTCACTGTGGTGTGACCCAGTGGAGGTAGTTATATATGTTGGGATCAGAGCATGTTAAGCAACCTCATGATCGGGGTTCCTCACTGATGAGAGTGGGGACAGTATTGTGGTTTTACCCTGGCATGACCACGTGTTTGAGTGGAAGTTCTGGTTGCCACAGTCGAGAGGTTGGGCGTAAAACATGCATCTGAATTACCTTATGTTGTGTCAGAAAGGGCTACTTGTAGGTGATTCTTGAAAGGACACCTATAGAGTGGAGCCACCGGTGCTCTGGTGATTATTTCTATTGCATGATATGGTGCTCTGCATGTTTATTTATTGCATTTTATATGATTAATAGTATGTAACTACTGAGATTCACATGAATGTCACCATTTCCATAAAATTTAAATTATTCAGCTAGAAAAAGCGACTCAAAAGGCCAAGTTGTAAATACTGGCAATTGAAGATTCCGGTCCAGTTCAAGCGAAAATGTTGGTTATTTGTAGACTTTTATTATTTTCAAGGTCTATGGATATTATGTATAAGATCCTGTGAGGGAATTTCTGTAGTGTAATCAAATACTTTATATCAGTATATTTAAGCTATTTCTGTGTGCCCAGCAAACACACTAATAAATGTTGAAATAAATAAAGGGTTTGACGCAGACAATTATAGTAACCTCACTACAAAAAAAAAAACTTTCAACGGCGACTTTTGTCGCCGCTGAAAGTCTAAAAGTCGCCGCTGAAAGACTTTCAGCGGCGACAAAAAGTCACCGCCTATGCGACTGTCGCTGAAAGTTTTAGCGGTGACAATTTTTGTCGCCGCTAAAAGTATACTTTTAGCGGCGACTTTTGTCGCCGCTAAAGGTGACTTTCATCGGCGACATTTGTGTCACCGCTGAAGGTATAGTTTCAGCGGCGACAAAAGTTGCCGTTGAAGGTGACTTTCAGCGGCGACTTTTGTCGCCGCTGAAAGTGTTAATTTTTTTAAAAAAAATTCAAAAAATTAAATTTTTTATTAAAAAAATTCAAATTTTTTTTTAAAAAAATTTAATTTACAATTGCCACGTGTCTCCTCCCCGTGCTACCACGTGTCGCCTCCTCGTGCTGCCATGTGTCGCCTCGCTGTGCTGCCACGTGTCGCCTCCTCATAATTCCTCCATGTGACTCTCCTCCAGTTCGAACCCGCGACCTCAGAGAGCCGATACCTTAGCGCGCGAGTCTCTACCAGTTGCGCCAAAATGAACCTATGTCATATTATTCCATATTATTATATATATATAATATTATCATATATATAAACATACATACATATAATTAATTAATTATATACATATAATTAATTATTAATTAAATATAATATTATTAAAAGTAATGAAAAATTAAATAAAAACGAAAAAAATATTGATATATTTAAATTTAAAATTTTTTTAATTAAAATTACTTAATAAATAATAATTTAATATCATAAATATTATTTTTAATAAAATTTTTTTTTTTTTAATTTTCGAAAAACACTTTCAGCGGCGACACTAAAGTCGCCGCTAAACTCACTTTGAGCGGCGACTTTTAATAGTCGCCGCTGAAAGTGTTTTAAAATTTTTTTTTTTATTTTCGAAAAACACTTTGTCGCCGCTGAAATTCACTTTCAGCGGCGACTTTTAATAGTCGCCGCTGAAAGTGTTTTAAAATTTTTTTTTTTAAATTTTCGAAAAACATTTTCTGCGGCGACTTTTAATAGTCGCCGCTGAAAGTGTTTTCGGCGGCGACAAAACAATGTCGCCGCTGAAAGTGACACCTTCAGCGGCGACATTAAAAATTGCCTCCAAATGTCGCCGCTGAAAGTGATTTTTTTTGTAGTGCCTATTGTTCGCACCCTTTTTTGTACAAAGCATCACATTTCATTATTCTCTACTCTCACTCCATTTCTATTTTTAATCACAAAGATTGCCATGCATACATATAGAATTATTTATTTTGGGAAGGTTTCATCTGGAGCCAACATCTCATGTCTTGTGAGGTTTGCTATATTTCAAAACGTGTAGAGAATTAATAACATTTCTTGTGATTTTATAATAATATTTTAA
The DNA here is from genome assembly GCA_963242795.1 of Inga leiocalycina. Taxonomy (NCBI): domain Eukaryota; kingdom Viridiplantae; phylum Streptophyta; class Magnoliopsida; order Fabales; family Fabaceae; genus Inga; species Inga leiocalycina. The sequence continues at coordinate 55,401,368 of OY725326.1, read as the reverse complement.
TATTAGGATTTTTAAAATATGAGATATTATAACATGCCAAAAATGGATGATCAATTCTATATTTTGACTGAAATTTATTCTTATAACTTGGAAAGTGACATGGAGGCAAAGTTATATCTATGTGAATCGCATTTTTAGATAAGAAGGTTCTCGATTTTGAACTTTTCACCTTTTCCCAGAGAGACTGCATAGAATCATCAAGACAAGCCTATGGAAACAGGCATAAAAAATGCTTGGTTAACATAAGAAAAACTTCACCCCAACCATGTAGACATAAAACGATCATTATTCATTATTATAGACTCAAAAAATCCCATCAAATTAAAAATCATAACAATTCTGAGAAAATTTTCGAAGACAACCCCTGCTTTATTTTTATCTGGAATAGAGGATACGGAGTATCTTCCTAAACTTCTGAACAAACAAGCATTGTCATTCCAGTAAAAAAAAAATCAAAGATAAATTGAAGCAGGCCAAATACTGGATAATGGCCAAAATAGTCTAAAATCATCCCCAAATATATATAAGGTGGATTAAATTGTAATTTATCAACAATCAGATCTTCAAACGTTTTGAAGAAGATAGATGAGTTGCAAATATCATATAAATAGATGTAAATACGAGTCCTAGATGCAATTCTTTAGAATCAAGGCATTTAACTCCCGTAGGCACTCGGCAATTTCCATTTAATACTTTTGCAATTGCTTGTATAGGTATTTGCAACTCAATTACTTTTGAATTGTTTTGAGACCTTATAGTGATTAAACTGGTCTTTTGGGACCTAACTGTTGTTCTCCCTCTATGCTATAGACCATAATGTCACAGTCTCCTTAATTAATTAAAAAGATCAGTATTATTGGAAACCCTGATTGAACTAGATGAAAATAAATATTATATTTACAAGGCATGAAGTACCCCTAGCAGACTTTAGTAAAAGGATGTGTCATTATTCTCTAGACAAGGCTCACACCTCTTTATCAGTTTATATTTAAAAATATCAGAATATATATGCCTTTATTTTTGAAGCAGTTTATTTTGATGTGGTTCAAAATTTGTTAGGTATTAAGAAGGCTTAGATTGGCTCCCCTCTTTCCTTTTGTTTCCTCTTTTTCTTTCCTTTCCGGTTTAAGCTTCTTTCCCTTTCTTGTTTTTGCTAGTATATTCTTTGAATTTTGTTAGCATGATTATAAGGAAATAATAGTTGTTCCATTACAATCTTTACTTGCCATGATTCTTCGGCTCTTTTGATCTGTTAGAATGGTCGATACATATGCAAAATTGAATGTGCTAACTTCGAAGTATTGAAGTTCATAGGCAACTATAGTGACAAAAACAAGCCTTTCTTGACTCAGTAACTACATTACATGATTGCCTAATTTGGCAAATATAGATTCATTTGTTCATTTTGGAGCAGTGCTTTTCCCTCAATTTTGTATTTAGCAATGCATGTGATTTATGTCATTAATAATATAACTATAAAAGCATAATTCTAAACTTTAGAAGTGTAACCTCTACTAATTTAGCCTGATATCTTGTTGGGTTCCCTTCGCCATTTTACAGTTGGCAATGAGCTTATAACACCGTGCCTCACCTTTATTTTTTCTGTTCTTGATGTCCTTAGTGTTTTGAAGTTTCTTTTTCTGATGGTGCTTGCAATTCTACAAGAGTTTTGCACTTTTCCTTTCGTAACTTCAAAGTTCAAACATTGCAAACAAATTACTGTGGTTTATGTGGAACACGAACTTTGGAGCATAGTATTAAAAATTTATAGGGACCTTAACCCATTGCACGCTATTATTAATCGGCAGGATTACAAGGAAAAGTACATTAGCAGCTTAATTCCTCTTGTCCTAAAACATGCTGAGGTAACTACAAACATATTAGTTTGCCACTTTAAAGTTACCAAGTGCATCTTTGAATCTGTTTTAAGCAGTTCTTTGACTTCTTCCTATGATTATCTAGGTTTCTTAATATAACACAAATTTCATGCAACTTCTACCATGGGGAGGGAAACTCACAAGGGAATCCATTCAATTTTTTTCACCCATTGTCTTATGGACCAAGTTTCCATCAAGCCCAGAAAACTATGATACTCTGTATTCTGCATTCCAGGATTACTACAAAGTATTAATACCATGATCTTTTCATACTATATTATTATCTGGAATTTTAATTCCTTTTTAAAAATATTACCTAATAAAGTACTAATTTTTCTATATGACCATTAATTTTTAGGCATGGCTGGAGTTAATAGGCAAAGCAGTTGAGGAGACAAATGCATCTCAAATATCATGTAATCGTGAAGCGCAACATAGATATCTAACGTGGAGAGCAACAAAGGTAGCTAGGATATATATTGTAACTCACTGAATCATATGATAGGCCATTTGACCATATTAACCTTTATACCTGCCAAATTTTTACTAGTGAGAATTTCAGTTAAGTTCCACAAGACCAAATTATATCAGTCAATCCCCATAACATTCTAAAATTTCACTACACACCCAATGACCAAAATGAAAACAAGTTCTGTAGGAAAAAAGACAATAATACCCCTTGCTTTAGTTTGTTTTAAAAAAGGTTTGATAATCACTAGAGCTCCGGAGACCCGTCACCGGCAGCCAGCAAGCCGGATTGGCCACCATCGGCCGGCTATCAAAGCTCCGGCCCTGGCCGACTAGAGCTCCGACCATTGAAAATTAATGTGTTATTCATATATTTATTCCATTTGTTTATGAAGAGTTACACACTTACAAATGAGACTTGTTGAATTGGTGTTGTTCATTTGCAAGTGTTAAGCTCCTCATGAACAAGTGAAATAAGTATATGGACAATGAAAATTAATAGGTTAACAAAAATACATAGAATCATGAACAAGTCCTATTTGCAAGTGTCCAACTCTTTATGAACAAGTGGATTATACATATGAACAATACAAATTAAATAAGTCTCATTTGCAAGTGTTCTACTCCTTATGAACAAGTGGAATAAGTATAAGAACAACACATTAATTTCTGGTAGCTGGAGCTTTGATGGCCGGCCAATGGTTGCCACTCTGGGGCTAGCTGCAGGTGACCGGTTGTTGGAGCTCTGGCGACGATCAAACCTTTTTTTAAAAAAAAAAAATAAAGCAAGGAGCATTATTGTCTTTTTACCCACAAACCTATTTTCATTTTGGTCCTTGGATGTCCAGTGATATTTCATAATGTTATGGGCATTGATGAAATAAATTTGGTCCCGTGGAACTTAACTGAAATTCTCCCTTATTACTAACTTAGCATCTTTTACACAGCATGTGGATACAAAGCTCTCTAGCATTTATAATCTTCCCCAAAAATGTTCTAAGAAAAAAAGAAGAAAATAATGGATTGATGATGCCTTTTATAGTTGGTAAGTTAACTCAACTTCCTTTATAATTAATCATACATTGTCTCATTACTCATATGGGATATCATATGCTGCTTGCTTAGATATGTGGCAACAGCATTTCAGGCAATGCATTCTTTAGGTGCTAATATTGTTAACGGATTGTTAATGAACTGAAGGCCTGAGCAAAAGGAGAGAGTCATATATGAGGATCACAATATATAATGGTCTCCAAGTTCATTTTAATTAAGCCTGGAAGATTCATTGTAGATTTTGCATTTCTTTTTCTTTTGTTTTTTTTATGACAAAAAAGGAGTTAAGCTCAAGATTCTGCATTTCTTATATATCAGTTTAGACAGATAATTTTCCCAGGTGTGTTGGTCACGCTATGAATTTCACTTCTTATCAATGTCCTGTAAGATTTGGATAACTCATACTAGAGCACATTACAAGCTATTTTGCAGAATTTGAAACAGAAGTTTATTGATACTAAACATAGGACCGTGAATTTTATGTTTATCAAGTAATACTGGACACCATTTTTTCGTAACTTAGACAGAGAGCTTACAGTATATTTGTAACATATCCTTTATGGGCTTCATTTATTTTGGAAAGTAGGATCCAGGTCAAGGACTTTTGAAGAAGCCTGTTGGGGACACACTTGCAAAGGTATCCTTATTATGAGATCAGTACTTTTCCTCTGCAAACTTGAAATGCAGTTTATTAATACTTGTTGTCTTGTATCCTATAGGACTTGCTGAGGAACTTTCTATTCAATGGCGTTGATGAACTTGGAAGCAAAATGTTCCTTGATTTCTTTCCAGAATTTCGCTGCAAGGATGGCACTGCAAATAAATTACACAACATTGTTGGAAAGTCCTATGAAAATCACCCTTGGGACGCGAGAGGAGAATTCATTGGCAGCTGATTTCACTATCTGATTTTGGTAAATTGCTGTTTTGTTTTTATCTCTTCTATATTATCTCTTACCTTGTTTTTCCTCTCAATTTTGGCTTCCTCGTCATCTGATTTATCCTATTCTTTGATCTTGAATGTAATATTGGTTGCATGCCTATCTTTTATTGTAAAGTTGAGCAAAAATAAATAATCTAGCTAATTTGGTTTAATTTTAGTCTGATTCACGCAATAGATAATAGTCTTAGCTATTTTTGATATAGCTATATTACTGGATTCGATTTGAGTATTCTCAAGCCCAATTGTAGGTAACTCTTCCAAAGATATTTTTGTCATTCACACGGACTTAAACTCAGGATTCCATACTTAAGTGGCTAACATCTCTTCTCCACTAAGATCAATGATTGTTGGTATAATAGTCTTAGTTATTGATCGAATTCTTATTTTGGAAAACCCTTTCATTCTTCATCTTTCTAAGTTGTATTGTTATGCTCTCCCATAGTTCCCTTGCACTCATGCAAATCCCTCAAGACATGCAAAGTGTCTTCTGATTAATTTCCACACTATGCACACGTCTTACACGAACTCATTCTTAAGCAATTTGTTAGAAGTCATTCATGAAGGATGATACACGAGAATGATTTTGTACCCCTTCTAAGTTCTAAGCCTCTTTATTATTTTTAATAGAAAATCCACATTTAAAAATAGGCTAAAAGATACGTTTAGTTCTTGATGTTTGCATCAATTTCATTTTAGTCCCTTGATTATAAAGTGCACTTTTAGTCCTTTAAACTTAACGTCATTAGTCCCATTTAAAGGACAATGATGAGTTATCAAACTTAAGGGATAACTGTGCAATTAAAAGCTGACAAAGCATGCTAACTTAATCTTTTAAATATTGTAAATTGTCTTTGACCTAAATAAATTTTGTAAATTAAAAAGAGATTTAAAGTGAATATAAATACTATATCTTTGCAAATGTGAAATTGTTCACGGTTTAGTCCCTGCAACTCAACGCTGCTATTTTGTAAATCTCATCTTGCAAGGAGCAACCCATCCTGTAAGTATTTTGCTCTTCTCCTTGCTCTCATCCTTGCAAAGCGAAAGCATCAATTGGCTTTTGTTGCCATTGAATGATATGATATAAAATCCGATAACCCCAACATGTGTTGTAACACTTAGGCAAATGTTAAATTACACACATAATATCCAAAATTACAAGCCCCATCCAATAACCTTGAATAAAATCCTAAATCAACAATACCTACTGAACTAGCAAATCAAGACGACAACATCCTAATATTATAATATATGGAGTAAAAATCCCTAGGCTCAAATCCTGAATCAGTGAAACGAAGCTTTATATTGAACCACCAACAAAAATTTATCCTTCCCTCTCTCCTCAATCCCCATCAATAAATTCTAAGGGGGATTTTAGGGACCCAATCATAGGCATAATCTTGAATAATAGCAAAGTTTTGTAAGCACATCTATTTACTTTGATACCCAAAAAAAAAATCTATAAGCTTAAAAATTAGGATACATCAAATCAGTAAAATTCATTATAAACAAATGAATGTCATATCTTTTTCTGGTGCTGCACATGCATGGAACTATGCTAAGAATATCTAACCTTAGAGTAAGCTTCAGAAAAGACAAGAAACATATTATAGAAGCATGCCTGAAATGTACAGAAGAAATAGAATGACAGTGACGAAAAAGAACCATTCACTGGCATACTGCACTTTCTAAGAACATCAGTGATCACTTGATGGAACCTCCCAACATGACCTCTGGAAAATCTTTGTAAAGATGATAAGTGCCATAAGAAGTTTTTCATATTGGCTTTGTTTGAAGGTAGTAGCTGTCTACAATGCTCACAACCCATTTCTCCATTCAAAACCTATTTTCATTCTAATAATGAATAAATAGAAGTCCAAAAGCAAAACCGAGAAAACAAAAGATGATAGAGGGATAGGAGCTTTCAAGAAGATCAAAAAAGGAATTTATTAATGAGAAGAGAATAGAATAGTGGAAACTTGCTATTAAACCCTATTGCACTCTTACACAATTTGGACTTAAAATCTTGCTTTCTTACATAATTTGGACTTATGTATAGATTCAAAGGTTTGCATCAAAGATGAGGAACAATTCTGATGAAGATAGTGCCTTGAATATTGACTTTAATGATAGGGAAGAAGTCGATGAATGTTTTATCGGTGACATTGAGGTCAATATAGAATGTAGAGAATATTCAAATGAAGAGCATGAGGAGTAAATTCGGAAAGCCTCAATGGCGAGGAAGAAGCTAGAGATGAAAATGGAGGCAGAGATGGATGCATTATGAATAGGTTTCCATTTCATAAGTTGGTAAAAAATATGAGTGAATACAAGTGGGAGCTAGAAACCCTTTCCAACACTGGAGAGGATTTTAAAGAAGCCATAATTTTGTTTGCTATCCATGCTAGTAAAGGGCTTAAATTTGTTAAAAATGACAAGTAAAGGATTCGAGTAAGGCACAAGGCAAGTTGTGATTCAAAGGCGTGTTGTCCAAAGTTAAAGGGAGTAGATTTGAAGGAGATTTGCTGCATAGTAGAGTTTGCTGCATATTGAGATAACTCTTTTAGGAGGAGATTTGATTTTTTAATTGGGAAGTCTATTAATGTGGTTGCTATTTGCATTTTAGTTTTGTTTCTGTGTCAATTTTTTTGAATGCAAAGGCAAGCAAAGCTTGAGGATTACAAAGACCTTTGAATAGGTAGCACATACAGAATCTTGCAGTGACTTGGCACACTCTAGTGCAAAAAGATGGGTGCATTCCCTAGGCGTTAACTCTATCTCTGTGTATTCCTGAATGCTCATGTGAGCTTTTGTTGCTAAAAAGTCAACACATCTTAGATTTTCCATGTAGGTATAGGAGATTTCTACTTCCCAATCTCTATAAATAAAGGATCTAGTATCTATAATGACATCAGGTAAAGGGTGATCGGTTCCATAATCTACCGATAAAAGCTGAATAGACTGTAGTAAATCTGTGAAGAATTTGATCTTGGTGAATCCCATCTACATGCATAGCCAGAGTCCTCCATTTATTGCATGGATTTCTGCAGCTGTTGGGAAATTGTATCCTAACTTCTGTTGAAATCCACGAATCCAGTTACCTTGGTGGTCTCTGATTACTCCACCAAAAGCTGCTTGGCCACCAATAGCTCTTGATCCATCCACATCTACACGCACGAAGCCTGGTTCCGGTGGTTCCCAGCGAGTCGACCCCCTCTCTGGTATTTGAAAAATCTGATGCCGAAATCTACCGTCCACCACGCCGTCCGAGAGATGATACAAGCATTTGTGAACTATTCCTCTTGCATTGTGCGCTCGTCCTTCAAACGCTTGGCTGCATCTGTTCTTCCATAGGAGCCAACACACGGTGCTGAACACTCTATGCCATGGCCATTTGGCCACCCTCCTAGTTCTTGGGCAAAATTGTATGTTCCATGTAAGCCATTCCTGTAGATTACCAGAGAAAAACATAGGATAATACATATGATTAGTTAATAGAAACCACACTCTTTTGGCCTGCTCACAATCCCTCAAAATGTGAATAATACTCTCCTCACACTCACACTCAAAGGGACAGGTGTTTAGGGCACTCAAGTTATGTCTCGCTCTAAGTTGGTTCTTAAGGAGTCTCTCATGGAAAAATTGCCACAAAAAGAGCTTAATTCTTTTCGGAATATCCTAGTGCCATAAACACTGCCAATGACTTTGATGTCTATGCTCGTACTGCTGATAGATTTTGTCATATGCCAATTTCACACTGAAATTTCCATCCGATCCGTTCCTCCAGCAAAACACATCATCTCCTGAGCTCGTAGGAGGAGTCACCATCATAATTCTATCCACCACCCAATGAGGAAGAAACATTTCCTATTTAAGTCTGTCCCATTGACCAGTTTGAGTGACGAATAAGCCGACCTGTGCTTGCATATCTACTAACTGTGCATTTCTCTCAATGTAGCATTTCAGAGGCCAATCAATTGGAGCCCAACGCTCCTCCCAAGCCTGGGCATTTCTTCCGCTTCTTAGCTTCTTCCCAACTCCACTCATGAAATCATCCCAGACTGCGACTATGCCACTCCAAACAACCGATTGATTGCGACATCTATGCACTTGAGGTAGTTTGTCCATCCCGTATGAGTATTTTACTCTTAAGTACTTCACCTACAGAGCTTCTGATTGAGTAATCATTTTCCAACATAATTTCATGAGGAAAGCTTTATTCTGACAATGAAGATCTTTTATTCCCAACCCTCCGTCATTCTTCCTCCTCTTTAAGATATCCCAAGCTAACAAGTGCAATTTCTTGGATTCTTCCTGTTGGTTCCAAAAGAAATCTCTACTCAATTTTTTGATTACTAATAACACCCCTTTCGGGATCAGAGATGATTGCATCTGGAACTGAGGAATTGCTGTTAAGACTGACTTGATTAAGACTATCCTCCCCGCCATACTCAAATAACGTCCTCTCTATTTTGTCAATTTTTACCCTCTGGATTAGCGGCACAAAGGTCATCCTAACCCTACGTTTATGTATAATCGGAACTCCCAAATATTTCCCCAGGTCTGCTTTCAATCCTATTCCCATGGCCTGGCTCAACTCATAGGCTCTATTAAAATGGATATTTTGTGACACGAACATTTTTGATTTATTCAGGTTGATCTTGTGGCTTGAGACTCGACAAAACAACTCTATTACTTTCTTTATCTCATCCATATACTCTATAGTGGCCTCACAAAATAGTACCAAATCATCCGCAAAGAACAGGTGTGAAATCTTGGGTCCAGAAGTACCCATCTTGAGCGGTCGCCAATTTCCAGAATCAACTTCCTGATGAATGAGTTGCCCCAATAGCTCCATACAAAGAACAAACAAAAACGAGCTCAAAGGGTCACCCTATCTTACACCCCTTGACGGTGTGAAACTCTCTGAGGTATCCCAATTCCATAGAACCCTCATGGAAAAAGATGAGACACATGACATAATCAGCTTAACAAACTCCACTCCTAATCCTAAACTGTGTAGAGTAAACTCCTAGATTCGCCAGTCAAGTCTGTCAAACGCCTTTTCCATGTCTACCTTCATTGCCACAAATCCCTTTTTGCCCTTCTTATTTCTCATAGAGTGGATTACCTCCTGGGCTATAATAATGTTGTTGACCTCTTATTTACCTGCTATAAAACTATAGTGGTTTTTAGCCACAAGATGATTGATGACACATTTGAAACGATTGCCAATAACCTTGGTGACAATTTTGAAGCTAACATTACAGAGAGATATGGTTCTGAAGTCCCTCAAAGATGTAGGCTGATCAACTTTCAGAATTAGGACAATGCTAGTCTGGTTGATTTCATGGATAACCTCCGGGCTATCAAATATATTAAATACTAGGTCACAAATCTTCTCTCCAATGCACTCCCATTGTGTGTGAAAGAAATATAGGTTTAACCCGTCCGGTCCTGGTGCTTTGAATGCACCCATCTCAAACGTTGCATTCTTGATCTCAACTGAAGAGGCGGGTCTGTGTAGGAGATCTAATTGGTTTGCCTCCGAAGAAGGGAAATTAGACATCCAAGGCGAAAAAGAGGATGAAAGATTTTCTACCATAAATAACTTAAAATAATTAACGGCCATATTTCTCAGAAGCCTCTCATCAGTAATCCAATTACCCTGTTCATCCTGTAGCGCGTCAATTTTGTTTCTCTTCCTCCTGGCTATGGTACTGGCATGAAAGAATTTCAAATTCCTATCTCCTCCCCTAATCCATTTGCACCTTGACTTCTGGAACCAAATCATTTCTTCCTGCAAGCTCAACTTGTGATATTCATTCCACAGACGTTTCTCAATTCTGAAAAGTCCATTCTTATTACCCTTATAATTTCTAGCACGGTCAATTCCTTCTAACCTTCAGATGATTTCTCTTTTTTTTTTAGAAACATTCCCCATCACCTTGTCATTCCAAGCCATTGCCTCTTTTTTAAACAGCTCGTGCCCTTGGACCCAACTTTTCCCATGCCATGCTCCTTTTACCACATCACAGAACCCCTCCTCTGCACACCACGCAGCTTGGTACTGGAACCTGGCTGATCTACTAATACACGATTTGGCCGACTTGTCTCCAACCACCACTACATAATGGTCTGAGTTGAATATGAGGTAATGGTAGGTTTTGGCTTGTGGATTCTTGATATCCCAATCAAAGTTACAAAAAGCCCAATCGAGCCTTTCCTTAACCCCAGTTTTCTCCCAAGTAAATCTGTCGCCTACAACCAGAATTTCAATAAGATTACAGTCCCAAATAGCATCTTGAAAATCAACTATTGAGCCATTAATTGGTGCCGCCTCACCCTTTTTATCTATAGGACCCAAAATGGTGTTAAAATCACCTAAGATCAGCCAGGGTGTGGTTATAGATTGGTTAATGACATGCAAGGCCGCCCACAGTTTCCTTCTCTTCAAAACACTAGTATCACCATATACAAAGGTAACCAGCATCAGATTCTGGCCGTTCATATTAGAAATTTTAACATGTAGCAATTGAGTATTTGAAAACACATATTCAATTAGATAATCTTTACTATTCCATAAAACCCAAATACCCCCTGCATATCCTGTAGCTTCTACTCTTAACCAGTCAGTAAAACCCAACTTTCTCATTACCATATCAGCTCTATTACCATTGACCCTAGGCTTGACAAGGGCCATTACATCAATAGCATATCTTTGACCACATCATTAAAAATACGAGGAAAAGCTTTACCACCCGCCCCCCCGACAATTCCAACATGATATTATCATAAATAAATCACATTTTCAGGGAGAAAAAGAGTTTAAGATTACTTATCTGGCGGTTTCTCTCCCATCATGACCACCACCTCCTATTGGGATACAGAGTGGCTCTCAGGACTATACTGCAACATCTCACTTTCTCCAGTGGGCACTATTGCTTATCTTTGATCATCTGAAAATATTTGGGAGCACTGTAAATTTTCTGAACTATCTTCTGTCCTCTGCTTCCCTGCTTCCCCAATATGCACCATTGGTCTGGAAACTTGCGTTTTTCCTTGCTAGGCTTGATTCCTGTCAGGTTTTAAATTTTGGGTCAGCTCTTGCATCTCATTAATCTCCAATAACCCCTTACAATGTTGTGGGCCCTATTGGAGATTTTTTGTGTTGCTTTATTCCCTTTTTTCCCATCCAGTCTTATGTCCACACTTGGGCCCAAGTCCAAGCTCTTGGGTCCACCAAGCTCATTAATTTCCATGGGATTATTGGCTGGTTTTTTCAAAATTTCTGTCTACCTTTTTCCACCCATCTGTACTGCTTTTCTTTCCTTATTGTGACCCACCCTGAACATCATCTTGCTTCTCTGCAGAACCCGTGATTTCTCATCTATATCCTCTTTCATAGAATACATCGTCTCCTTTCGTCTCTGTTGATTCGGATTCAAAAACTACTCGAGAATCGCTTCCTCTTCATACTCCGTACCTTCTAGAACGACAAATCTAGACTGAGTTGTTCTAACCTTCTCCAAACTGTCCGATAGTGTAGCCTGTTTCCCATCGCTGACCTTACTCCTACTGTCACTTTTTTTTGAAAATCGCGCCTTTAAAGGACGGTGAACAAACATCCAGGGTCCGAAATACTCATCCTTTACCGAAAGATTTTCCGCCATCGATGCCTTAGAGGACTCTGGAATTTCCAGCATTTGGTTTAACACCGTGCTCCCTATTTCTGTCACTACCCTCTCTGGGCACTGTTCTTGCCTATGTCCATACCTGTTGTAGGTAAAACAAATAAGGCCCAATCCTTTATATTCAATGTTAAACAGAGTCGAAGCCGAAATGATTCTCAGGACCAATTTTTTCTACAAGTCCAACTCCATGCATAACTGTTCGCCACGTAAGTGCACGGATCGCGTCAAGTAATAGAGTGATAAGTAAGATCGTTCCCTCGAGGATTTGAGTAACAAATTAGTCAAGCAATAGGCTTGGTGAATTCAATTAAGTTGAGCTAAAACATGTTGTCGTGTGGAAAAGGAAGTTTCAAAAGATATTTTTGTAAAAACTAAGAATTACTGAACGAAAATCTGATTTTTGTGATTTCAACAATTGTAATAAGCCTAGGATTGTTCATCCCCTTTGTATTTCATAAACTTGATTATTTTCCTCTCCAAAAGTATTTCCATGGGATATATATATGTTAGTCTAAGGTTTATAAGCATTGGGTTAAGCTCTCTCAAGTCATAACCAAATTTATATCCTCTATTAACATGCACAATCTCTTGTTACAGTTAAGAGAGAATAATCATTAAGCAACCACCTTAATTTGACAATGCTAGGTTAGTAACTATATCTCTATGTTACTAACAAACCATCCATTTAGCTCCTAAACTTCAAGTCTAGCATAATGTTAACCTCATGAAATTCTTGTCAGAACTGCACATTTCCTCTTACTTCTTCCACAATTCGGGTGTACTAATGAGCATTTAGGAGTGCTAAAATAGAGGAAATGAGTTCTTTACATACTTGGCACCAAAAGAGTATAAAAATTAGGGAAATATGTTAATAACTATCATGACTACTCAACTATGATCGTTTGTGAGTTCTTTGTATTGAAAGGGTATAGATTCAGTCATAGCTGGAGCCAGAAGAAAGCCAAATCCAATGAAAAGAAGGTGAAATGAAGTGAAGCCACCAAGTGTGCCAGGAAAATTCAAGAAGGGATGCGAACAAATCTTGGAAAGATCGAAATTGGCACTGCAGAGTTGCTGGCCGCGGCCCACAAGAGGACAAAAACTTACTGGCCATGGCCAATCATCTTTGGACCGCGGCCCATGAGTTGCTGCGGCCCATGAGTGGTCAGCAACTCACTGGCCACAGCCCACAGATACACTGGCCGCGGCCAATGGAAGCACAGAAGCTCACTGGCCGCAGCCTACAGATACACTGGCAGTGGCCAGCCCCGGAAACTGCTATTGTGCGTTTTGTCAATTGGGACCTATAAAAGGAAAATGCAAAGACCAAAGCGGGGGATGGAGAGCTGAAATACCCTAGAGAAGCAGTTGAGACAGTCCTCTAAGCTTGGGTGTGTCTGAAATCAAGGAGAATCAAGGAGAGATTGAAGATTTACAGAGATTTCAACTCAGATTTTCCCTGGTTTTTCTGTATTCATTCCATTTCTCCTATGTAATTCTGATATGGTTGTAATGAGAGTTTATGTCTGTGATTCATTTCTGAACATGGATAGCTAAAGTTCCATTCTAGGATTGCCTACAAACCTTTGTATGGAATAAACTTGATTCTTTTTCTCTTTAATTATCTAATGGCATATATATGTTGATTTTACTCCGTTTTTACTGCTGTTTGTGACTGGCCATCACTGTGGATGATGTGTTTAATTAAATTAAGCTTGAGAGAGTTAATTTAATTATAGAACTTGAGTGAAATTATGCTAGAGTTGATGTTTACAACTAAACAGATGGTTTGTTAGTAACATAGAGATATAGTTATTAACCTAGCATTGTCAAATTAAGATTGGTATGTAATGAATATCTTCTCTTAGCTGTAGCAAGAGATTGTGCATGATAATAGAAGATAAAAAATTGGTTATGACTTGAGAAAGCTTAATCATATGCTTGAAATTCTTAGACTGGCATATATATACCCTATGGAAAGGATTCATGGAGAGGAAAAGAAGTAAGTTTATGAAATACTAAGGGGATGGACAATCCTAGGCTTATTATACATGATTGAAGTCATACAAATCAGAGTTTTGTTCAGTAAATCTCAGTTTTACAAACATATCTTTTGAACTTTCTTGTTCCATACACATCAACTTGTTTTGGCTCAACTTAATTGAATTCACCAAACCTATTGCTTGACTAATTTGTTACTCAAATTCTCGAGGGAACGATCTTTACTTATCACTCTATTACTTGACGCGATCCGTGCACTTGCGGTAGCGAACACATAATTTTACAAAAGTTCTACAATTAAATTAACTCTCTCAAGCTTAATTTAATTGAACGAATTATCCACAGTGATGGCCAGTCACGAATATCAGCAAAAACAGGGTAAAATCAACATATATATGCCATTAGACACTTTAAGAGAGAAGGAATCAAGTCTAGTCCATACAAAGGTTCAAAAACAATCCTAGAATGAAAACCTTAGCTACCTATGTTCAAAAACGAATCACAGATGTCAACATTCAGTACAGCCATATCAGAATTACAAAGGAGAAAGGGAATGGGTATAGAAAAACCAAGAGAAATTGAGTTGGAATCTCTTTCAATATTCAATCCCACTTGATTTCCTTGAGAAAACCCCTCTCCTTTGATTGCAAATGCTTCTTAGCCGCCTCATAAAACCTCAGAATGTCCAGCTTCCCCCTTTCATTGAAAGAATGGGGAAACAAAGAGGACTTATGTCTCAATAGACTACTGACAACTCACCATTCCTCTCTTTGTTTTACACCAGATTCTCTCTCAAAAGCCAAAGTACTTATCCTCACTTAACCTCATCAACTACTCAAAGAGCTATATACAACAAGAAACTCAGAGAATATGCAAAGATGAACATTTTATAGATTTAAAATATGCTTTTCAAGAAATTCTAAGTGTGAGTGTGTGAACGGAGTTAACATGTATTCCTTTGGCACTTGTCAAAGTTATAAGCCACACTTCAAGTCATATACCCATATTCAAATGATCAATTACATCATTCTTTAATTTCTTCCCCTCTTCTTCTAATTTACTCCAATTGACTTAAAAATCAAAGGGACTTTTCGGCTTGTAGCGGGGCCAGGGGTTAAGGTATTTAAATGAAAAGGCAAAGGATAATCAACAAATACCTCAAGATATATGATAATCACTCAAGGGGTTTCTTCCTTTTCTCATTAAACATACTCCCCAAACTTAAACCAAATTGATCTTTTCCAATTCAAGCCTTATTGCACATTACTACTATATATTTTTTTCTTTTCTTTTCTTTCTTCTTCCTTTTTTTTTGATGTCTATACAATGCGAACCCTTTTTTTCTTTCTACGCTCCTTTTTCCAATCATATAACACTTTACACATCACCACATTCCACACCCTAGTCCTTATCATCTATCTCAAAGCAAGGGAATCGTGGTTTTTCACTTTGGCTGAGGTAGGTAGATGTTAGGTTTTCAAAAAAGAATTTTCTAATTGGTTTTTCAATCAGGCTCAAAATAAGGGTTCAAAAGGGGAATTAAATGAATTAGGTAAGCTTGAAAGGCTCAATCGCATTTTATAAACTGCCCTAATCATTTCTTCAAATCGTATGAAACAAATCAAAAGCTTTGAAGAAGTCAAAAGATTATTTTGCAATTAACTGTTTGAAACAAAAGTATATAATCTAATTTTTTCACAAATCCCTTCAACAGGAACTTCCAAAATACAACCAACTCCAATAGTGCTTTCTTAGCTTAAAAATTCATGAATAACATGCTTTATCTCTACAATGCATCCATCAATGAATATTAAATAGAATTGTCATTGGTAGGCTTGAAAGGCACAAACGCAGTTAAAAGAATGCCCAAATCATTTTTAAAAAATGTGTGACTTCGTTTACTCATTTCAAGATAATCCAATGTAGGTTCTAAAGTCCTTCAAATAAGAAAGAATATACACACCAAATTGCTACCGAGATCTCCTATAAAAACAATTAAATCATTCCCAACTCCAGTGCAAAATATTCACTCTAAAAATTGTCAAGAAACAATGCTTTAAGATATAAATCAAGCATTTAAACATATTAACTATCATGTCTTATAGAACATAAAATCCAAGCATCAATTTTATCATTGGAACATGCACTTACTATCACAAATAATTAATCAACCTAGATCAGCTTTCAAACCAAAGGATGAGAAATAGTCAAAGTTTATGCACTTGAAATCTTTGTAAAAAAAACACAAATCATCAAAACTACCCCCAAACTTAAGATGTGCAGTGTCCTCTCTGTCACAAGAAACCAACAGGGACAGCTATTTGTAGCATAAATGTGTATTTATGACTGAAAAAAACATTGAGAACAATGAACATAGCAGCCATATACGATTTAGTAGCAAGAGAGAAGCATAAGAATGTCTACTACATAACAGTCATCACCAAAATAGATGGTTCTCAAAAAACAGAAGTAGAGGACAAGCAGGCAAATTTAGATAAAAATTCTAAGTCAGGTCTCAGAAACAGAAACAGAATACAACCTAGGACACAAACATCAAATGCAGCTAAACCATGTGAGTATCAGCAAGAAAATTCCCCTCCCCAGCTCCACTAGCAGCTGCATCATCATCCTCACTAGTATCTTGTGCGGCTTGCTGAGCTTGCTGAGCCATGTACGCCTCTATTCTAATCAATCAAGCCTCTTGGTTATGCAGAACGCGCTTCTTGGTTGTGCAGAGTAGTAAGGCATTGGTCAACAGTGTTAGTTACGTTCTACATCATAGAGAAGAGGCCGTGCATGGTCTGTTGAGGTTGAGAGGAGGAGGATGGCTCCCATGCTCAGGTATTGAAGCCTGAACATCCATGTGTGTGTGCTCAAGTGGATGTGGGATATATAGAGCTTGGGTAGGTTTTGGCTTGGTGTTGGTGTACTGAAATTTTGGAACAAGTTTAAATGAAACATCCGTGGGGACTGCTGCAACTCCTTTGGCAATGCAAAAGGCTGATATCAGGTGTGGGAGCATGAGACCGCAAGTCTGATCAAGAATGTGGTCTTGTAGAGATTTAAAACTCAGATGGCTAATGTCCACTGGCTGCTTCATCATAAGGAGAAATATGATAAGGGCTTGATCCCTTGCGATGTGACTGCGGTTAGACGAGGGCTAAAAATAATCCTTCCCAAAATGCATCCATATGCGGGCCTCCACTGATAACCGAGTGTGACTCAAGTACTTATTGCACCCAGTTGGGCATTACCATGAGATTTCCCCTTCAGAATCCAAAAGCTTAGAGATCTCATCTTCAGGAACCTCGTCATCATTGTTTTTATAGTATTTGTATTTACACTCCTCAATGAAGGGCAAATTCAAATACTGTCTGAAGGCACTAAGTGTAAAGTCAATATCAACTCCACGAAGAGAGAATCTCCAAACATTTCGCACACAAGCTTGAGCATAAAACTCATGGACTATTTGTAAATTGCCGTATCTCTTGGTATCCATGAGCTTCCCCATTTTGTACGTCTTTGTTGCAATGTCATAAAACTTGTATAAAACAACATATAGGAATTCTTGCTCTTGCAAAAGAGGCCTGGGAACAATTTTCTCTTTCACATTAGCAACAGCCTTAGGGGTAACCTTATTAGCAACCTTTTTTATTGGCATTTTGTCTGCAGAGAAGAAGAAAAACAGCCTACCACAGCCAACAAGCAATTACTCACATGGACAAGCAACCATCCAACTTTCATCAGGGAACTAGAAATAAAATCCTAAGGAAACAAAGTCCTAACCTAAGGCAAGAGACTCTCCCCCAAACTTGACATCTATATAGTACCACACTGCCAATAGAATTCCATACTTAACCCTATCCTCATTGCCTCTTGTAAGTCCTGAAATTAGTTTTTAAACTGTGAGATCTATCACTTAGACTTAATCTGTCAGCTTCATTTCATTGTGGTAAACAAAATGAACAATTTTGAATTTAAGAGTGGATTAGTTCAAAATCATAAGAAAAATAAAGGGTCACAGATTTATTTTTTGACAAACAATTATTGGAATCCTAAAATAAATAATAATAATAACAATAAAAAACAAAAAAAAAACAAAAAAACAAAATTTTAAGTCTTTCTTCTTAGGGCTTGGTTTGCATAAGCTAGGCACATCCGGTAACACTTTGCCACTTCTCAAGTAAATGGCATGGCATTCCTCCTTTCTATCCTGTTTTGGATTAGGAATGGTGTCACTAGGGAGAGTCCTTCTTGACATGGCATTCAATTGTGATGCTAATTGCCCCACTTGCACTTCAAGATTCTTAATCGTCGTTTCATGAAGAGAGAAAGTGGCCTTGTTTTAAGCTCTTGAAGATTCTATATTGGATAATATTTGAGCTAGCATCTTGTTCGTTTTAGATCCCTCTTCTTTGATAGGAACTTGCCTTGATTGCATTTGAAAACCCGGTGGAGGAACATGCTTAGTGCTAGAAGTAGACTCATGTGGTGGATTCAAGTTGTTACCTTGACTTCAAGAGAAGTTGGGATGAGCTCTCCAAACACGGTTATAAGTTTGTGAATACGGGTTACCTTGAGGAGGTTGAAATTTGCCCATATAGTTGACAGATTCAGTACCCATGTAAAGAGGGCAATGGTCGGGCATGTGGACATCATTGCATTGCTCATATACAATAGGAGTAGCATGAACAGAATGCACGCCATGAGAAGTACTCTTTTGCATTTGAGATTCTAGCACATCGAAACGCTTGTTCAAAGCGGATAAGATTATGGCAATTTGTGATGAAGAGTCTTCTTTTGTCGTAGGCATGGCTGGGGTAATCCTTCTTTTATTTCCTTGGGTGTTTTTTGCAGATAGTTGATCCAAAAGCCTAAACACCTCATTGACAGGAACATTTCGGTAACCTCTATTAGTCATAGAGTCAACCATCGCCTTTGATTGAGGATTAAGGCATGTACAGAAGATTTGGATTACTACCCACTTGTCCACCCCATGATTAGGGCATTGCTTCATTAATATTTTGTATCTCTCCCAAGCGGCATAAAGATGCTCATCCAGCTATTGTCTAAAGCTTAGAAACTCATCCCTAGCTTCCATAGATTTATCGTCAGAGAAAAATCGAGCTCTAAACTTAGCTTCAAGATCAACCCAAGAAGTTATGGATCCTTCCGGGAGATTCCTTCCCTTGTAGAAAGAGAGGGAACAGTCGTAGCCTCAACACATCCTGGGGCACTCCATTTTGCTTGAAGGAATCTCACACCTCCAAGAAGTACATCAAATGCTTGTTGGCATCTTCATTATAGAGACCATGGTATAACCCATACATTTGAAGCATTGTAATCATGACCGGCTTGATCTCAAAATTGTGTGCTTGCATCTTTGACATCCAAATGCAAGATTGAGTACCCCGCATATTCTGACTAGCGAAGTCATTGACAGTGGCCCTATCATATTCATCCACCATTGTTTCAGCTTCAGATTCAGATTCAGAATTAGATTTAGTAACCTCTGACTCAGCCTCTTCTTCGATACGAGGTAATCCGTCAAGTACCATGATTAATCCGTCCAAATGCAGATGTTGCATGTACCGAGATGGTACCTACAAGAGGCACAAACCAGCAAGTATCAAACTAAAACAAAACATTAGCAAAGAAAAGAAGGAAAGAAAAATTTTAACCCTAACTAAGAGCTCAAGCGAAATCTACTATCACAAGCCTAAGGTCAACTAAAGGATTTGTTAAACCAATCCTCGGCAACAGCGCCAAAAACTTGTTCGCTACCACAAGTGCATGGATCACGTCAAGTAATAGAGTGATAAGTAAGATCGTTCCCTCGAGGATTTGAGTAACAAATTAGTCAAGCAATAGGCTTGGTGAATTCAATTGAGTTGAGCCAAAACATGTTGTGTGGAAAAGGAAGTTTCAAAAGATATTTTTGTAAAAACTAAGAATTACTAAACGAAAATCTGATTTTTGTGATTTCAACAATTGTAATAAGCCTAGGATTGTTCATTCCCTTTGTATTTCATAAACTTGATTATTTTCCTCTCCAAAAGTATTTCCATGGGATATATATATGTTAGTCTAAGGTTCATAAGCATTGGGTTAAGCTCTCTCAAGTCATAACCAAATTTATATCCTCCATTAACATACACAATCTCTTGTTACAGTTAAGAGAGAATAATCATTAAGCAAACACCTTAATTTGACAATGCTAGGTTAGTAACTATATCTCTATGTTACTAACAAACCATCTATTTAGCTCCTAAACTTCAATTCTAGCATAATTTTACCAAAGTTCTACAATTAAATTAACTCTCTCAAGCTTAATTTAATTGAACGAATCATCCACAGTGATGGCCAGTCACGAATATCTGCAAAAAGAGGGTAAAATCAACATATATATGCCATTAGACACTTTAAGAGAGAAGGAATCAAGTTTAGTCAATACAAAGGTTCAAAAACAATCCTAGAATGAAAACCTTAGCTACCTATGTTCAAAAACGAATCACAGATGTCAACATTCAGTACAGCCATATCAGAATTATAAAGGAGAAAGGGAATGAGTACAGAAAAACCAAGAGAAATTGAGTTGGGATCTCTTTCAATCTTTAATAGCACTTGATTTCCTTGAGAAAACCCCTCTCCTTTGATTGCAAATGCTCCTTAGCTGCCTCACAAAACCTCAAAATGTCCACCTTCCCCCTTTCATTTCAGCATTTTTGCCTTTTAAATGACCTAGACACAAAATGCACAGTTGCTATTTTCGTGTTTTGGCTGCAGACAGAAATTCTTGGCTGCAACTAGAAAATGCTATCTTGCCTCTGTTTGTTGTCTGGTTGTAGCCAGAAATGGCTTGGCTGCAGCCCAAAACTTTATGGAGGTCTTCTGGCTGCACCAGCCAATTTCTTGGCTACAGCCAAGCATTTGTCTTCAACTCTTTCAGCTTTTCCAATGATGCAATGATGTTCTACTCTTCTTCCCGAATTCTTAATCCATGATTTGTTCTTCCAAGGACTCTTTGTGTGTCTCAATTGTGATCTTATCAACACAAGAAAGTCTATACAAAGCAAAGGGTGATGTATGACAGCAAAATATTCACATTTAATCAAAGGATTATACCCTTTTTAACTAAGCACTCATTAGGCTCATTTCCTTCACACTTAAATCCTCATATACCCATTAATCAATCAAAAAGTGTGATAAATCAAGTGTAAATGTGCCTTTTTGATATGAATTTCACAATGCTAACAATAACCTGGCATATCGTCCCCTGTTTAGTGTCACCTCATCCCCCTCAAGATTTTCAATGGTATTCATATCCACTTTTAGAGTCTTCCCGATCATGTCTCCAAGTCTCCACATGTATTCTTTATTGTAGCACAGAAGAGGTACGTTTGGTATTCTGACCCATGTTGCTACTCTTCCCAGGGGGTTTTGGAATGGGTAGAACTGTGGAGACCATCTCTGCACAATGATGGTGTGTTGAGCAATCATCCACGGGCCACCCAAGAGGACTTTCCTATACTGCTGACCCCAGCTTATAGGATCCTTTAGTCTCAACACATAGTAATTATTAGGTAAGTCAATTAGCTTGAAGCTATTAATATTCCAGATTCTGCTCAGATGTTCTTTTAATCTATAGAAATTGATTCTTGCACCAAGAATTGTGATAATCAACGAATTATTCCAAGGTTTTGCCCATCTGTTGTACTCCTCACGCGTAATGGTCATTGTTGGGTAAACCTCCATCAATATTTTCATTTCTTCCGTTGGCTCAGGTAATTCCCAAGATTGGTCCGTAAGCCCTGAGACTATGGAGTCCTCCTCCACACTCGCACAACCATTAGCTATACCATTGTGCCCTGTTCCCTTGAAACGTATAAGGGAGTCTTTGTATGACCTGCCATGACCAGGTTTACTTGGCTCGATTTCCCTCTGCACTTGCTCTTCTAATTTATTCCTAGATTTATACACATTCTCCAACTCTGAAGTAATGGCAATATCTGAGTTCAACATGATCTAACTTTGTTCCTCTGCTTTCTTAATAGCCTTGTTCATCTTGTCTTCCCCCGTAGCATAAAGCTTAACCTCTTTTTGGATGACATTCCTTTTCCAGTATTCATATTTGCTTCTGAAGCTCTCACCGTAGGCGTTACCCGGAGGCCGGGATTGACCATCGGAAAAAAAACTCAATCTGGCTCGTTTTCCAAGAGAGAGAAAAAATATTCCTAAAACTCAAAGCAAAAGAGCTTCTTTTAAGATCAATGATTTTCAGATCTTGTCTTCTTCTTTATGCCCTCTTATTCCTCTCTCTCTCTCTCTCTCTCTCTCTCTCTCTCTATGAGACTTTCTTTTACCACTCAGTACGCTTTAAGAATCCACGGGGATCTAAACTGGATCGTTTCTGTGTCAATTTTAATCCAAACAAACCCACATTCTTTCAAAGTTTTCCCTTGGAGATAAAAAAGAAAGGGAGCATTTGCAGTCCTGTGTTCAACCGATTTCTAGTGTTATATGCTTGTATTGGCTGATGATTACTAAAGCATTCTGTCAAAACTTACATTTTTTGCTCATTTATTCTATTTTATATGTTGGCACTTTTGACTTGGGACTATAAAGCATGTCCTGAAATGTGTTGATGTAGCTTTTGCTAGTGCTTTGTTTCTTTTAGTAGTTATATAAACAGTATTGGATTGTGTTTTTTTTTTCTGAGGAAAGGACAAAACAATATATTCATAAAAACATGTAGTCTTACAGATTTTGAAAGGAAATAGAATTCAAATGCTAATGGTTAAGTCTAGTTATTAGGACAATATATTTGGTAGGAAATGAAGTCCTTTAGTAAATAAATTCTGAATATCTTGGATAACCACATTGATTGTTTCCTCTTGAAAGGCAATTTTGTTGATCGAAGTTTCTGTTTCTCTAAAGTGTAGAAGGAACCATGGGTCTTGATCCATAATAGAGCATGCCTCGGACGGTTATAATAGAAGTCTGCAAACTGAGTACGATTCCAGGAAAAATGGTGAATGGTATACCGTTCATAACATAGGGATGCTAGAGCAAGGATTTTTTCCAAATCCATACATTATAGTTTTGTTCGTTTGTCCCACAGATCACTCAATGGTAAAATGATATAATGTCACTCTTCAAGCAATGAAAAAGGGCTCGAATGGTTTGCAAGAGTTTTCTAGTTGCTATGAATATGAAGAGTAATTTGTGAGCACCCGCCACTCACACATGCTTCTTTTGAATAGCATTGACTTGATACACACTGTAAAATGATACAATCTCTGGTGCTTAATATATGATTTTGTTAGTAGTATAAATTGCACTACATACAAGATCTTATATTAAAAACTAGATGTAGGATATCAAGTTGGTTCAATTACAACAAAACAAGAGCAATGGATATGCATAATACATGGGTGAAGGCCTAATGCATCAACTACTTGTTAGTCCATCTGTTCTTAATGTTCTTAATATAAGACATATATTTTAACTAATTTGATTAAATTAAGGAAGTTAGTTAATATGATATTATTTTCCAAAACACTCTACTCATCTTCCTTAATTTCCTCATTCTCCCTCCTCTTGAGTATTGTTAAAGAGTATCAATAGGGGTAAATTGGGAAAAATTGATAAATATAAAAATAATGTTTTATATTTATAACCAAGATCAACTCCTAAATACCGGAGGAGTAATATCCTCCTATACTTATAACATAACCCTTTCATATGGTCCTTGATATAAAACCTTTTGTATAAAGTATAAGATTGTTATTTTAATTATCTTTTATATTGATTTCTTAACTAAACAACCTCATCCTATATTGAACTTGGTCATTGAGGGTAATTTTAATTTTTTTAAAAACCTTAATAATTAATTTTTACTAAATTATTTAATTTATATAAAATTGTTAATAAGTTTTTATAATGAGGGCGGGAGAGTGTTGGATAATCACAATATACAACTAAATATGCTTCTTAAGGAAATATCTTCGTGTAAGAAATTAGCTTCATCACAGTATGCCAAATTATTTTCTAATACTAGGCAAATGGTTATGCCCCATCAATCAATTGAACGACGAGGGTATATACTAAAAATATCATCATGTATATCTTTATAGGAAGATTCTCGTTTATAATTGTGTAAAAAAACTAAATATGATACATAATTATATGATGCGCTAAACATACGTCAAATCTTCTTCAACTTATGACCTCTACCAAAAATTAATGGAAATAATAAAAAAATCAAAGAATTGCATAAAATACTCTTTTTGGTCCTGAACATAGGACCCAATTAATTAATTTGGGGAGATTAATGAAGCAAAAATATTACTTCAAATTTCCACAGAAAATATACTTGATAAATGAAAAATCGATGTTGAAGGTGAACCTAGAGTGCAGGGAAGCTGGATGTGACTAGAGAGCACCATGGATGAACATAAACATCTGGTTAATCATTTGCAAGATTAAAATAAAATAATATTAAATATTTTGTTCTTCTCTGTGGGATTTCAGCCCGTTCTTGATGATGAAGATTGTTTTAAAAATTAGTTAAATATAAAAATCAAATAATTTACGAGATTAATAATACAATTTTCCCAACAACAAATCTTGTTGTGAAGACTTTTTTTTATATATACGTATGGCTTCAAACTTTCGTTATTATTACAAGAGTCTTTCGGGGAAGAGAGAGAGAGAGAGAGAGAATCAACGTACAATTTGAATGGCATGTAATATTATCGAATCGGTGGTGTTATATATGTAATAAAAGAAGCAAAATATAGTCATCCAACAAGGAAAAATTACAGAAGCATCAATTTTGGCTAATTTTTTTTTTAAAAAAGGAGGGTGGGCCTAACGCGCATACCTACCTGGGAGAACTTCCAATTTTTTGCATTTTGTAAGAGATGATTGAGCAGCCAATGTCAATATCGCTGGTTCAATATATATATGTTTGAAATGAAGCATGAGCTCACATATCTATCCAACTAGGAAAAGATTATATGAGGAAAAACATGAATTTAAAAAATGAACAACATTTATGTACATACGAACCTTGAATCATTAATTTATCCTAGTTTTCTGCGTTTTGTAAGAGGCATTTGGATGTCTACATCAAGATTCCACTGACCATCTTCTTCTTCACTGCTATTGATGAATTGAGAACTGCTTGAGTTGCCACTTGTTGCTTCTGTTGATACTACATCATTAAGACTATGGTAGTCGTCTGAATCATTATTGCTGGAGTTAGATCCTTCAGTGCTCTTTCTTCGCCATGTTTCAACATTTTCTTACACAATACAAGCCACCCACACTTCCTAATTTCCAACTTCGCTTCCCTGTTCCAGTTGATGATTGTAAAACTAAATTGAAGTCTTTTCTTATCGACGCATGGAAAAAAGAATAAAACAAGTTCGTTATGAACCAGGCGGCCCGACTCATGTGGGATTTCATCTCCAGCATTTCTACAAATCCAAAGAACAGCATTTCTACCTATCTGTGCCTTATAAGAACAATAATGACCTTCTATAACTAAGCATACAGCTATTCCCAACTGTTTACTTGAATCACGACGATGATCTATGTCCGTTATAAATGACATATTTGGCTGACGATGACAAGCGTCATCACAAAAGCAACTTTGATTGTGAAACCATGATGGCACCTTACTTCCTCCAATATTCATAGAAAACGGCCATGTTGAACTAAAGCCCTCCTACAACAAATATTAGTATGTTGAAGTATAATACGTAAGAAACAACCATATAAGAAAACCTCTGGGAATATTCAAAATGTTACAAACTTTCTCACACATAAGTTAGAGGAGTATAATGATTCAAATGTGTATGTAAGAAATGTCCTTAATTATAATTAAACAAATCAAACAAATATGATATTCAAATCCTTCGAAGATCTTCCACAGCTGTTGGGAATCCAATCTATATTTCATTGAAGGACAATCAATTGCCATCATAGTGTCTACATTTGATGGAATTCGTGGAAACGACTGAAGCCTTGTGCAATGATTTAAGTCAACATGATAAATCTTCAAAAGATTTGAGAAGAAGCTAACGGGCAGGTTGACAAAATTGTTCCCACTTAGATCAAGCGTCTCCAATGATGACAAAGCATTAATATCATTTGGAAGAGACTCATAAGAGAGATTGCAATAGCTTAGATCTAAGTCTTTCAAATTTGATAAACCTAATAAAGAAGGGGAGAGCAATAACCTAGTGGATATTGAAGGCCTTGTAAGCCTAAAGAATCTGCTCAAAAAAGAAGTGAAATGTAGGGAGGATGATTGTGCTTGCCCCTTGCATCCACTAAAAGATAGAGATCTTAAATTCTTCAAATGAACTATTGATGAAGGCACTTCCTTTATAGCAGTTCCACTAGCATCAAGCTCCTCTAAAGCTACATTTTCATTTAGATTCTTTGATAGTCTTGAGAGTTTTGAGCAACAAGAAATATTGAGAATTTTAATAAACTTCATACATTGAATCACATTTGGAAGGCATACAAGATTTTTGCAATCCCTTAGATTTAAAATGACAAGCTGACACAAATTGTCGAGTGATTGAGGTAGTTTTGTAATGCCAGTCTCCTCTACATCAAGTTTGGATAGACAGTTCATACTTTGCCCAAATTCTGGAAGTCGTCTAATTTGTAAGCAACCTGAGAGTATAAGAGTCTCTAGGCATTTCATCTCAAACTTACTTGGAAGAGTTTTAAGATTCTTACAACCCCTCAAATTGACCATGACAAGGTTCTGATGGTGTCCAAGAGATGGATGTACTTCAACAAGGTTTATACAACCCTGAAGAATGAGATTTCGAAGATCAGGAATTTCATCAAAATTTGGTGTCTTGATTAGATATCTTGAATAGCTTAAATCCATAAATTTAAGCATTCCAAAAACCTGAATGACAACACAAGTTAAAAACATAATATATATATATATATATATATATATATATATATATATATATATATATATATATCATACTAAAAGAGGTGCATTAAATTATAGATAGTTATTTTATTGGAAAGACCATAATTACTTGTGATCCCCACCTCATTTGTTTTAATGGAGTAGGTTTCGTTTTAAGATCAATGAGTTCACATGGAACATGACTTGGCAAAGCATCTAAACAGTATCCCTTCCATTGTAGGACTTTTAATGCACTTGAAAAGCATTCAAGTCCATAAGGAAGGTTCAAAGAAGAATAGGGATTAGGTGAAGAACTTGTTATGATAAGTAATTTAAGATTACTCATCTTTAAGAAAGCTTGAGGGTCCCAATATGCCACACACTCATGGTCTAATCTTAATCCTATACCTCGGATTGCTTTTGTCCCCTGTATATAAAACAATAAGTCAATCTAATAACATATAAAACCATGAAAAACTTACTAAATAAAGATTGCAAGATCACCAAAAATTACATGTATTACCTTATTTCTTTTTAGTATATAGTTAGCGTCTTCCAAGGACCATATCCTACTAAGGACCATATCCTACTACGCTTGCCAACATCATTGAGTGATTCTTGAAAAACAGTATTCTTACCCATTTCTTGAAGTATGTCATGCATCCACAAAATCCCTTTATCATCAATTACCAAAAATTTATCAATTAGAACTTTTATTCCAACTATAGGGTGAAGATCCAAATTTTGTAAAGCTTGTATGACATAATCTTTACGCTCCCCCTTAAAAAAGCAAGCAATATCTAAAAAAATATTCTTCTCATCATCATCTAATCCATCAAAACTCACTTGAAGTATCTTCAAGACATCATTCGGAAGAACTTTCCTGATCTTAGCTATTGCATCTTTCCATTCTGATATACTGCTTCCACAAAGAAATGAACCTAACACTTGGAGCACAAGAGGAAGACCTTTACCAAATGATATAAAGTCTTGTTCGATGGCATACTATAGATCTAACCCCTTATTCTCTATCAAGTCTTGCTCGAGGCTCCATACCCCTCAAGTCCTTTACGGTAGGCACTTCCATTGAGCCTAGCCACAAAGTCGAGAATGTTTTGATTCATTCCAAATTGTATGGCTATTTTTTATGTGTGAACTTCTGTAATATATAAATTTATGTACAATTGTTCTCTATGCATGCAGAGGATATCAAAATGAGAATCTCCATTTAAAAAAAAAATTTCCTCAAATATTAACGGTTTTTACATAAAAACCGTTATTTATTTATACAATATACATGTAGATTTGATATTTAAACCGTCAACTTTAACGAGATAGAGAATGTAAAAGAAAAAATTATCCATGTTAAAAGGAGTAAAATGATTAAGGTGAAACAAGTATAGACAAATAAAATAAACCTGCTGATGTTGAAATGATTCAATGATATCCCATATAAGTGTTGTGAACTTCCGTAATGTCTTATTGATGAACAACTAATTGCGATCATATATGATAGTTGGATAAACGACTATCCTGAAAGCTTTCAAAGACAAGGAACCATGATCATCATCATATATTTGTTGTGGAGGACAAACAAGCTTTTTGCAGTTCTTCACAATACCAATCAAATTGCCCAGTGATTTAGGTAGTTTGGTTATAGAAGTCTCCTCTAAATCAAGCTTAGATAGACGTTCCATATCTTTTCCAAACTTAGGAAAGTTTCTAATTTTTGAACAAGCAGATAGAATAAAAATCTCTAAGTTATTCATCTCAAATTTTCTTGGAAGGGTTTTAACTTTTCTGCATTCTTTCAAATCAGCAATTACAAGTTTCTTGTGTTGCCCAAGAGACCAGTGAATTTCAACTAGGTTAGAACACCCTTCAAGAATCAATACTTTAAGATGAGGAATTGTATCAAAATATGGAGTTTTAATGAGGCATTCTGAATGAGATAGATCAATGGACTGAAGGCTTCGGAAAGCCTAAAAATGGGGGGGGGGGGGGAACACAATGAGGAGACAATATATTGCCGAAAACCAAAAGCTAATTATAATTATAATTTATAATTAAATTTTGGTCAAAAAATTAAAATGAAATGACTGTAATTACCTGTGTTCTTCTACAAAGTTCTTTTAACTTGTTGTGGCATATTTAGTACAACAAATTCATGGAGTTGAGTTTGACTTGGCAGATAACATAATGGAAACCCATCTCATACTATCCTTTTCAACTCAGTGGAAAGGGATTTTGATTCGACGTGGAAGATTCAATCGGCAATAACGGGAATTATATGAGTATTTTGAAACGATAAGTAACTTGATTTTACTTTTTTTTTTTCTTTTTCCCCAAAGACAATAATTCTGCTCTCATTTTTTTTTAAAAAACATAAGCTGTATAACATTACTTTTAAAAGCCATTACATGTCAAGAAATCAATAAAGTAAGTGTCTATCATCAACCTACATCTACTTAGATACACCATACAGGGTTAAATTTGCCCTCTATAGTTGATGACTAGTGATGTCGTTTTCATAAAATAATGTTGTATTTATTTTATCTTCCATTAATAAAAATAATAAGGGATGACAGTGCGGTAGTTCAGTGAAAATCATATCATTTTAGTACCTAACCCTATGAGTTTGGTATATAAAGATTAGATTGGACTTAGTCTCCAAAGTTAGATTGGTCTGCGAAACCAAAACTTTTAGATATAACATAGACCTCATTGTTCAATTTATACATTTGCCTTTAAAAAAATAATAAAGGAATGTTGTATCATTCATTTACATTTTTTTACAAATTTTTTTATTTTTTCTGTCATACTAAAATATAAATTGATTTAATAGAATACTCTGTTTTCTTTCCTTTTCCCACCGTAGCTATTCCCACTTCCATTCTCTTTAAAATCTATTTATTATGCCAACACCTACACTAAATAACTCAATTGAATTAATTTTATAAACCCTTTTGCATATTCAACTTGAAATAGTGACATCATCATCCTTGGTTATAATTTATAGATGACTATTTCCTAATATTTTCTTATTTCCTTTATTTATATTTTTTTGCAAAAATTTATATTTTTTGATATTAGATGTATTAAGCAATTATATTAGTTCATGCCCCCTCTTTATATTGATAATATACTTAATTATATAGAAAATTCATCCCCCACTTTTTCCCCCCATGAAGTGCTAACTTTAACATTTTGATTGTAGTTAGCTTTTATTTTTACATTACATACTTTTTGTTGGTTTTGGTAATTCCCTTTTGTTTAAAGCATCCGCTTTCTCATTTCTCAGGTTAACAATAGTGCCCCACATGTCCTCATATTTGACCCAAATCAATTTTCATTAAATATTCACATAATTGCATTTTAATTAACAAAAGAGAGTACTAAAGTCCCAAAACTGACATTGCTCTGTCTATAGTACACGCAGAGTTCTATGGAAACAAGTATGAAGAATACATCGTTAACATAATAAAAACTTCACCCCAACCATCTCTAGATATAAAATCGATAATTAATTCATTATTATGACCATAAAAAATAAAATCAAAACAATTCCATGAAAATTTTCTAAATCTTCCCCTGCTTTATTTGTATTTGGAACAAATCTTCCGAAAGCTTTGAACAAACAAGCATGGTCATTTCAATTCGAGGGAAAATCTGGATAATGGCCTCGACCAGAGAGAATGTTATGGAATGTAAAATAATCCTCTATATTTATCTCATCAAGTCAAAATCCTCTATCTCTTTACATTAGAAGACAGATAAAAGGGAAAAATAACAGTGTAATCATGTGGTGTAAATCGCATACATAACAAACTAAACAAATAACCATACATTCTTAGGGGTAAAAAATAAATTACCATGCAACCCTGATCGCAAGTGTTTGAAAGCATAATTAAAATATAAATTAATAAATGAACACCCAATTAAACAATATATTTGAAATCTTACATTGAATAACATAGGCATAATTTCTTCTTATTGTAGAAATTCACAGTGAACATTGAAAAAGCTTTAAAAAAGACTACAATAGCATGCCTCAATCACAATAATTATTTACTTACTTTGTGGAAATTTTTAAATATTTTTATTATGTTGAATTGAACCCAAAAAAGGACGAATTTTGAAGGTCTAAGTGAACAAAAGAAAAATAAACAGAAGTCCTTGTTGAAAGTGCTATGAATCTTCTTTCCTGAGGGTTGAGTTAGAAACTATTTATGAATGATACTTGCTGCTTCTTTTTTGGATTTTGTGCTAATTTTTTCACAAGTGGCCGATCAAACATTGTTTTGTGTGTTAGCATATGCTTGATACTTCCTTCAACTTGCTGACCAATAATGAAATTTGTTCTATTTTTGTGGTTGCTGAATTTGCCTTGTGAAATCAAATACTATATTCTAGAAATTATTCTGGGACAGTTTATAAATATTTTTTTGCTTCCATTACCTAGTTTACTTCATAAAATATCATCTCTAAAGTTTCCGGCATAAAAAATTAACTATTTTTCCTTGAATTTTTTAGAAAATAGGCTATTGATTCCCAGAAATTAACTTTAAAATTATTTCCTTACTTTTAGGGTTCAATCTCTATAATAATATTTCATAATGTTTTCTCACTTTTTCTAAGCCCTCAAATAGTTTTAATAATTATCTTAAGCATTTTTCGTATGACATACATTTGGCTTAACTGTGCTTAAGAGTCTATTTAATTCAGACTTAATAATGAGCTTCTAGACCCAAAAGATGTTACATACACTAACCGCCAAGTAGTTGAGAGGGTCAGGGTTAAAGAGAACATAAGGAGTTTGGTTATGGTTAATTTCATAATTAAAATTTTATACTTTAACTTTTGGTTCATGAAAATAATTATAATTTTTAGGATCCTTATTAATAAATATTTTTCCCTTGGCCCTTCTCCCTAATTTTTCCTTTTTAAATCCAAGGCAAAATTTTTCCTCCCCTCCAAATCCTCATACCAAGTAGTCCCTTACTTTATGAATCTAGGCAATGTATCTGGCTTGGAAATTTGGTGCTGAGAGATTATGGTGAATCATATATGTTTATTTTAACCAATTAATTGTGAATCTTGTTTTATTTTGTTAGTATTTGAAAATTAAGAAAGAAATACTGTGGGCATCACCAGTTTCCACTTTCAATCGATCGTCATTTAAATTAGGTTCATTATCACAAAACGCTAGAAGAACTGTCCGCAGAGAGAGTTCAAATTCAAAGGCAAAACATAATGAAATTGAAAAAATAAAAACAAAAACAAAACAAAATAAGGGACTGTTTGGTAATAAGAGAAACTTCAACGGGCAAGGAACTCAAGTCTCTATTCCGAGTCCCCCCAGATCCATTCTTCATCCATAGATGAAATCGAAGTAGAATCGATGTGTATATATAATTTTTTTATTGAAATGTGTGTATATAATTTCACAGATCTAGATATAAAGGTTGATAATTTCATAGAATAAATCTTAAAAAGGAGCAAGGGAGAAAATGGAAACGTAAAGGTTGAAACAATTTTCGTCGGAATGGAGAGATTCAATACTCTATAATCAATAATTATATATATATATATATATATCTCTCTCTCTCTCAAAGAGGGACAAAGCAAAAGGACGTAGACATGTGATCCAACTGTGTTCAAAACAGTTTAATATGAATTATGTGTATATTCTAAATTTTTAACGTCATTTATTTAATTATATATATGATATCCATGTTATATTTAAGATTGAAATTGGGTGGCGGACACGGAGACTGGCTTCGGTCCTTTTCTCCCAAAGAAAAGGACCATCCTTTTCTTAGTGTGAGCCGTCGGATTGAGATCTCAACGGTCCAGATTTAATATATTATAAAATACGGAGGAGGTAGGCGTGCTTCCCTGCTGTCATTTTTTTAACCTAATAAAGGAAAAATATTTATTTTCCGAAAAATGGGTGGGACTGTGGGAGTGCTCGAATAAGCCTATTATTTTAATGTTGGGCTTTAAAAATCGGGAAGGTTTACTATAAAATGTTTTTGGTAAGTTTTAGTATAAATTTAAAGGTCTTGTATCACCAAAAAGAGCTTTTGGGCTCGTAACATTCAGCCTGTAAAATAATTTTACTTTTTTTTTTGTATCTGAAGATAATAATTCTGTTCTCATTTTTTTAAGGGAAAATTAAGGATAGGGACCAAGGAAAGGAAATATTTATTAATAAGGACCTTAAAAATTGTAATTATTTCAGAAGACTAAAAATTAAAATATAAATATGTAATTATGAAATTAACCTTGACATAAGTCCCTACATGTTCCATCCTCAAAAGCGTCCTTAAATTTAATTGGCTTTTATTTAGATATTAAGATTTCTGTGATATTGACAGTTTATTCAAGAATTTGTTGTTTTAAAATTTTGAAATTTAGTATTTTTCATTTTTATAACATTTTTAGGAGGTCTTGTTTGTTTAAATTTTTTTTCCATGAAAAATCACATATTTTTAAAAGAAATATATTATAAGAGTTTTTTCTAAATTTTTAAAAATAATCAAAGTCTAGAAAGAGGTAGATTTCTAATTATTTATTAATTTTGGAAGCTATTTTAATTTGGATAACTTTTAAGATAACCTTATATGTATGAGGGAGAATATCATAACCATATTGAGTTGCATTTGTTTCTTTTATCACAATATATATAAAGAAACCATCAAATTGAATAATTAACAGTCAAACAATAGGAAAGGTCAATTTCATGATTAAAAATTTATATTTTAATTTTTGGTCTTCAAAAATAATTACTTTTTTTAAGATCCTTATTAATATATATTTTGTTTACTTGTTCCTTCTCCCTAATCCTCTTTTTTTTTTTAAAAAAAAATATAAACTATATAACATTACTTTTAAAAGTTATTGCATGTCAAGAAATCAACAAAGCAAGTGTCCATCATCAACCCACATCTACTTGGATACCCCATACAAGGGTTAAATTTTCTCTCCATAGTTGATGGCTAGTGATGTCCTTTTCATAAAATAATGTTGTATTTATTTTATCTTCTATTAATAAAATAATAAGGAATGAAACTGCGATAGTTCAATGAAAATCATATCATTTTAGTGCCTAATCCCATGAGTCTGGCATATAAGTTGAATTTGGATTGGATTAAATCCCCAGAGCTAGACTGGTTTGCGAAATCAAAACAATGAACCTCATTGTTAAATTTGCACATTAAAACAATAATAAAGGAATGTTATATCAAATCCTTGCTCATCAAAAAAGAAAAAAGAATATCAAATAAGTTTCATACCAAGTTTGAGGAGTGAAGCAAAGTAGATCAGCATATACCAATCATGAATCATACCAAGTCCATTAACAAGCTCAGATTCATGGCACTATGAAGTCATGATGAACTCAGAGTATGAAGCAGCAATATTAAAGAAAAGGACAATAGGTAAGGATGAGAAAATAGAGAAAACTAGATAAGCTCTTGTATCCAAGTCTTATAATCACAAATTTGTTAGAAACATATGTGAAAAATGATAAGAGTTGAGAGTTATACCTTTTTAGGGGTATATCATTATTAACGAAGGAAACAAAACATGTAACAAGAACCAAGCAAATTAACACCAGGTCTGAAATAGATGCTCAACTTATGACTCAAAAACACCTAAATTTCAAGATGCGTTTTAAATTTATTCGAATGGAAATTACAACATTAGAAGGAATACAACAACGAAGACAAATCACCTTTTGGAGGCAGGGTCACATTTAATTCATATAGCAAGAAATTCTTTCCGAAAGAAACAAAACATGTAACTAGAACTGAACAAATTAATATACCGTAACATCAAGTCTGAAATAGATGCCCAATAGAATGCCAAAAGTTTCACATCCACTCCCAATGGCTACAGCCTTCTTTATTCTCAACTTCATTGGGACTGTTGAAGTTATTTAAATCATCATCAACTTCATCTTTGGAGTTTTGCCTTCATTCAACATTTCTGCACAACACACACCACTCACACTTGCTTACTTTAAACAATGCTGACTTAATATATAGAGTGTAAAATGATATATCATGTTGGTTCAATTACAACATAAAATAAGAACAATGAATATGCATGCATAATATATAGTTGATGACACGTCCGGCAATTAGTCGTACATATTATTAATGCTTCCTCCCATCCTTATTACAAAACCCTATACCGTGGTCCTTAATTTTGAAATTTTTGTCTAAATCATTGGTTTCTTATCGTAATTATCTTTTGTTTCAATATTGATTAACGAAATAACCTCCAAAAATGACCTTAATCGTTGAGGGTAATGTTCAAATTTTTAAAATATGAATAACTAATTTTAACCGAATTTTTAAATTTAAATAAATTATGAATAGGTTTTTATAATAAGGACAATAGATAGTCATACAGCAAATTAACTTTGTTAAGGTATGCAGATACCAAATTGTTTTCTAATACTAACCAAACAGCTATACCCCATCATTCACTCGAACGACAAGGCCAGGTACATGCATAATGATCATGTATAACTTTATATGCGGATTCTCTCGAAAACCTAATTATCACACATAATTATATGATGTGCTAAGAAATACAAGTGAAGTAAAATCCTGTTCAACTGATGTCTGTACTTATCTTCAGCAACAAATCAATGGAAATAAAAAAATTAAGGAAATACTAGTACATCGCAAATCTAGTTTGACCTTAATTTGATGGACTGGAGAAAA
Source organism: Inga leiocalycina (assembly GCA_963242795.1). Taxonomy (NCBI): domain Eukaryota; kingdom Viridiplantae; phylum Streptophyta; class Magnoliopsida; order Fabales; family Fabaceae; genus Inga; species Inga leiocalycina. Next base: position 55,365,645 of record OY725326.1, on the reverse strand, counting down.
TAATTTGTCATATAAATAAGAAAAACTTCCCACATTATGAAACCAAATCCCGTCAATACTATATAAATCGAAGAGTGTCTATGAAAATGAAATAATTAAGGAAGTATAATATTTAATTGAATTTTTTTTTATCAAATTAATGTATCAAAGAAAAAATTAAATAGCCATCAAGCATGCATTAATATAAAATTTAATCTAAAAGAAGAAGGGTTGACTACGTACCTTGGAAGTAGTTGACCCATCTTTTCTTTTCCGCCTTCAATATTTTTATTATCGCCTTAGGACCCAAGATTTTCAGACCCATTACTCCATCAAGTGCTCTTTTAGCATGTAAATTCGCAATACCATTGCTGTCTCTATGCACAACCAGGACATCCAGACAACAATTACACTCTAACATCTCTTTGATTTCCATGATCATGGTCCTATCTTTGTGCTCATGGACTTCAAATCTGATCAAATGAACAGCCTCAATAGAGTCGCTTCTCAAGATAATATCTCTAAAACCTGCGTCCCAAGCTCTTTTGAGACCAATCAGGCAACCCCATAGGGTTGATGTGAGAGTATCCCCGGCACTTAATTTCAGAAGACATGCCTCCATCACACAATTGCTGCCATTTTTAAAAATGCCTCCACAAGCTGCTTTGTCATTTAAATGACAATAGGTGCCACCCACTTCTACAATAATTTTCCTTTCTGTGAATAGATCATGATGTCTTTGGCAATGAGTATAACCTTCATTTTTCTCAACTTCACTGATATTGCTACAACCTTTGTCCTTTTTTCTTCTCCAAGCTTCAACATCTTCTTTACGCACCGATCGCCACCCACACTTCTTTATTTTAATCGCTGGTGACTTATTTTTAATAGCATTCATAGAAAAAAATGCCATTTGTAGTCCGTCCACAGCAAAACAGGAACAACGAATATATGTAATATAAAGTTGATGACTATGATTTGGATGTAAACAAACATTATAGCCTGGAAAATACTTATTTGGAAAACCGTGATTAGGAAATCCCAAAGTCCAATAAATTGAATCCCACCCACGTCCAAATGCAAAGTCGTGTTCTATCACTAAGCATATGAATATGCCCCACCATTCACTGGAATCACAATAATCAGGGGATATGCTTATTATGAATGACGCATTTGGATGCCCAAATTCTTTGTCATCAAAGTAGTTTTGATTATAAAACCATGATGGCACTTCGCTACCTGAAAATATTAATGTTCGAGTACATTGCATGACGAAATCATAAGGCTGGAAAGAAAAAAAGATTGTTTGTGTTATAAGTATGATAATAATTAATATGTAAGAAATGGATATATATACAAGTCAAATAAACTAGATATTTATCATCAAAGAAATTAAGAAACGTAGATCCCAACATTGTAATTGTAGATTTGATATTTAGATGGACAGCTTTAATGAGATTATTGAGAACCTATAAAAAAAATTCCATTTTAAAAGAAGTGTAATGACTAAGGGGGAAGAACAAGTAAAGACAAATGAAATAAACCTGATGAGGTTGAAATGATTCAATGAAATCCCATAATTGCTGTGAACTTCCGTAATGTCTCATTGATGAACAACCAATAGCCAATATAAGTGATAGGTTTGACGGAAGTTGTGGGAAAGACCGAATCCATGGGCAACGATAGAGATTAATACTTTGAAGCTTGGAAAGATTGGAAATGAGGCCGGATGGTAGGTCAATGAAATTGTTTCCAGCTAGATATAAACATTTTAATGATGATAACTCGCTGATGTCATTGGGAAGTGAACCATCAAGGAGATTGCAATAGGATAAATTTAATTCGCTCAAGAATGACAAAGACGGCGACAACGTAAATTTGGTTGGGCTTGAAGATCTTTGAAGAAGGGAGAAGCCACTTCAAGATGATGAATATTGTACTTCACCATTGTACTCACAAAGTGATAGCCCTTTAATAGCAATGTAACTCAAATCAAGCACTTCCAAAGCCTCATTTTCATTTAAATTCTCTGGCAGCCTTGAAAGCTCTGAACAGCCAGAAATTCTAATAATTTTCAATACTTTCAATTTACAAACATTATAAGGAAGAAAAACTAGCTTTTTGTAGTTCTTCAAATTTAATTTAACAAGACCAATCAAATTGTCCAGTGATTGAGGTAGTTTGGCTATAGCAGTCTCCACTAAATCAAGCTTAGATAGATGTTCCATCTCTTTTCCAAACTCCGGAAGTTTTCTAACTTTTGAACAACCAGATAAAACAAAAGTCTCCAAGCGATTCATCTCAAATTTTCTTGGAAGGGTTTTAACTTTTATACAATCTTTTAAATCAACAATGACAAGTTTTTGGTGATGGCCAAGAGACTGGTGAATTTCAACCAAGTTAGAACACGCTTCAAGAATCAATTTTTCCAAATGAGGAATTCTGTCAAAATTTGGGGTTTTGATGAGGTGTTCTGAATGAGATAAATCAATGGACTTGAGGCTTCAAAAACACTAACAATAGGGGAAAGATCAATGACGAAACAAGAAAAGCTCAAAATCAAAAGCTAATTATAGTTATAATTTATTAGATTATAGACACAATTTAAATGAAAAAACTATAATTACCTGTCTTCCTCTACAAAGTTCTTTTAACTTGTTTTGTCGCATTTTTAGATCAACAAGTTCATGGAGTTGAGTTTGACTTGCAGATAAAATAAGGGATACCTCTCCCATTCTATGACTTTCAACTTGTTGGAGAGAGACTTCAGTCCACGTGGAAGATTCAATTGGCCATGTGAAATATGTGAATTACTTGAAATGATAAGCAACTTGATATTACTCATCTTTGAGAAGGCTTCAGGATCCCAAAATACATCACATGACTTTTCTAATGTTAGAACTATTCCCTGTATTGCTTCTGTCCCCTATAAAACAAATCAAGATAAAAATTTACAAGAGTTATGAAATAAATTATTATAAAAAGAGTGAACAAACACAAGACCTTTGGAATGCTACCTTATCTCTTTCTTGTACATGATTGGCATCCTCCAAAGACAATATCCTGGAATGCTTGCCGGCATCATAGGGTGATTCTTGATAGAAAATATATTTACCCATGTCTTGAAGAATTTCATACACCCACAAACGCCCTTCATAAGTAATCACTAGTGATTTATCAATAAGAACAATTATTCCAATTATTGGGTGAAGATCCTTGTCCAAAGTTTCTAAAATTTGTATGACATGATCTTTGACCATACCATTGAAAAAGCAAGCAATATCCAAGAATATAGTCTTCTCCTTAATGTCTAATCCATCAAAACTCACTTGAAATATCTTCAATATGTCATTTGGAGGAACCTTCTTGAACTTAGACAGTGCATCCTTCCATTCCACTATAGTTCTTTTGCAAAGAAATGAGCCTAACACTTTGAGTGCTAAAGGAAGGTGTAAAGATTAGATTGAATAATTGTTTTGTGTATCTGTTGAGCGTTTGTACAGATTTATACATATTCCTGGGCTATTGTGTTGGGCTGTGATGTTAGGCCCAATAGGTTTTAGGTAGTTGTATAAATAGGTGAGGATTAGTCTTTCAGATGATTGTAAGAGAGATAATTTTTCATGAATGAGATTATTATTTTTCTCTAGAGCAGTTTGTGTTGGTATGTAGAAGTGAGAGACCTGGAGTTTTACATGGTACCAGAGCCATTAGTTGGGTTGTCTTTCAAGATATTCCAAGACAGCCTCAAGAAAGCCCACATCGGCGGCCCATTTCCCTGATCAACCCAGTGGTTGTTTTTCAAGAAACTTCAAGAAGGAGCCAAGAAGGCCCAACCATCCACTCGGCTTGTTCCCTCCACCACCATTGCTCTTCTTTCTGATCCATTTCACGTGACAGCTGGCACCACTCGCTCATATCCACCCGTCCTAAACGTCAATCCCCAGAAGCTCTCCCGTTCCCTAATCGTCTTCTCAAATGGATGCAAGCAAAGCCACCTATGACTCCCTCTCTTTCCACGATCCTCTCTTTTTCCACCCGTCGGACACCCAGGGGACACCGACAATTATACAATCTAGAGTAGGGCGATGTTGATAGCTCTCCATGGGAAGAACAAGGTAGGTTTCGTAGATGGCACCTGCACGAGAGATGCGCAAGATGAATGCCTTCATTCTCAGTGGGATCGATGCGACGCTATTGTGTTTTCATGGCTTTTGGGTTTACTTTCTAAGGATCTTGCTAAAGGATTGATTTTCTTTTCCAATTCGCATCTTGTCTGGCTTGATCTTCGACAACGTTTCGATAAACGTTCTGGCTCTCGAATTTTCACCCTGCACCGAGAGATTAATTCCTTACGCCAGGGGACTTCTTCTGCCACAACCTATTTCTCTCGCCTCAAGGAACTTTGGGAGGAGCAGTCATCTCTTGTTCCACTTCCGTCTTGCACCTGCATTACATCCCAAGCGTATTCTGATATCACTCAACAACAGAAGCTACTCCAGTTCTTGATGGGTCTCAATGAAACTTTTTCCCAAGCTCGAAGCCATGTCTTACTTCTCCTTCCACTACCAAGAGTCAATGATGCCTATAACATGATAGTTGAGGATGAAGCACAACGTCACATAGTTAGCACTGACCGAGCACCATCTCCTGAAGGAATTGCTATGACCGTGCGTAATAGGTCTCGTTCGTGGCAGAGGACGAGGCAGGGGAAATAATGTCCCTGAATGTTCTCACTGTGGGAAACGTGGACACCTGAAGGAACAATGCTATCAAATTGTTGGTTTCCCCCCAAATTTTCGTGGGAACAAAGGGAAACAGTCCAAAAATTCCAATCAAATCAGCACTGATGTAGCACATGCGGCTGAAGAAAATTCTTCCCCCTCCACACCTGCAGTGCCTACCTTCACCCAAGACCAGTACCAGAAACTCCTTTATCTTATCAATCAAGATGAAGCACCTACTATTTATGACTTGACCGGTACAGGTTTGGCTATTCCCAATTCATTCATATTTTCCAGTAATAAATGGATTTTAGATTCTGGTGCTACTATACATATGGTAGGGAGTTTGAATATTTTAAATAATTGTAAACTGTATAATGGACCTGTAAAGACTATTCGCATACCTGATAGGAATTGCATGCTAGTTAGTCACATAGGTGATGTTCACATTGCTGGTGACATAGTTATTCGTAATGTTCTTTATGCCCCTAGTTTGCAATTTAACTTGATATCGGTGTCTCACTTGACTACAAAATAGAACTATAGTATGTCCTTTTTTCCTGATATTTGTATCATGCAGGACCTTCAGGTTGGGAAGAAGAGATTGATTGGTAAGAAGGTTGCTGGTCTTTATGTTCTGGATGTTTTGAAATGCTGTAATTCTTTGAATTCTATTTTGTGTAATAGCATTGAGCATAATTCCATTGATGTAAGCCTATGGCATAGTAGATTAGGTGATGCACCAATCTCTGTAATGAAACACTTGAGTTTCATTGGGAATAAAACTGATATGAATAAAGGTTGTGAAGTTTGTGTGCAGTCTAAACAGACAAAGTTTCCTTTTAGGTCCAGTTATATTAAATCTATCCGTTGTTTTGAATTACTTCACCTTGATGTGTGGGGTCCTTATAAGACACCTACACATAAGGGACATTGTTATTTCCTTACCTTTGTTGATGACTATTCAAGAGGGACTTGGATATTTCTCATGCGACATAAACATGAAACAATCATACATATTAAGAATTTTATTGCCTACGTTCTCACCCAATTTTCCACTACCGTTAAGAAAGTGAGGAGTGACAATGGCACAGAATTTACTAACAATGATTTGAGGTGTTTCTTTCAGGAAAAAGGCATGGTTCATGAGACTTCATGCCCCTATACTCCAGAACAAAATGGAGTAGTAGAAAGAAAGCATTGCACTATCATACAAATTACTCGCAGCCTTATTTTGCAATCTGGTCTACCGAAACGGTATTGAGGTGAATGTGTACGAATGGCTGTACACCTAGTAAACAGAATTCCCTCTAAGGTACTTAACTATAAAACTCCATATGAAAAGGTTTATGGGGTAGAACCTGATTTGGGAAACTTGAAGGTATTTGGTTCTTTAGCCCATGCTACTGATTTAAAGGCTGTTGATAAACTACAGCCTAGATCTATTCCTACTATGTTTTTAGGTTATCCTAAACATAAAAAAGGCTTTCTACTTCTTGATCTATGTCATAAAACAATATTTGTTAGTAGACATGTTAGTTTTATGGAAGATAAGTTTCCATTTAAGGATCGCCTAGCTAATGACATGCCACAAGTAGGTGTAGATTTTAAAGAGATGTTCTGGTATAAACCTATTGAACTAGGAATTGAGAATAATGCTGCAACTAGTCATGCTGATTCATGCACCTCAAACAGTATTCAATCACAGGTTGCTGCACCTTCTGGCTGTGAAAACCAAACAGTAGCTCCTACACCAGATTTGCTTAGGACTAGTAGGGAAAGGAGACCACCCATATGGTCTAAAGATTGTGTCTGTGCATTAATGAAACCTGCAACAAAATGTGCTTATCCCATTGCTGATTACATGTCATATTCCAATATTTTTGCTGATCATATGTGTTTTCTATGTGCAATTGATTCTCTCTATGAACCTAACAGCTATGCAGAAGCTGTTAGAAGTCCAAAATGGGTAGAGGCAATGAGAGCTAAGATGAATGCTCTTAATTCCAATAAAACATGGGATTTACAGTTGATAAATATAAGGCACGGTTGGATGCAAAACGATTCACCCAACAAGAAGGGATAGATTATCATGAAACCTTTTCTCTGGTTGTAAAAATGTTTACTGTGCGTATTGTACTTAAATTGGCAGCAATAAATAAATGGCAATTATATCAAATGGATGTTCACAATGCCTTCTTGCAGGAAGATTTAAATGAAGAAGTGTATATGAAAATACCGTAAGGTTTTGAGGCTAAGGGGGAGCGTTTCATATGCCGATTAAATAAATCTTTGTATGGCTTGAAACAAGCCTCCCAGCAATGGAATATAAAGCTCTCTAAGGCCCTAATAGAAGGGGGTTTTTAGCAAAGTAAAAATGATTAATCTTTGTTTGTTAGTAATTGTATTGATGGAATTGTTTTAATCCTAGTTTATGTAGATGACTTGTTGATAACTGGTAATTCTGAAATAGGAATTAGAAAAACCAAACAGTTACTGCATAAGCATTTTAGAATTAAGGACCTAGGATTGATGAAATATTTTCTAAGTATTGAGGTAATTACATCTAATAAAGGCTTTGTGTTGTCTCAACGCAAATATACACTGGATCTTCTTGCTGAAGCAGGTATGAACGGATGTAAACCATTAAGCATCCCTATGGCACAAGGTTTAAAGTTGGTAAGTTTTGATGAAACAAAGGATGATCCACAAGAGCTGCTTCCAAACCCAGCAAGATATCGGAAATTGGTAGGAAAATTAATTTATCTAACCATGACTTGCCCTGATATCTGCTTTTGAGTGCAGGTACTTAGTCAATTTATGCATCTTCCTACCAAACATCATATGGCAGCAGCACGAAATATCCTATGTTACTTGAAAGGGACTCCAAGTCTCAGTTTGCTTATCAGCCGGTATGACTAGAAGATCAATTACCGGCTACCTTCTGAAATTGGGAGGTTCCTTGGTGATGTGGAAGACCAAGAAGCAGGCGAAGTGTCAACATCCTCCGCTGAAGCAGAATATAGGGCGCTACAAATGGCTGTTTCAGAAATAGTGTGGGCAAGAGGATTATTGCATGATTTGGGGATTATCCATTCAGATCCTGTCTAGGTTTACTGTGATAACCAAGCTGCTATCCACATTGCAGCCAACCCAGTGTACTATGAGAGAACAAAGCATATCGAAGTGGGATGTCACTTCGTTCGTGAGAAATGGGAGTCACGAGAAATTGATTTGAAACATGTCAATTCCAAAAGTCAACAAGCTGATTTACTCACCAAAGCAGTAGGAGGTTCTGTGCAGCGACATTTATTGTTCAAGTTAGGCACTTTTGATTTGTTTCATCCCCATCATTGAGGGGGAGTGTAAAGATTAGATTGAATAATTGTTTTGTGTATCTGTTGAGCGTTTGTACAGATTTATACATATTCCTGGGCTATTGTGTTGGGTTGTGATGTTAGGCCCAATAGGTTTTAGGTAGTTGTATAAATAGGTGAGGATTAGTCTTTCAGATGATTGTAAGAGAGATAATTTTTCATGAATGAGATTATTATTTTTCTCTAGAGCAGTTTGTGTTGGTATGTAGAGGTGAGAGGCCTGGAGTTTTACAAAAGGCCTCTAGCATATGTGTGTTTGGAAGAGCTTATTTTTGGGCAATAAGTGCTTATAATTCGTGATTCACGGTATACGAGATAAGTATGTGAGATGAGTTTTTTCTCGGCTTGCGTAATAAGGGCTTATTTCCCAAATATAAGCTCTCCCAAACATGCACTTATAGTGACAGTCCTAGCAAGGTCCAAATACTGTTTGTTAGGTTGCTCTCCTCTTTTTTAATGAAAAGTTCAAGGGGCTCCTTATCACTCAAGAATTTTACGTCATACTTAGTAGACACACCATGTGATAATAGCAAATTCTTATCCCTAGTTGTTATTGTTATTATACTCCCTTCACTGAACCACCCTTGCTTTGGCGCCAAATCTTCAAGTTGACATATGTCACTCACATCATCAAGAACAAGTAGAACATTTTTGTTGTCCAACAAGTTTTTTATCAGCTTTCTTCCTTCATAACAATCTCGTACATCCATGCCTCTTTTATCTAAAGAAAAAAGAAGTTTTCTTTGCAATGCAATCAAACCATCTTTTTCATATACCTCTATAACATTATGAAGAAAGCAGTGAATCTCAAAGTTTTGCCGCTTTCGCTCATAGAAAGCTCTAGCAAGAGTGATTTTGCCTAAGCCTCTTGTGCCCCATATTCCTATAAATAGAACTCCTTCCAATTCACTTGCTACGATTGACTCCAATTCATCTAATTTCTGTTTGATTCCAACTAATATGCCAAGGTCAGATGGTGATTCATCAAGCAACTTTGACATCATTTCTTCAGGAATGCTTTCAATAAATTCTGTTTCATGCCTGCATATGAAAATACAATTACAGCATATTATTTGGACATGAAAATAGCATGATCAATTAATTAAGATGAATTTTAAATTTTAAGAAAACACACTATAACATGAATCTTAATTTAATTTGTAGTAATAGGTGATACTTACAGTTATAGAAGCCGTACGTAGCTTCTAGTATTTACAGACAATCTCCAAGAGTTGGAACCTAGCAGGGTACAATGTAGACTAGTCTTGATACCAAGAAGCAAAATCCCTAGATTTTTCTAAGGAGATTATTATAGATAAATGTCGCCATTGTGTGTGTATGCTAAGTCATTTAATTAATACATTACTGTTTGATACTCTTTTTTTTGTTAAAGTATACTTTTGGTTCTTTAAGTTTGCACAAGGTTATAAAGTGCATTTTTAATCCTTAAAACATAATAACATTAATCTTACTAATGGCAAATGCTAACAAAGCAAATTGTTTAAATTGATTTTAACAAAGCAAGTTGGAACCTAGCAGGGTACAATGTAGACTAGTCTTTTAACAATTGATTTTTCTGAGAATATTTGATCTTGTTTAAATTGTTTTCAATTGCAAATACTTGAAAATTTAGATTAAATCTGAAAATAGCAATTTGGGGTTTAAAGTTTGAAAATGACATTTTAGTACCATGAAATTCAAAAATGCCAATCTAGTCTTGACAAAACTCAGCATTTTTGGCATACGTAGGTCAGATCCTGAATTAAAATTGAATCTTAAATTGTAGAGCTTGGGGTGGTGACACATCCAGAGCGAGAGAGCCGTGAGCAATTTTGGGACCTTCATCTTCTTCACCTTCACCTCACCTTCGCCGGCCACCAATTCCACCATCCATCACCATCTTGGCCGGCAAACTTCTTCCATCTCACCACCTCCATCATCATTGTCCAGCATTCACTGAGAGAAGCAGAGCTGTGAATCAGACCTGGAGCTTTTTTCCATCAACATTCAAGCTCGACTCAACAGTCACCACGCCTTCCATCATTATCCACCATCGCTCATCATCACCTTTGCCAGAAATCGTACATTCTCATCTCCGTCGATGAATTCCATTCCCCTGTTTTCATCCAGCAGTGAATGTGGCTTTGCTTCTTGAATCTATGGCTATGAGTAGCTGATTTCCTTTGCTCTAAGAGATGATTTGGAGATGGCTTGAGCTCACATGTGCTTCAAAGGGGAGTTAATTTTATCTCTAGCTCATTATATTTGTAATTGCTTAGATTTAGGAATTCATTTATGTAATGAGACTATGATTTCAATTACAATTTATTCAATAGATTGAGTTCTTATGATTTTAGGATTTATAATAAAGATTTGTACTCATCAATATATATGATTATATATATGTTTCTCTATCATTCTATTGATTTCTATCTATTTAACATGGTATTGTTGGATGGTTTGATTGAAATGGAATTATAGTTGAACCTAATGCATTACTTATTCTATAGTCACTCTTTAAAGGGTTTTAATAATGCTTAAATGAATGAGTTCATAAGTTTAAGCATTAAACTCAATGGTAATTGAGATTTTGTATTTTAGGAAACTTAGAGAAATTCATTACACTAAAAGAGCTTAATAGTATTTTAAGGGTAGGGGTTCCTCTCTTGTGATGTTAGACTCATTGATTAAAGAGGTTTAGAATATTAGAAGCTTAGTGTATTAACTCTCCAAATATTTTAATTAAGCAAGGATAGCCATTGAAAACCATTTCTAAGAGAATCTTCATCATTTGTGTTTTTAACCAATATTCATTCCTCCTTATTTTAAAAATCCCAAAAATATTTATTTTAATTGCAAACAACCCATAGTTTTGAAAATCAATCAATTATATTTTATCGTTGTCAACTTTGTATTGTAATTTCTTAGTTTACTCGGAATTATTTTCATAATTGGCTCCTCAAAGTGAAACGATCCAAGTTGTGCACTATATTGCATTAATTTGGTTTTATTCTTGATAACTCCGAGGCGACTAAAGGGACTATTTCAAGTGGCGCCGTGGCCGGGGAGCTAAAAAATTGATTTTTTAGTAGCTAAATGTCAAGTACTTTTAGCTGGGGTGAGCCTTTAGGATTTTTACATTATAGTATTTTCATACCTTGTCATAGTTTATGTTGCATTTTAGTTAGTTTTTCATTTTGCATGTTTTCTTTAACATACCATAGCATTTTGTGTCTTGTATAGAAAATTTTGAGGAAATACTAATAAATATCTTTGATTTCTTTCAATTTTTAGGATTCATTTGCATTTTAAAGACTTTTTAGGACTTAGAATTCATTGAGTTTTAATTGATTGCAATTTGAATGGCTTGGTCTAATGAGGATAATGAATTTCAGTCTTACACTAATCCTCCTATGCATTCCTTTTTAGGAAATGAAAGAACCTCAAGCTATCAATTCTTAGATGAATCTTATGGCACTTGGAGACATGAAACACTTTCTGATTTCACATATTTTCAAAAGCTTGATTTGCTTCAACATAAATTGGATTTCCTCCATGCAAACATAAATTATCAAGGAAGAGCTTCTGAATCTCAACTACCTTAGTATCTCCATCCACATTTGGAAGAATCTTGTCCACAAATCTCTTATTATGACCATAAACCTGCCTTCCACCCACTTCAATCCCACTTGAACCATACTTCTTCACCCTACTCATTCCATCAAGAATCACCTACTCCACTCTACCAAGAACCATGATCTCCATTTCATCTTCCCCCATTTCCCCCTACTTCCATGCCATGTAGAACTTTCTATGTACCCTTCTCCGTCATTCAATGAACCTCCACCACAATCTCCTACACCTCAAACAAGTGGACTTGATGCTTTTCTCACCTTGACAAACATGGATGATAGATCTCATACATTGAGAAGAATGTATGATGAGCTCAAGGTTGAATACTTTAAGTTGTTCATGTTGAATGAGGTAAATGTGATTTTCAAGGAGAAGATGTAAGGCTTTATCAAGGCATTTGTTGACCATGTGTTATGGATAAAGACCGAAGGAGAAGAAGGAACTCCATGGATGTATACATGACTCCAAGGATGAGGGAACCAAAGAGCAAAAGCTACAAGCCACTTCAGAAGTGGAAGATTCCATACCTCAAGTGCCTACTCCCACAAAAGATGTAATGAAGAAGCAAGTACATTTTCAATTACCAGATGAGACATTTCAAAATAATGGTACTATTCCTCTTTTTCTTGAAGAAATTGACCTTCCTCTTACTACCATTCTTGATGTTTTGAGTGATGATGAGGTGGATGAAGAAATTGTAGTTGAATCCCCTCAAATTTTTAATGTTGATAATACTCACTGTGATATCTCTAATAGTAGTTGTGTAGTTGATAAGGTTGCTTACACTGTCAATGCTTCTATGCATGATAAACATGTTTTTTTCCCTAGTTCTAGGAGTGATAAACATATTAAGCATGACATTGTGGAGAATGATGAATTATGCTTGGATGCTCAAATTGTGGTAAAGTGTGAACCTAATGATAGCTCAAATAATTGCTTGAGTGATGAGTGCTTATATGATTCTTTCTCTCTTTCAAGTGTGAGCAAGCATGATTTGAAATTTTTTAATGCCATTGAACATGATGAAGAACTTGTTTTCCCCTTTTGCTTACATTCTTCTCTTGTTTGTTCATGTGAGAGTGGAATGTCATGTGCTGTTTATGCTGAAATTGATAATTGGCTTTTTACTTCTCATGAACTTGATTATTCATCTAGTTCAACTGATAACATCAAAGTGCATGCTACACTTGCTATAAGCCTTGATAATTGCTCACTTTTTGATCCCTCTAAATTACATAATTTAGGTAGTTCCATAAGGAAAGATTCAATGATTTTGAATGATAAAATTGTAAATGAGAATGAATCTTTCCATTTAGTTCTTCTTGTGATTTGCCACTTGATATAGAAAATGAAAATACTTGTTTTAAATGTTTAGATGGTAATAGCTTGATCAATTCTCTTTCTTCTTCCACTCTTTTACCACCCAACTCTTGTGATTGCAAAGTGATGTGATGCACTCCAATACTAAGTTGGATTCTGTATTTTCCCCATTACAAGCTCAAGAGAATTTTGAAAATGTGATCGCTTGTTTAGTTCCTACCGAAGGGAACCAAATTGACTTTTTGTTGTTGTGAAATTTACTTGGAGAATCTAGTTCCTATAATGCCTATGTTTTATTTTAGATCTCTCCATGTATTTATTTTTGGACTAGATATTGCTGCTAGTCTGATTTTTCTTTTGTAGGAACATATACTAATAAGAGAGTTATTATAGGAGAAGTGGTTATAAAAAGGAAATTTATGTTTCTCATCCGAGATGAGAACTTCTCCTACAATAGTCTATGAAGATTTAAGCATCAAGTTGTCTCTTTCCTCACTTGTTTTCTTTCTAATTTTTATGATTCTCTGAGCTTAATTGTTATGTGAAGAGAATAAGTATGGGCGAGACAAAACCATTAGTAAAAGGTAGATTTCTTTTGTTATTCACCCCTTAGGCATTGAGCTCTTGTCATTTCTTTTCCCTTAGGTTTTGCATTGAGGACAATGCAATATTTAAATGTGGGGGAGGGATTAGGATTTAGGTCTTGTGTGCTTTATTGTGCCTAGTTGCAAAAATGTGTCATTTTCAAAAAAAAAAAATAGAAGGTTCTAGGTTTAAACCACACTCTTAAATTTTTGCTACTCCTTGATTTGGAGATTTGTCTAAATACTTTGGGAATTGTTTATGCTCTTATTGATTTTTAATGAATTTATTTGTTACTGCTTAGAGTGAGCATTAGGATTAATTGAGTTAATTCATTTTGATTATGCTAATGTTCAATTAATCTTTGTGAATGTGCATTTGAGAAGAAAACCTTTGTTGGAAGGATTTTGAACCTAATTTTCATTCATTAATGTGTTTGCCATCTATTCTAGTGTACCTCTAAAACTTGTTTAAATTATTTTTCAAAATCACATTTTCATTTAGATTAATGAATATGATAGGGGCATTCATTTATAATCCTTTATCCCAAACACAAACCATATATACTAATCCATTGTGAATCCCTTTGAGCCCTTCATATTCCAAACTCTATCATTTATTAACAAGCACTATGTATGCATCTCATTTGCATTAGATTGACATCTAAACATCATTGAATTGCCATTAATATTGTAGGTATGAAGAAATGCCATTTACATAAATTATATATAAAAAAGGAAAAAAGAATTAGAAGAAAAAGCATGACCAAAAAAAAAGAGAAGGAAAGAAAATATATATATATCATAAAAAATATTAAAAAAAAAGTTAGAAGGAAAAAAAAAGAGAGAAAAGAAGGAATAAAAAAATCATTTGTTTTGATTGGCAAGGAGATGTGGTTATTTGATCTAAAAAAAAAGTGGATGCAATTGTACACTTTTGTATGCCCATAGTACTTGTTGTTTCATTATCCTTTCCATGAGATCATTTCTATCATTAAAAACCTTTTAAAAGTCCCATTGATTCATGAGTCTATGTGTTACATAGTGGTGGAGAGAGTAGAATTTCTACAAGCATATGGTGAGACCTAGTCTAAGTGGCTTTGAGTGAAATTTCTTATACCTGTGAGAGGGGTTAAACACTTAAATCCTTGAGTATTCTCTTGTATATATATTTTTGATTAATTGTGCATTAATCTAGTCCATATGTATAACCTCATACTAAGACTTGTGTTAGCTTGATTTGCTATGATTGATCAATTCATTGATTCCAATCTTAAACATTTGAAGTTTTCATTTGTGTTTAGTTTTGAATTGATCAATGTTTTGCCTAGGAGTGTAAAAGTTTAAGTGTGGGGGAATTGACAAATCCCTAATTTTATTACTTATTTTCATATTTTATTTAGGAATTTTGTCATAATAACTAAGCTTAAAATGCCTTATTTGTGCTTAATTGAGATT
Organism: Inga leiocalycina; assembly: GCA_963242795.1. Lineage (NCBI taxonomy): Eukaryota > Viridiplantae > Streptophyta > Magnoliopsida > Fabales > Fabaceae > Inga > Inga leiocalycina. The sequence goes on along the minus strand of OY725326.1, from coordinate 55,350,573 downwards.
AAGAGTAAATATATTAAATTGAGACTAAAAAGGGCAAAATTGTCAAAATAATTTTAATTACTTTTAACCATTGATTAAATCTGAAAATAGCAATTTAGGGTTTGAATTTTAGAAATGACAGTTTAGTACCATGAAATTCAAAAATGCCAACCTAGTCTTGACAAAACTCAGCATTTTTGGCATACGTAGGTCAGTTCCTCAAATATAATTGAGACTTGAATTGCAGAACCGGGGGCGGAGACACATCCACAGCGAGAGAGCCATGAGCAATTTTGGGACCTTCATCTTCTTCACCTTCACCTCTCCTTCGCTAGCCACCAATTCCACCTTCCGCCACCATCTTGGCCGGTAAACTTCTTCCATCTCACCACCTCTATCATCATTCTCCAGCCTTCATTGAGAGAAGCAGAGCTGTGAACCAGACCAGGAGCTCGGACTTTTTCCATCGACATTCAACCTCGACTCCACAGTCACCACACCTTCCATCATTATCCACCATCGCTCATCATCACCTTTGCCGGAAATCGTACATTCTCATCTCCGTCGACGAATCCATTCCCCTGTTTTCATCCAGCAGTGATGGCTTTGCTTCTTGAATCTACGGCTGAGTAGCCGATTTCCTTAGCACTGGGAGATGATTTGGAGATGGTTTGAGCTTATATGTGCTTCAAAAGGGAGTTTATTTTATTTTATTTTATCTGTAACTCATTATATTTGTGATTTCTTAGATTTAAGAATTCATTTATATAATGAGACTATGATTTGAGTTACATTTTATTCAATGGATTGAGTTCTTGTGATTTGGGATTTGTAATGAGGATTTGTACTCATCAATATATATGGTTATATATATGTTTCTCTATCACTCTATTGATTTCTATCTATTTAACATGGTATTGTTGGATAGTTTGATTAAAATGGAATTATAGTTGAATCTAATGCATTACTTATTTTATAGTCACTCTCTCTAAGGGGTTTTAATAATGCTTAAATAAATGAGTTCATGAGTTTAAGCATTAGATTTAATGGTAATTGAGGTTTGGTATTTTAGGAAACTTATGGTGTGTTTAGTTTGAGGGGAGGGTAGGAGACGAAAGAGAGGAGAGGGGGTTAAATTATTTTTTTTGGTTGAAGGTATTTAAATTTTGGGTGGGAACCCAAAATTTAAAAGGAATGAGAGGTTAAATTTTGCGTGGGAACCCAAAATTTAAAAGAATGAGAGGGTAAATTTTAGGTTTCTTTCATCCAATATTGTAATTTTGCCTCTTCCCCTCCCCTCAAACCAAACACACCCTACTCATTACATTAAAAGAGCTTAATAGCATTTTAAGGGTAGGGGTTCCTCTCTTGTGATGTTAGACTCATTGATTAATAAGATTTAGAATCTTAGAAGCTTAGTGTATTAACTCTCCAAATATTTTAATTAAGCAAGGATAGCCATTGAAAACCATTTTCAAGAGCATCTTTGTCATTTGCAATTTTAACCCATATTCATTCCTCCTTATTTGAAAAATCTCAAAAATATTTATTTTAATTGCACACAACTCATAGTTTTGAAAATCAATCAATTATATTTTATCCTTGTCAATTTTGCATTGTAATTACTTGGTTTACTTGGAATTAGTTTCATAATCGGCTCCTCAAAGTAAACGACCTGAGTTGTGCATTATATTGCATTAATTTGGTTTTATTCTTTATAACCACGAGGAGACTAAAGGGGCTATTTCAGTAATCCTATTTTATTTTTATAAGGGAAAATTCCAAAAAAAATTGTTTGAAAATAGAAAAGGACGATTCAATGCAGCGAAATTTGGAATTCCTAGATTAGTGCTGTGTCAGGAGCAGAGGAGGAATCTGGGATATGATATCTTGTCACAATGACTTAAATGCCCTGACAGGGAAAATGGAAAAAATCAAAAGAGGGAAGGCAGAATTTGAAAAGTGTGGAACTTTCAGACGAGAAACCTAAGGGGTGACAGAGCGATGACGGGAACGATGTTGTAGTGATAGTGCTCAGCGGCCATCTGGGGTCTTTTGGAAGGAAGTTAACAAAGAAAGGATGAACATTGTAACCCCCGCCTCAAGAAAGACCACAATTAGCGTTTAAACATGTTTAATAATTGAATGAGAGATCCAGGATAATTAAAAAACTTTTATAAAACCTGTATAAATAGATCTTCATTCATTTCGTTCCTTAAAACAAATGGTCTATTCGGTCTGTTACATGTACAATATCAGAGTATACCATAATTCCCGACATTCACCCAGGATAATAACATTAATCCAAAATAATAATCAGTATCCATATAAGGGATTACACAAAACTATATTTCTATAGTCTATTCAATATGTGCATTTATCCAAAATGATAACCAGTTTAGTATAAAACCAAAATATCTAACTAAGACTATTGTTGGCAGTCATAATCATCCTTGCTCACTTGCTTATTCTTCGATTCACTTGCCCTGTCTAAAAATGTTATTTGGAAATAATGAGATTCTAGAGAATCCCAGTAGCAACAGTTTACGTATATGATGCATATAAACAAAGCAAGTAAACATATATCACAATGCAGCAATCAATATTCGAGGCCGGGCACATTGCCACATCCCCTTCACTGTATACAAGGTCGGGCTTACGCCACGTTCTTTATTGTATCTATATTTGAGATCGGGCTTACACCACATTCCCTTACTGTATTTGTATTCGAGATCGGACTTACGCCACATTCCCTTCACTGTATCTGTATTCGAGATCGGGCTTATGCCATGTTCCCTTAACTGTATTCAATGATTAATGCAAACAAGCAATGCAATATGCATGATATAGGATAAAGTGTCACTACCTTGGTCTTTCCGTTCTTGAGCAGGCACAGGCATTCTACGCTCTGGGAAAATATCAAATCCTAAAGTTATAATTAAGGACAAAGCATTATTCTATATTCCAATACTATATTGACTCTTCAACACTTAGATTTGGTTATCAATAATGACCCTTAAGAAGTTACAAATGCCTCTAATAAAACCCCTAAAAGGTTGGAAAACAATAAGTTGAAGATCTCTTTTCAAAAACTCAAAGTGCTGGAATACAGGGGTTGGCTATGGCCAGCCCTCCCTTGGGCCGCGGCCAAAATATGGTCAGAAGGTCACTGGCCGTGCCCAATAAATTCCCTGATTATTATCTGAACTTCCAAAATTCATAACTAATTCTAGCAAAATCAAAACAAGGTGATTCCAAAGCCAAATGAAACGTATTTAAGTCCTCTTTACTAGAAAATTATGGACCATAACCCGAAATCACCACAAAATTCCAGAATTTCTCAAAACTCAACACTACTCCAAAACAGAGTCCAGTATTTGTCCCAAACTTGGGCAAAGCCTAACTCTCAGTTAAAAAAACGAAATGACACAAATTATATATCCATTTTGAAGCTTGGGATGTGAACTTTAAGACTGGAAATTTTCAGAATTTTTAAACACTATTTGGTCATTTAAAACGTTCGTCCAAAATGACTGCCAGACAGAGTTCACACAAGACAGATTTTCCAACTTTCTACCAAAGTGTCCAATGGCTCCAAAATTAACAATCAAGCCTATTCCCACATAAATTTTCACAAGGAAAACAATGGTAACCTCAAAATGACCAAAATCCCAACCTATCACCATGCCCTATTTTGACCAATACACAAAACCAAATACAAAGTTCCCAAACTTTACCTTTAAGCTTCAATTCAATTCTATTCATTCAAAACACTAAACAAGGCACTAATTCCATGACAACAACATGCCAACAACAAAATGACCTTCAATTTCAAAATTCAAAGAAAAATTTCTAGAAAATCCAAACTTAACCAATGGCTATAAAACCTATATAGAAAAGTTTATCTTACTCACCTCTATAACTTTGCCAAAGAGACTTCTTGAATTACCACTTCCCAAAATTTTGTGTGGGCATAAACCAACACCAATGGGCACACTATAAACATCAAAATGAAGCTCTCACTCCAAGGATCAACTTTAATGAATGAAGTTTGAGCAATGGTGGCCATTTACTTACCTTGAATCAAGCTTTTCTTCCTCTATTTTCAGCAACAATAGTTTTGAACCAAGGAGAAAGAGAACAAGAGAGAGAGAGAGATGAGAGATGAGATGAGTGATGAAGAATCAAAATGATCACACTCCCTCTAATCTTTCATGTCAGCCGAAAAACAAGGGAAGAAGAGAGAGAAATGAAATAAAATAATGAAATTTTTGACTTCTCACACACTCTCTTGCTAAATCTCAAATTGCCATGTGTCATTGTCTCATTGGTTCTCATAAAGCAACTACCTAATTAGCCACTTTAATCCTACTTCTCATTTTTCTCTGAGTTAGTAATTAATTTCCCCATTAATCACTAACTTATGGCCAATAATTTTCATTCCATCAATTATGACATATTAGATAATATTGTCATAAATACACATTAATTCAACTTTAATCCATAATTACCATCTCAATAATCAACATAAGCCTTTAATCAAAATTTGGGGTGTTACAAATGTTAGATCTCATGTTTTGATGATAACAAAAGAATGGTTTGAAAAGGAAATGATTAATAAACAAGTTTGAACAAAGGAATAACAGGGATAAGCATCACTTGAAGTTAGCATTGGAGTAATGAAGAAAGACAAAGAGAAAAAGATGAGAAACTTGATCAGATGCAGTTTTTCTAAGGCATTACTCGAGGAGGTACTCGAGTAATGAGCCAAAACTTGAAGTAACCGGAGGCACCTTCCAATAACTTGCCAACGTTACTCGAGTAAGTACTCGAGTAATAGTGTAAGTATTTTCAGGTTGCTCTTGGCCTGCCAATGTTACTCGAGGAGCTACTCGAGTAACCAGGTAAAAACTTGCAGTTGCTCTCGGCCTGCCAATGTTACTCGAGGAGCTACTCGAGTAACTCCGTTTCTGAAATTGTGGAGCTCTCGGCACTTTGTACTACTGCCAATGTTACTAAAGTAGCTACTCGAGTAACGCAATGAGGTAAGTGAAAACTTGAAGGTGGTACCCGATTAACTTGATATAATCTTATTTTACTTTCCTCGAGTCATGCCTCTAGTATGCAAGTAATTCATTGTCAATTTTAAGTGGATTCCTCGAGTAGGCACCCGAGTATGCAGAGATTATTTTGAGGGTAAACCTCAAGTCATTAGCCGGGTAAGTCATACACAAAAAGTATATTTACTCGAGGTGGTACCCAAGTAACCTATGCAAAAATGAGTGCATTACTCGAGTGCATACCCGAGTAACAAGGTAAGTGATCTCGGCCTTGAAATCCTGCCAACATTACTGGAGTAAAGCATCGAGTAACCACTAGTTTATTTGAAGGTTTATTGGAGTTGGTACCCAGGTAACTCATAAAGTTATGAGTGCATTACTCGAGTAGGTACCCGAGTAAACATACATTTCCAAAGGTTTGAAAATTGGTTATTCCATGCACTACCCGAGTAATCTTGTATTTATTCATTGACTTGCAGTTGATCAAAGATTTCCTGATGATACTCGAGTAAGTACTCGAGTAAACTTCAAGTAATACTCGAGTAGCTACTCAAGTAAGTATACCCAGAAATTTAGAAATCATTCAAACGTTCATTAAATTGTTTCCTATATGATTAACCTTTCATTGTATTAGTATTTCTAGCATATTTACAGATAAACAATGAAGGAATCATGTCAAGAAAGGGAAGTCAAATTAAAAGTTCAAATGCCACAAATTAAAAGTTCAAAGTCAAATTAAAAGTTCAATAGTGGCTGCGCACTCTCCAACGGACGAAAGAAAATGTTTCAACGGTCATCACCAACATATCTATATATATGGGAACATCCAAACAGAGAAATAATAACAAGAACACACACAAACGAATTATCGAGTTCATTGCTCTGTTTTTCACGTTGAGATTATATTTCTATGCTTCAGTGATTCTTATTCACTCTGTAAGAGAGATATTTCATTCAAACTGAATATTTGTTATTGAGATAACTTAAGGTTGTGGAACCTTGAGTTGGGATTGGATTACAACTTGTAAGGGGGAGCGAGTGTCCAGGTGAAGGAACTTGCTTGTACTGAGGTGCCAAGAACCCACTGAATCTTGGATGTTATAGTGAAATTCTCAGAGAAGCTCTGAGGACTGGATGTAGGTCAAAGTGGTTGTGACCGAACCAGTATAACTCCCGGTGTACACTTCGGTGATATTTCTCCTTACTCATTACTGTTAAAGTTTTATATTTTCGACGAAATTCCAGTATCACCCAATTCACCCCCCTCTTGGGCGAAATGCTTGTTCTAACATTTGGTATCAGAGCGTAGGTCTTCTTGTTAAGGTTTAACAGCCTAAGAAGGATCCAATGGTAAGCATGGGTGAAGGAATTCTTCCCGACGGAGCATCCATCACTAGACCCCCTGGTTTCAATGGAGAACAGTTCTCTTTCTGGAAAGCTAAGTTCAGAGTGTTCGTGATGGCTACTGAATATGGGCTATGGGATGTAATTGAGAGTGGAAACTATCAACCTACAAAGATTGTAGATTCTTAGAAAATTCCAAAGATGCCAGCGGAATATAATGAGAATGACAAGAAACTTATCACTCTCAACAGCAAAGCAATTCTGATGTTACAAAGCACCTTGAGTCAAAGTGAATATTTCAAAATTTGCACACTTCCAATAGCAAAACAAATGTGGGAAGCTCTGGAAATAGCTCATGAAGGAACTTCGGGAATAAAGGAGAATAGGATCAACACTTTAGTCACCGAATTCGATTTACTTCGAATGAAATCAGGTGAGTCGATTTCTGAATTCGAACTTAGATATACTCATCTTGTTAACCAACTTGCAGCTCTTGGGAAAGTTTATGATCAGCACACCCAAGTATGAAAGATTTTGAATATTCTTTCTAAAGAGTAGGAAGCTAAAGTTACTGCAATAGAAGAAGCAAAAGGAGAATCAATGAGATCAGTTGCTTCTCTATTTGGAAGTCTTTCTGAATATGAAAGCAAACTAAAGTTCAAACGCGAGCTAGATGACATTGGTGACAAGAAAAAGAAAGGTCTAGCACTGAAAGCGAAAGAAGAGAATCAGGATGAGGATGAGGAGTTTGATGATGATGAAATAGGCCTAATCATAAAATGATTCAGAAAATTCTACAAGAAAGGTCAAGGATTCAAACATTTTCCGAAAGGAGGAAATAGTAGCAAAGATCATATCATTTGCTATGAATGTGGGAAACCAGGACATATCAAGTCAGAATGTCCAGATTTGAACCAAAAGAGAAAAGAAGAAAGAAAAGGCAAATTCTTCAACAAAAAGAAGGCCTTTGTATCTGCTATATGGGGTGACAGCTCCTCAGACGAAGAAAGTGATGAGGAAGAAGTAGCTAATATATGTCTTGTTGCTCAAGAAGAAACAGAAGAAGAGGTAAATGATTTTGAACCTACCTATGATGAATTACTTTCCGAATATATTGCTTTACATTCTGAATTCATCAAAGTAGTTAAAGAATTGATTGTTGTCAAAAAGAAAAACAAAGCTCTTGAAACTGAACTTAAAGGAAAGGATTGTGAAAATTGTTTATCTTTGAAAAAGAAAAACATTGATCTCACAAAAACTCTTGAAAAATTTACACAAGGAAGTGAGATGCTAAATGTTATTTTAAAAGCTCAACGATTTGTAAACAATAGATCTGGAATTGGATATGATCCAAAATCAGATAAAAGGAAAGGAAGAAAGAAAGCAGGAGGTAAGTCATATTTGGATTATTTTCAACATTCTGTGCATACATCAAATCCTTTTGCATTTTGTAACTATTGTAATAGAAAAGCACATTATACCTCTTCATGCATTCATAAGAAGAAAGGAACAATAGGAACCTACAAATGGGTACCTAAAGGTTCATATATTCAGAAAATTATTTATACTAACCCAAAAGGACCCAAAAAGATGTGGGTACCTAAGACTTAGTCATTTGATTGTAGGTGTGTCTCAAAGCATCTAAAAATAGCAAGTGGTACATAGATAGTGGATGCTCTAGACATATGACCGGAGATTTCGAAAGTTTTACCACATTACAACCTAAGGAAGGTGGAAAGGTAAAATTTGGAGGAAATCAATCCGGAAGAATAGCAGGAATTGATGAAATCAAAAATGACAAAGGAATACAAGTCAAAGATATATATTATGTTGAAGGCTTGTGTCACAATTTGCTGAGCGTAAGTCAAAGTGCAGATAAAAACAACTGGGTAATATTTGACTCAGAAGAATGTTTAATCATCAATAAGAATGACTTACAGCTTGATAAGAAGAATATCAAGGCTAAGCTCAGAGCAAAAAGGGAAGGTAACTGTTACACTCTAGATATTAGTAGAAATGAATCTGAAAATTGTTTTCTGAGTAATGCCGATGAAAGTTGGCTATGGCATAAGAGATTGGCTCATGTCAATATGCTTAAATTAGGCAAATTACTCAAAAAGGATCTAGTCCTTAGATTACCCAAAGTTAATTTAAAAAATGACTTGATTTGTGATGCATGTCAAAAGGGTAAACAAACTAAATCGTCTTTCAAATTGAAAAATGAAATTTTAACAAATAGACCATTACAATTACTGCATATGGATTTAGTTGGTCCAGCAAGAGTAAAGAGTCTTGGAGGCAACCTAATAACCTATATTGTATTTAATGAATTTGAATTCTCTGACAAAACCTTTGATGAAGAACAGGAAGTTGTTTTAAATCAAGAGAATGGTCAATCTATTTCTAAGTCTCTTATTCCAGAAGTTGATGAAACTAAGGAAGAAGAGCAATCCCTAGGTCAACCTAGAGCTTGGAAATACAATAAAAGTCATCCATTAGATCAAGTCATAGGAGATGTCAATGAAGGGATCAAAACTAGAAATAGAATTTTTAATGAAGTAAGTTTCTCTGCATTCATTTCTGAGATTGAACCTTCGAACATTGATGAAGCCCTATCAGACAATGATTGGGTTATAGCAATGCAAGAAGAACTAAATCAATTTGAGAGAAATCAAGTTTGGGATTTGGTACCCCAACCCAAGGATCATCCGATCATTGGTACTAAATGGGTATTCAAGAACAAACTCGATGAATCCGCAATTATTGTCTGAAACAAGGCAAGATTGGTGGCCAAAGGCTATAATCAGGAAGAAGGGATTGATTAAGAGGAAAGTATGCTCCAGTGGCTAGATTGGAAGCTATACGAGTACTTTTAGCCTTTGCATGCATCAAAGGATTCAAACTCTATCAAATGGATGTTAAGAGTGCATTTTTAAATGGTTACATCATGGAAGAAGTGTATGTAGAACAACCTCCAGGCTTTGAGGATGTTACTAAACCAGACCATGTTTTCAAACTCAAAAAGGCTTTATATGGTTTAAAACAAGCTCCTAGAGCCTGGTATGAAAGGCTCAGTAAGTTTCTTATCGATCAAGGTTTTGTACGAGGAAAAGTTGATACAATACTCTTTATAAAACGAAAACACAATGAAATTTTAATTGTTCAAATATATGTTGATGACATTGTTTTCAGTGCTACTAATGAATCTCTGTGTAAGGAATTTTCTGAGATAATGCAGGGAGAATTTGAGATGTCAATGATGGGAGAATTGAATTTCTTTCTTGGTTTACAAATCAAATAAAGAAAGAATGGAATCTTCGTATCTCAAACAAAGTATTTAAAAGAGTTATTGAAGAAGTATGGAATGGATGAAGCAAATGGCATGGACACGCCTATGAGTTCAACTACGTTGCTCGATGCTGATGTCAAAGGGAAAGACTACAACATAACAAAATATAGAGGAATGATTGGATCATTACTCTATCTCACGGCAAGCAGACCAGACATCCAATTTAGTGTTGGCATATGTGCAAGATATCAATCGGCACCAAAGGAATCACATGCTGAAACCGTCAAACGAATCTTTAGATACCTTGCTGACACACCCGAATTAGGTCTATGGTATCCCAAAGGAAGAAGTGAATATCTTGTTGCATACTCAGATTCAGATCATGGAGGATACAAGACAGATAGAAAGAGCACCAGCAGACAAGGACAATTTCTTGGAGGATCACTTGTGTCATGGTTTAGCAAGAAACAAAATACTGTGTCTCTTTCGTCAACGGAAGCCAAATATGTTGTTGTATCAAGTTGTTGTGCACAAGTGATTTGGTTAAAACAACAACTACAAGATCTTGGTATTTATCTCAAAGAAATACCAATCTATTGTGACAATACAAGCACGATAAGCTTGGCAAAGAATCCAGTTCAACATTCTAGTACCAAGCATATCGATATCAGACATCACTTCATCAGAGATCATGTTCAAAAGAAAGATGTGAAAGTGATATTCATTCCTACTCATCTTCAACTAGCAGATATCTTCACAAAACCTCTTGCAAAAGATCAATTTCTATACATTAGAAGAGAATTGGGAATGGTAAATCCCAATGAGTTATAACTTATTTAAGTTTTTCATAATATTAAATGAAGTCACCTGATAATGTTTTGATGATCACTAACTTAAGCATCGGAGTATATAGAAACTTGTTTTGCAGGGAGTTTGAAACTCTGTTTTGAGAAACAAAAACAGAGATTATCAGAGGACACCTTTACTGGAGTACCAACTTGAAGTTATCACTAATAGAGAAGCATTACCCGAGGAACAACTTGAAGTAAAGAAGCACTTTACTCGAGTAATGGACTTCAAAACTGGAAGTAACGGATCAAGTTACTTGATTTTCAAACATAACGGTTCAGTTTCAAAGAAATGAAAAGTCAGAAGTTGAAAAGTAGGTTACTCGAGGCGGGCCTCGAGTAAACTTGAAGCTTACTCGAGGAAGGCCTCGAGTAATGTCGGAGTCCAGATTCTCAAATTGATAAAGAATGACTCAAATCTGATCAGAATGGGTTATAAATGATCGAGGGAACATCCATGGATAATTACTATATTATTCATGCCAGGTACACAATTTAAATGAATTATTTTAGAATTTTTCTGTATGAACACCCGAGGAAGGCCTCGAGTAAACTTGAACATTACTCCAGTAAGGCCTCGAGTAACGTCGGGTTCTAGGTCTTTATCTATCGCAAACTCGGTCATTTCCACAAAATCTCCTCGAGTAAATCACTATTCTCTCTCACAAAAACTTTTCACAAGTGATTTCTTGCTTCATTTCCGTCAAAACCCAAGAGATTTTAGTTCCAAAAACCTCCTATTTTGCCAGATTTTCAGCGCCCTAACCTGCGACCGTCTCTTTTTTTTTCTTCTGAAAATCTCAGTTTTCAATCTTTCAGAAAGATGAGAACCAAAAACCTTACTCCAATAGATTCCTCTGACTCCCAACAAAACCCTGATCCTCTTTCTTCTCCTCCCAAAAAGAGAAGAAAATTAATTCCTAGATCAAAAGCTAAAATTCCTCTTCAACCTCAATCTCAACCAAAACCCAAAGGAATTGTGATTAAAGAGCCTATTGTGACAAGGGCTCAATCCAAAAAGAGTAAATCTACTGGAAGAGGCAAGAGTGCCAAATCTTCCTCACCTACTCCCTCTGATTCCTCTACCCCTTCTTTCACACCAAAGCCTACCAAAAAGCCAAAGTATGACAAGAATGTGGCTAAGGCTATGGCTGGAATCTTAGATCAAATAGAGAAGGGTCAAACTTCCAAGAAGACCAAAGTACCGGAAGCAGAGATCACCAACCCACCAAAGGGATTCAATGTTAGCAAATTGGTGGAGTCTCCGAAGTATTTGTCTCAGTTCTCCAGAAGGAAGGTGTGTAAGACACACTATGTTGATCTGAAGTTACTTCAAGAGGTAGTGAATCATGACCTAAGTCCTTATTTAGATCCCTTTATGCCTTGGCTATCTATTAGATTACCATTCTGTACTAAAGTGATCACTCACTTTTATTGTAATCTAGAGATCATAGATGAACCTAATAGAACCTCAGCCGAGGAAGAAATGACCACCACAGTTAGAGGCCAAAAGATTCTAATTTCACCATCTAGAATTAACTTGTGGTTAGGAATAGAGAACCCCCCAGATGATATCTATTCTCAACTTGAGCCAAACCAAATCTTCACTATTCTTAAACCCGGAGAGCTAGTTGGCCCCCTAAATTTTAAACCAAGTGATATATGTGATCATCACAGGGTCCTATGGTACATATACTCTAGGTCCCTAATGAACAAAGCCAACAATTACACCCACTTATCTGATAGGGATTTTAGGTGGTTTGCTTCACTACTCTTAAAAGAACAAAAAGATCTAGGGGAGTATATCTTCTCTGAGATGAAAAGGTATAAGGTGGATGGGAAGGCTACAACACCAATGCCATATCCTCAGATTGTGTCACTGATCTTGAAAGAGAACAAGATATGGTATTTGGATAGCAAGGAGCCCGTTGAGAGGATGACTCCGGTTGGGAGAAACCAAATAGGGAAATTGAACATTGACATCCCTCTCAAATGCCTTCTGGAGTATGGGTCAAAGAAGAAGAGGAAGACCACAGAGGCAGAAACCAGCAAGATAGATGACACTCAGTCATCGCCTCCAGCTGCTACCACATTATCACCATCCTTCCTCAATACCACTCTCCAGCATTTCATGGAAAATATGCTGAGAGGATTTCATGTGGATATCGCCAATACAAATGCTGAACTGATAACCCACATGAATACCAAGATGGGAGAGTTGCTTGAGAGAATAAACAGAAGGCATGAGGAGTTGCTAGCAGAGCAACGTGCCCAGGGCGAGACCCTGAGATTGATTCTAGCACGTTTGGAGTCATTGGGTTCCGGACCTTCAGCCGGTCCCTCCTCTTCTGCACCACCACCACCAGAGAACCCTCCTACTGATACTCCTATTTCTGAGGATGAACCATCTACTCCTTTGGTTTCTAGTCCACCTGAGCTTTAAGCCAAAGACATCCTTTACTCAGAGGATAACCCAGAAACCAACGAGACCATACACATCACCATTGATGATTCTCCTCCAAAACCTCAGCCAGAAACCATTCCTAAACCGATTCCATCACCTACCCAAACTGAGGAAATATCTCCCTCCTCCTCCCCTGAACATCATACTCCTGAGGCTGAGACTACTCCTGAGATTCAGACCACTCTAGAAGGAGAAACCTCTACTATGGTTGTTTTCTAACCTTCTCCTCCCGGCGATGACATCCATGTCCCTCCAGTCCATCTGCCTGACCCAGTTCCCTCTAGCTCATTTGATTCTTTGGACTCAGATGATTCTATGGTCCTTCCAGTGACACCCATTTCCATGGCCAAGCCTCCTAGCCCTCCACTTGATTGTTAAAGCCAAAAAGGGGGAGAAGAGCTTGAGAGTGATTTTGTGGATGTGTCCTAGTTTATTTTGGGTATTTGGGTGTATATGGGTTCTAGGGAGCATTTTGAAACTTGTTAGTTTTTTCTTATTAGTCTTCTTAAACTTATCTTGTAATTTGAAATTTTTAAGTTTAATGCAAGTGTGCTTAAGTTATGATTCTATTTTAAGTCCATTTAAGTTTTGAATTATGATACATTATTGGACTAATGAAGTTGACTATGAATGCAAGGTGTGTGCTATGAATTTAAACTTAATAAGACATATTTAATTTGAAAATTCAATTTGAAAAACCATGTCCAAAATCACCAAAGTTTTGTCATCATAAAAAAGGGGGAGAATGTTAGATCTCATGTTTTGATGATAACAAAAGAATGGTTTGAAAAGGAAATGATTAATAAACAAGTTTGAACAAAGGAATAACAGGGATAAGCATCACTTGAAGTTAGCATTGGAGTAATGAAGAAAGACAAAGAGAAAAAGCTGAGAAACTTGATCAGATGCAATTTTTCTAAGGCATTACTCGAGGAGGTACTCGAGTAATGAGCCAAAACTTGAAGTAACCGGAGGCACCTTCCAATAACCTGCCAACGTTACTCGAGTAAGTAGTCGAGTAATAGTGTAAGTATTTTCAGGTTGCTCTCGGCCTGCCAATGTTACTCGAGGAGCTACTCGAGTAACCAGGTAAAAACTTGGAGTTGCTCTCGGCCTGCCAATGTTACTCGAGGAGCTACTCGAGTAACTCTATTTCTGAAATTGTGGAGCTCTCGGCACTTTGTACTACTGCCAATGTTACTAAAGTAGCTACTCGAGTAACGCACTAAGGTAAGTGAAAACTTGAAGGTGGTACCCGATTAACTTGATATAATCTTATTTTACTTTCCTCGAGTCATTCCTCTAGTATGCAAGTAATTCATTGTCAATTTTAAGTGGATTCCTCGAGTAGGTACCCGAGTATGCAGAGATTATTTTGAGGGTAAACCTCAAGTCATTACCAGGGTAAGTCATGCACAAAAAGTACATTTACTCGAGGTGTTACCCGAGTAACCTATGCAAAAATGAGTGCATTACTCGAGTACATACCCGAGTAACAAGGTAAGTGCTCTCGGCCTTGAAATCCTGCCAACATTACTGGAGTAGAGCATCGAGTAACCACTAGTTTATTTGAAGGTTTACTGGAGTTGGTACCCGAGTAACTCATAAAGTTTTGAGTGCATTACTCGAGTAGGTAACCGAGTAAACAGACATTTTCAAAGGTTTGAAAATTGGTTATTCCATGCACTACCCGAGTAATCTTGTATTTATTCATTGACTTGCAGTTGATCAAAGATTTCCCGATGATACTCGAGTAAGTACTCGAGTAAACTTCAAGTAATACTCGAGTAGCTACTCGAGTAAGTATACCCATAAATTTAGAAATCATTCAAACGTTCATTAAATTGTTTCCTATATGATTAACCTTTCATTGTATTAGTATTTCTAGCATATTTACAGATAAACAATGAAGGAATCATGTCAAGAAAGGGAAGTCAAATTAAAAGTTCAAATGCCAACCACCGCCAACGGATATTTTTCAAAAACTTGAAAAGTCAATAGTGGCTGCGCACTCTCCAACGGACGAAAGAAAATGTTTCAACGGTCATCACCAACATATCTATATATATGGGAACATCCAAACAGAGAAATAATAACAAGAACACACACAAACGAATTATCAAGTTCATTGCTCTGTTTTTCACGTTGAGATTATATTTCTATGCTTCAGTGATTCTTATTCACTCTGTAAGAGAGATATTTCATTCAAACTCAATATTTGTTATTAAGATAACTTAAGGTTGTGGAACCTTGAGTTGGGATTGGATTACAACTTATAAGGGGGAGCGAGTGTCCAGGTTAAGGAACTTGCTTGTACTGAGGTGCCAAGAACCCACTGAATCTTGGAAGTTATAGTGAAATTCTCAGAGAAGCTCTGAGGACTGGATGTAGGTCAAAGTGGTTGTGACCGAACCAGTATAACTCCCGGTGTACACTTCGGTGATATTTCTCCTTACTCATACTGTTTTAATTCCACTGTTAAAGTTTTATATTTTTGACGAAATTCCAGTATCACCCAATTCACCCCCCCTCTTGGGTGAAACGCTTGTTCCAACAACAAACATAGGAGGTCGGTGGTGTGGTATGGTTCTACGGCCTGCAGTTTGTCGAGGGAGGTCGGCTAGTTGTTCCTACAAAGATGTTAATGAAGGAAGCAGATTCGTTAATGAAGAATGTTGTGTTGTTAATAGTCCATGAGCTATTTTTTTGGACATCTACATTAGGACTTTCCATATAGTTCTTGCGAATATGTTAATCAAGGATGTGGAATCATTAATGAAGAATGTGGCATTGTTAATAGTCCAGAGGTCTTCCTATGAAGATGTTAATGAAAGAAGAAGATTCATTAATGAAGAATGTGGTGGTGTTGTTAATAGTCCACAAGGTGTTGTTTTCGAACATCCACATTACGACTTTCCATGTAGTTCATGCGAAGATGTTAATCAATGATGCGGAGTCGTTAATGAAGAATGTGGTGTTGTTAATAGTCCATGAGGTGTTATTTTTGGACATCCATATTACGACTTTCCATGTAGTTTATGCGAAGATGTTAATCAAGGATGTGTTGTTAATAGTCCATGTAGTTCCATGTGGACTATTAACAACACAACATTCTTTATTAACAACTCCACATCCTTGATTAACATCTTCGCAGGAACTACATGGAAAGTCGTAATGTGGATGTCCGAAAACAACACCTCTTGAACTATTAACACACCACATTCTTCATTAATGACTCTTCTTCCTTCATTAACATCTTCACAGGAAGGCAACACCTTCTAGACTATTAACAACACCACATTCTTCATTAACGACTCCACTTCTTTGATTAACATCTTTACAGGAGCTACATGGAAAGTCGTAATATGGATGTCTGAAAACAACACCTCTTGAACTATTAACAACACCACATTCTTCATTAACGACTCTTGTTCCTTCATTAACATCTTCATAGGAAGACAATTCTGGACTATTAACAACACTACATTCTTCATTAACGACTCCACATCCTTGATTAATATCTTTGTAGGAACTACATGGAAAGTCATAATGTGGATGTCTGAAAACAACACCTCCTCGACTATTAACAACACTACATTCTTCACTAACGATTCCGCTTCCTTCATTAACATCTTTGCATGAACAACATGCCGACCTCCCTCGACAGACCACAGGCTGCAGAACCGTACCATGCTGCCGACCTCCTTTATTCATCCTTTCTCTATTAACCTCCTTCCAAAAGACCCCAGATCACCACCGACCACCATTGCTACAACATCGTGCCACGTCATCTCTCCATCGCCCCTTAGGTTTCTCGTCTGACAGTTCCACTCTTTTCGAATTCGGCCTTCCCTCTTTTGATTTTTTCCCTTTTCCCTGTCACTAAGGGCATTTAAGTCATTGTGACAATATATCATATCCCAAATTCCTCCACTGCTCTAACATAGCAATGATATGGGAATTCCAAATTTTGCTACATTGAATGTCCTTTTATGTTTTCCAACATATTTTTTTGGAATTTTCCCTTTATATAATCCTTCATAATTGAATTTTATTTTTTCTCCATAAATTAAGGAATTATCATAATCTAATTTTTTTTTTCCAAAAATATAATAAATACTAGGGAATTTAGTTTGGATCCATTATATTTATTGATGGTATTTTCTAATTTATTTTTTATATTCCTTTAAAATTGAATTTTTTTTATCTCCCTATTTTTTTTAACAATAAATATAACTTATTAATGAATGTTTTCTAATTTTTTATCTCCATATTTGTTTAACAAAATAATAGGAATTAAACTTAAGGGGAAATTAAAGTAAAGGACCTAGAGAAAATAATATTTAATACAAAAGACCATAAAAATTGTAATTACTTAGAAGGACCAAATATCATGAATAAATTTAAAATCACTAAATTGCCTCTAACCAATCCTCCTATATTATTTCTTGTATTCATAATTAAAAAAATAACTAGAAGTAAAAGCAAAACCACCCATCATGACATGACGGTATCTTTTTGATAAAAAAAAATATATGATCGTATCTTTTTTTAATTTTCAATATATTATTTAATTAACAATGGTTGAACTCATAATCTTTTAATTTTAATTTTCACCAAATAATATCATCAAGTTATCTAATTTATATTATCAATGCTGATATCAATTAAACTTTTTTCTTAGGTTAAAAAAATTAAGCATTTTCATAAAAATAAACATTAAATTCATGTCATGTTTTTCAGCATATATTAGATTACTTAGATTTTTTTAAATTTTATTAACATTAAATGAATTTTTTAACCCATATAAATTTCTTCTAAAAAAAATAAATTATATAAGCTTTCTTGGTTTAACATATATGATAGATTATAAAAGACATTGAGTTTTATTTAAATTATATAATTCTTTTTTTAATTACTTTTTTTTATTTTAAGAAAAATTATGATTTTTACATAATTGAAGAATGTGTAATTTTTTTAACATAGATATATGTGCAAGTTGTGAAAAATGAAAATTGAGAAAACTGTTGTTTAATTAAGTGAAACTTTGAATTTTGTATTATTTTTAACAATAGAATGTGGGAGAAGGTAAGAGGGAATGCAGAAGATTTTGTTAAGGGCATTTTAGTATTTTTAATTTTATTTTTTCACATTTGGTCCTTCTAAATAATTATAATTTTTATTGTCCTTCTCCAAAAATATATTTTCTTCAAAGTCCTTCATTCTAATTTTCCCTAAACAAAAAGCTATAAGCATGATGGTGTTATCATAAGAATCATGTGCGCTTCAAGCACATATCATGGCAAAAATATTACAGATAGAAAATAGAGATAGCTTAATTAGCTAGAAAGGAAGAAAATAGGAACCTGATGAATGAAATAAGATTGAAAGATTTCTTTGATCTACGACCATATCAGAAGATGAATGAAACCCTTTTAGGCACAAATTTGTAGTTTTGAGAATGGAGATTTTGGAGTCAACTCAAGTCTACTAACAAGCGACTAGTCTGGCTCATGGAAATGTAATCCCACAATGGTGTAATCCCGCTATCTCCAAATACTTATCACGGGATAGTAGCCAGTTGGTCTATGCAATTTACGGTATATTCATTTGTTTTTTTTTTTGAATACAAAGGCAAGCGAAGCTTGAAAGATTAATAACCCCTAAGATTAGGTAGTACACCCTGATTCTGCGGTGACATCCCACGTTCCATGGCGAAGAGATCAACACATTCCGTCGGAGAAACGAAAAATTCCCTGTACTCCTGATTACTCATATGAGCCTTCCTTGCTAAATAGTCAGCACATCTGAGATTTTCCCTACATATATGAGATATTTGCACATCCCAGTCTCTGAAAATAAGGGATCTAGTATCCAAAACGACGTCATGCAATGGATGATCTGATCCACACCGAGTGAACAAGAGCTGAATAGCTTGTAAAGAGTCTGAGTAAAGCCTAATCTTCCTGAGCCCTAACTGCGTACAAAGTTGTAAACCTCTATGGATGGCATGGATTTCCGCAGCAGTTGGGAAATTGAATCCTAACTTCTGTTGAAATCCGTATCCAGTTACCATCATGATCCCTGATAACACCCCCACAAGACGCATGACCATCAAGCTCCCTGGATCCGTCCACATCAACACGTACAAACCCCGGTTCTGGTGGCTGCCAGTTGCTACTTCCTCTCACCGGCACCTGGAAGATTTGGTGAGTAAATCTGCCTTGCACCACCGCTTCTGAAAGGAGATTCATGCACTTATAAACTATTTCCTTTGCGCTGTCTGCCGCACCTTCAAATGCCTGTCTGCAACGATTTTTCCATAAAAGCCAACAAATGGAGATGAAGACCCTATGCCATGGCCACCTCTCCACCCGCCTATTCCCTGGTCCAAAATTAAGGTTCCATGTCAGCCAATCCTGCTAATTACCAGAGAAAAACATAGGATAATATATATGGTTAGTGATAAAATACCACACTTTTTTAGCCTTCTCACAGTCTCTCAGAATATGAAGGATGCTCTCTTCACTCTCACACTCAAAGGGACAAACATTTAGGACACTCGTACTAAATCTCGCTCTGATCTCGTTCGTAGGTAGTCTCTCATGGAATACTTGCCACATAAAGAGCTTGACTCTTTCCGGCATTTCCCAGTGCCATAAACGCCGCCAGTGAGAATGATCTCTGTGCTCCTGCTGATGATATATCAAATCATATGCTGATCTCACACTAAACATCCCATCCGCAGCATTCCTCCAACATATAACATCCTCCCCAACAGCCGACGGAGGATTGACCTGCAAGATTCTTTCCACCACCCAACTTGGGAGAAAACACTCCCATTTGACCCTATCCCATTGACCAGACGGGTTGACGAATGAACTAACTTGAGCTTCCCTATCCACTAAGAATTCATTACTCACGATGTAGTGCTCTAGGGGTCTTTCCAGAGGAGTCCAACATTCCTTCCATGCCAACGTGGTTTGCCCGCTTCTCAGCTTCTTCCCAATACCCCTTTTAAAATCATCCCAAACAGCCACAATGCTACTCCATACCGCTGACTGGCTGCGCCACCTCTTAACATTAGGAAGAGGCTCGAACCCACATGAGTATTTTGATTTCAAATATTTCACCCACAGAGCTTCCGGTTGAGTTATCATTCTCCAGCACAACTTCATGAGAAAAGCTTTGTTTTGAGAATGTAAGTCTTTGATTCCCAAACCTCCTTCAGTCTTCCTTTTTTTCAAGACATCCCATGATAACAAATGTAGTTTGTTGGACCCTTCATGTTGATTCCAGAAAAAATCTCTACTCAACTTCTCAATCAAAGAAAGCACCCCTTTCAGAATCAGAGTTGACTGCATCTGGTACTGAGGAATTTCGGTATATTCATTTGTTTTAATTCAAGGGTCGCGCGCGCATGTGTGTTGTGGTATGACAAGAATGAAAAATAAATTAGTCCATAACAACTTAAATTATTTCACCTGTTATGCATATTTAATCTGCATAATATCTAGGGTCAATGGTAGGACTGTTATTTAGTACCAAATCCGAAGTCTGACTTTTTAGATCAAACTAAATATGTGACAATGCATGATTAGATCCAGCTCAGTATGAATATGGCACAAGATCATATCTCCGGAGTTCTTTTTTGTTCTTCTTTTTGGACAGACATATCTCCAGAGTTAATTAAAGTTAAACAGACAGTGGTAGTCATGACGGTGTCATTAGCAAGAATCACGTGTCAAGCAAAATCATAGCAAAATTTGACAGATAGCAAATAGATGTAACATAATTAGCTGGAAAGGAAGAAAATATAATTAATTATATATAATTTTTAAATTTAGAACTAAAATCTTAATTATTAATACTTTTAATATTATTTTTTGTCCAGGCACTTTTTCAGAGGAACACAAGGAGCCGAGGGCAGTAGACGATCCACCACACGGCAGGATCGAAGACCTTTGCTGTCACTTACAGTGAGCTGGTAACTTTCCACGTTATCAATTACTTTTAGTAGTTTATTTCATATTATAAATTTAGTATATTTTTGTTCATAATACTAATTTAATTTTATAATTTTGTAATTGTTTTAGGAGAGGAAGGCACAGCAGGAGAACCGTCAGACAGACTAGGGGAGTTATATGCTATCACACATAGACATTATGATGGAACTGCGACCTCTCTGCAGGCAGAGGTGGCCATTGTAAGTTAATTTATTCTTATATTGCTTTAAAATTAAATCGACTATATTATGAAAAATAATTTATAATTAGCTGTTTCATAAAATGGCAGGAGCAAATGCAGTAGGCGCAGGCTGAGCTGTGAGAGACCCAGAACCAAGAGTCACAAGGGTTTATAGACCCCACAGCTCCTTTGAAGGTGGGTCTGGGGCAGGTTGAGCACCTCGAACGCGTGGGGGGCTGGGGATAGGCGCCAGACCTAGTATGGTCTATGGCAGGAGCGCCGCCTCTAAGGCTGGCAGCTCTAGAGCACAGATGTTCGGGGTCAGACGTCCGAGGGACGAGCAGGTTGAGGAGCTACACTCAGATTTGGCCAGGACCCATGCTGCAATAGCTCAGCAGCAGCAACAGATGCAGCATATCCAGTAGCAGGCCGATTTGTACTAAGCTTAGCATGCATAGTGGCGCGAAATCACGAACTACATGCTCGAGCGGTCATGGAGTTGACTATTCCCAGACAAGGCACATCCAGTGGTTCCCCCTGTCCCTCGGTTCGTCATCCAGCCTCCTCCTCCTCCTGCTGTTGAGGATGATGGTGCTGTTGACTCTACTCAGTGCCCTGATACAGCTGCACTAGAGGGAGGCCCACCTGAGAGAGTACCAGATAAGCAGCCTCCTGCTAGTTAGATTAGGACATTTGTAATTTTTTTAAGCATTTGTAGATAAACCTGGATATTTTATTTTCCAAAATTAAATTCCTATTGCGTTTTACAATAGTTATATTCATATTTTTGGAGCCTTAGTAAATTCTTATTGCATTTATTTAACGTTAATTTATATTTCTAAAACTAACAAAATAATAATAATAAAATATATTTGTAGCGGTTTTAATATAAAAACCGTTACAAACATTTAAAAAATAAATTTATTTCTTTAAACATTGTAGCGGTTATTACAAAAAGACCGCTACAAATAGATTTGCATCTTGTAGTGGTTAAAATAAAGAAAACTGTTGTAAACATTTAAAAAATAAATTTATTTCTTTAAACATTGTAGCGGTTATTACAAAAAGACCGCTACAAATATCGGTGCCATTGGAAATTCAAATTTCAAATAGATTTGCATCTTGTAGCGGTTAAAAACAAGAAAACCACTACAATTGTTCAAGACTGTTGGGAGAATTCGAATGCACTCTGTAGTGGTGATTAATAAAATCGCTACAAATTATTCAAATTTTAAATTTGAATTTCCGTCGCTCTCCCTTCTCAATCTGTAGCAGTTTCATAATAACCACTACAGAGTGCAAACAATTGTAGCGGTTTTTTGTTTTAACCGCTACAAGATGCAAATATTTGTAGCGGTTAATGAAACAAAACCGCTACAAGTTTGAAATAAATTTCTCTTAGAACTAGCCAATAGTCTACAAATTTGTAGCGGTTTTGGGAATCACTACAAAATGTTAAACGTTAGACAACCTTTATATAAGATACCAGACATTCGTAATTCTCAATTCATTCATCTTCTTCACTATATTTTCTTCTGTCTCACTAGTAGCTATGGATAAATCATGGATCAGGTTGCCATGCAATTCTCTGGAATATTTATACAGCTTAAACAATTTCTTGGGTTTCGCATTCACTCACGCCAGTAGTAATGGTAAGATCATCTGTCCGTGCCAGAGTTGTAAGTTTAAGAAGTGGTATTTGTGACAAGTTGTTAAGGAACATTTGCCTGTGAAGTATTTCCTGGAAGACTATACGTTCTAGGCAGTTCATGGTGAGAAGGCTGATATGAGATATGATTATGCTTTTCCTCGAAGTTTACAAATAGGAGTTCAACTAGATCAAGATGATCCAGTTAATGATGCTGTGCGTGATGCTTTTGGATTTCAAGGTGACAACTTCAATGAAGAAGTACAAGGTTCAGAGTCGGTGTTCATGAGGAATGAAGCAGCTCATGATTTTTTCAGTTTGATGGAAGAAGCAGATCGTCCTCTATATCATGGTTGTCGAAAATACTCTAAATTATCTTTTTTGATCAAGTTATATCATATCAAGTGCTTGTGTGGAATCACAGACAAGGGAATGTCAATATTGCTCGAATTATTACAAGATGTATTCCCTGATGCAGAGATTCCCATAACATTCTACAAGACCAAGAAGATTATCAACAGGTTGGGGTTGAACTATCAAAAGATTGATGCATGCCCCAATGATTGTATGTTGTATTGGGGAGATGATTCCAGCAGGGAGACTTGTAAGAGGTGCCATACATCGAGGTACAAGACTATTCAGAAGGAGAAAAAGCAGAAGAAGAAACCTATAAATATTCTCAGGTACTTCCCTTTGAAACCTCACCTACAAAGATTATTTATGTCATCCAAAACTGCAGAGCACATGATGTGGCATGCCGTTGATAAGAATGAAGACAGTAAATTAAGACATCCCTGGGCTGACCCCAAAAACGTTTGGAAAAGGTGGCATGCTTGGAAAACGTTTGACAACGACTTTCCATCTTTCGCGGCTGACCCCAAAAATGTTTGACTTGCTTTGGTGACCAACGGTTTCAATCAATTCTGGAATCTTAGCACAAGTTACAGTATTTGACCGGTAGTCTTAGTTCCCTACAACTTTCCCTTCTGGATGTGTATGAAATAAAGCTCCTTCATTATGTTTATGATCATTCCAAGCAAAAAGGCACCGGGCAATGACATCGATGTGTATCTCCAACCACTTATTGTGGAATTGCTTGATCTATGGAATGTTGGCATTGAGACGTACGACGCTTACGTGAAGAGTTTATTCAACTTGTATGTAGCCTTGATGTGGATGATTAGTGACTTTCCTGGCCTTGGCACATTAACTGGTTAGAATGTGCATACTGGGTCGACATGTACAGCTTGCAATTTTGACTCTGACGCAGTGCGCCTTCCCCACAGCTGAAAGTGATGCTTTATGGGGCATCAGATGTTTCTAGATGGAAGGCATAAGTTCATATTGCAATGGAATCATTTCAATGGGAAACCAGAAAAAAGAGGACCACCTCAGACTTTGTCCGATACAGATATCTTACAGCAGCTTGAGCATGTTGACTTCAAGTTTGGAAAAAGTGATGATTCAACACAAACTCACCAAAAGACGCATAGGACTACGGTGCCTCAGCAGTAGAAGAAGATAAGTATTTTATTCACTCTTCCATATTGGAGATCTAATTTACTTCGCCACAGTCTTGATGTCATGCACATTGAAAAGAATGTTTGTGATAATGTGATATATACGTTGCTTAACGAACCCGGCAAGATATAAGATCACCTTCAAGCAAGGAAAGATTTACACACCATGGGAGTTTGTGAAGACGCTTGGCCAGATAAACATGACATATTTCAGCCAGAAAAGTTTACCCTCACAAAACTGAACAAGGAAGTCTTCCTCGTGACGTTGAAGAAATTAAAAGTTTCTAATGGCAATTCAAGCAAAATTTCTCTGTGTTGGCTTGCAAGCTCGAAAGGTTGCTGGTCTGAAGAGTCATGACTCACATGTTCTTATGAACAGTTACTCCCTCTGGCCATAAATAATGCACTTCCTCCTGATATTTCCATCATTTTGGTGGAACTTTGTTCTTTCTTTCAGAAGTTGTATTCTAAGGTTTTGATCATTGAGGAGCTCGATCAGAAATAGTCCAAAATCATTCTTACGCTTTGTCATTTGGAGATGATCTTTCCTCGGTCTTTTTTCACTATGATGGTTCACCTTACAATCCACCTCATTTATGAAACAAAGCTCGCAGGCCCAATACAATATTGATGGATGTATCCGATTGAGAGGTACTCATTTTAAATTTGTGCTTCATTATTAGTTCCTATGTTTGCTAGTTGTCCCTCTCAGCATTTAGACATGTCTTCTTTACTTCATAGTGACTTGGGAAATTAAAATCTTACGTCAGGAATAAGGCGTGGCCAAAAGGTTCTATAGCTGAAGGCTCTATAGCGGATGAGGTGCTATATTTTTGTTCAAGGTTCTTTGATGACCTTAAGACGGCTTTCAACTGCCCACCTCATGTTGATGATTGTCCTGAACCTACGCCAACATCAGAAGAATTTATCCCTCGTGTTGGTAAACTTGTTGGAGGAACTGAGAATTTCAAACTAACAGCAACTAAGAAGTTGCAAGCACATAGACATCTTGATTAATTGCACTCAAGTTGAACCTTTCATACAGTAAGAATTGTACACTCAGATGTTATTCTATATCTTTCGTAACATTTTTCACTTTCATTTCACTATCACCTTTCCATGATTAATTGCAGGGAATTCAGAAGTCATGTTAAGCGTCAAATCAAGATCCATACACAAACATCCTTTGAAGTTGACAAAAAGGTCCATAGGAAATTCCCGAGCTGGTTTGCGCACAAAATACAAAATGACCATAACCCACACTCACCAGATTTCAGAGCTCTCGCAATCGGCCCTCTAATCTTGATCATGCAAAAAGGTTTACAGCATACATTGTCAATGGTTTCAAGTTTTTCATGGTTTCACGGGATTAAGGATTGCAAACTCAAAATTCAGGTGTTTATGGTACATTTGGGACAAGGAGTTATGTGAGCAGCAATGACGCCAACATGCAGTTCGAAGGCGTTCCTTATTATGGAAAGCTTCTTGATGTCATCGAACTTAATTATCAAGGCCGCTTCACCGTGACGCTATTCAAGTGTTTGTGGGCAAATACCACTACTTCCCAGGGACTGACAACTGACGACTTAGGGATCACATCAGTCAATTTCTCACGGCCAATTCATACTAGTAATTCTCTAGATGATGAGCCGTATATTCTTGCCTCAGAGGCACAACAAATACGCTTGCAACATAGAATTTAGTAGCGGTTTCATGAACCACTACTAATATTGTTTGTAGCGGTTAAAACTGTAATATCCCGAATTTTGGGATTGGAAGCTTTGGAATAAGCCTAAATTAAGTGGACTGCTAAGCCCCAATTTAGCAGGAGCCCAAATTTATCCCCTAATGATTTTAATATCTTTGGGGTATTAAGAAAGTAAAATGATGAATTTTGAAGAAAGTAATTATGTTTTTGGTGAAATCGCCTATGAGGTAGTAAGCTTGTCATGTGCTTTTGAATGACCAAATGATGAGTAAAAATTATGAAATTTTACAGGATGAAAGTAGACATCCTAAGCTTTAATTTGATAGGTCATATGACTCAATTAGAGCTATACACAAAAAGATATGAATTTTTGAAGTCAGCAAAGAAAAACTGTAAAATTTCTGGAACAATATGCAAAGATTGAAATTCTGGGAATTTTGTGACTCCAGAAAGCAAAAGTATATATTTTTCCTTGAACCTAGACTCAATAAGGGTTCTATAGGCTTTGGAATCACTTCAATTCGATTTTTATAGAATTAGTTATGATTTTTCAAAGTTTGGGCAAAAATCTGCCAGAATTTTGCAAAAATCCGAAAATTGGGAAAATTAATTAATTAAATTAGATATACCATTATAATCATCCTCCTCCTTCTTCATCTCATTTCTGACGTGAAATTTCTGAACATAGAGAGAGGAAGTGTGAAATTTTAGAGAGAGAAAAGGGGAGGAAAAAGCTTACAAAGGTAAGTGATTTCTTCGGTAAATCGGTTCCTAATGCGTATAACTCCACTCCTAAGCTATTCTTCTATGTGATTCAAGGGTTGGAAGCTCAAATTTGGTGTTCAAGAGAGCTAGGGTTTCAGCCATAAGAAGAAAAGCTAGTGGGAGCTTGAGGTAACTTCCAAACCTTCGTATATTGACTATTCTAGCTGCTGTGGGCAATTTAATCGGTGAAATTTCGCCGGATTGCCATTGGTTGTAAAAATGGAAAATGGGTTTCCCTAGGGGTTATGCTGCCCAAATTGATACTAAATGGTAGTTGTAACCTAATGGAATAGTTAATAAAGTGGTTAGGAGTAGAAAGGAACGTGTTTACGGAGCCGAAACCGAAAAACCCCGATTTTCCCTGGAAAACCTATATATTTCGGTCAGGGGTCTAAATGGGTCTTAGAGTTGGATTTTCAATGATTTGATGGTTCCATTGGATTCAGGAGGGAAAATTAGGTGGGGTTACAGTTGGGCACTTTTTCAGAAAAGGCCGAGAAAGCATAATTACGGAAACGCCCCTAAAACCCTAAAAGTAGGGCTGCCAAGGGCAATTTCGTAATTTGACATTGAATTTGATAATTCCGAGTCCGGAAATGGATTTCTTGGGCGAAAATATGTCAGGATAGCCCAGGTTAGAATTTCGAGAAAAGTACAGCCGGACCGGGTATGATGGGGCCGGGTCCCCGGGGGTATTTTAGTAATTTTTCAAGATAGACTCATATAACCCCCAGAAACACTATAGAAGTGTCTAAATAGTATATTTGACATTGTAGGATCGAATATGGAGCCCCGAGCTGTTTGCACGTAGATCGAGGCACGCGTTTCGAGGCGGAAACGGGTTAAGGTAGGGGACTTACCTTACTTGCATGTATTTGATATCTTTGCTTGTGTAATGATGTATGTGATTGCTTTACTTGATTGTGTAGAGCATATTTGAATAAATGAAGCTCTGTTTCTGTTTTCACTGTGGCCATAGTCTTGTTGTATGAAACATTGAGCATGCAGAAATATCATTATGGAGCATACATCTAGATAAAGCTAACATGTCATACACATAGCATCAATCATGCATGCATTATGGTATCTGTTTCCTACTGAGATTCTCTCGAATCTCACCCTCCCCTACCAACAATTTAGACAGGAGAAGACAAAAGATATGTTGAGAGCAAAGAAGAGAACTACACGAGGGGATTGCAATGGCGGAACAAAGTTAGGAATATGTCTCTGTTTCACTGGGATGAGTTTAGACACCCTAGTAGCCTTGTACGGCTACATTATTTGAATTTATCAGGTATGAACCCCTCGGGGGATATTATGTAATTATGTACATATTATCTGTATAGTTATGCTATTCCTGTGTTGCCTACCGAACCGCATATCGTTTTCCGTGAATACTCTGGTAAATGAGAAATTAAAATAAGGGTGTGACATTTTGGTATCAGAGCAAGGATTCTGGCCACAGAATTGTCTGCTCAGAGTAATGCGGCGGTTCTAGCAACAGGATGGTATACTGATATGGTCTTGATTACACAGTACTAGAAAATATGCCTGCGCAGGAGGTACCAAAGGAGGGTATCTTCCTGATTTGTGAATCATCCTTGAGAAATGGCGAGTACCAAAGGGCAGCTAGTGGTGCAATACTAGACAAGAATGGTCTAAGGATATTGTGGAACCCGAGGAAGTGGGTACGGCCAAGGCTAATGTGCGGTCCACACTCAATATTTTGGTGACCGGATATAGCCGGCATGTCTTTTGAGATGAGGGTAGTCACGAGGTACCCGTGGACGGAAACAGTAGAAGCCGATATCTACATTTGGGCACTAGTACAAAAAAGTTAAGCGTGCCCAACCCAGGGAAATGCCATGATGGGTGACCCCCTGGGAAGTTGTTGCACATGTTATGTCATATTATGAAAAAAAAGTAAGACATGTTGTACAGTAGTTCAGAGGTTGTATGTTGTTGCATGCTTTCCTTGACTACTGTAAACATCTGTGATATGTTGTCTTTGGGGTACCTATGAACCCAAAAATTTGTGAAATGATAGATAAGCCTATGTGTTTATACGTAATTTACCTCTTTCTTGCTTCATATGGTGAAACATAAAGGTGGTAAGACTAAGAGGTTTAGATGTTGGGCAAGGTCAGGAAGTTAGACCTAGCCTAATACAGCAAACACAGGGCAAGAGAATAGAATAGCAAACAATGATCAACGATCATCAGGAAGGTTATCCTGGAAAGGCCAATATAGTAACTATAATCTCTCGTACACTATGTGATGATTAATATGTTGTATGTTCTATATTCTGTGAATGAACAGGTGCCTAGGGCACATTACCTAGCTGTAGTCTGGGACTTAGCTGAGGTACATGAACATTACCTGGTTGTGGTTGCTGCCCAGCCGAGGTACACGAATATTATCTAGCTGTGGTGCGGGAAGTGTATATGTACCGTCCGATGGGAAGTATATATGTACCATTCGGCCTAGTAAGGACCCAGCTATGATACACGATTTACCTAGCTGTAGTCGGTGACTCGGCTGAGGTACACGTAAGGGTTTCAACTGGATGGTTGGCCCTAAACCTTGTGTACACACACGGATTGTTGTTTTAATTGGGTGTTTGGCCCTGAACTTTGTGTACACACACGGATTGATATGATTTTCATTTTACACTATATGGTGCATGACATATTTATCTATCACATTTTCTATGGATGATTGTGGGTTACTATAGAGAGCCATGTGGTGTGAATAAAAAGGCACCCTACCCGATGAGGTTGCTAGCCACGTCCTAAGGGACTCGGGTACGAGGCCAAGAAGGGCCACGGGTGTGACAATAATTAAAAAAAAGAGAGGGATGAGATGTTTATATCGAAATTTCCTAGAACTCAGCATTATACATGGGATGATGATTGCGAAAAGAGCTTCAGAGAGCTGATGATGAAAATTTATTAAAGTGCCAACACTGATAATCCCAGATCCATAGTGGGCCTTTGTTGTCTTCACTGGTGCCAGATGGCATGGATTGGGAAGGGAATTGAATTCCCAGATACGAGCAGGCATAGATCGAGATGATAATTGAGCTGAGTGAGGGCATACGCATCTCGTCAACTGAAGCTTCAGAAATTGAACTATTCCATCCATAATCTTGAGTTGATGATAAGAATGTTTGTATTGAATCGGGAAACGTTGCCTTTATGGCATAATTGTGGAGTTGTACTGTGACCACAAAGATTGAAAGTTCTTATCGGAGAGGGCTACCTACGGTGAAATCTGATCGGAGAGGGCTACTTAAGGAAAGTTCTGACCGGAAGGGGGCTGACCAGGTGTATGGGCGCCTGTGTGAAGCACCGAGTATAGAACCCTAGAGTGCAGCCACCGTGATGACAAATCCTAGAGTACAGCTGCCATGAAGTTGAATCATAGAGTAGGGCTACGGAAACATTGGCCCTTAACGATGGTACATTGTAGTGAATCTTACATTGAATGGGTTTTCTTGAGATAAGAGTTTATATGAAACAAAATGATTCAAGTTCAAACGGGTAAAGAGTGGGCACTGTCAGGTGTCATGAGAGGTTCCTGTAGGACTCCTATTAAATCATCTAGATAATATTAAAGCTCATATGAGGAGATAGGCATCAGAGTGGGCAGCGGAAGTGTGGTGAATCTAGTGCAATTTCGAAACTTATATGAGGGGTTGATGTTCGCACCATTGTTGATCATCCCAAAACATAATATGGCCTTGATGGTCAACAGTGTTACAGTATATGTGATGAACAATATTACACCCTGAGGGGTGTACAATATTACATCATGTGTGGTGTATAGTATTACATCCTGCGTGGTATACAGTATGATGACCTGCATGGTCAACAGTCACACAACCTTTGTAGTTTGTGGTGACACATGTAAACTGGAATTGGGATGAACCTTAGTGTACTATGGCAGAATGGTGGCGAATACCTCTCAACAGCACCAGTGATAACAATCCCAGATCCACAGTCGAGCTTTACGGTCTACACATATGCAAGTAGGCATAGATTGAGATATGTTCTGATGCAACAAGGTTGAGTAGAGGCATGAGCATCTCCATAGCTGTAGCCTCACAGAATGAATCATCTACTTGTGATATAGTGCACACAATGAATGGTGCACACAGTGAATAGTGCACATAGTGACCAGTGCGCATGGTACGACAAGTGAATAGTGTACATCGTATGGCTAGTAAATAGTGCACACAGTATGGCCAATTAGGGTCAAATAGTCATTTGATCCTAAACACCGAATAGGTAGGCATAAATTATAGAAAGTGTACAGGTTTGTACAAGGCGGTAAGACCCGATGTGCAAGGTTGCATAGGGCGGTGTCTCTGGGCTGTAAGACCTGTGTGTTTAGTATTGTCGTTGATGCCTAGTGTGATGACATTAGACCAATGTGTCTAAGATAATGTTTTGAAGTTGACAAAAGATTCAAACCATACCAGGTTGTAGTGGAGGCATTAAGACCAGTGTGACCAAGCGTTTTGGTGTCCAAAGGTACTAGTCTCACATGAGGTGCGACATTCTACCATGGGAGGAACCTAACGAAGTGAACCATGGCCGGCTCACTAGCCCAACAGACCTCGTTAAGGGAGTGAGGGACATCCAATAGGCCTCGTTAAGGGGGTGAGGATTGGGTCGTTACAAAAAAAAGTGATTGTGTGAATTCGAATGAAGTCCCAAGGAGGCTGTAAGGCCTATAGAACCAAGCGTTGTGGGAACCTGTGTTTGATTGCACGTTACATATTGTGTACAGAATGGATGGTGAATGTTGAATACTATCTGATATTAGTAATGGAAGTATGACTACAGTGTTACATGGCTTTTGAGCCTGCATGTGATAATAGAATGAGATTGGATTAATCCCTAAGTTGTAGACGTTCAAATTTCGAGGACGAAATTTATCGAACGGGGGGAGAAATGTAATATCCCGAATTTTGGGATTGGAAGCTTTGGAATAAGCCTAAATTAAGTGGACTGCTAAGCCCCAATTTAGCAGGAGCCCAAATTTATCCCCTAATGATTTTAATATCTTTGGGGTATTAAGAAAGTAAAATGATGAATTTTGAAGAAAGTAATTATGTTTTTGGTGAAATCGCCTATGAGGTAGTAAGCTTGTCATGTGCTTTTGAATGACCAAATGATGAGTAAAAATTATGAAATTTTACAGGATGAAAGTAGACATCCTAAGCTTTAATTTGATAGGTCATATGACTCAATTAGAGCTATACACAAAAAGATATGAATTTTTGAAGTCAGCAAAGAAAAACTGTAAAATTTCTGGAACAATATGCAAAGATTGAAATTCTGGGAATTTTGTGACTCCAGAAAGCAAAAGTATATATTTTTCCTTGAACCTAGACTCAATAAGGGTTCTATAGGCTTTGGAATCACTTCAATTCGATTTTTATAGAATTAGTTATGATTTTTCAAAGTTTGGGCAAAAATCTGCCAGAATTTTGCAAAAATCCGAAAATTGGGAAAATTAATTAATTAAATTAGATATACCATTATAATCATCCTCCTCCTTCTTCATCTCATTTCTGACGTGAACTTTCTGAACATAGAGAGAGGAAGTGTGAAATTTTAGAGAGAGAAAAGGGGAGGAAAAAGCTTACAAAGGTAAGTGATTTCTTCGGTAAATCGGTTCCTAATGCGTATAACTCCACTCCTAAGCTATTCTTCTATGTGATTCAAGGGTTGGAAGCTCAAATTTGGTGTTCAAGAGAGCTAGGGTTTCAGCCATAAGAAGAAAAGCTAGTGGGAGCTTGAGGTAACTTCCAAACCTTCGTATATTGACTATTCTAGCTGCTGTGGGCAATTTAATCGGTGAAATTTCGCCGGATTGCCATTGGTTGTAAAAATGGAAAATGGGTTTCCCTAGGGGTTATGCTGCCCAAATTGATACTAAATGGTAGTTGTAACCTAATGGAATAGTTAATAAAGTGGTTAGGAGTAGAAAGGAACGTGTTTACGGAGCCGAAACCGAAAAACCCCGATTTTCCCTGGAAAACCTATATATTTCGGTCAGGGGTCTAAATGGGTCTTAGAGTTGGATTTTCAATGATTTGATGGTTCCATTGGATTCAGGAGGGAAAATTAGGTGGGGTTACAGTTGGGCACTTTTTCAGAAAAGGCCGAGAAAGCATAATTACGGAAACGCCCCTAAAACCCTAAAAGTAGGGCTGCCAAGGGCAATTTCGTAATTTGACATTGAATTTGATAATTCCGAGTCCGGAAATGGATTTCTTGGGCGAAAATATGTCAGGATAGCCCAGGTTAGAATTTCGAGAAAAGTACAGCCGGACCGGGTATGATGGGGCCGGGTCCCCGGGGGTATTTTAGTAATTTTTCAAGATAGACTCATATAACCCCCAGAAACACTATAGAAGTGTCTAAATAGTATATTTGACATTGTAGGATCGAATATGGAGCCCCGAGCTGTTTGCACGTAGATCGAGGCACGCGTTTCGAGGCGGAAACGGGTTAAGGTAGGGGACTTACCTTACTTGCATGTATTTGATATCTTTGCTTGTGTAATGATGTATGTGATTGCTTTACTTGATTGTGTAGAGCATATTTGAATAAATGAAGCTCTGTTTCTGTTTTCACTGTGGCCATAGTCTTGTTGTATGAAACATTGAGCATGCAGAAATATCATTATGGAGCATACATCTAGATAAAGCTAACATGTCATACACATAGCATCAATCATGCATGCATTATGGTATCTGTTTCCTACTGAGATTCTCTCGAATCTCACCCTCCCCTACCAACAATTTAGACAGGAGAAGACAAAAGATATGTTGAGAGCAAAGAAGAGAACTACACGAGGGGATTGCAATGGCGGAACAAAGTTAGGAATATGTCTCTGTTTCACTGGGATGAGTTTAGACACCCTAGTAGCCTTGTACGGCTACATTATTTGAATTTATCAGGTATGAACCCCTCGGGGGATATTATGTAATTATGTACATATTATCTGTATAGTTATGCTATTCCTGTGTTGCCTACCGAACCGCATATCGTTTTCTGCGAATACTCTGGTAAATGTGAAATTAAAATAAGGGTGTGACAAAAACCACTACTAATACCCATTTTTAACCGCCATGAAATCACGCTTTTTTTTAGTGTACCATTAACTAGATATTATTAGTATATAATTAAATAATTAAAATATAAAAAGTTGACAACAATTATATTTAAATATAATTTAAATCCAAATAATTAAAATTAAATCTATCAACATTCACAATTTTTCATATTTACAAAGAAATTTCTATAAAATTCATATATAAAGCTGTTGAGCATAATCAAATTGAAAAAGTTAACACGAATTTAAGGATGCGTTAACACAGTTTTGTAAGCTAGAAACGTAAAAACGGTAAAGTCGGTGTATAAACTCATGAATTTAATCAAGTTTATAACGGTCACAAGTTTACTAATGACTTGACTCGATTTTATAAGTTAGAAACGTAAAAACGGTAAACTCGGAGAGTCAATTTGCGAGTTTGACAACAATGCTTGATCTGATTTAGCCCAATATGAATTTGGTTTATAAGATTAGATTGAATCTAGTCCACAGAGCTAATAGACTGGCTTGCAAAACCAAAACTTTTACATAGAACATATAATCACATTCAACTCAGATTCTAAAGTTGAGGAAAATTCCAAAAATAGTAGATAAATAGAGATCTAAAAGAGATGTGGCAAGGAACAAAATAGATCCCAAAAGTTGATTGAATTAATAACACGAAGCATGACTTGTGTCTATTTATAGTTCACAGCAAAAGTTTTTGTATCCAAAGAAAGCATGATCACAAAATTAATACTTGAAGAGCTAAATCCATTTCGCTGAATAAAACAAAATAGAAATTAAACTTAGAAAGTGATAAGCCTGACAGTGTTATCGCAAGAATCACGCTTCAAGAACATGTCAAAGCAAAATATTACAGATAGAGATAGATAACATAATTAGGAAAGAAGAACCTAAGAACCTGATAGAAGATGAATCCCAGGTTGCTTAGGCACTCAAATTTGTAGTTTTGAGAATTAATGAAGCTTTTGGAGTGAGCTCAAGTCTACTCGTTCCCCGCACAAACTGCGTTGCCATTTTCCACCTTGCAAGACTTTTCATGATTGATTTTCCTCTCTGAGAATATTCAAAACACGCACGAAGAATCAATCATCTTTTTCATATTTTTTCTGGCCAGCATTATTTTTCTTAATCTGATAATTATATTTTACTTGTCACATTGTTTTTGGAAAACTTTAGATAAATTTCTGACGAGTCCTGCGCGTGACAAATACCAAAAGAGAGATGGAATAAAATTTCTTATATTCCAAAACGCGTATAATTAATACCATTTTATTTTTAAAGTTTGGGATGACATGTCCTAACTTGATGATTAATTCTCTATATTATAATAGACATTATTCTTATTAACAAGGGAGTGACATGTTCTTTTTCACTGTTCATTAAATATTCTTATATGTTCCAACATACCACTTTGGTCTACAAGTCCCTTCAACTAAATTTAACACATCAAAGATCTAATTTGTAATTCAATTCTTTATTAAGAACCAGAAGAAGTAACTTTGGAAGTCACATGTAGTGGCTACCTAAATCCAACCGTTTGTTTTCTTGTTTCGAAATTAGTTTTCTAAAAAAAAAAAAAAGATATTTCCTAATTTGTTTTTAGTTAGGTTAAAACCAAAAATATATATATATTTATAAAAACTAAAAAACCAAAACAAATCTTATATGTATTTTTCGTTTTTACATTTTTAGTGAGAAAATTGGGAAACTCCTTCTTCTCTGCTAAATGACTTTTTCTCCATTTGAGCACTTGAGTTGTCAATTCTCATTGAAGTTCCACCCTCTAATCTCAATATGTTTATTTTGAAGTGTAATTTTTTTAAAAAAATTATTCAAACATATTTTCCTTTTATTTGTTTGTTTTGAACACTGTTTTCAAAAACAATTTTTTATAGTTGTTTTGAAAAAAAATTGAAAACAAAAACAAACATCTAAAATTGGCATTGCTCTGTATGGAGTACACGCAGAGTTCTATGGAAACAAGCATGAAAAATACATGGCCAGCATAATAAAAATTTTACCCCAACCATTTAGACATATTACCATCACTAGTTCATTATTATAACCCCAAAAAATCACATCAAAATAAAATCATAACAATTCCAAGAAAAATTTTTGAAATCAGCCCCTGCTTTATTATTTATTTTTTTTTGGAACAGAGCATACAGAGTATCATCCTAAAGTTCTGAGCAAACAAGCATTTTCATTAAAAAAAGAAAAGAAATCAAAGCAAATTCAAGTATGCCAATTCCGGATAATCAAGGAACATTTTGCTTCCAAGTTCATCAACTCCATTGAATAGAAAATTCCTCAGAAATTCCTCAGCAAGTCCTATTAGACAAGGAAGTTAGAAATTGCACTTCAAGTTTGTTGACGAAAAGTACTTGATCTTATATGAGGATCTTGTAAACGAAAGAAAGATCAATTTTTTAGCCAGGTAAAGGTTATGCAGAAATTATTCACCAATAGTGTCAACTTGCGTATACAGGTGTATGTATAGCAGTGTATTCTCAGTGATAACTTAAATAAGTCAAATAATAACAAATTTATTTGAAACATGTGCAAAATAATAAGAGCTGGGAGTTATATATAACCTTTTAGGAGTATATCATTGCTAACGAAATACCATCTGTACTGTGCATCCTTTTTTGGTAGTCCACTTGCTTCGATTTTGTAGAATGATTTAGTAAATTTGTTGGTGCATTATTTCCTTTGATGCACAATACTGTTTTGCAATCGAATCATGATTAGGCAAGAGCAAAATATGGAAACAAGAAGCAGCAGTATATCATTACGATCTTAATCATTTGGCACTATTTTCTTGAGTGTCTCAAACACATCAGAAACTTGACTCAATCAATAAGACATAAATGTCACTAGAGTACGATGCACTTTTTAACAACAGAGAAAAAAGGTTTTGTGCAAAGATTTTGTAACTCGTGTAGATATTGTCAGTGTAGAAAGTCTAAAACATATCAGAACACCAAGTCTGAAATAGATGCTCATCAATGGAATGCCAAAAGTTTGACTTCCACTCCCAACAGCTACAGCCTTCTTTACTCTCAACTTCATTGA
Source organism: Inga leiocalycina (assembly GCA_963242795.1). Lineage (NCBI taxonomy): Eukaryota > Viridiplantae > Streptophyta > Magnoliopsida > Fabales > Fabaceae > Inga > Inga leiocalycina. The sequence goes on along the minus strand of OY725326.1, from coordinate 55,313,549 downwards.
AATTTTGAAGTTTATCTGAATCAATATCAACTTCATCTCTGGATTTTTGCCACTTTCTGATCAACACTCTCAACTCACACCTTGTTGATGATCTATTGTGTGTGTGTGTATAAAAATATATATTAATACTTCCTCCCATTCTTATTACAAAATCCTTTCCTGTTGTCCTTAATATAAAATCTTTTGTTAGAAGTATTAGTTTCTTATCATAATTATCTTTTTTTTTAATATTTATTAACTAAACAACGTAGCCGATCCAATAAAGAACTAAATCATTGAGGAGGATGATGAAATTTAAAATATACTAATAATTAGTAACTAATTTTAACTTAGTTCTTTAATTTATATAAAATCATTAATAAGTCTTTATAATAAGGACAGGAAAGAGTCGTTAAGGAAATATGTTAGTCAAAAAACTCAACTTCATCAAAGTATGCGCAAATATCATATTGTTTTCTAATACTAAGCAAAAACGGCTACGCCCCACCATTCCCTTGAACGATAAGGGGATATAGTAAAGGTATTATCGTGCATTTATTTACATCGGGACTATCTTACTAATTATAACACATAATTATATGTGCTAAAAAATACTAAAGGTATAATCGTGTATATATTTGTGTCTGTGACTTATTTTTAATAGCATTCCCAGCAAAAAGAATACCATTTATAGTCCGTTTACAACCAAACAAGAACAACCAATATATATAATCCAAAGAAAATGACTACAACTTGAATGTAAATAAAAATAATAGCCACGATACTTAATTGGAAAATTATCATTAGGAAATCGACAGGTCCAACAAATTGAATCACTTCCTTCTCCCAATGCAAAATCGTTTTCTATCATTAAGCAGGTGGCTATGCCCCACCATTCACTTGAACCACAATAATCAGGGCAAATGAGTCTAGATGGTAGGTCAATGAAATTGTTTCCAGCTAGATTTAAGACTTTCAATGAAGATAACCCACTGACTCGGGAAGTGATCCGTCATGGAGATTGTTGGAATTTGGGTTTAGGTTCGTCCTTGATAGATCGGACTATTTAATTAGGAAACAAATAGCCTTATCAAATAAAAAGCTAATAAGCATCAATTATGGATTCGTTAATTGAGCAACAAGTTATTTTATACTGATGTCGCCTTTGTCGCTAAAGCAATCAATTAAACTAAGACTAACTACTAATACAATATAGTGGCAACCTAGGTTATTCTCCTAATGAGCAACCTATGGGTTTTCTTTATGATTGATTTTAGATGATAAAAGATACAATAAAATGGACGTGAACTAGAATACAAGATACTATTACCTAAATGCAAAATGCAAATGGCCCTAAAACCTATATGAGAATAAAACTAACATAAATGAATGCAAATGCAATTACAGGGGTTTTTTTTATGACAGGGGGAATTCAAATCCTAAGGACAAGAAATCAACTAATATATAGCTAAGAAAAGCTAAGAAAATCAAATAAGAAAAGGTAATGAAGGTTTACTTCAAGTACTGTTGTGGTTGTGGTTGTCTTCTTTTGTAAGTTTTTCCCCATCTGTTGTCTATTTTGTCTCCCTTTGGGTTAGTACTTTCCTCATTATTGGGCATTGTCTCATTGATAGTTTCCTTAGATGGTTCAAGGTCTAGGTTAGGTTCAAGATATGGATCAGGTTCATGGTATCGTTTAGGGATGAAGGACTCATGGTATGGTTCATGGATGAAGGACTCATTTTTAGGTTCAGGTGGGTTTGGATTTGTTAAATCGCTCAAAGTCTGAAATTCACTCCAATTCTCCCCTTCAATGGAAGACTTAGAGTAAAAAGGGACATATTCATAGAATGTAACATCACAGGAGACAAAGAGACATTTGGTGTGAGGATCGTAGCACTTGTAGCCTTTTAGGGATGCAAAGTATCCTAAGAAAAGACGCCGAGCAGCTCTAGGGTCAAGTTTGGTGGTATGGTGAAGGTGAACATATGTGGTACAACCAAATACTTTTAGCGGAAGGGTATTTTCAAGATATGGTAGGTGGTAATGATGGTGTAAAACCTAAAGGGGTGTTTTAAAGGAGAGGGTTTTACTGGGCATTCGATTAATGAGAAACACAACAGTAAGAATAGCATCCCCCCAATGATACTTAGGTCCGTTATTGCATATCATAAGAGATCTTACAGTTAGGGGTGTTCATCAATTTTATGTCCCAATCTTCCCATCCCGATCCCAAACAAATTGGGACGGGATTTATTTCGGGATCAGGAATGTGATTTCAGGATCGGGAATGAGACTCCCCGATCCCGAATATATATATATATATATATATATATATGTATATTTTTTAAAAATATTTAAGAAAATAAGACCAAATGTAAAATAAAATGTGAAAATTCCTAACACCCTCAAGTAATATCTATTCTTTTAGTTTATTTAGTTACTTTTTTTTATTATTTATTAAATAATTCTAATTTTTTGTTCTTGTCTTTGTTCTTTTTTGCAGCTGAATCGATAACTTTAAGCATGATTGGACTAATTATATATTTGTATTAGACTTGTTTGGTACAATATAATATTAGACAAATTATATATTTATACTAGATTAAATGAAACACAACAAAAAATTCAAAATAGATTTTTTTTTTTTAAAAAAAAGGAAATCTGGGATCGGGAAATTCCCTATCTCGATCCTGAAAATTCCCGATTTTCGGGATCGGGATCTGGATTGGGAATGAAAATCATTCCCGAACCCTTCTCGGGATCGAGATTGGGAATGGCATTTCCCGATTCCGTTATGATCCTGAACACCCCTACTTGCAGTTGCAGTGTCTAGGATATGGCGATTTTTCCTTTCAGCAATGCCATTTTGTTGAGGACTATAGGGGCAGCTACTTTTATGAACAATGACATGGTCTTTAATGAACGTGGAAAGGGAATTGTTAAAGTATTCAGTAGCTTTATCGGTGTGTAAAAATGCGAATATTTGTTTGAAATTGAGTGTGGATCATATTATAGAAATCAACGAAAGTTTGAGGAACCTCCAAATTATCTTTTAACAAAAAGACCCAACTTATGCAAGTATGATCATCTATAAATGTAATAAACCATCTAGAATTGTTACGATTGGAAACTCGAGATGGCCTCCTTATGTCACTGTGTATTGCGGTAAATGATTAAGAGGCATGATATGGAATACTTGAAAAAGAAGTTTTATGATGTTTTACAAGTTCATAGGTATCACACAAAAAATGAGAACTGTGTTTATTTGAACAAAGGGAAGGAAACAACTTAGACATATAGTCTAGATTAGAGTGTCCTAACCGTTTGTGCCACAACTCCAAATTACTAACCCTAGGAAGGGACACCTTATTGCAGGAACCAGCACTTGGAAGGTTGCCTTCATCTAGGTAGTAAAGTCCATCAAGTTTTTTAGCAACGCCAATCATTGTCCTGGCGAGTAGGTCCTGAAAAATACAATGACTAGTAAAAAAAGCAGCATGGCATCTCTAATGAAGAGCTAACTGACTAACAGATAATAAGTTGCATTTTAAATTTGGGACAGGTAGGACATTCTGAAGTGTAAGAGTGGGAGAAATTTTAACACTTCTGAAACCAGCAACAATTGAGTTCGAGGCATCAACAATTGTGACTGTCATCTTCGTTTTGCTTGGATATAGGAGACGAATAGGATGGCATCATTGGACATATGATCAGAGGCTCCAGAATCTATGATCCTACACCTGCCAGTACTTATACCTTTGATAGTGGAAAGGGCTTTAGAAAAATTACCTTGGTGAACTACTGAACAGTGGGCTGCCTTTGGGAGGGTTAAAGGGCAGCAAGCAACTCAAATATTTTATCAAATTTGTCACCGTGTGGGGATGATGAAGACGGCTCAGCATCATCTTCATTTGACGTTTCAGCAACATAGCCACTACCACAGTGCTTTCTTGGCTTCCAATTAAGTGGTTTGCTGTGAATATCCCAGCAAGTATCTTTGGTATGACCTATTTTCTTAAAATGGTCACATGTAGGCCGATTCTTGTTGGGACGAGGGTCAAATGTGTTAGATCCCAAGTTTTGATGATAACAATAATTCAATTATGTGTAAAACATGTTTTTAGAAGGTTAAGAAAAGATTCCAAATGCATACTTGAAGTTTGCTGATATCTGCTGTGAAATTGCACTTGAGTGCTCAAGCATGAAATCTGCACTCGAGCACAAATCACTTCTGTACTCGAGCAGGTGTGAGAGAAAGCCAGGAAGTAAGTACCCGAGAGGCATTCTCCCTTTTTATTTACTGGATCACTCAAAGCACAAGGTATGCACTCGAGCAGAGAAGTCATTCTCACTCGAGCACACATGCGAGTGAGGGCATGCGAGTACTAGGCCGAGAGCAAGTAATGGCATGCTTCCTCTATTCACTCGAGCAAGGCACTGCGAGTACTTGGCCGAGAGCAAGTAATGGCATGCTTCCTCCATTCACTCGAGCAAGGCACTGCGAGTGCTTGGCCGAGAGCAAGTTATAGCATGCTTCCATCAATCACTCGAGAAAGGCACTGCGAGTACTTGGCCGAGAGTCTTGAAGTTCAGAAAAGTACAAGTGTGCTCGAGCAGACCCATCCATGCTTGGAGTGACACGTCCATGCTTGCGAGTAATAATTCCATCCCTCTCCAGATCAGTTGCGAGTGCTTGCTCAAAAGGTATAATTCTTGGGAATATTCTTCTCACTCGAGCAGAAGTCTTTGTGCTCGAGTGAGGGCCCACATCACTCGCGAGTGAAAATTCTATCCCTTTGAAATTCTGATGCGAGTAATGGTTTAGAGAGCATATTCCTTGAGAATATGCTTCTCACTCGAGCAGAGGTAAGTGTGCTCGAGTGAGGGTCCATATCACCCGCGAGTGCAAATTCTCACTCTTGTCAAAATGGTATGCGAGTGATGACCCGAGAAGACATTCCCAGTGTAAAGTGCAAAGATCACTCGAGCAGAGGTTTTGTGCTCGAGTGAGACCCCTCTTCACCCGCGAGTGAAGATTTTGTCTCTCTGATTTTCCATGCAAGCACAACCCGATAACAGAGGTATATGAAGGAAAATAGGAGATCACTCGAGGTGAGTCTTTCATGCTTGAGGTGATGCCCTGTTGACCACAGAAAGTGCTAAGTATCACAACGTTCATTACGAATATGATTTATTGTTATTAATTCATATCATCATTTCTTTTTATCTTTGTTTAACATTGTTTTGAATGTTTTAAGAGGATGATACAGGAATATGAACGTTTGAATTAAACCACATGAGAAAAGTAATACAACGGCAGACAAGATGATTATGAACACGCTGGCACCTACCGCACTCAGATTATTCTAACATGCACGTGTCTGCCAATATTTTCAAATATCCCGCTCCATAACTGAAGAATTTCCAAACGGGCAAAAACTGGAGCAACTATATATATACAGAAACTCACTTATATCAGTTACTGGGGAGCTCAGAACATCGCACTTCCTCCTCTCACTCGAAGTGCTCTCTCACTCAAAAGACACAACTCTTCATCTTCAACCGTTTTCTCATCATTCAATCACGTCCTCCTGCTTCAAATCGCCGTTACAACCTCTCAATCTTCTATAAGAGGTGATTCTTGTCTTCTGCATTCTTCACTTGTGCCCTAATCTCTACTTGTATTTTTTTTCTTCTTTCAAAAAAAACAAGAGTTCTTGTTTCTCTTCCACTTTTCCAATGGCAAGAACAAAGTTACCCTCTATTCCTCAAAAGTCTCATTCTCCTTCTTCCACTCACTCTGCTGCCAGTGAATCTGGAACCCCTGAACTTACTCCTCCATCTCCCAAAAACTCTCCCTCACCTTCACCTCCTCCAAAGCCTAAGACCAAAAAGAGAACTCCCACTAAGAAACCTCACCCAAAGCCTCAAGTTTCCAAGAAAGACCAACCTCCTCAAAAGAAATCAAAAGGTATGGTTTTCAAGGAACCCATAATCACCCGGTCTCAATCCAAAGAGGTACAAGGAAAGGGAAAGAAGAAGGATTCAGAGCAACCCCAATCATCTTCTTCTTCTGGGGAAACTTTCAGTAAACAACTCCGGGAAGCCATAGAGAAATCAAAACTGGACAAGATAGTTGGGAAAATTGTTTCTCAAGCTGGTGTTTCAAGTTCACATCAACCAAGTGCCTCTGCTTCAGGAGCACCTTCTGCCTCTCAAGCACCAGTGGATGACCAACTCACTAGTCCTCCTGAGGGATTCAATGTGACAGAGCTTAAGGCTTTACCACAGAAGGTATATGATGATGAATTTAAGCATAGACATTTCTGCCTTGTAGTATATGTTGATTTGGATTATCTGAAAAAGAATTGTCATTTGGACTTATACCCTTATCTTCAATACTATGCTCTTTGGTTAGAAATTCATTTGCCATATTCCCCCACTGTTGTAAAGACATTTTATTCCAACATGAAAACTCATAATATCATGTCTAGATCCAGGGATTTGATTGAAGAAGCTGTGTCTACAACCATTAGAGGGAAATTCATTATGATTTCTGCCAAAATCATAAATGATTTACTTGGTTATGTGGCACCTCCTACTGATCCACCCTCATTCTCTGTCAATGAAACTTTTAACATTTTGAGACCAAAAGACCCAATTGGCCCCCTCACTTTCAAGCCTATTGATATGCCTGATCATCACAGAATCCTTCATTACATTTATTCCCGGAGCATAGTCAATAAATCCAAAAAATTTACCCACTTTGCACAAAAGGATTACTATCTATTGGCTTCATTGGTTGCTGGGCAACAAAGGAATGTAGGGGAGATCATTTTTAGTGAGATGAGAAGGTTTTGATTTTCTTCAACAAGATCCACAACCATACCTTACCCTCAACTTGTTTCCTTCATCTTGATGAAAAACAAAATCTGGTACTTGGAAGGAAAAGAAAGGGTTCTCATCTCAAGGTTTTGAAAGACTCAATTAACTCACATGGGTATCAATCTTCCGGTGAGTCGGACCAAAGCCACATCAAAGAGGGAAGTCACTCCATCCAGAGGAGATGAGGCACAATCATCTGCACAAGGCCCTATTCCTCCTCCTTCATTTCTCAATGCCTCTCTGTCCAATCATCTGTCTGAGGTAATTAATCAAGCTATATCAAGTTTGAAGAAGGAGTTAATGACTGAGTATGAGAAGCTTGTGGAGAAGATGGAAACACAAGTCATTAAATTGGTAGACCAGGCTAATCTTAACTTTGAACTGATGTTCAAAACACAAGATGAGATGTCACAGAGGATCACTAATATGGAGACTTTCCTGCATTCACATTTTCCCTCCTCATCTTCAGGGGTGCCTTCAGAGACCACTCATACCTCACCCCCTCATCCAGAGACTCACGTACTCTTCACTGATCCTGAGTCTAATGTAGATGTTACATTTGTCCCACAACCACCATCTCCTCCTGACCAGCCCATTGACCCTCTCTCTGCCATGGTATCTTTTGTTCCACCTCCAGAACCCCCTTCTGATGTTGACAAAACGGGGGAGAAGGATGTGTGATGTCTTCTGAGCTTTATGGGTGTTTGGGTAGTTTTCTGTATTGGGGTAGGATTTGATATGTATGTCATTTTACTATTTTGAAGTTATCTTGTGTTGTTCAAGTTTGTTAAAGTTAATGACATGGTTCAAGTTTTTAATTATCAAAATTTCAATGTTTCAAGTTATTAAGCTCTTGTTAAGTTATATACCTCATACTATACTTATCTTGGCTGTTAAGTGTCCAGAGGAAACATTGCAGGAAAACTTGAATTTGGAACTTAAACTTGATATGCATTTTGGAAACTTTGAAGAAATTTCAAAACTTTTCAATTTCATTCAATTTCTTTTAAACCTTCATCACAAAGAGTTTTGTCATCATCAAAAAGGGGGAGAATGTTAGATCCCAAGTTTTGATGATAACAATAATTCAATTATGTGTAAAACATGTTTTTAGAAGGTTAAGAAAAGATTCCAAATGCATACTTGAAGTTTGCTAATATCTGCTGTGAAATTGCACTTAAGTGCTTGAGCATGAAATCTGCACTCTAGCACAAATCACTTCTGTACTCGAGCGGGTGTGAGAGAAAGCCAGGAAGTAAGTACCCGAGAGGCATTCTCCCTTTTTATTTACTGGATCACTCGAAGCACAAGGTATGCACTCGAGCAGAGAAGTCATTCTCACTCGAGCACACATGCGAGTACTTGGCCGAGAGCAAGTAATGGCATGCTTCCTCTATTCACTCGAGCAAGGCACTGCGAGTACTTGGCCGAGAGCAAGTAATGGCATGCTTCCTCCATTCACTCGAGCAAGGCACTGCGAGTGCTTGGCCGAGAGCAAGTTATAGCATGCTTCCATCAATCACTGGAGAAAGGCACTGCGAGTACTTGGCCGAGTGTCTTGAAGTTCAGAAAAGTACAAGTGTGCTCGAGCAGACCCATCCATGCTTGGAGTGACACGTCCATGCTTGCGAGTAATAATTCCATCCCTCTCCAGATCAGTTGCGAGTGCTTGCTCAAAAGGTATAATTCTTGGGAATATTCTTCTCACTCGAGCAGGAGTCTTTGTGCTCGAGTGAGGGCCCACATCACTCGCGAGTGAAAATTCTATCCCTCTGAAATTCCGATGTGAGTGATGGTTTAGAGAGCATATTCCTTGAGAATATGCTTCTCACTCGAGCAGAGGTAAGTGTGCTCGAGTGAGGGTCCATATCACCCGCGAGTGCAAATTCTCACTCTTGTCAAAATGGTATGCGAGTGATGACCCGAGAAGACATTCCCAGTGTAAAGTGCAAAGATCACTCGAGCAAAGATTTTGTGCTCGAGTGAGACCCCTCTTCACCTGCGAGTGAAGATTTTGTCTCTCTGATTTTCCATGCAAGCACAACCCGATAACAGAGGTATATGAAGGAAAATAGGAGATCACTCGAGGTGAGTCTTTCATGCTCGAGGTGATGCCCTGTTGACCATAGAAAGTGCTAAGTATTACAACGTTCATTACGAATATGATTTATTGTTATTAATTCATATCATCATTTCTTTTTATCTTTGTTTAACATTGTTTTGAATGTTTTAAGAGGATGATATAGGAATATGAACGTTTGAATTATGTTCCTTGATTACTTTCCAGAATTCCGCTGTTAGGATGGCACTGTAAATAAATTACATAGCATTGTTGGAAAGTCTTACGAAAATTGCCCTTGGGACGTGAGAGGAGAATTCATCAACTTCTTATTTCACTATCTGATTTTGGTAAATTGTTGTTTTGTTTTTATCTCTTGTATTTGATTTTGATCTCTTACCTTCTTTTGCCCTCACAATTTTGGCTTCCCCCTCTAATTTGGTTTAATTTGAGTCTGATTCACGCAATAGAAAATAGTCTTGTCTATTTTTGATATACTTATATGACTGAATTAGATTTGAGCATTCTCAAGTCCAATTGTGAGTACTCTTCCAAAGACATTTCTGTCATTCACACGGATTTGAACTCACGATTCCATGCTTAAGTGGCTAACATCTCTTCTCCACTATGATCATCACCCGTTGGTGTTATAGTCTTAGTCATTGATGGAATTGCTATTTTGGAAAACCCTTTCATTTTTCATCTTTCTAAATTGTATTGTTATGCTCTCCCATACTTCCCTTGCACTCATGCAAATCCCTCAAGCCATGCAAAGGGTCTTCTTATTAATTTCCACGCTATGCACACGTCCTAGACGAACTCATTTGAAGCAATTTGTTAGAAGTCTTTCATGAAGTATGATACATGAGAACAATTGTGTACCCCTTCTAAGTTCTAAGCCTCTTTTTTTAAAAAAAATAGAAAATCCCCATTTAAAAATAGGCTAAAAGATACGTTTAGTTCTTTATATTTGCGTTAAGTTTCATTTTAGCTAGTCCCTTGTTTATAAAATGCACTTTTAGTCTTTTAAACTTAACATCGTTAGTCCCATTTAAAGGACAATGCTGAGTCAACAAACTAAAGGGATGACCGTGCAATTAAGCGCTGACAAAGCATGCTGACTTTTTAATCTTTTAAATAGTGTAAATTGTTTTTGTTAAAAAAAAATAGTGTAAATTGTTTTTGGCCTAAATAAATTTTGTAAATTAAAATGAATATAAATATTGTATCTTTGTGAATGCAAAATTGTTCTAGTTTTAGTCCCCGCAACTCACCCCTGCTATTTTGTAAAATCTCATCCTGTAAGGAGCAGCCCATCCTGTAAGTATTTCAGTCTGCTCCTTGCTCTCATCCTTGCAAAGCGAAAGCATCAATTTGCTTTTGTTGTCATTGAATGATAAGATATAAAATCCGATAAGTCCAAAACGAGCTGTAACACTAAGCCAAATATAAAGCATGTCCTGAAATGTGTTGAGGTGTCTCCCTGCTTTTCTTATGTAGCTTTTGGTAGTGCTTTGTTTCTTTTAGTAGTTAGATAAACAGTATTGGATTTTTTTTTGGGAAAATCACTTCTAGGTCCCAAACAAGCAAGATATTATCATAAAGGTTCCTGAAGATTGTAAAACACACTCAACAGGTTGTGAATACATGCTTTTAGGGTTGTAACCAGGGACCTTTCTGATAATATCTTATTTGCTTGGGACCTATGAGTGATTTTCCCTTATTTTTTTGAGGAAAGGACAAAACAATATATTAATAAAATGTAGTCTTACAGATTTTGAAAGGAAATAGAACAAAAATGCAGATGGTTAAGTCTAGTTGCTGAATTTAAATTACTACAATATATTTGGTAAGAAATAAAGTCCTTTAGTAAATAAATTCTGAATACCTTGGATCAACACATTGATTGACTCCAAATCCATTCTTGGACTTGAATGATAGTATGTTTGATGAGCTTCTTGATGACTTGAAAGCGAAGATTGATCCAGAGAAACTGAAGCTATTTGCATTTCCTAAGAGATATAGAAGACTGGTTAAAAAGCTGAATTATCTAACAGTGACTTGTCCCAATATAACCTACTTAGTCAGTGTACTTAGTCATTTCATGGCATCTCCGACGATGGCATAGTGGGAAACCTTAGAACATGTCTTGCATTATTTGAAAGGCTCCCCAGGTCGGGGCATCCTCTATTCAGATTACAGACACACTAAAGTTGAGTGCTTCTGTTATGTGGATCATGCAGGGTCTAAGGCCATGAGACGATCCACTACGGGTTACTGTGTGTTTGTTGGTGGCAACTTGATATCTTGGGGGAATAAGAAACAAGGGGTTGTATCTAAATCAAGCGCAGATGCAGAATACAAAGTTATGTCACAATCAGTATATGAAGTTGTATGGGTACTTCAACTCATGAAGGAAATTGGCATTGTCACAACATTACCTGCGAATCTTTGGTGTGACAATAAAGCAGCACTTCATACAGTATTGAATTCTGTATTCCCATGAGGTAACGAAGCATATTGAGATCGATTGTCACTTCATTCTGGACAAGATCAAAGAAAATGTTGTATCTACTGGACACGTGCGATCAAATGACCAATTAGCAAATCTTCTAACAAAAGCATTGATTGGGATATGGGTTGAGTATCTTTGTAACAAGCTGGGCATGATTAACATATATGCTCCAACTTGAGGGGAAGTGTTAAGAAAATATTTTGTCATTAGCATTAGATCAATTAGCAAATTAACGGGATTGATTTACTGTTATGATTCCCTCATTTAGGACCAATTAATACCTAGGCTCCTCACTCTTTGTATATATATATTGTACCTTCCTGTGAATATTAAACACACAATTCTAAACATTCAAATCGTTGTCTTGCAATGACCTCTGGAAAATCTTCGTGAAGATGATGAGTGCCGTAAGAATTTTTTTTCATATGGGCTTTGTATGAAGGTAGTCGCTGTCTACAATGCTCACAATCCATTTCTCCATTCAAAACCTATTTTCATTCTAATAATGAATAGATAGAAGCCCAAAATCAAAACAGAGAAAACTCAAGATGATAGATGGATAGAAGCATTCAAGAAGATCACAAATGGAATTTATTAATGGGAAGAGAATAAATAGGGGGGAAATTACTATTAAACCATATTGCACTGTTACACAATTTTGACTTAAAATCTTGCTTTCTTACACAATTTGGACTTATGTATAGATACAAAGGTTTGCATCAAGGATGAGAAATAATTCTGATGAGGATAGTGCCTTGAATATTGACTTTAATGATAGTGAAGAAGAAGTGGATGAATGTTTTTCTTGGCGACATTGAGGTCAATATAGAATGTAGAGAATATTCAAATGAAGAGCATGAGGAGCAAATTCAGAAAGCCTCGATGGCAAGAAAGAAGCTAGAGATGAAAATGGAGATGGAGATGAATGCACTATGAATGAATTATTAATAGGTTTCCATTGCATAAGTTGGTAAAAAATATGAGTGAATACAAGTGGGAGCGAGGAACCCAACTGAGGATTTTAGAGAAGCCATAGTCTTGTATGCTAATGCTGTGCATGCTGGTCCAAACAAGCCCACATTTTTTCCGAGTTTTCCCTTGGAGATAAAAAAGAAATGGAGCATTTGATTTAGCATTTGCAGTCCTGTGTACAACCGATGTCTGGGGTTATATGCTTGTATTGACTGATGATTATTGAAGTGTTCTGTCAAAACTTTCATTTTTTGCTCATTTATTTGTTTTATATGTTGGCACTTTTGACTTAGAACTATAAAGCATGTCCTGAAATGTGTTGATGTATCTCCTTGCTTTTCTGATGTAACTTTTGGTAGTGCTTTGTTTCTTTTAGTAGTTATATAAACAGTATTGGATTGTTTTTTTGCGGAAAGGACAAAACAATTTATTAATAAAAACATGTAGTCTTACAGATTTTGAAAGGAAATAGAACTAAAATGCAGATGGTTAAGTCTAGTTACTGGATATAAATTAGTACAATATATTTGGTAAGAAATGAAGTCCTTTAGTAAATAAATTCTGAATATCATGGATCACCACATTAATTGTTTCCTCTTGAAAGGCTATTTTGTTGTTAAAGGATCTATCTATGCACCAGATCTGAAGTTTCTATTTCTCTAAAGTGTAGAAGGTCCTGATCCATAATAGGGCATCCCTCAGGCAGTACGATTCCAGAAAAAATGGTGACTGGTATGCCCCTTCATAACATAGGGCTGGTTGACAGCCTTTTTGCCTGTTGTTTCTTCTTTTGTGCTTCTGTAAGATTAATATCCAGTCTCTAGAGCAAAGATTTTTTCCATCAAAAGGCTGGCAGAGGGTATTACATTTTGAGATGCATTTTTTATTTGGAAAAATTATAAGAAGTAAATGATGTCATATCAACGATCTCCTTGATAATTGTCGTTGGATGAATTAATTGACCATGATGTAATACCAAGTTTTCTTTTCACCCAAATAATATTGATGAGTATAATGATTCCGGATACAAGTGATTTCTCCATATCCCTGTGCAAGCTAAAGAGAGTGGATTTGACCCATCAGTATTGGATTTGGAGCCGGAGAGAAGGTGTTGCGGATATAGCACAAAGTAGCTAGTTTGTTGTGGTTACTTATGGTCGTGGGAGAAAATTGTGATAGAAATAGTTCACTACAACATAGACCTGAATTTTACCTCTCTCTAGCACCTTTTAATTTTCTCTTGCTTCACATAGGTACAAGTTCATGGGTCTATTCTAATTAGGCCAAGCTGCATTTAGGCCCTTTTTTTTTGGGCAAAGTTTTGACAGCAACACCACCAATAATTGCAAAACCAAAGTAAGTGGTAAGACGTACCCCACGGAAAAAATTAAATTCAACGTAACATTATCACCAACAGCAAAAATCATAGCGTTCGGTACACACTCAACAAATACTGTAAAATATTTGGCTCAGTGGAACAAAAATCTCACCTAATTGTAAATAAAAAAAAATATCACCTTATTAATCTGAAGCCTTAGCTCCGTCAACAGTAACCCTATCTTCTACTAGTGTTATCCCATAGATGTGCAGTCTTGGCGACAGATGTGTCTTTCATAGAGCCGGGAAAACAGGTCGAGCCCATTGGGCTGGCCCATTTAGGCCCTGGTCCTTTAAGAGCTGGGCTTGTAAATTATAGCCTCCAAAGGAAGTCGGGCTTAAAAGGGTTGGCCCATAGAGTCAAGGGCTTAAAAGGGCTGGCCCTGCAGGGCCTTGGGCCGGCCAGTTAAGCCCGTTTATATATATATTTTTGGTTTGAAAATGAAAATTATGTTACCTTTTTTAATTTCCTTATTGAATATATACGTCACTCAATCCTCATATTGTATAGAGTATGATTTTTTAGTATACTATTTTGCCTAATTGAATCATATTGTGATTTTTTAGTATATTATTCTACCTATTTAGAATAAAATCATATTGTATACTATTATACCTAATGGAGTATGATTTTTTATGGAGGTTGTGATTATTTGACTACTTGAGCCTACTACTCAAAGTGAAGCACAATCAAATGTCCTTGAAATTGATGATAGTGACAAAGAAGATGAAAATGATAGCCGTCCTACTTATGTTGCTTAGATGTTAGAATGTTTAGCTTCTTGTGTTCTTATGCTTTAGCCTTTGTGTAATTTATTTATGGACATAATTTTACCTTTGATTATACATTAGTAACTGTGTTTGTTTGTTGCATGAGATGTGTTGTTTAAACCTTAATGTTGACAATATTTATGTGTTAAATTAGAACTTTAATCATTATTATTTACTAATTATATCTCTTTAGGGAAAAAGCACAGAAAAAATAGTTAAATATTGCAGAAATGACTTCCCGGCCCTATGGGCCTGCCCTAGCCCACATGCTCTTAGGCTGAGCCTTGAAAAACTGCAATTTTTCTGACCTCGAGCCTAAAAGGGCAGGGCCTGCCCTAATTCCTAACTTTAGTCTTTCACCTCGCGTACGGAGTTCGCATAGAAAGCTCAAGTTAAGGAGGGTGCCGTTGTTGCAAGTTAAGGAGGAATGGAAGTAGTGAGGTCACATATTGGTTAGAGAAGAAGCAGATACATTGTCAAAGAAGATCACACAATGGTAAAATGATATAAAGTCACTTGTCAAGTAATGAAAAAGGGCTCAAATGGTTTGCGAGAGTTTCTTAGTTGCTATGAATATGGAGAGTAATTTGTGAACCCACGCCACTCACACATGCTTCTTTTGAATACTCAATTCCAAGTAAGTCAATTCCACATCCTTACAAGATAAGTCTAATCTTCCCTGGTAACATCAAGTGGTACCCTAACAGTACATACATGAGCTTCTTCAGGTTCTTCGAAACAGTCACAAAACTAATGTTAATCCATGACAATGGTTCTTGTATATGGCCTTCATTTGCGTCCACACAAAATGCTCAAAATTAAATATAAATATTTAATAAAAATAAATTGAAAAATTTTCAGCGTTAAAGTAACAACCCAAACTTGATTAAATATTTTGTTCTTCGTCTCCGTGGGATTTTAGCCCATTCTTGATAATGAAGATTATTTTAAAATTTAGTTAAATATAAAAGATCAAATAATTTACGAAATTAATAATACAATTTTCCCAACAATAAATCTTGTTGTGAAGACTTTTCTTTTATATATATATATATATATACACACGTATGGCTTCAAACCTTCGTTATTATTGCAAGAGTCTTTCGGGGGAAAAATAAACAGAGAGAGGGTCAACGTACAATTTGAATGGCATGTAATATTATTGAATCTATGGTGTTATATATGTAATAAAAGAAGCAAAATATATTCATCCAACAAGGAAAAATTACAGAAGCATAAATTTTGGTTAAAATTTTTTTAAAAAAGGCAAACACACGTACGGAGCCGGGAGAACTTCTTCCAATTGTTTGCATTTTGTAAGAGATGATTGAGCTGCCAGTGTCAATGTGTTCATTTAGAACAGCAATTAGAATGTTTAAAAGTAGTTTTTTAATCATAATTTATGGTATACGAGGTAAGTATATGAGAGGAGTTTTATATCGATTTACGTGGAAAACAGCTTATAAGCAATCTCAACGTCATAACAAACATGCCCATTATCGCTAGTTCTATATATATATATATATATCTATATATGAAATGAAGCATGAGCTGACGTATCTTTCCAACTAGGAAAAGATTATATGAAGAAAAACATGAATTTAAAAAAATGAATAACATTTATGTACGTATGAACCTTAAATCATTGATTTATTATAGTTTTCTGCGTTTTGTAAGAGGCATTTGGATGTCTATATCAAGATTACACTGACCATCTTCTTCACTACTATTGATGAATTGAGAATTGTTTAAGCTGTCACTTGTTGCTTCTGTTGGTACCACATCATTAAGACTATGGTAATCGTCTGAATCATTATTGCTGGTGCTACATCCTTCACCCCTTGTTCTTCGCCATGCTTCAACATCTTCTTTACACAATACACGCCACCCACACTTCCTTATTTCAAACTTCGCTTCCTTGTCAAAGTTGAAGATTGTAAAACTAAATTGAAGTCTTCTCTTATCGACGCATGGAAAAAAGAATAAAAAAAGTTCGTTATGATCATAATGGTGGTCAGAAACTGGGCAGCTCAACTCATGTGGGATTTCATCTCCAGCATTTCTACAAATCCAAAGAACATTAGCTCTTATCCGTTCCTTATGACCTTCCATAAGTAAGCATACAGCTATTCCCAACTGTTTACTTGAATGGTGATGATCTTGTATGTCCGTTATAAATGACACATTTGGCTGACGATGCCAAGCATCATCACAGAAGCAATTTTGATTGTGAAACCATGATGGCATCTCACTTCCTCCAATATTCATAAAAATCGGCCTTCTTGAACTTAAGCCCTCCTACAACAAATATTAGTATAATGATTATAGTATGTAAGAAACAACCATATAAGAAAACCTCCAAGAATATTCAAAATGTTACACATTCATTTTAATTCATGCCATTTTGAAGAGAATTCTCACACATAAGTTAGAGAAGTATAATGATTCAAATGTGTATGTAAGAAATATCCTTAATTATAATTAAACAAATCAAACAAACCTGATATTCAAATCCTTCGAAGATCTTCCACAGCTGTTGGGAATCCAATATATATTTCATTGAAGGACAATCAATTGCCCGTACAGTGGCTACATTTGATGGAAATCGTGGAATCAACTGAAGCCTTGGGCAATGACTGAACTGAAGAAACCAAAGCCTCAAAAGATTTGAGATGAAGGCAACAGGCAGGTTAACAAATATGTTTCCACTTAGATCAAGCGTCTCCAATGATGATAAAGCATTCATATCATTTGGAAGAAACTCATCAGAGAGATTGCAATAACTTAGATCTAAGTTCCTCAAATTTGATAAACCTAATAAAGAAGGGGGTAGCAATAACCCAGTGGATATTGAAGGCCTTGTAAGCATAAAGAATCTGCTCAAAATAGAAGAAAAATTTAGGGAGGATGATTGTGCTTGCCCACTGCATCCACTAAGAGATAGAGATCTTAAATTCTTCAAATGAAGTATTGATGAAGGCACTTCCTTTATAGCAGTTCCACTAGCATCAAGCTCCTCCAAAGCTACATTTTCATTCAGATTCTCTGGTAGTCTTGAGAGTTTTGAGCAACCAGAAATATTGAGAATTTTAATAGACTTTATACATTGAATCACATTTGGAAGGCATACCAGATATTTGCAATTTCTTAGATTTAAAACGACAAGTTGACACAAATTGTCAAGTGATTGTGGTAGTTTTGTGATTCTAGTCTCCTCTACATCAAGTTTGGATAGACAGTTCATACTTTTCCCCAATTCTGGAAGTCGTCTAATTTGTAAGCAACCTGAGAGTATAAGAGTCTCTAGGCATTTCATCTCAAACTTACTTGGAAGAGTTTTAAGATTCTTACAACCCTTCAAATTGACCATGACAAGGTTCTGATGGTGTCCAAGAGATGGATGTACTTCAACAAGGTTTATACAACCCTGAAGAATGAGATTTTGAAGGTCAGGAATTTCATCAAAATTTGGTGTCTTGATTAGATATCTTGAATAGCTTAAATCCATAAATTTAAGCCTTCCAAAGGCCTGAGAATGACAACAAAAAAAGTTTAAAAAAAATATTAAATAAAAGTGCATTAAATTATCAATAATTTTTTGACCAGAGAGACCATAATTACCAGTAATCCTCCGCATAGTTGTTTTGATGGACTATGTTTCATTTTAAGATCAATGAATTCCACATGAGAACCATGAATTGGCAGATCATCTAAACAAAATCCGTTCCATTGTAGAACTTTTAATGCACTTGAAAAGCATTCAAGTCCATAAGGAAGATTCAAAAAACAATGAGGGTCATGTGACCAACTTGTTATGATAAGTAATTTAAGATTTCTCATCTTTGAGAATGCTGTAGAGTCCCAATATGATGCACACTCGGATTGCTTCTGATCCCTGTATATAAATTAATAAGTCAAGCTAATAACATATTAAAAATGAAAAGATTGCTAAGTAAAGAGTGCACAATTACAAATATTATGAGTATTACCTTTTTGCCTTCTAACACAGAATTAGCATCTTCCAAGGTCCATATCCTACTACGCTCACCAACATCATTGGGTGATTCCCGGAAAACAATATTCTTACCCATTTCTTGAAGTATGTCATGCACCCACAAAATCCCTTCATCATCAATCACCAATGATTTATCAATAAGAACTTTTATTCCAACTATTGGGTGAAGATCCAGATTTTGTAACATTTGTATGACATAATCTTTGTGCTTCCCATTAAAAAAACAAGCAATATCCAAAAAAATGGTCTTCTCTTCGTCATCTAATCCTTCAAAACTCACTTGAAGTATCTTCAAGACATCATTCGGAAGAACTTTCCTGAACTTAGCTATTGCATCTTTCCATTCTAATATACTTCTTCCACAAAGAGATGAACCTAACACTTTGAGCACCAGAGGAAGCCCTTTAGCATATTCAATCACAGTTCTAGAAAGCTCCATAAAATCTCTGTTTGGCTTATTTCCTTTAAAAGCATTTTGATGGAAAAGTTCAAGAGACTCATCATCACTCAAGAATTTCATGTCATATTGAGCAGATACATCATATGATGATAACACATGTTTATCTCTAGTTGTTACTAATATTATGCTCCCTTCATCAAACCATCCTTGTTTCCTAGCCAAGTTCTCAAGTTGGCTTATTTCACTCACATCATCGAGGACAAGTAGAACTTTTCTATTCCATGACATGTTTTTTATCAACTTCCTTCCTTCATAACAGTCACTCACATCGATGCTTCTTTTATGCAGAGAAGAAAGAAGTTTTTTTTGCAAGGAAATCAAACCATCTATTTTAGATACTTCTCTAACATTACCCAAGCCCCCTGTGCCCCATATTCCTACAAATTGAACTCCACCCATTCCATTTGCTATGAATGAATCTAATTTTGCTAGTTTTGATTCAATTCCAACTAATATCTCTGAGTCAAATGGAAGTTCATCATATAATTTTGACCACACTTCTTCTACGACAGTTTCAATGAGTTCTGTTTCATGCCTGTGAATGAATGTAAAATAGTACCATTAACATATTAAAAAAAATTATATTGTGATCCATTTAAACAATTTTTTTGAAGAAAAAAATGTTAAAATAATAGCAAAAATTTTGCTTGAAATTGTTGGTTCAAAAAAAGTCATGATATTGATTCAGAGTTTTCGAAATTACCAAATGTCAGAGTGCCAGCCAGATAAGTTGGCAACTTCTTCCAAAGCATCCCTCCATCTTTGCACCTTCATTTTGTCTTGTGTGAACTTTTCTTCAACTTTTTCGAATGCTTTTCCAATATTTCCTGTTTGATGTCGAATATCAGACGGATCTACACCAAAAAAGATTGAAAATACCAATAAGCCTATTTGTTTCTGAGAATGAAGAATCTTTAAGAGCTCGTCCAAGCACCAAGCGGAAGAAGCGAAATTTGCAGATAGAACAACAATAGCAGCGAGTGATTCTTCAATTGCTTGAAGCAAACTTGGTTTAATAACATGTCCCCTCTCAAGTTCTTCATCATCCCTGAAAGCTATGATTCCCTTGCGTTGCAAAGCTCGATACAAATGATCTGTGAAACTTTTACGAGTGTCTTCTCCTCGGAAACTTAAGAATACATGATACTTCCATCTCTTAACTGAACCAGAAGAGCTTGAAGGGTACGCAGCTCTATGTGCATTAAGTGCCATTGCAATAATTTGGAAGCTGAACCATGCAAATTACAAATACGCCTATCAGCATCCGGACATGTGTGTGTACATATATGATATATCTTAATCGCGTGAGCAAAGAAAAAAACCCCATAAAAAAATTTATATTCTAGATCGCATCAGTTCTCAGTTCATTATGAAAGCAAAAATTCACAGATCTAAAACAGTCATTTCACTGAATAAATCTAGAAAGGAAAAAGGAAGAAAGTAGAAACCTGAAAAAGGAAAACGGAAGATTTGTTCGATTTCGATCTGATGAAGTCCAGCAGCCTCCTGATAATACAAAGAAAAATGGAGAAGAATTAAGAAGTAAAATGGTGGTCAAGTCTTCCCTCTCGCTGTGTTATTTTTTTTTTTTTTTTGGCCAGAGGTGATCAAGTCTTCTCTAAATAGCCATCAGTTGAAATTTCAAACCGTGTTACGGACTCCAGTGTTCGTTTTCTTTGGAGGACAGAGCCATGGGACCCTACGTCCGGGGACTTTTACTTCAATTATATATATATATATATATATATGTAAAACCTAATTATTGTATATTACTGTATTCGAGCAAAAAAAATTGTATATTACTGTATTTTACGTTTTAGAGTAAACTAATTTTTTTAAAAAAAAATCGTAACTCAATTTTTTTAAAAAAAAAATTTGATTTCAAAATCTACCATTAATCCATTATTTCCTTGTAACACCGCAGCCCCACTCCATAAACATATTTGTCTGTTTTAATTCAAGGGCCGCATATTATATATTTGTGTGTTGTGATATGACATGAACGAAAAATAAATTTTATTTCACTTTTTATACATATTTTATCTTTAAATATAATACATAAATAATCATTTTTATTTATAAAAATAAATAAAATAAACTTAAGGCTGAGAGATAAGCTATAATTTCTTTATACTATAAGAAGAATTACAATGTGGTTCCAAATTATTCTTAGACATGTCTGTACAAAAATAGGATGAAACTTTGGTAGATTAGTGAAAATCATTTCATGTAATATTTTATAATTAGTGGGTTTAAAATAATAGGATTTAAGATAGACTGAAAGTATAACACTTAAGCACGCAAATCCTCAAATTATTCTTAGACATAATTATACACAATAAATCCCAAATTTACCAAAAGAAAGTGTCAAAAGTACAAAATAAGTGTGTGAAAATATATAAAACAATTGGAAATATCATTTAGCGCCTAATCTGATGCATGGTCTTTTAAATTAGGCTAAATATATAACAGCAGCGTACCAACAAATTGTTGATTAAGGTAGTAAGGGGTCTTATTTCGGTAAAGAGAAGAACATAAATTCAAATGCTAGGAAGTGTATTTATTGGGAGATGTGAGAACTCTTTGCCTTCTAAACCTCAAAAAGAAAAACCTTGATCAAATAATATATATATATAACAGCACATGACATGCAGAGTGGAGGGTAATGGAGGTGTAAGAATTTTGGGCGTACCTGGAATCTGATTGACTCGTTGAAGTACCCACACAAAACCGGAGCCCCGATGCAGACCCCGATCACGTTACACAGCAAATACACCAAAGAAAGGAAGAGAAGAGAATATTCTTATGAGAGAATCTTTTAGAGAGAGAGAATAGTAATATTCGGTATGTTATTTCTTCATTAGTCTTCTCCCTTAATCCCACACATTATATATATAGTGTACGTACGGTTACACAAGAATAGATGCAACCCTTAAATGTACAGTTACATATGAATAGATGTAACCCTTAAACGTATGGTTACATAGGAATAGATGTAACCTTTAAACCACAAAGGGTATCACTCTTTATAACCCATGTCTCTCTATGAAGCCCTTTTGAATTGGGCTTGAGCCCTAATCCACCAAGGGTGGACTAGTATATTCCAACATTTCCCACTGACACTTAGTGGATTAGATGTTATGGGTCAAGTCTCTTTCTCTTACTTCTTTCATACTAGATGTTTTGCCGTGACCGCGTCGGCATGACATCTCCATTTGGGTGCTTTGTACTAGAAATCCCTTTTTATAGAGATCAGCATAAGACAACCTTGTAGTGCAGCTTGATAATGATATAATGCTCGAATGTCCTAGATTTACCAATATAAACTTTACTCATGGCCAATCTAATCCCTCTTGAGTCAGTATGAAACTCAGATTGCCTTTCTCATATGCATAGTGTCTACACTTATGAAACTACAAAATAATATCATAAGGGACCGGTCTTAGACACCAGCATAGGTGTGTATATTTCAGGTAATAATCTTTCTTTCGTCCATATATCACTTTGATATGTATCAACCGCTTGCCTAACATAATGCCTTTAAATCGCATCAATCACGATCATAGGACAAAATGCTAAAGTAGCAGACGTTGAAATATATTTCCATAATAATGTCAAAGTCAAAGGACATCGATGAAGGGTTAACCTTTCTGGGACTCACACAGCAATGAAGCAGTGATCTATTCACTTGCTTCCTATTTGTGATTCTTTAGCACATGTGATATGAATCACATGCTACGGTGTTATTCTTATACTTTAAGAGTGTATGTCGTTTGATTTTATCATTAACACCGTACAGACTAAAGTCTAGACACTCCCAGTATCTAAATCCAAATTCCTCAACTCTACTCATATTACATGACGTCAATTTTAAAGAATTTGTTGTTTGGTAACAGGTATCATGGATGTGGGTTTCCATGATTCGATCCATATTTTTACAATCAAGGATCTCATCTCGACTTACTGCACTTAAGTCGAGACGACATAGTTTGTGTTTCTTCTCTATCATATTAGCACTCTTGCTACTTTACTGATGAACACAATTGTCTCATCTTTGCACACTCCTCCTGAATGTCAAAGGTGGTCGCTTGTGTGAGAAAGACGACCTCACCAAGCTGTACAATATACTAGATATTGTATACTTACACACATATTAAAAGCCAAAATGAAGTATCATTACTCCATACTATATGTATGCCAAAGGACTTAATATGTTTCTCATACATGTCCTTAGTCATTAGGCTTAGTTAGGGGATTTTGCATATAAATACGTTGCTCAACAATAACTTTATGTCCTATAACATCTCTCATTTAGCTATACATTTGCATTTAGTCTATCTATTATACTTAGAGTCCTTTTTTTTTAACAGTGGCTACGTGTACTCACAATACTTTGACACTAGATTTGAATTCTCTGTTTCAAATCTCACATGTTTTATGAACATTACTAGTCATATAGCCTCTTGTACTACCACAACACATGTTTTCAACGTGCATAATCAAGGTACTCTACAAGTATCTCAAGACTCTTCTGTGAAACCATCTAATGTCTCTCACAATGGTTAGACTAGTACCGAATTACAAGTTCTACCATGAGTATATATTTGGCGTTGTATATATCATTGCAAACATCACACTGCTAAAAGTATCTATATGGACATTCTTTTCGATTATCTTCTTGGTTGGTTCAATTAGAGAAATTTATCAAGACTCAAACTCACTCCTAAAGTCACTGGGGTATCCATGGGATTGCATTCACTTATTTTGAACAACTTAAGAATCTTCTGCATGTAATTCTCTTGTCAAAGAGAGGAGTCTTCTTAAGCTATTTCTTTAGATCTTAAATCCAACTTCTTTACCCATAAACTTCGTTTTCAAAATTTACTAGCACCATTCTTTAACAAACACTACTAAATTCAAACTATATATGGCCAATCGTATATCATCACAAATTATTTACCAATGGTTCTCTTCAACCATTTGAAAAATTCATTAGGTTACCTCTCTTTCAAAACATTAAACATAATTATCTAGACTATTGTATCAATCCATAAAAAGACTTCTACAAAAAACACATGAAGTTACCACTATGTGAAACTTCAAATACTACTTTTAGTGAAATCTAATAGTCATTGCATATAGATTTCTTCATCCAGATCATCACTCAAAGTGTTTGTTTTACATCCACATGATATAAATTTAAATTCAAATAGTTAACTATTGCCATATTAAAACTAATTTAAATGCACAATAGATGAAAAAAATGCCTTCCTGTTATGCATACCTCTTTGTAACAACAAGTCTTATGCATGTCAATTGATTTACTCACTTTTCTCCTAAACCTATAGAACTCACTAGTTCTCAATAGCCCTTTTAACTTTGCAGTAGATCAACTGATTCTCAACTTGATTCTTTCTTAAAGAATCCACTTCCCTTTTCATTGCTTTCTTCCATTCTCCCTTGACATGGCCTCTTATACTGAATGTGACTCATCATCCTCTTTTAGAATAACCATGAATATGTTTCTCAGTTGTCCCTTTTCTCATGAGCGTTTTGCATTTCATATTTATTTTGTTTGGTCTCTTTATTGACCATTCTAAGCTCCCACTCTCAAAAACAATTGAGGATTATTAGCATGTTCTGTACTGCCTTGTCCTTGTGTCTTGCAAAAAGATGCAATGTGATTAGTTTCACCCTTAATTGAAAAATAATTCACAACAAATGTGGTACCTTTCAATTCTTTTTTGTCATAACTCTATCATCATTTCACTCTTAAAAAAATTAACCCTTATGAGCTCCTACTTACAATCACTATAGGAATTTGCAACTGACCCTTATGGTCTATGAAAAATCATATTTAACTTTTATTTATAGGGTATGATAGTGACTCCTTTAGAGGGTACATGGTTAAACCCAAGTCCACATAACTTGATGAAACCAAGTATGTGTGCATGTGTACTAATCCACCAAAAGTGGACTAGATAATACTCTCCCACTCACATTTGGGGGGTTAGCATGAGCCATAATATGTTTAACCATGTCTAATAGCATTCCATCATGCCTTTTTAAACTTCTTTTAGCAATGGAGTTCCTCAAATAGTTATCTATTTATTTATCCCTTTATTTCCTCAAAACTAACTGAAACTGGTCAAATAGATGCTCAATCATTTGATCAGTTCGTGGGACTTTTAAAATTCCTATTCAATTGATTCTCGAACTTCATTCACATATTGTTTAAAGCAACAATCTTCAAACTTGTGTGAACTTAAGTAATAACATGAGAAATTATCAACAAAGATAATAATTTACCCAGCTCTGTGTCTTACCCTCAAACTTATAGGACCATATGCAACGAAATAGAATAATTGCAATGTAAACTCAATTCTAGTATCTTACTAAAAAAAATTTCATTATGCTATTTCTAGAACCAAATTCTATGTCTTTGATACTAGTAAGACATATATTTAAGTCAGTACTTAAATTAGAAGAAATGACAATGCAATTATGTACAAAAAATTTACCAACCAAAGAAATTTATTGCAAGAAAGATTGAATCACAACTATATAATTTTATAGGGAAATTCATTCTATTTTGTTTCCCTTGTCAAGCTATATAGGTCTCGTAATCTTTTCTGTACTAAGCTAATATCTCAACTTCAATATTACCATGACCGTTTGTCAATGGCTTGACAACGAATTATTTTTATAAATACCAAATATTTTGATTGTCCCCATTTAGTTTACAAATTATATTCTTGGTAGCCTCTCTTAGTTTAGCTACTCAAATTATCCCACACACAGGGCTATTCATAATTTATTTAAACTAAGAACTTATCAATAATATAACACATTTTCCCATTGGAAAATCATGGAGGGCATCTAATTGTCTTGAGCTTTTGCATGCTGACTTGTGTGGACCAATGCAAACTGAATCACTTGGTGGAAGTAAGTATTTCTTGCTATTTACTGATGATTATAGTCGCATGAGTTGGATTTATTTCTTAAAGTTCAAATCTGAAACGTTCGATAACTTCAAGAAATTTAAGGCCTTGGTGGAGAACCAGAGTGGGAAAAGTATTAAGGCACTTAGAACTGACAGAGGAGGTGAATTTTTATCTCATGATTTCACTGCCTTTTGTGATGAACTTGGCATTCACAGGGAGTTGACTGCACCTTACACACCGGAGCAAAACGGTGTTGCTGAGAGGAAGAACAGGATTGTGGTGGAGATGGCTAGAAGTCTGTTAAAAGCAAAAAACCTCCCAAATCAGTTTTGGGGAGAGGCAGTTGCAACAGCAGTCTACTTATTGAATATCTCTCCAACAAAGGCTGTTTTGAATCAAACACCATATGAAGCTTGGATGGGGAGGAAGCCACGGGTAAGCCACTTGAAAATTTTTGGTTGTATAGCATATGCTTTGGTTACTTTTCATCCTAAACTTGATGGAAAATCTGAAAAATGCATCTTTATTGGCTATAGTCCTCAATCCAAAGCATATCGTCTATATAATCCAATTTGTGGCAAGGTGATGATTAGTAGGAATGTCGTTTTTAATGAGGAAACTTGTTGGGAGTGGAGCATTGAAGAAAAAGGTGTTGCTGTTCAAGTTCCATTAGAATTTGATAATGTACAAGCAATACCACCGTCTCCTCCAAATTCTGATTCTTCCTCCCCTAGTGATAGAAGCATTACTAGATCATCAAGCCCTACATCATCAAGATCCTCTAGTGAGACACCACCAAGAAAATTACGATCTTTAAGAGAAATTTATGCTTCTTGTAATTTTGCCTTATTTGCATCTGACCCAACTTGTTTTGAAGAAGCAGCAAAACAATCTGAATGGCAAAAGGCCATGGAAGAAGAGATGCAATCCATTGAGAAGAACTCAACATGGGAGTTGGTTAATGCTCCTGAAGGCAAGAATATTATAGGGCTTAAGTGGGTATTCCGAACAAAATATAATGCTGATGGAAGCATCCAAAAGCATAAAGCTCGACTAGTTGCAAAAGGATACTCACAACAACAAGGTATGGACTTTGAAGAGACCTTCTCTCCTGTTGCTCGATTTGAAACTGTTAGAGTAGTTTTATCATTAGCTGCTCAATTGCAACTTCCTGTGTATCAATTCGATGTGAAGTCAGCCTTCTTAAATGGTGAGCTAGGAGAAGAGGTTTATGTCTTACAACCTCAAGGCTTTGTTGTCAATGGCAATGAAAGCAAAGTCTATAGGTTGAGAAAAGCTCTATATGGACTAAAACAAGCTCCGCGAGCATGGTACAGCAAAATTGACTCATTCTTTCATGAGAGTGGTTTCACAAGAAGCGAAAATGAACCCACTCTTTATTTAAAAAAGCATGATAATGGGGATTTTTTGGTGGTTTGTCTCTATGTGGATGACATGATTTATGTGGGTTCCTCAGAATCTTTAATTACTGATTTCAAGTCTTATATGATGAAGAATTTTGAGATGACAGATTTGGACTTGTTGCAATATTTTTTGGGACTTGAAGTGATGCAAAGTAAAGATGGAATCTTTATAAGTCAAAAGAAATATGCTGCAGATCTTTTGCATAGATTTCATATGACAAACTGTGAAGTGGCGGCAACTCCAATGAACATCAATGAAAAATTGCAGCGAGAGGATGGAACAGAAAAAGCTAATCCAAAGTCTTACAGAAGTTTAGTCGGTGGGCTGAATTATTTAACTCACACAAGACCTGACATTGCTTTCTCTGTTAGTGTTATTTCCAGATTTATGCACAATCCTACAAAGCAACACTTTGGTGCAGCAAAGAGGATTCTCCGTTATGTGGCTGGAACTGTTAATTATGGCATTTGGTACTCTAAAGTATCAGATTTTATATTATTCGGCTTTACAGACAGTGATTGGGCAGGAAGTTTGGATGACAGAAAGAGCACTTCTGGCAGTGCTTTCAGTATTGGGTCTGGAGTAGTGACATGGAGTTCAAAGAAACAAGAAACTGTGGCTTTATCTTCCTCTGAAGCAGAGTATACAGCAGCAACTTCTGCAGCTCGACAAGCTTTATGGCTCAGAAAACTCCTAGCTGATCCATCATGAGCAAAAGGGAGCTACAGAAATTTTCTGTGATAATAGATCAGCAATTACAATGTCAAAGAACCCAGCTTTCCATGGAAGAACCAAGCATATTGATGTGCTGCATCACTTCATTCGACAACTTGTAGCTAATGAAAAAATTGAGTTGCAATCTTGTGGCACAAATGAGCAAGTAGCTGATATTTTCACAAAATCCCTTCCTCAAGCCAAGCATCAGTTTTTCACGGCACAGTTAGGAGTATGTGATGAGTCTGAGGTTTTGAATCAAGGGGGAGTGTTGGTTTGACTGATTCAAAGTAGTGGGAAGGATATTTCCGTTGAATGAGGCTCAAGTTTGTTTTTAGTGGGTATCTTAGTGTGTTAGTGGGTCCATTATTTTCTGTCAGTTTCAGATCCTGATTTCTAGCACTTATTCATTATTATTTTATTAACTATTAACCATTTATTTTATCTATTTAAAGAGCCTCTTGTACGCATATTTCAGAATAGCAAAAAAAGTGAGAACTTCAGTATATTTTCCTTGCTGTGCGACTCTATTCTTTTATTCACTTGCTGCCATTTATTTCCTCTTTTACCAACACAAATCACATGCAATCATCCAAAACATATATTTGAAGTGTGTAAATGCTTTCCTTTAAGGTTGTTCTCCAAGAAACGAAACTTATACACACAGCACTCTTAATCCCCTATTTCGGTGCCCCTTAATCAGTAGAAGAAATCAACATGCAGAATATAAAATACACTACCACCCATTATCCATCATCTAGACATTGAATCAAAGCTCAACTCATTTATTCTTCCTATTTCTCTCTCCAAGGTCAGATTTCCAGCCACTATTTTCCCACCAAAAAACGCACAAGAAGAAAGAAACTGACGTGGAATATTGCTTAGGAGTCTTACCCCAACTAATTCCATGCTTGCATATTGGGTGTGGAATATTGCTTAGGAGTCTTACCTCAACTCAAATCCATGTTTGCATATTGGGTGGAGGCAATAGATCTTCTCCTTCTTCGATCCTCTTCTTCGATCGGTCAAGCGCACTTGCCCTCTCTAATGGTTTTTTGCATATAGGAAAATAAGGGCTCGTTTGGTATAATGGAATTGATTTTGATGGATATGAAAATAAGGTTTAAAAGTATATTTGGTATGTCATGGAAATGAATCTTAATTTTTATGTGAAAAGACCAAAATACCCTTATAATAAAAAGATAAAAAAATCATATTTCCTTGTTCAAATTACACTAAACTTGTTTCTTGTCCCCTCTCTTCGTCCCCTCCCTCTCCTTCTTCCACTCCGACCATACCTCTTTGTCTGGCATCCACTCCTTCTCCATCATCCTCATCTCTTCTTCCTCCCCTTCAAACAGATCTGGTCATTGGTTGGTTCCAAAAAGGTCACTGGAATAGGAATCGAAGGAGGCGTCGAACTCAAACTCCGGCGAAAAGACACCACTGTTGCAA
This sequence comes from Inga leiocalycina, assembly GCA_963242795.1. Classification (NCBI taxonomy): domain Eukaryota; kingdom Viridiplantae; phylum Streptophyta; class Magnoliopsida; order Fabales; family Fabaceae; genus Inga; species Inga leiocalycina. The sequence goes on along the minus strand of OY725326.1, from coordinate 55,283,975 downwards.
ATAGATCTCACAGTCGTCGTCATGCTCACCATCGAGCACGGTGGAGGGCACAGTTGCCGTCGTTCTCACCGTCGAACACAGATCTCTCCATCATCCTCACCATCGAGCACAGTGAAGGGCACAGGTGGTCAAGCACGGTGGAGAGTTGACGTCGTTCAGCGAGATCGGTGGAGGCTGCCTGCTGCTGGTGTCGCCAGCTGTGCGATGAGGCGACGTGAGCTAGTGAGTCATTGGTGATGGGTGAGGCAACGTAAGCATGGTGGGTAGAAAGCAAAGAGGGGAAATGGGACCTAGAATTGCAAATCTGAGCTTTTTTTATAGAATTCATCTTAGTGGAATTGACCTTAATTAGATTCCATGTGGAAATGGAATGTTGTCAAATTCCATCATATCAAACATCCTCAAGACATGGAATTAGTCTCCATTTCCATTTTCATGAGGTCAATTCCAACATACCAAGTAAACTCTAAGATGGTGTAAGCTACTAAATGGGTTTAATTATGCTCCTTGGTCCCACACGCAAGCTTCCAACATAAGCTTGGCTCCCCCCCCCCCCCCCAATTTTCCACGGACCCAAATTAAAATATGAAAGCCCTCAATCCTTAACTTGGTGGGGAGCGCGTCCTAGCTAGCTCTCCAAGTTGGACAAACCTTTGGCTGAATTCATTTTTGGGCATGGGTAATGAAATTACTATTTTACCCTCTTCTTTATTGGTATATAATTATTCTCTAGGTTTTTTTTTCCTTGAATTATTTTAAGAAAATAGGCTCCTAGTTTCCAAAATCATCTTTACAATCATCTGTAACTCTATGTATCAAAAAAAAAATCATCTGTAACTCTTTTTGGGAAACAAATTTTTCCTTAAATTCCTTTATTTCCCAAAATAACTATTTATAATTTTTCCCTTAATTTTTCTAGGACTTTATATATTTTTAATAATTGTCGAGTACCTTATATATTTTCCTGAAATTCTTGCCTGAAAATAAGTTCTTACCAAATAATGTAGTTTTGAGGCTTTCTTTAATTTTTTAGATAACATTCATCGGCCTCAATTATGTCTGACAAACCTTTGCTCAATTGTTTTTGATGTTACAATGAACTTAATCAATGAGGGCAATGTTGAAATTTTCAAAATATCAATAACTAATTTTAAACTGAATTTTTTAATTTATATAAAGTTATTCATAGGTTTCATAATAAGGACAAGTGATAGTCTTATAACAAATTGATAAGGACGAGATACTCATGCAACAAATCAACTTTGTCAAGGTATGCAAATACGCAATTGTTTTTTAATTACTAAGCAAACAGAGCTATATGAATCTTTGGGAATGGTGTAATATGAATCTTTCAAAGAATATGGGACTTGGTAAGGAATCTTGGAAGGAATTTTTTGTGCTAATTTGTTGGCTCATATGGAAGCGTCGTAATGACTGTATTTTTAATCATACTGTGTCCACACCTGATAGTGTTGTTGGTAAAGCCAGGGTCACTCTTCTGAGTTATATGTCAGCCAAGATTAAGTTGTAGAATACGCAGATTCAAGGTAACCAAATAGCATCACCATCCTCTCTTGATTTAATGGAGGAGGGCTTTGTTTGTGTTTTAGTGGATGGAGCATATTCCTACACTAGCATGTTGGTAGCCTGTGGAGGGATTATCAAGGATCATGAGGGTAGGCAAATTGAGTCTTTCATGTTCCATATGGGATGAGGAGATCCATTGTATGCGGAATTGTGGGCGTGCCTTCTGGGATTACGGAGAGCTTGGGATCGGGGATACAGGAAGATTATTATTAAAAGTGATTGTGCTCAAGTGATTGAGCTGATACATCAAGGTTCTGATGAGCTCCATGCCAACGAGAATATTATTGTTGAAATTACTAGTATGTTACAGCGTTAATGGATCGTGCGGATTATTACATGTAGTCGATTGGTTACCCAGGAGGCTGATGAGCTTGCGAAAAGGGCTCTTGCATGCTCCCCTGGGCTTCACTTTACGTCCCCTCTTGACGGTTCTTCTATGGTTGTCCAGTAGAGTAGTGGTTTTATTTCCATTGTATCAAAAAAAAAAAAAACAAAGCTATGCCCCACCATTCACTCGAACGTCGAGGCCAAGTATATAATAATGATAATGTATAACTTTACATCCGGATTCTGTTAAAAAACTAATCATAACACATAATTATATGATGTGCTGAAAAATACAAATGAATTAAAATGTTGTTCAACTTATGACTGTACTTATCTTCAGCCACAAATCAATGGAAATAAAAAATTAAGGAAATACTAGTACATAAAATCAGTTTGACATTAATTTCATGGATTGTTGAAACTAAATTATGTCATATAAATAGGAAAATTTTTCCAAGTTATGAAAACAAAGCCGGCCAATACTATATAAATCCGACGATGCCTATATGCAAATAAAATATTTAAGGAAATATAATATTTGGTTCTATATTAAATTAATGCATCAAAGAAAAATTTCAATAGCCATCAAACATGCAGTAATATAACATTCATTTGATTTCCATGATCAGGGCCATATCCTCATGCATCTCATGGACTTCAAATTTGATCAAATGACAAGTCTCGGTGGAGTTACTTCTCAAGATAATATCTCTAAAACCTGTGTCCCAAGCTCCTTTGAGAGTCATCAAACCCCATAGTTTTGCTGTGAGGATATCCCAGCACTTAATTTCAGAAGAAAAACCTCCATCATACAATATTTTCCATATTTAAGAACACCTTCGCAAGCTGCTTTGTCATTTAAATGACAATATATAGGTGCCATCCACTTCTACAATAATTTTCCTATCTGTGAATTGAGCAACTTCTTTGCTATTGTTGATGTTTGGATCAATTTTCACGTAATTATTGATGCTCCTATAATCATTGTCCCTTGTTCTTCATCAAGCTTCAACCTTCTATACTCACCACTCGACACGCACACTTCCTTATTTTAAGCGATGGCAACTTGTTTACAATTGCATTCCTAAAAGAAAAGACCATTTGAAGTCTGTTTACAACCAAAAAGGAACAAAAATATATATAATACACTTTTGATGGCTATAACCTGATCTAAAACGAAATTAGAGACAAAATACACATTTGAAAAATAATCATTAGGAAATCTGCAAATCCAACAAATTGAATCCCTCCCATGTCCAAATATTTGCAAAATCGTTTTCTATCACTAAGCATATGGCTATATATGCCCCTCCATTCACTTAAATCACAATAATTAGGGGATAAGCTTATTATGAATGACACATTTGGATGCCTGGATTCTTTGTCATGAAAGTATTGTCCCTTCCTCCGTACTACACAGGTGCTTGGGGGTTTATTTTGCCTCCCCAAGGGATCAAACACACTACCTGAGGATAAGTAATGTGTCATGACCCACTTCGTAGCCACTTGTACTATTTATCCTCATGTAGTGTATTCGATCCCTTGAAGAGGCGAAATAAATCCCCAAGCACTTATGTGGTGCAGAGGAGGGGACAATACTTGTCGGGGCCTATGTGGCCACCTGTGTGGGCCCGGGCTGCTGCCTCTTATAGATTTTTTCAAACACAACCCTTTGCTCATCGGTCATAGTTCTCTTCAAGTTTTCGCATCTTGCTTTCTCCTGCTCTTTGTTGTAGTTCAACTTTTGAAGGATCAGATGATTTGATGTGTCAATAACATTATCTCTTTTTAGGCTTTGGCATTAAAGGATAATCGTCCAAGCTTTTACCATTATGAAGAAGGAGCTGTTCAATATGATGTAGTCCTACTTCCTCTTTGTCTGTCCATGGAATTTGTACATTTGACAAAAAATGCGGTGTACACTTATGAGTAAAAGTTATTATTAGTGATAAATTCTTTGCAAACTTTGAGTGAAAATGATTTCAAAATCATTCTATCATTACGTAATGGATATTGGTAATTAAACGAAAGTCATACGTAAAATTTTGGCAGCCATACTTGCTGATGGATTCATGGATTTTAAGAACAATCTTCCACAAAAATTTATTACATCCCAGAAATTGGAAGTTTCGGTAATTGCAAACAAAGACTCAATCTATTGTATCAAGCATAGTTTGTACTTTATTTACTATAATGCATTGTATATGTACCTAAGCAACGCTGGTCGTTGTGATTGATGCCCAACATATCTTCACATTGTATATGCTTGTGAAAAGGAGTGGCTTAACAACATGCTCACAAATAAATGACGAAGGTAATTGCCAGATGCCCACAGTGAAGCTTCCCTTATGACACCTATGTGCTCCTTATCATTATTTAGCAGCCTTAGAACGTAACATGGTTCTCTAAACATTGGGTAGACAACATTGTTGACAGTCCGGATTTCTGCATAATTTTTTGGACCTCGAACTTTTGTCAGTAGTAATCACATGTAATATAATTCACCTTGAGATGGAGTACAATGTCCTAACATTCCAACTGAGAATCCACAGTCATAAAGCTTCCATATTCTTTTTTCCTTCATGAATGCATAGAAATTAGGGAATTGAGAGTACGTTAGTGTTCTTACAAAAGGATCATCAGCATTGTTTGCCATCCATGACTGAAACATGGATTCTTTAACTCTTTGACTATTCACCAACGAAGAATCCTGTCCCTTTGAGTGTAGTACACTGGTTGTTGTTATGGAAGATGGAAACTCAACCTCTCAATGGGGGATATCTATGGTGGATATCAAATATCACGAGATGATATATACCTACAATTTAGGTAATGAGATATTTCATCAAAATTCTTTTGTGATCCTCCTGTATCACTATTTCTGTATATCCCTTTGATTACATGACTATTTCCTTTACTTATGTATTTAAATAATTTTAGCAATCTAGTGTTGTAGAGAACAAAAAATTTGTTGTTGAGTGTGTTGTCGTTGAGTTGTACTTCCTTCCTAGTTACCGTATGACCATCATTTCTTCTACGGTACATCGGGTAACCGTTCTCATCCAATAGTGTACATTCTGTGTATCTTTTTGGAAAGTATTTTGAATAACACCAATCCTTCATATATGGAGCATTTTAGTTAGAAGATCCGCATGGCCCATGCACCAAGTAGCTTCCAACTAATTCATATAATTCTGGATCTTCATCTTTGTCTAGTATTTTTGAAGAAATAATCTTGTCAACATTTGCTGGGGTCCTCGGTTTGTCAGCATCTACCAACCACAATATGGGTGTGTGGAAGACCTGTTTTTTTGGAATTCAATGGTGTATACTTCTGTTGGGAAATTATTGTTAGAATGAGAGGCAATGTTAGATGCTGATAGTTGTTTAAATTTTGTTCTAAAATAAAGAATCAATTTATTTAATTATATTTAGTATAAATTTAAAGACAACAAACGTTGCTTCCGATAATATTTCAAACTTTTTAAAAATATTTAATTCTCACTCCTATAATTATAGTTCCTAATCAAATTCAGCTCCAATAAATATAGTGCATAATTAATAAGTTAGTGCCAAAAATCTTTTAGCGCTTCAGCATGTGCATCAATAACTTCGAAGTCCCTGCAGTGGTAATTTCAGGGTGTGTTTGGAACAGCGATAGATAATTGGGCTTGTTTCAATTGGATTTATTATAATATTATTTTTGGTAAAAGCCAAATTGTGTAATGTTATTTATGTTTGGATTGACGATTGTCAATTGAGCTTTTTGCAAAAATAAAAAATTATTTGGATTGGCTTAAGCATAAGGGTTTTTGTGATAATGATAAGAGAGAGTGGGTGGAAAAATATTTAAAAAATCAAGTAAATATTTAAAAATTACTTTAAAATATTAGGTGCTACTGAAAAAATATTTTAGAGTGGGTGGAAATCAATAAATCACTATTATAAGTTTTGGGTGCTCTTTACTACTAAGAAAAAATACATTAAAGGTAAAATTGTAATCGGTCTCCTAAGACTGGGTACAACTGAAAAATTATTTTAAAGAGTTAAACGCACCAAAAAATATTTTAAAGTAAATTTTGGAGCTGAAAAAGTACATTAAATGTAAAATTGCAATTAGTCTGATAACACACTGGATACAGTTGGAAAATATTTTAACGGGTTAAAAACACTCAAAAAATATTTTTTGAGTGGATACAACTAGAAAGTGGGTAAAATTACAATCAGTATGATAGTAAACTAGGTGGTGGGTAACTAGAAAAATATTTTAAGGGGTTAAAAATACTTAAAAAATATTTTTTGATAATACATACTATTTAAAAAATATTTTATGGGAAAAACCAATATCATATAACTAATTTCCAAATAACCCAATCTAGCATAAAATGCCATTAGCTTTCAACAAAAGCTCCATTCTCTAGCTTGTCTCAATTGAGTTGTCACCAATTGGGCTTTGGCAAAAGCTCAATTGTCAATAGGCCTCTCTAAACACTAAAAAAAAAATTGCTGGATGTTAATTGGACTTTTACCTCCTCCAATTGGGCTTATTGACCTCCCCAAACACACACTCATTAGAAAAGTCGAAGATAGCGAGTTTCAAATTTCTAAAGCAAAATTACGAAAGCTTCAGAATCTCAAGTCTTTTCTCAATGGAGATTGGCTCTTCTCCCTCAACCTCCTGCTTTCAACCAGCTCTCCAACCACTAATTAAAACTGGTACTAGTGTGCATACTTGTTGCTGGAGGAACAAAAGAGTCTTCATACAGATCTTCTCAGTCTCTTGCCGGAAGTTCGTCGACTTCGCTTTGTAAGAAACCAGACGCCACACTCATTTGGTCCCTTCCCCTCTACAAGTATGGCTGAATATATGTACTACTCTGGATTATGCCCTGTTTCTGATTCGTCTTAGGGTTCTTGAACTGGTTGTAGTTGATTCCTAAATTTACATTTAATCTTGGTTTCTAATGTGGCATTGAAGTTGATCCCAATTATGAGCACTTCAAATTGGTAGGATTTTGAACTTAGGACTGTGGGGTGGGACTAATAAAGAGATAATATCGATTGAATTTTCTAATAATTCTTTGTTGCCAAAATGAGGAAACAATTACTTTGGTCAATATTTCATTTTTCTATTTTTTACTTTTTTAAAATTAAAGTATATTTCAATCTTTGTGAACTGGAGAATGTTTTAGGTTACTAAATTGATGATACAGTCTATGATTTAGGTTATTGGATTGTTGGTAGTATCCTGTCAACATCAACAAATGCTTACAAGGAAAAATTTAGTTCCATCAATTCTAAAGATGGTAAAGGAGTGCTTCATATGCTATCCTTTCAAGGTGCCAAGATTAGGTTTATATGAGAAGTTTTAGCATTGAAACCGAAACAATGCAGGTATTCCTTTCCTATTTGGTTAGTAAATGACATGTTTTATCTTTGATTTTAAAATGCCTGACAAATTCCTGATTTTATTATATATTTTCATATTTTATTTGGGGGTTTTGTCATAATAATTGAGTTTAAAGTGTCTGTTTTGTAATTAATTGTGATTAAAAGAGTTTGTGTGAAATTAAGGTTTAAAAAGGGTAAAAGTGTCATATATTTTGCAAATTACCTTAATTGATTAATTGTTGGAATATAAGGTATTATATTTTGGGTTTATTTTATTTGCAGATCAATTTGGTGAAAATTACAAAAATGAACCCAGAATTTTTAACAAAAAAATGATGAAGGAATAAATCAGAGGAAATTTCATAAAAGGGCCATAATTGTTGAGAATCATTGTTGAACCCATAAAAGTTTTTAATATTTTAATTTAATCCCTCCTAAAGATTTCAAACTTCTCATTTTGGTCCCTTGGTCAAACACACCGTTTTGACCAAGGGATCCGAATGTTTCCGGACCCGACTTGGTTGCAGAGCTGAGGGGAAATAGAAGAGCAGGATAACCGAGAAGAGACACAGCCCCAAATCCACGGAGCTAGCTTGTCTCCGCTGCCCCAACCATCCGCTGCCCTCCATTTCTTCAAACTTGGTCGTTTTTGTCTATTTGATGGCACAGGATGGTGCACGCACAAAGGCACTTCTCACAGTCCTATGAAGGAAAAATTTCACTCAATGGCCAATCTTTATGAAATTTATAAAAAGATTAAAATTTAATATTAATTAGGACAAATATTTTTGGCTAAATTCAAGAAGTTTAATTTATAAATTTTAAATGTAAAAAATCAAGATATTATTTTAATTTGAGTTAAGTTGCATCTAACATGTTAGAGTATTTTTTTTATTAGCACTTAATATTCTAAATTAATTTTTGGTGCCTTCAACCCATTAAATATTTTTTTGTGATAACACTCAATATCCTAAAAGTTACATTTGTTGTACTTTTACCCTTAAAGTATTTTTCTAATTTTTTATCCAATTTTTTTTTTCAATGGCAATGATAACCTTGACCTTAGGATACTAAATGTTACTAGAAAATACTTTAAAGTAATGGATGTAGAAAAAATTTGTTTAGAATAATGAGTGTTACTAAAAAAATATGGGAGGATGTTGGATGTTGCTTATCTCTTTAATTTTTCTAATGAATTTTATAAATTATTATTTTTCCTACTAGAAGTATAAAGAATTTTTAAATTATTATAAGATTAAAATTCACTCATTCAATCTTAAACATAATACCTAGTTTAGAGTGAATTTTGGTCATATATATAAAATCTTGATCCATTTTGGTCTTAGTTGGCTTCCTTAACCTTTCCAAATTAGATAACCAGGTCTTATATTAAGGATCAAAGGAATATAATTTAAACTTCTTAAATTTAACCAAAATATTAAATTATTATTGAATTTAGTATTTTTTATAAATTTCATAAAGATTTGCTACAAATATAAATTTTAGGGTATTGAGTGATACCAGAAAAAAAATATTTAATTTGTTGAAGGCACCAAAAATTAATTTAGAATATTAAGTGCTAATAAAAAAAATACTCCAGCATGTTAGATGCAACTTAACCCAAATTAAAATAATATCTTGATTTTTTACATTTAAAATTTATAAATTAAACTTCTTGAATTTAGCCAAAAATATTTGTCCTAATTAGTATTGAATTTTAATCTTTTATAAATTTCATAAAGATTAGCCATTGAGTGAAATTTTTCCTTCCTTGGGCTGTGAGGAGTTCCTTTGTGCGTGCGCCATTATGTGCCATCAATGAGACAAAAACGACCACGTTTGAAGAAAAGGATGGCAGCGGATGGGTGGGGCAGCGGAGACAAGCCAGCTCCCAAATGGACCTCCTCGACCTTGATCTTCCAATCACCGCCCCACTTCACCATACACCTTCACCGTCCTTCAACCTTATCTCCACCATCACCATCTACCTTCATCGTCCGTCACAGCCGGTGGGCAGAAAAGAGAACGAAATGAGAAGGGCGGCTGGGAATCGGTATTCAGGGCAGTAGCAGCGACTTCATCCATTTCAGCATCCCGCATCCACCATCATCGTCAGTCCTCCATCACCACTGTCTGCCAAGCTGAGCTGCCGCGAGTTGGAGCTGTCACAGGGTCGGTTGGCCGCAAGCTGAAGGTGAAGAACGGGGGGAGCTGGGAGCTTCGTCTAGGTCATCATCCCCTCATCTTTCCATCTTCCATTCACCACTGCATTCCCACCGTCACCTACCATCATCTCCAGTTCCCTCTCACTTTTCCACATCAAAGCTCCTCTGTTTCTGAATTCTGAACCAACCGTGACTTCCCTTGTGTTTCTGAGTTCAAGTTCAGATTTAATTCCATGTGTCATTTGGCTGAAACTGTGGATACATTTGGGGATGTTGTGATGACAAATTGCAGTGGCTAATTTCCTTTTCTCCTAGAGCAATGAGTTGATTCTTGAGCTTGGAGCTACAAAGGGGAGTGCTCTACTATCTAATGTCTATTTTAAATCTTTTGTATTAGTTAAATTCTAGGTTTAGAATTTGATTAGTATATTGGATTAGAATTTTGTATTGGGGTTACATACAATTCTTGGGATTAGATATGTATTTAGTTTTAACTTTGTGTATTTGACACTTTGAACTTAATTAGTAGCAATTTGATGTAATGACTTGGTTAAGCTTGTGCTTGGGATTGCTATGATTATATTATGTTTGTAATGCAAGGGTTCTTGGTTACTTGTGTCATTGTATATTGTTAATTTCAATTGCTAGTGTTTAAATTGGGGTTCGGTTAGAGGGATTAATTGCTATCAGTGTGGAGAAATTAATTCACCTAACTCAAGTTAGCTCAAACGGTCTTTTGAGCAAATTTGTCAAACTAGCACACTCCCATTATCTTTTGAAGCAAGGATGGATGAGATTCATTGTTCTAGGAGGCTTTATCATTCTTTGCAAAACAAATTTTAATTACATTCCTCATTATTTAAAAAATCCAAAAAAAAAATATTAGTTTTAATTGTATTCAATTCATAGTTTTAAAAATCAATTAATCATATTTTACCTTAGTCAATTTTGATACTTAGTTTACTTAGGAATCATTTTTGTTCTTTTTTGGCTCCATAAAGTGAACACGACCCGGATTGTGCTGCTCTATTGCATTATTATTCAGTATTTGAACCCCAAGGCTACTAAAGGGAGTTTCAGTGCCCCATAATACTACGTAACTTTTGGATTCTTCGTGGGATACATTTGTACTTATTAAATATTTCATTGACACTGTTATTTAATTTGATGGAGCATATAGGATTGATTTTCACTACCATCTAACTGGTGCTTTTGTGCTGACTGTTAATTTCTTATAGTTAGAATGATTGTTTAAAATCAATATTTTTTTTGGTGACAGATTAACCTCAATATATATTTCAACTCCATGTTGTCAATTGTTGCTTACCTTTTTATCCTCCTCATTCATGAAATAATGAATGTTGAGTTATTTTAAACTTTCGTAGAAAACAATATCAGCAAACCAGGTCCAGAATACCTATTAACTCATTGTTAAATTCTTAGTGAAGAATGACAGAACACTATGATTCTCAAAATCAAAGATAACAACATTCTCTGCAAAACTATCTCTGTTTCCTGTGCATTCGAGACCATAGTTCATAAACCATCCTCAAATATTCTGTTTATTTCACCTATCTCCATCACTAGTGAACAAATGCTAGTGATATTCGAAGAAGGAGAGTCTGTGACTGCTGTGCTTCTATTGTCGTCACTAGGTCTATTTCTCACCTCTTTCAGAATAGTTGCTAATAAAGCATTCAATGTATCCATCCTACTCTCTGAGTGTTACACTCTCTGCTCTGTTTTTATCATTGTAGCCTCCAATGCCTCCACTCTCCATTCTAGTAATTACCATCCTTCAACTCTCTCAGCGAAACCATCTCAACTTCAATTCCTCTGCATTTGAAAGGCACAGGCTCTCCCAGAACCATTCCAAAATCTTCCTTACCTTTCTCTCTCACTACAACCATCTATGTACAAAACTATTCTTTTCTCAAGTGTAATGGCCAAAACAGAAAATTCCCTAATTGCCCTTATATTAAGTCTTGGGCTTGGGCTTTCTCCTTGAGTAAGTGAATTTAGGTCCATTTCCATCATAATATTTTAAACAGATCCTCCAAACTTGTCTTTCTATATGTTTATTTTTGCATCACATTGCATCCTTCTTACTGTTATTATCCTTTGCTATCTTTCCATTTCTATTTCTAATTTATAACCACAAAGATTGCCATGCATACATATACATATACGTAAAATGAAAACAGAATAGAATTATTTACTTTGTGGAAATCCTTAATATTTTATCACGACAAATTGAACCCATAAGATGAGAAGAACATAAATTCACCAGATTTTCTTGCCTCCATATGAAATAGGACCATTTTTGAAGGAGAGAGTGAATGAAAGAAAAATAAAAATCCCTGTTTAAGTGCTCTGAATCTTCTTTCCTGTGGGTTGGGGTTTGAGATTATTTAAGTATGATACTTGCTATTTCTTTTCTTTGCAGTAAATCAATAACTTTGTCTTGAACCCTTTTGTGCAGGTTCTGGACTTTACTGTCTTTCCCAAAGTAGAATATAACGTACCCATATTTTGTGCTAACTTTTTCACAAGTGGCCGGTCAAACATCATTGTGTTGTAAGTTAGCATATTTTTTGTTAGTTGAGTGTGCTTTTTTCTAGCTGCAAAGCCTTCCTCCAACTTGATGAGCAACAATGAAATTTGTTCTATTATTGTGGTTGCTGAATTTGGTCCTATGCTAATGGAGATTCAAGTCAATGCAATATTTCTTGTTCAAGCTAAGTTCACCAATTTAGAAAATTCCCTTGGGTTGAACTTCATTTTAAGTAAATTTTATTTATATTTAAGTATTCATTGGTATTTGTTGCATAGCACCTGACCTATGAGGATCTTCTATTGTTGGAATTATATAGCATGCAACTTTACATCATTATTTGCATGTATAATGTCAATGTATTTTAGGGGAATGACAATTAGGGCTCAAAAGACTAATTTAATAACAGTTAGGTCTTGAAACATTTTGAAGGAAGCTAAGATGGGTTGCAAATAGCATATAAATAGATGTAAATACTAGTCTTAGTTGCAAATAGCTAGAATTAAGGCATTTAAGTCCCTTAGTCACTCAATAATTTCTATTTAAGACTCCTACATTTGCAATTGCTTGTATGGGTATTTGCAACTCAATTACTTTCTAATTGTTTTGGGCCCTTGTAGTGATTGAATTGGTCTTTTGGGGCTTCACTGTTACTCTCCCTCTATTTTACTGGGCCATAATGTCACAGTCTCCTTAATTAATTAAAAAGAACAATTTTATTGGAAACTCTGATTGAACTGGGTGAAAATAAATATTCTATTTACAAGGCATAAATTATCCTCAGTAGACTTTAGTGAATGGACGTGTCATTATTCTTTGGACAAGGTTCACACCTTTTTATCAGCTTGTATTTGAAAATATCATAATAGATGTGTCTATATTTTTGAAGCAGTTTTTTTTTTATGTGGTTCAAAATTTGTTAGGCAATAAGAAGGCTTAGAGTAGCTCACCTTCTTTCCTTTCCAGTTTAAGCTTCTTTCCCTCTCTTGTTGGCATTATTAGGCATTAATAGTTTGATTTTTTTCTTGTTACTGCAAGTACAGAGTCTTAATGAAAGTGAAGAAGTCTTGTTCTTATAATCATAACTGCTACATACAACCATTACAATCCTAGCTTGCCATGCTTCTTTGCCTCTTCTGATCTATTAGTGTTTACATAGATTGGCATAGATTATTTAGATTGGTGGATACATTTTCAAAATTAAATGTGCTAACTTCAAAGTGTTGAACTTCATAGGCAACTATAGTGACAAAGAAAAGCCTTTCTTGACTTAGTAACTACAGAACATGATTGCCTAATTTGGGCAGTATGGCTTCATTTGTTCATTTTGGTGCAGTGCTTTTCCCTTAATACTATGTTTTATCTGGAACACTAACTTTGGAGCATAGCATTACAAATTTACGGGGGCCTTAACCCATTTCACGATATTATTAATCGGCAGGATTACAAGGAAAAGTACTTTAGTAGCTTAATTCCTCTTGGCCTAAAATATGCTGAGGTAACTATAAACATATTAGTTAGCCACTTTAAAGTTACCAAGTGCATCTTTGAATCCATTTTTTGTGGCAGTTCTTTGACTTCTTTCTATAATGATCTAGGTTTCTTAATAGAACACAAATTTCATGCAGCTTCTACCATGGGGAGGGAAGCTCACTAGTGAATCCATTCAATTCTTTTCGCCCATTGTCTTATGGACCAAGTTTCCATAAGCTCAGAAACCTATGATACTCTGTATTCTGCATTCCAGGATTGCTACAAAGTATTAATACGATGGTCTTTTTCATAGTATATTAATATCTTGAATATATGACGCTTTAAGGGCCATAATTTTAATTCCTTTTCAAAAATATTACCCAATAAAGTACTAAGTTTTCTATAAGAGCATTAATTTTTAGGCATGGTTGGAATTAATGGGCAAAGCAGTTGAGGAGACAAATGCATCTCAGATATCATGCAATCGTGAGGCACAACATAGATATCTAACGTGGAGAGCAGAAAAGGTAGTTAGGATATATACTATAACTCACTGAATCATATGATTCATCGTTTGACCATATTAACCTTTATGCTTGCCAAATTATTATTAGGGAGAATTTCAGTTAAGTCCCACAGAACCAAATTTATTTCAATCAATCCTCATAACATTCTGAAATTTCACTGCATATCGAAGGGCTAAAATGAAAATAAGTTTTGTAGGTAAAAAGACAATAATGCTCTTGCTTTATTTTTTTTTTAAAAAAAGGTTTGATCGTCATTGGATCTCCGGTCACCGGTAGCCTACAGGCTGGACCGGCCACCACCGGCTGGCCATCAAAGTTCTGGCTAGCCGGGGCTCCAGCCACCAAAAATTAATGTGTTGTTTATATATTTATTCTATTTGTTCAAGAAGAGTTGCACACTTGCAAATGAGACTTGTTGAATTTGTGTTGTTCATTTGCAAGTATTAAGCTTCTCATGAACAAGTGAAATATGTACATGAACAACACAAATTAATAGGTTAACAAGAATATATATGATTTGACCATGTCTTTACACCTTGGGGTTAAATGCAAAAATATTTTTAATCCAAGAATTACAGTACAATACAACACTCGGGTCGTCTCACTTGATGAGCTTTTTATTGAACTACCTAAGTAATCTATATGCCATGCGAATGCAATAAAAACAAAGGGAAAATTTGTTTTGGATTTTTCAAATTAATAACTAAAAGAAAGTGCAATTTTTAATTAAATGTTAATCTAATATTTTTGGTATTTCTTTATAAAAATGGAAAATGAGTAAAAGTGAATTGAATGGAATGGAATGGAAAATATGAATAAAGAATGCTCTTGGTAATGAAGAAGTGATAATCCTCGCTCAAAAAGATTATGGGAATTAAAACTCATTAAGTCTCAAGAACAACCTCAAGATAACACTTGAGTCCAATATTCCCAATTAATAGTAGCTATTACAAACATAGCTAACTGCTATCTCTTGAGATATTGTTAAAAACCACTTAATGTGCAATTAAAATGGATAACTATAACTTATTTCCTCTTAATATGAATGCGATAACACGACACTCAATTGATCCAATTCAATTATACAATCTAACAATAACACGTAGAAAACACAAGATCTTTGAATCAATAAGGAAATGCATATATATAAATCCCACAAGCTACAAAAATCAAATCCAATCACAAATATCAAACCAATAGAGACAATTAACTTCAATCTCAGTTCCAGAATTATATACAATAATTCCTAAAACTAGGCAATTTAAATATATAATCCTAGACTAATAGAATGATAGAAAAACTCCCTAGTCTATTAAGCTCAAGCACAAATCATCAACACCAAAAAACAAAGAAATCAGCCACTCACAGTCATGGATTCAAGAAATATAATCATTCTTGGATTCAAACATCTAGCCATATGAAACACTAACTAAAGAAATTAATTAGTATTAAATCAATTAAAAACAGGGCTGGATTTGAACCAAAAAAGACACAAAACTGAGGAAGCCACGGCTGTGATTTCCTGACTATAGCTTCTGGTAGTAGAGATTTCAGGTGATGGTGGTGGTTGGTAGAGAGAGTGGTGGACGGTGGTGGTTAATGGAGTTGAAGGTGATGTTGAGAAGATGATGACGGTTGTGATTGTTTATGGCAGTGGAGGACCGTGGTGTAGCTTGATGGTGGTGTGGACGGAGAGATAGACGGTGGCAGAGGCTTGATGGTGGTCTGAAAACAGGGGATGACAGTAGAAAGAGAGACGGTGGCCAGGTCTGTAATATCCAGTGGTGTTTGGTTCCGGTGACAATCAAAGGACAAAGGTGGTGGTTCTGGTCTGTCTCTCTGGTCGCCGACAAGTTCACAAGAAGTAGAAGCACAAGAACAAACCCTTCGAGGATCACAATATATAATGGTCTCCAAGTACATTTTAATTAAACCTGGAAGATTCATTGTAGATTTTGCATTTCTTTTTCTTTTTTTTTTATGACAAAAAAGGAGTTAACCTCAAGATTCTGCATTTCTTATGTATCAGTTTAGACTGATAATTTTCCCAGGTGTGTTGGTCATACTATGAATTTCACTCCTTATCAATGTCCTGGAAGATTTGGATAACTCATACTAGAGCCTATTAAAAGCTATTTTCCAGAATTTGAAATAGAAGTTTATTGATACTAAACATTGGAAGGTGAATTTTATGTTTACTAAGTAATACTGGACACCATGTTTCAATAACTTAGATAAAGAGCTTACATTGTATTTGTAACATATCCTTTATGAGCTTCATTTATGGAAACTTTTATAAAGTAGGATCCAGGTCAAGGACTTTTGAAGAAGCTTGTTGGGGACACACTTGCAAAGGTATCCTTATTATGACATCAGTACTTCTCTCAACAAACTTGAAATGCATTTTAATACTTCTTGTCTTATATCTTGTAGGACTTGCAGAGGAACTTTCTATTCAATGGAGTTGATGAACGTGGAAGCAAAATGTTCCTTGATTACTTTCTAAAATTCTGCCGCAAGGATGGCACTGTAAATAAATTACACAGCATTGTTGGAAAGGCTTATGAAAATCGCCTTTGGGACGCGAGAGGAGAATTCATCGGCAGCTGATTTCACTATCTGATTTTGGTAAATTGCTGTTTTGTTTTTATCTCTTCTATTTGATCTCTTACCTTGTTTTCCCTTCACAATTTTGGCTTCCCCGTCATCTGATTTATGTTGTTCCTTGATCTTGAATGTAATATTAGTTGCATGCCTATCTTTTACTGGAAAGGTGAGTAAGAATAGTTTAGCTAATTTGGTTGAATTTGAGTCTGATTCACACAATAGATAATAGTCTTATGATTGGATTATATTTGAGCATTCTCAACCCCAATTGTGGTAACTCTTCCAAAGACATTTTTGTCATTCACACGGACTTAAGTTTTCATGCTTAAAGTAGCTAACATCTCTTCTCTAATAAGATCAACGCCTGTCTGTATAATAGTCTTAGTTATTGATAGAATTGCTATTTTGGAAAACTCTTTCATTCTTCATCTGTCTAAGTTGTATTATTATGCTCTGCCATAGTTCCCTTGCACTCATGCAAATCCCCCAAGACATGCAAAATGTCTTCTGATTAATTTCCACACTATGCACACGTCTTAGATGAACTCATTCTCAAGCAATTTGTTAGAAGTCGATCATGAAAGATGATACATGAGAATGATTGTGTACCACTTCTAAGTTCTAAGCCTCTTTTTTTTTTTTTTTTATAATAGAAAATCCACATTTAAAAATAGGCTAAAGGATATGTTTTATTCTTTATGTTTGCATCAAGTTTCATTTTAGTTCCTTGTTTATAAAGTGCATATTTCAGTCCTTGAAACTTAACGTTATTAGTCCCATTGAAAGGACAACGCTGAGTCAGCAAACTTAAGGAATGACTGTGCAATTAAATGTTGACAAAGCATGTTGACTTTTTAATCTTTAAAATAGTGTAAATTGTTTTTGGCCTAAATAAATTTTGTAAATTAAAAAAAGATTTAAAATGAATATAAATACTATATCTTTGTGAATGCGAAATTGTTCTAGGTTTAGTCCCTGCAACTCACCCCTACTATTGCGTAAAATCTCATCCTGTAAGTATTCGGTCTGCTCCTTGGTCTCATCCTTGCAAAGCAGAAGCATCAATTTGCTTTTGTTGCCATTGAATGATAAGATATAAAATCCGATAACCTGAAAATGAGTTGCAACACTGAGCCAAATATAAAATTACACACATAATATCCAAAATCACAAGCCCCATCCAATAACCTTGAATAAATTCCTAGATAAACAATACCTAATGAACTAGCAAATCAAGACGACAACATCCTAATATTATAATATATGGAGTCAAAACCCCTAGGCACAAATCCAAAATCTGTGAAACTAAGCTTTACATTGAAACACCAACAAAAATTTATCCTTCCCCCTCTCCTCAATCCCCAACGATAAATTCTAAGGAGGATTTTCGGGACCCAATCATATGCATAATCTTGAATAATAAGCAAAGTTTTGTATGCACATCTATTTGCTTTGATACCAACAAAAAAAAAATCCATAAGCTTAAAAATTAGGATATTTCAACTCAGTAACATTCATTATAAACAAATGAATGTCATATCTTTTTCTGGTGCTGCACATGCATGGAACTATGCTAAGAATATCTAACCTTAGAGTAAGCTTCAGAAAAGACAATAAAAATATTATAGAAGCATGCTGAAATGTACAGAAGAAATAGAATGACAGTGAGGAAAAAGAGCCATTCACTGGCATATTGCATTTTCTAAGAACATCAGTGATCACTTGATGGGACCTCCCAACATGACCTCTGGAAAATCTTTGTGAAGATGACATGACGAGTGCCATAAGAATTTTTTTCATATGGGCTTTGTATGAAGGTAGTACTTGTCTACAATGCTCACAACCCATTTCTTCATTAAAAACCTATTTTCATTCTAATAATGAATAAATAAAAGCCCAAAAGCAAAACAGAGAAAACACAAGATGATAGATGGATAGAAGCATTCAAGAAGATAAAAAAGGGAATTTATTAATGAGAAGAGAATAGAATAGTGGAAACTTACTATTAAACGCTATTGCACTGTTACACTATTTGGACTTAAAATCTTGCTGTCTTACACAATTTGGACTTACATATAGATTCAAAGGTTTGCATCAAAGATGAGGAACAATTCTGATGAAGATAGTGCCATGAATATGGACTTTAATGATAGTGAAGAAGAAGTAGATGAATGTTCTCTCGGTGACATTGAGGTCAATAGAGAATGTAGGGAATACTCAAATGAAGAGCATGATGAGCAAATTCGGAAAGCCTCGATGGCAAGGAAGAAGCTAGAGATGAAAATGGAGACCGAGATGGATGCATTATGAATAGGTTTCCATTGCATAAGTTGGTAAAAAATGTGAGTGAATACAAGTGGGAGCTAGGAACCCAACACCGGAGAGGATTTTAGAGAAGCCATAGTCTTGTATGCTGTGCATGCTGGTCCAAACAAGCCCACATTTTTTCAAAGTTTTCCCTTGGAGATAAAAAAGAAATGGATCATTTGATTTAGCATTCGTAGTCCTGTGTACAACCGATTTCTAGAGTTATATGCTTGTATTGACTGATGATTATTGAAGCGTTCTGTCAAAACTTTCATTTTTTGTTCATTTATTCTGTTTTATATGTTGGCACTTTTGACTTAGAACTATAAAGCATGTCCTGAAATGTGTTCATGTATCTCCCTGCTTTTCTGATGTAGCTTTTGGTAGTGTGCTTTGTTTCTTTTAGTAGTTATATAAACAGTATTGGATTGTTCTTTTATGGAAAGGACAAAACAATATATTAATAAAAACATGTAGTCTTACAGATTTGGAAAGGAAATAGAACTAAAATGCAGATGGTTAAGTCTAGTTACTGAATTTGAATTAGTACAATATCTTTGGTAAGAAATGAAGTCCTTTAGTAAATAAATTCTGAATATCTTGCATCACCACATTGATTGTTTCCTCTTGAAAGGCTATTTTGTTGATAAAGCATCTATCTATGCAACAGATCTGAAGTTTCTGTTTCTCTAAAGTGTAGAAGGTCCTGATCCATAATAGAGCATCCCTCAGGCAGTATGATTCCAGGAAAAATGGTGAATGGTATGCCCTCCATAACATAGGGATGGTTGACAGCCTTTTTGCCTGTTGTTTCTTCTTTTGAGCTTCTGTAAGATTAATATCCAGTCTCTAGAGCAAAGATTTTTACCATCAAAAGGCTGGCAGAGGGTATTACATTTTGAGATGCATTTTTTATTTGGAAAAATTTTAAGTAAATGATGTCATATCAAGAATCCCCTTGATAATTGTCGTTGGATGAATTAATTGACCATGATGTAATACCAAGTTTTCTTTTCTACCAAATAATATTGATGAGTATAATGATTCCGGATACAAGTGATTTCTCCTTATCCCCGTGCAGACTAAAGAGAGTGGATTTGAGCCATCAGTATTGAATTTGGAGCCGAAGAGGTGTTGTGGAAATAGGACAAAGTAGTTTGTTGTGGTTACTTTGGTCGTAGGAGAAAATTGTGATGGAAATAGTTCACTACAACATAGGCCTGAATTTTACCTCTCTTTAGCACCTGTTAATTTTCTCTTGCTTCACACAGGTACAAGTTCATTAGTCCAAGCTGCATTTAGGCTTTTTTTTTCTTTTTTATTTTTTGTGGCAAATTTTTGACGGCATTAACACCAATAAGTGCAAAACCAAAGTAAGTGGTAAGACGTACCCCACGGAAAAAATCAAATTCAACATAACATTATCATCAACAGCAAAAATCATTAGTGTTCCGTACACACTCAACAAATAATGTAAAAGGTTTGGCTCAGTGGAACAAAAAACTCACCTTATTGTCCCAAAAACAAAAAGAAAATCTTACCTTAATCTGAAGCCTTAGTTCCATCAACAGTGACCCTCTCTTTTACAAATGTTATCTTATAGATGTGCAGTCTTGGTGATAGATGTGTCTTTCACCTGGCTGACGGAGTTCATATAGATTTGCTTTTATATCTTGCGGGTTGCGAAAGTGGAAGGAGGGTGCTGTTGTTGCAAGTTAAGGAGGAATGGAAGTGGTGGTGAAGTCACATATTGGCTTGGAGAAGAAGATACATTGTCAAAGAAGAGGAGAAGGCGTGCCTTTTCTATTTACCAGATTTGTTTTTATCGACAGGTTCCTATTGTTATTAAGTTTTTATAATAAAGGCGGGAGAGAGTGTTAGATAATCACAATATACAACTAAATATGCATCTTAAGGAAATATGTTAGTGTAACAAATTAACTTCATCGCAATATAACAAATTGTTTTCTAATACTAGGCAAACGGTTATGCCCCATCATTCGATTGAACGACAAAGGTATATGCTAAAAAAATAATCATGTATATCTTTATATGAAGATTCTTGTTTATATTTGTGTAAAAAAGACTAAATATGATACATAATTATATGATTTTTCAACTTATGACCTCTGGCACAAATTAATGGAAATAATGAAAAAAATCAAGGAATTGCATAAGTACTCTTTTCAGTTCTTAATACAGGACCCAGTTGGCTAATTTGAGGAGATTAATGAAATAATAATATTACTTTGAAGTATATATATTTATCAATGCTACTTACAACCTTAGCTATCTCCTAGTGATGATTAATGTTACAATCTTAGCTATTTAAGTACAATGATTTACATTGTTACTGGTGGTGATTGTTGTAACTTCTTATAACATCAATTTGTAAAAACACTCTTTCATTACAATCATGCGTACTATCTCCTAGTTTAACTTTCAGTTAGTTGGATTTACGAACTAATGATTTAAATAATGAAAGCATAACTTATATATAAGACAAATATTTTATGGTGTAAATTCTTCGCTTTAATATTTGACATCATAAAAAATAATTATTAAGAACATCTAACAAATGGTAGTCTTAGATATTTTTGATAAAGCTATTTAATTGGATTAGATTCATTGATATTAAACTTAATTGGAGATAGCTCTCCTAAAAATATTTTTTGCATTTTCAAGGATTCACGCAAGATCTTGTTTATGCAGTCAAAGCTTTTTCCATTAGGATTGGTGGCTATTGGTTTAATAATCTTCGATATTACTGGAACGACAATTCTAGAAAACCCTTTCCTTCCTAATATTCTTAAGTTGTGTTATTATTATCATAGTTTTACACTCATAACAAATTTCCACAGAAAATATATTAGATAAATGAAAAATCGATGTTGAAGGTGAACCTAGAATGCAGGGAAGCTGGAAGATGTGATGTGACTAGAGAGCACGAAGAACAAAAACATTTAATTAATCATTTGCAAGATTAAAATAAAATAAAATAAAATAAATAGAACTTACCTTCCAAGTAAGTCAATTCCACATCCTTGCAAGATAAGTCTAATCTTCCCTTCTAACATCAAGTGGTACCCTAACAGTACATACATGAGCTTCTTCAGGTTCTTCGAAACAGTCACAAAACTTCTGTTAATCCATGACAATGGTTCTTGTATGGCCTTCATTTGCGTCCACACAAAATGCTCAAAATTAAATATAAATATTTAATAAAAATAAATTGAAAAATTTTCAGCGTTAAAGTAACAACCCAAACTTGATTAAATATTTTGTTCTTCGTCTCCGTGGGATTTTAGCCCATTCTTGATAATGAAGATTATTTTAAAATTTAGTTAAATATAAAAGATCATATAATTTACGAGATTAATAATATAATTTTCCCAACAACAAATCTTGTTGTGAAGACTTTTCTTTTTTGATATATATACGTATGGCTTCAAACCTTCGTTATTATTGCAAGAGTCTTTCAGGGGTATATATTATTGAATCTGTGGTGTTATACATGTAAGAAAAGAAGCAAAATATATTCATCCAACAAGGAAAAATTACAAAAGCATCAATTTTGGTTAAAACGCACGTACGGAGACGGGAGAACTTCTTCCAATTTTTTGCATTTTTTAAGAGATGATTGAGCTGCCAATGTCAATGTGTTCATTTAAAACAACAATTAGAATATTTAAAAAGTACATTTTTAATCGTGATTCAGGGCATACGAGGTAAGTATGTGAGAGGAGTTTTGTCTCGATTTACGTGAAAAACAACTTATAAACAATCTCAACGCCATAACAAATATGCCCATTATCGCTGGTTATATATATATATATATGAAATGAAGCATGAGCTGACATATCTATCCAACTAGGAAAAGATTATATGAAGAAAAACATGAATTTAAAAAATGAATAACATTTATGTACATATGAACCTTAAATGATTGATTTATTATAGTTTTCTACGTTTTGTAAGAGGCATTTGGATGTCTGCATCAAGATTACACTGACCATCTTCTTCTTCACTGCTATTGATGAATTGAGAATTTCTTGAGCTGTCACTTGTTGCTTCTGTTGGTACTACATCATTAAGACTATGGTAGTCATCTGAATCATTATTGCTGGAGCTACATCCTTCACCCCTTGTTCTTCGC
Organism: Inga leiocalycina; assembly: GCA_963242795.1. Classification (NCBI taxonomy): domain Eukaryota; kingdom Viridiplantae; phylum Streptophyta; class Magnoliopsida; order Fabales; family Fabaceae; genus Inga; species Inga leiocalycina. The sequence continues at coordinate 55,260,881 of OY725326.1, read as the reverse complement.
CATGCTTCAACATCTTCTTTACACAATACACGCCACCCACACTTCCTTATTTCAAACTTTGCTTTCTCAAAGTTGAGGATTGTAAAACTAAATTGAAGTGTTTTCTTATCGACACATGGAAAAAAGAATAGAAAAAGTTCGTTATGATCATACTGGTGGTCAGAAACTGGGCGGCTAAACTCATGTGGGATTTCATCTCCAGCATTTCTACAAATCCAAAGAACACTAGCTCTTATCCGTTCCTTATGACCTTCCATAAGCAAGCATACAGCTATTCCCAACTGTTTACTTGAATGGTGATGATCTTGTATGTCCGTTATAAATGACACATTTGGCTGACGATGCCAAGCGTCATCACAAAAGCAATTTTGATTGTGAAACCATGATGGCATCTCACTTCCTCCAATATTCATAAAAAACGGCCTTCTTGAACTTAAGCCCTCCTGCAACAAATATTTGTATAATGATTATAGTATGTAAGAAACAACCATATAAGAAAACCTCCAGGAATATTCAAAATGTTACACACTCATTTTAATTCATGCCATTTTGAAGAGAATTCTCACACATAAGTTAGAGAAGTATAATGACTCAAATATGTATGTAAGAAATATCCTTAATTATAATTAAACAAATCAAACAAACCTGATATTCAAATCCTTCGAAGATCTTCCACAGATGTTGGGAATCCAATATATATTTCATTGAAGGACAATCAATTGCCCGTACAGTGGCTACATTTGATGGAAGTCGTGGAATGGACTGAAGCCTTGGGCAATGACTGAACCGAAGAAACCAAAGCTTCAAAAGATTTGAGATGAAGGCAGCGGGCAGGTTAACAAAATTGTTTCCACTTAGATCAAGCGTCTCCAATGATGATAAAGCATTCATATCATTTGGAAGAGACTCATCAGAGAGATTGCAATAACTTAGATCTAAGTTCTTCAAATTTGATAAACCTAATAAAGAACGGGGTAGCAATAACCCAGTGGATATTGAAGGCCTTGTAAGCCTAAAGAATCTGCTCAAAAAAGAAGAGAAATTTAGGGAGGATGATTGTGCTTGCCCACTGCATCCACTAAAAGATAGAGATCTTAAATTCTTCAAATGAAGTATTGATGAAGGCACTTCCTTTATAGCAGTTCCACTAGCATCAAGCTCCTCCAAAGCTACATTTTCATTCAGATTCTCTGGTAGTCTTGAGAGTTTTGAGCAACCAGAAATATTGAGAATTTTAATAGACTTTATACATTGAATCACATTCGGAAGGCATACCAGATATTTGCAATTCCTTAGATTTAAAACGACAAGCTGACACAAATTGCCAAGTGATTGTGGCAGTTTTGTGATACCAGTCTCCTCTACATCAAGTTTGGATAGACAGTTCATACTTTTCCCAAATTCTGGAAGTCGTCTAATTTGTAAGCAACCTGAGAGTATAAGAGTCTCTAGGCATTTCAACTCAAACTTACTTGGAAGAGTTTTAAGATTCTTACAACCCCTCAAATTGACCATGACAAGGTTCTGATGTTGTCCAAGAGATGGATGTACTTCAACAAGGTTTATACAACCCTGAAGAATGAGATTTTCAAGGTCACAAATTTCATCAAAATTTGGTGTCTTGATTAGATATCTTGAATAGCTTAAATCCATAAATTTAAGCCTTCCAAAAGCCTGAGAAAGACAACAAAAAATGTTAAAAAATAAAACAATATATATATATATTAAAAAAAATTCATTAAATTGTTAATATTTTTTTGACCAGAGAGACCATAATTACCTGTGATCCTCTGCATAGTTGTTTTGATGGACTATGTTTCATTTTAAGATTAATGAATTCCACTTGAGAATCATGACTTGGCAGACCATCTAAACAAAATCCGTTCCATTGTAGGATTTTTAATGCATTTGAAAAGCATTCAAGTCCATAAGGAAGATTCAAAAAACAATGAGGGTCACGTGACCAACTTGTTATGATAAGTAATTTAAGATTTCTCATCCTTGAGAAGGCTTCAGGGTCCCAATATGACGCACACTCTTGATCTAATCTTAATACTATACCCCGGATTGCTTCTGATCCCTATATATAAATTAATAAGTCAAGCTAATAACATATTAAAAATGAAACGATTGCTAAGTAAAGAGTGCACAATCACAAACATTATGAGTATTACCTTTTTTCCTTCTAACACAGAATTAGCATCTTCCAAGGTCCATATCCTACTGCGCTTGCCAACATCATTGGGTGATTCCTGGAAAACAATATTCTTACCCATTTCTTGAAGCATGTCATGCACCCACAAAATCCCTTCATCATCAATTACCAATGATTTATCAATAAGAACTTTTATTCCAACTATTGGGTGAAGATCCAGATTTTTTAGCATTTGTATGACATAATCTTTGTGTTTCCCATTAAAGAAACAAGCAATATCCAAAAAAATGGTCTTCTCATCGTCATCTAATCCATCAAAACTCACTTGAAGTATTTTCAAGACATCATTCGGAAGAACTTTCCTGAACTTAGCTATTGCATCTTTCCATTCTAATATACTTTTTCCACAAAGAAATGAACCTAACACTTTGAGCACCAGAGGAAGCCCTTTAGTGTATTGAATCATAGTTGTAGAAAGCTCCATGAAATCTTTGTTTGGCTTATTTCCTTTAAAAGCATTTTGATGGAAAAGTTCAAGAGACTCATCATCACTCAAGAATTTCATGTCATATTGAGCAGATACATCATATGATGATAACACATGTTTATCTCTAGTTGTTACTAATATTACGCTCCCTTCACCAAACCATCCTTGTTTCCTAGCCAAGTTCTCAAGTTGGCTTATTTCACTCACATCATCGAGGACAAGTAGAACTTTTCTATTGCATGACATGTTTTTTATCAACTTCCTTCCTTCATAACAGTCACTCACATCGATGCTTCTTTTATGCAGAGAAGAAAGAAGTTTTCTTTGTAAGGAAATCAAACCATCTGTTTTAGAAACTTCTCTAACATTATGAAGAAAGCAATGACCATTAAAGTTTTTGTGCATTCTCTCATAAAAAGCTCTAGCAAGTGTAGTTTTGCCTAAGCCTCCTGTGCCCCATATTCCTACAAATTGAACTCCACCCATTCCATTTGCTATGAATGAATCTAATTCTGCTAGTTTTGATTCAATTCCAACTAATATCTCTGAGTCAAATGGAAGTTCATCATATAATTTTGACCACACTTCTTCTACCACAGTTTCAATGAGTTTTGTTTCATGCCTGTGAATGAAACTAAAATAGTATCATTAACATATAAAAAAAAAATTTATATTGTGATCCATTTAAATAATTTTTTTGAAGAAAAAAATGTTAAAATAATAGTAAACGTTTTGCTTTAAATTATTGGTTCAAAAAAAGTCACGATATTGATTCAGAGTTTTCGAAATTACCAAATGTCAGAGTGCCAGCCAGATAAGTTGGCAACTTCTTCTAAAGCATCCCTCCATCTTTGCACCTTCATTTTGTCCTGTGTGAACTTTTCTTCAACTTTTTTGAATGCTTTTCCAATATTTCCTGTTTGATGTCGAATATCAGACGGATCTACACCATAAAAGATTGGAAATACCAATAAGCCTATTTGTTTCTGAGAATGAAGAATCTTTAAGAGCTCGTCCAAGCACCAAGCTGAAGAAGCGAAATTTGCAGATAGAACAACAATAGCAGCGAGTGATTCTTCAATTGCTTGAAGCAAACTTGGTTTAATAACATGTCCCCTCTCAAGTTCTTCATCATCCCTGAAAGCTATGATTCCCTTGCGTTGCAAACCATGATACAAATGATCTGTAAAACTTTTACGAGTGTCTTCTCCTCGGAAACTTAAGAATACATGATGCTTCCATCTCTTAACTGAACCAGAAGAGCTTGAAGGGTACGCAGCTCTTTGTGCATTAAGTGCCATTGCAATAGTTTGGAAGCTGAACCATGCAAATTACAAATACTCCTATCAGCATCCGGACATGTGTGTGTGTGTATATGATATATCTTAATCCCGTGAGCAAATAAAAAAATCCCATAAAAAAATTTATATTATAGATCGCATCAGTTCTCAGTTCATTATGAAAGCGAAAATTCACAGATCTAAAACAGTCATTTCACTGAATAAATCTAGAAAGGAAAAAGGAAGAAAGTAGAAACCTGAAGGATGAAATAATATCGGAAGATTTGTTCGATTTCGACCTGATGAAGTCCAGCAGCCTCCTGATAATACAAAGAAAAATGGAGAAGCATTAAGAAGTAAAATGGTGGTCAAGTCTTGTGTGTGTGTGTGTGTGTTTTTTTTTTTTGGCCAGAGGTGGTCAAGTCTTCTCTAAATAGCCATCAGTTGAAATTTCAAACCGTGTTCGGTTTCTTTGGAGGACAGAGCCATGGGACCCTACGTCAGTGGGTTTTAACTTCAAATATATATTTTTATACATATATATATGTACAACCTAATTACTGTATATTACTACTGTATTCGAGCAAAAAAAAAATTGTATATTACTGTATTTTACGTTTTAGAACCAACTAATTTTTTCTAAAAAAAATCGTAACTCAATTTTTTTTTAAAAAAATTGATTTCAAAATCTACCATTAATCCATTATTTCCTTGTAACACCGCAGCCCCACTCCATAAACATATTTGTCTGTTTTAATTCAAGGGCCGCATATTATATATGTGTGTTGTGATATGACATGAACGAAAAATAAATTTTATTTCATTTTTTATACATATTTAGTCTTTAAATATAATACATAAATAATCATTTTTATTTATATGTAGTATGACAAAAAATAACATGAGTTTTAAAAAATATATATTTATATGTAGACAATTTGATGACGAGAAAAATTTCAAAATTATAATTATAAAGATAAAAATAGTTAATATCTTATTGAGAAAATTCATAAATAATAAAGACGCTTGATTAAATATATTTATTGAATAAAAATTTATATAAATTATAAATCAAGAATACCAAATTTTATAACTGTATAATATTGCATAAATAATTGAATATTTTTGTTAATAATTCTGAAACTTTAGTACTATGGTAAACAAATTCAACCTAATTCATGAAAAATAATGATAGCATGAGCGAGGAATTTGTGAAGTTGAAGGCAAAAACGTCCTCGTGCTGAACGAAAAAAGTGAATGATGCAGAGTGGAGGGTAATGGAGGAATGTCCAGGGTACCCCCACTACACTCACCTTAGGATATTCTCATTTTCCTCTTTCTCATTATTTTCTCATAATTCAACCTCCATTTTTAAATTATGAAATGGATGGTTTATATTTAATATTTTATAAAATTGTTATTATAATGTTTTATAAATTAAAATTTATTTATTTATTCTGTTTTGCAGTTATGAATTATATAGATAAGATTTTAAGAGTTTAAATTTACTTATTTATGTTTATACTAATAATTTTATAAAGTATTGAATCTAAACTATTTTTTTAATCTAACTATATATATATATAAGATTATAAGACGAAAATAAGAAAGAGAAAAATGAGAGAAACACAACTTGAAAGCTCATTAATCCAATAAACCACTCACTAAAATGCTAATCTAAACACCATTAAAATGTAAAAAGTCACTTCTGATGGTTACGATGCACGTTTAGAGGCGTGATCCCAAACACACCCTTAATTAGTCCCAAAAGTTAATAGATCGGTTTACCAAACCACAAGGTTTAGATAGGACACAAATTGCATTTAATTCACATACTCGAAAGTTCATGAAAATTTCAAAAATAGTGAGTAAATAGAGATCTGAAAGAATTGTGGCAAGGAAGAAAATAGATCCCACAGGTATTGATTGAATTAATAACTAATATAGAAAGCATAACTGAATGAAATGACGTATGTCTAATTAATCACAAAGTTCATGCTTGAAGATTGCTATTTCGGATGTATTCAAAATAATAATAATAATAATAAAAGTAATGCTGAAGAGATAAATCCATTTCGCTGAATAAAACAACTAGAAATTAAACTCATACAGACAGTAGTAGCCGTGACGGTATAATTACTCACAAGAATATAATCACATGTCGAAGCAAAATCTTACTTCCTTATATTACAATTATTTTTTAAAAAAATAAATGGTTTCAATTTAATGTTCAAACTAGCCATTAATCCATCAAGCCCAAAAAAAAAAAAAAAAAAAGCTGCCATTAATCCATTATTGCCTTTTAACGCTGCCGGCCCGCTCCATAACTACCCTTCTATTTTTTATTGTTCAATTTGTTTTTCCAAATTTTATTATTCGATTTGAAACATATTTGTCTGTTTTAATTCAATGGTCAAATATTTTTTATATATGTTGGGGTATGACATGAATGAAAAATGAATTAGTTTATAATGATTTAAAATAATTTCAATTTTCTACATATTTTATCCTCAAATATAATAGATAAATAATCATTTTTATTTATTTGATAAAAATAAAAAATAAAATTAAGCAAGAGAGATAAGTTGTGGGGTTATCTGTGTAAGCTGAAGAGAAGAGGATAACTTGGTTCTCCATTTAATTTCTTTATCATAGGATTAACTTTCCAGGGATGAGATTTAATACTATGTGAAAATATTGTTATAATATTAAAATATAAAAAAATTTACAATTATAAAAAATTACAAAAATATTTTTCTATTTCTTATTATTAGTATTTAATATTATAATAATAATTTTATAGAATAAATCTCAATCATTAAATTTAAAATTTAATCTAACGATGGAAAGACATTAATAAGAGAGGAAGTAAAGAGAGTGGTTAATGGAGACATTATAAAAATAGGATGAACCCGTTATAATTTGGCAAAAATAATATAATGTAATATTATATAATCAGTAGCTAGAATAAAAATAATAGGGTGTATAAAAAAAGAATAAAAATGACGGGATTCAAAATACACTGAAAATATAACAATTAAGCACTTAGATCCCTAAATCATTCTTGGACACAATTGTATACTTAATCACAATTAGTGCTTGAAGAGATAAATGCATTATTTTCGATAAAAAATTGCATTTCATTGAATAATACAAATAAAAATTAAAGTCAAACAGACTGTAAAGTATCCATGACGGTATTATCACAAGAACTACATGTCTAATAAGCAAGATTTACGGGTAGAAATTAGAGATAACAAAATTAGAAAGGAAGAAAATAGGAACATGATGGATTAAACAAGTGTAAAAGATTTCTTTAATCTGTGACCTTATCAAAAGATGAATGAAACCTAGTTAGACACAAATTTGTAGTTTTGATAATGGATCTTTTGGAGTCAACTCAAGTCCACTCTTTATGCGTTACAACGGTGTAGCTCTTTTCACTTTTTTCTTTTTAACCAGCAAATTAATCTTCATGCATTGAAAGATGTAAAGTAGTTCGCACTTGCCAACACGTATTTGCAAAGTAAATTATGGCCCGCTAAGATACTATTCCATGCCCAAGAGGCTTTAATTTAGGGCCCTTCTTAGGATTATGCAGTATACGCCATGTCGTTTCAGCTAGCCATGCATTATTAAAATCCATAAAGTCTTGGGGGGGGGGGATTTTGGTAGGAGACTTGTAGGGAAGAGGAGGGGAGGAAATATATTTATGAGTTAGATTTTGAAAAATTAGAAAAACGGGGTTATAAAATTTTAATAAAGAAAATATGTAAGAAAAAAGAATAATAAAATTAATTAATAACTTTTAACTTCACTTCTTTAAATTTTTTAAATCCAACTAAAAATTTTTCTCCTTTTACTTTGCCTCCCCTCCCCTTATATCAAACAAACCCTTAAAGGGGTCTTTTTTTTTAGGGGGGGTTTATAAGTTGGATTTTAAAAAAATTAGAGTTGTGAGGTTGAAAGTTTTTAATCAATTTTCCTTATGTTTTTGTCTTACATATTCTTTTTATTAAATTTTTATAATTACACTTTTCCAATTATTTTTAAATCTAACTAAAAAAAAATTCCCCTCCCCTCCCTCGCCAAATAGACATTAGAGCCCAATATTCCACAATCTTTTGTAGATACTAATAAGGACTTTCATACAAACCAGTAAATATTTCCAGCATTCCGCCATCTTTTTTGGTTGTAAAATTGTGTAATTTCTTTTCAATCTAAAGTATTAAATCTTTTATAAATTGTAAAAAAAATTGAAAACTACATCGTTTTTTGTCCATAAGATATGAAAACATTACTTATTTAATGTAAAATCTAATAATTAAAGAAACGCAAAAAACCATTTCTCGAAGGAGGGGAAATTTGAAGAATAGCTAGAGGCACAACTGAGGGAAACATTACAATAATCTTGAAAAGACTTTATGAATAGAGTACAATTACTAGCATTTGCATTCATAAAAATAAATGTATCATAGCAAAGAAGCAATGTGCAAGCATCAGGCCTCCTCTTAGTCATTTCAATGAAGAGAGAGCTTCCAAGGGAAGAATAAAGAGATATAGGGAAAAAGGATCCCTTGGAGGATGTCACGCTGATGGGTAAGAGAAGAAATTTTCTTACCTAATAGTTGCACGATGTCACGCTGATGGGTAAGAGAAGAAATTTTCTTACCTAATAGTTGCACATTAAAAGAGACACCACAGACACTGCTGCATTATCCAAGAGACCCATCTATCACAAGAGTTCATTTCAAGCATCACTCCCGTAAGACTTATTTATTCATTATCCAATACTTATTTATTTTTGAAAACATGACAGTGGTTTTTCTTTTAGAAAACCGCACCCGAAAATTCAAAACATGCACGAAGAACCAATAATGTTTTTCATATTTTTCTGGCCAGCAATATTTCTCCTAATTTGATAATTATATTTTACTTCTTACATTGTTTTAAGAAAAATATGATAACTTTTTTGACGTGTCCTACGTGAGAAAAATACCAAAAGAGACTTGGAATAAAATAGGGAGAATTGCTCAAAAATACCTTGGAGGCAAATTAATTGCTGATTGCTATCAAGCGTGCAAGCGATCTTCCGTGTGTGCAAAAATCTTCCATATAAATGTGCAAACAATCTTCCGTTGTGTGCAAAATATCTTCTGTTATGTGCAACAGATCTTCCATGGTAGCAATCAACAATTAATTTGCCTCTAAGGTATTTTTGAGCAATTCTCCCAATAAAATATTTGCGTAGAATTAATAACATTTCCTGTGAGTTTATTATTATATTTTAATACTTAGATCTTTAAGAGTTCGGGATCACTACTATAAAAAATACAATACATGACGCATATTAGCTGTCATACTTCATGATTCTGAACCGTCATATATATGGCCGTTTTATTTGCTCAGCGCAAATAAATTACGGTTCCGAACCGTTATTTATTCTTAACATGTTATAATGGTTATAAGATAACACTCATTATTGAGGTTTAGTAAGGCCATGATATGCGTATTGCTATGATAATAATTGACAAGCACACGTGCACAACTGTCATCATATAGGGTAATGCTTACATGATATATAACGGTCTCTTTTTGACAAACACAATTTATTCAGTAACATAAATAATGGTTCTTTTGTAAGAACTGTGAATTTTAATAACACTAAGTAACGGTCTCACTAGACAACTGTTATGTATTTAGTACATAAATAATGGTTCTTGAATAAGAACCGTGACCTTTTATAATACGTGATGGTTGTTAAATAATAACAGTGATATATGGTTGTGAGACTCTTTAAGTGAGAGTTTCTAAACTAGTTAGACTAGACTGTATATAATAGAAAAGTACCTCCCACATCGAGTTTCTATGCAATATGGGATAAATCAGGTATATTCTAGGCTATGTGGGGAGAATCAATGGCAAATGTGTTAGCGGCACACAGCTCCTAATTTGTCATACAACTTAGTGGATCTTCCAACTCCTCTATAGTGACATGCAGATCCTATTAGCGGCATCACCTACAAATGGGAGAGTTGATTCAAGTCGTACCTGAAGACACTGTCCTTAAGAGCTATTCCGCAACTATCAGCGGATAAGAAGAAGCACTCCTCATGATTCAACGAACCCTTCCTGCAAAAATAGGGTCAATAGAACTGCAGAAGATAATAGAACTCAACATGGTAAGAACACCAGAGGAGGAAAGAGAAGTTGCTCGAAAGCTTAAAGCCGAATGTTTAAACCTTGATTGAAGCACTTTATACCTCACCGAGCTGAACGTTGTAGCCTCTAAATCTAAGTCATAGTAAATGGATTGTTTTTATCAACATAAAAACGCCATTAAAACATTTGAATGAGATAGTTCTATACATTGGGTGTAAAAGCAATTTAAGAGCTATCAATACATGTACGTTAAGCATTAAAAGGAATTCAAGAAACCGTTTTAATATTGAATAAAAGTTTAAACGTCTAGATTATATGAAACCAATATCTGAATAAAACTCCATTAACATTCAAAATAGATTATTAAGGTTCAGCAAAATGGCATTTCTTGTAAAGCTAATTTATTCCCAAACTTTAATTTTGGATTCCACATGAAAGGCTTGATAAAAGTGCTCAATGCATGTTTGCACTCGCGTGCGGGGAAAATTGCCGGATTTTCATGTGGTCTGTCATTACAACGGTGAGACCACTCCTCCTCTTGACACATTTAATAGTCCAAGATCACTTATCATCATTTGGACCCCCATAATCCCAAGTAAAGTGAGACTTGTTCCTCATGACACACCCACTCATTATTTCCAACAATCCCCCATGTGTCATAAGGGACACCTTTGCTGAGTAACACATATGAGTATAATTGTTGTATCAGTGGTCCTCTAGACTATGAGCCAGACCTAGACCGATAACACTTAGTACATAGAGATGTCAGTGAAGCATGCATCTATGAATCTATAAATCTTGGGTGTGCACTAGAGGTATTAAGCGTCAAATTATACCCCCATATTTCTACTGTTAACGTTAGTTTTGCATATTACAACAGCCCTGCGCGTGCCTGGTGCTTAATAAATGCTCTAGAGATTTCTCCCTGATCTCATAGGAGCAACCCCACTCCACATTCGTGGAGGTTATTTCATGAAATGTGCTTGCAATGAGTACACTATCCCATAGGATTATGAAATCATTAAGAGCTTTAACTCAGTCTTGCCAAAATGCATTCTAGCACTTTCCCACACCATATGAAGGGACTAGCAATTTAGTTCGTGCTACCAGAACTGTTGGACTTTGGGTCCAAGTCCGCCCTTGATGGGCCGGACTATTTGATTAGGAAATAAGTAGCCTAATCAAATAAGAATAAAATCAGCATAAGATGCAGATTTGGGAATATTTAGCAATAATTATGGATTTGTCAAAAGAGGAACAAATCACCATAATTAGGGAATTAATTGAGAGACAATTAATTCCTATCTTGGAGGGCAAGAAGGAGTGCACACGTTTCCTAATTAGTGGCCTCCATAAACCACTATAAATAGGGTGTGCCTCCTCAATTGCAACTCGCCCCCGCCATTGAGTTTTCAGGCAATTCCCTTCTCTCCTACCATCTTTCTGGTTCTGGTGATCTGCTGTGCAAATCACAATTAGGCTCTAGTAGTCTAATAATTGTGTGGGCACAAGTATGGAGTATTGGAGCTTTGACCCGGATCCGAACATGGATTCGTCCAGGTATGCCTAATCTCCCTTCTTAGTTAATAAATATTTGTTTCCTACATTGGCATCAGAGCCATTTGATCCTTGAGGCTGTGATTTATTCTATGTGAATAATATTATGATATAATTTGTTTATATCTAAATTATTTATTCTATGTGAATAATAGTATGATATAATTTGTTTATATCTCAATTATTTATTCTATGTGAATAACAGTATGATATAATTTTTTTTTTATATCTCAATTAATATTTCCGCTGTGCTACTAAAGTTTTTCAAGCTTTATATCTGTAGCCTCTATTGCTTGAAATTTTTGTTGTGCATGTTCTCATATGGTCATATGATTTTATCATTTGTTGATAATTTTTATTTCATAAATCCAAAACGTTGAACATGTACATATATATTTAAGCCTCACGCATATATATATATATATATATATATTTTTTGCTTCTGCCTTTGCTGTGCGTGTCTATATAAGATTTGTTATTCGACTTGAACATACACACATAAAATACTGGGTTCATATGTTTGCTCTTGTGATATATGTATCTACACGTTTCCTTCGTCTCTTCTCTTCTCTTCTTCAATCTCTTTTCAAGTTATGTTTTTTGGAACCTATGTGGAACTAAAAACAGAAAAGACTTGACCCCTTAAAGGTTAGAAGAACCTTTGAAACTCAGAGGACACACATCCACGTCGGTTTACGTAGTACCGTCAATGTCGAGAAAAATGGGGTGTTTGAAACTTGGTGTTTTTGCCCAAAGTAAGGACATGGATGTGTAGAGCTCGAAGAGACGATTCCAACGATGCTTAGAACGCGTCAAACGGAGTCCGGATGAGAGAGAAACAAAGGAAAGAAGTTTGCGGGTCGTTAGTCGACGCCGCAACTTCACTCGTGATTTGATCAATGAAACAGAGGTTTTAAGATCAAATAAATGCCATGGATTTGTAGTTTGCCGAACTACGATTCCAACGACACCAAGAACGCGAAAAACGGAGCTAAAACGAGGGAGATATGACCTCCCGAAGTTGGCGGGTCGCGATGACCCGTCGGAGCTCCAACTGGGTCGGGTTGACCCGGCTGGAGGTTGAAGATGATGACGTGGCAGTCAACGCCACATCATCGGTCAACCAACGCCACGTGGCACCATTGAGCGGCCACCACGTCAGCGTCAAGCGCCACGTCAATGACACGTCAGCGATGACGGGTCACGGTTGACCGGTCAACGGTCAACGTTGACCGGTCAACGGTCAACGTTGACCGGTCAACGGTCAACAGTCATCCGTTGACTGTTGACCCCAAAAAAAAAAAAAAAGAGGAGACACATGGCGCGTGGGACCCACTGGGGTCTCCGTTTGACACGTGGCAAGCACCGTCGGAGAGAGGACGGCGCGTGGATTCTTGGTAGCCGGCGCGAGTCGCCGGCAGACGGCCGCAAGGCGGCGCGTGTATGTCACGCGCCTCCAGCGAGAGTGGCCAAAGCTGGAAATTTCCAATTTTTCAGGATTTTTCCATCCAGACACGTTTTAGGGGCGCGTGAGAGCGCGTGGAACCTCTGATTGAGATGTGGTTAGTTCCTAAAAATCCCTAAATTCGAGAGCTTCAATTTGATATATAATTTGCATATATTTGAAGCACGTTTGGATATGATTTGAGTCAAAAAGGTGCTTATGTGCACTTAGAAGATCCCAAAAAAATGTTGGAAATGAATCAATGTTGGTTCTATTGTTTTTGGGACATGTTGGCTTATTTTTTAAGAGTAATTTCAGCTGCAACATAAGGTTAATACTGAAAGATTCTTTAAAAGTAAGGGATTATTCAAATGAGTTTTTTGAATATAAAATCCTATCCAACCTTGACTCAAACTCTTAGAGATAAAAACCTGAAAAATTGCAGCAACCTAAAATTATTCAATAATTATTGAATAATAATAAGTCTTCCCATGCTTCTAACCACATTGATCCACTTGGATTGAAGCAATGACTTCTAAAGGTCAACCTTTTATCACATATGTTGTGACAAATGACAAGAGAGATAGAGATGTGAGAATCATCTCATCAAGTGGGAGGTATGCTGCAAATACATCTAAATGAGTGGATGTAAACATGGCAAAGAGGAGCTTGACATTGTAGCTAGATGCTGCATGAGTTAATATGATCAGAAGGGCCTATGAGAAGGAGAACCTAGTTAAGAGACAACAATATGAGGCTTAAACTTTTGAATGTTCTTGTTTTTCCATTGAATTTAAAATTAAATTCTCTGTTAGTTTATAGAATTGAATTCAGTATATTCTCTTCTTGTTTTCTTGAACATTCATGCCAGTTAGATGATAATGTGTTATTATCTTGTTGATATAACTGCTCTTTGATTGACTGGGGTTTTTCTGGAATACGTCTAGAAATCCAAAGGGGAAAGTGTTCAAATAAAGACTGTGGATAAAAGGGTGATGAGCTAACTAGTATGATTGGGATGGGAGTCAACATAGTTGTCTCCTGAACATGAAACTAGTGAACTTATTATCTAATTATCCTTTGTCTTATTTGAACAAATAAGATTTGTATACCAATTATGACCAAGTCTATTTGACTGAGCTTTTGAAGACAAGTTCAATAGAGATATCAGTGGAGTTAGAAACTCTCAAATCTCTTTCATTCAAGAAGAATGAAGATGTCAGAGACATCCTACCAACTAGTCTTCAGCATTTAGAGGCTGAAGCAACTGAAGGATACAAAAGGTTTATGCTATCAAGCATAGAAAGAACAACATTGCTCAAACTTATGTTGGTATGAGCAATGTAACCTTATCCAAGCCGTATGGATAGTGTTGGAAGATAGTGAAATAAGTGATCTTCTTCCATAAAGTTAAAACTAAGTTAAGTTTTAACATAGTGTACTAAGTCCTAACATGTTGTTTAGGCAACACTTGAGGCATATGTCAAACTAAGAAGTTGAGACAAACTAAATGCCAAGTTCTTTCTAACAAACAACAAGTGTATGTTGTGATAAGACATCTCCCAGTGAGTGGGAGGAAGCTATGTCTCCCAGTGAGTGGGAGTGAGCCATGTCTTCCAGTGAGTGAGCATATACAATAGTATATATTGCCCCTGATATGCATATTGTAACCTTCAGCAATGTGATTCACCACATTGAACTTCAGTGTGAGAGACTGAAGGATCCAAGATCGATCAGTCAGACGAACTTAGCTAAAGAGTGGGATGTTTCATCCTCTAAGCCCAAGGGCAAGAAACCTATGAGGTAAACTTGATCTAGAGGAGGTCAAATGGTTTCTACAAAGATGAAAAGCTACATTCATAATCCTTAAGGGTTATAAAAGTAGCGATCCACATGAGTTGTGGATATTTCAAAGAAGCATATGGCTTCATGTCAAATGCAAAGCAACAAAGAGATAGAATCAAGGGATTGGAACTTGCATGTTAACTCTGCATAGATAAACCACCCTGATTCACTCCATGCAATTGCAATTAACAGAATCACATCTTTGCTATCTCTTTAGTTAAGGATCGATGGGACTATGATTCTCAAATCCTTTGTTGGATTTTGATGTTTCTTTTCTAGGGATAAAAGATTCCATTTCTTGTCACATGTACACCTTGATCAAAGGGAATGATCAAACTAGCAAAAGAGTATTTGCTAAATGACATGTGTCAAAGGGTTAATACCCTTATGAATAAGTTCAGAACTCATTCTGCCTGGCAAGAAAGACAAAGAAACATTTTTCTGAGAATATCCACTGCAATTGGCAAATTATGACGTTGGTGAACCAATAAACGTGAGGGTAAAACATAAACAGCTTGGTGTTTCGTTAACGTTGTGGACGTTTACTCGAAATACAGTAATGTTTACTTGATTTTTGGCAAGTGTGAAGCTGTTAGATAATGGCTGAACTAGTCAGGAATCAGTAAACTGAAAGGATAAGACCTTTTGAACTAACAAGGGTTAAAGACACCCATTTGCTTAGTTCAAGCTGTTTTGTGTATAAGAAAGGCATTGTTAGGCAACTATCAATACCTAGAACTCTTCAACATAATAGAGTTGTTGAAATGGAGAGATAGACCTCTCCTTGTTTTGGTTATGAACATAATGGCACCAATGAGGCTATCAGCCATATGTTGGTAGGTGGACTCATAGCTATTATATTTACACTTAACCAAATGCCCTCTATGTCAGTCACGACCTTACCCTATGAATCATGGATGGGCCTTAGACTAGGACCAAGTTTGTTAAGACCATAAGGGTCATCAACTTTATATTCATACTTCTTCCTATAAGTAAGGAAGATTGGGGTCAAGGTAAGCAAAGTATCTCTTTGTGAGATGACATGAGAATTTGACATGACACGTCTTCATTAGTGAAAATGATGGCGGTTCAGTGACTGAGAGAAAATCATGGGATACAACGTTCATAAAACCAAGATTTCCTAGCAGGAAATGAGCATTAATCACAATAAATCTCTTCAAGAGGTTCACAAGTGACAAGGAATAACCAAGTGTTCCTAAGTTCACTGATCCGAGTGGGAGGATTGAGACCATTTTCACAATGAAAGAGGTAAGAGGTAAGTTACGAGAGAATTACCTCACTCATACATAGGAACAGAATCCTATGAAATCCACCTTGGAGCAAATTGTCATCTAGTGAATGACTATAAGGGATAGATTCCCTAATGGATTGAATGCTCTCTTCATCATTTAGAAAGTGATGATAAGTACCTATAAGTTTCTGAAAGACACTAGAAGGACCTGCTAAGATGAATTGCAAAGTGTCATGCAGGAGGATTTGGATTCCTTTTAAGCCAAATACGTGTTTGGGTAATTTGTCACCTAGCCAAGAGGCGATTGGGAACAAGTAGGTTCTCAAATCTGTTGGGGGCATGAAGAACCTAAAACACTTAGTGGCTAGGGGGTAATACAATGGAAGGTTGTCCATTGTGTGTTTTAACTCTAAATTTTGGCTATGACAACAAGTTTAGTCTTGAAAATTGCATCAAGATGATGTAAAGACCACCTTCCAATTTGGAATTTTGGAAATTGGATGATGAACTCTACACTGAAGCAGCTTAAGGGCTTCGTAGAAACAATCACCTAAATAGTAGTATATGAAGTTTTCACAAGGTGAAAGCCTCACCAACTTCGAAATAATCGAAGAACACTACATAAGTTCCAAATGGTCTAGTGATGATTCTTTGTGAAGTCATCCTTTGTCAAGTGTCAAGGGAGTCAAAGGAATAAAGGATCAGAGAATCCTTAAATTCTGAGTTAAGAAAGTCATGGGTTGAACAAATATCTTGAATGACAAGATAAACGGGGATTGCACAAGAAAGATACAGTCTTTTCCACCTAAGACATGTATAAGTGTACTCCTTAGACATCTTAGGATGTCAAACTGCAAACCCATAGACACCCCTAAAGTCAAGGGCATAAACCTAAAGAGGTTACATGTCCTATGAGGAATCCAACATTTGAAGGGTGGATAGAGTCCCATGTGAGACTATAGTTGGTAATGTGAATGTACATATTGGTGTACATAAGACCAAATGTTTTTGGGTCAGACTTGGAAGATGCTTTTTGGTCCTGCTGTGAAATGGGTTATGAGAATAACCATGGATTAAGTTGTCAAGACAAACAACTTTCCTTTGAAAGGATACTCCAATACAAGACCTAGGCAAAATGGTGATGGAGTAAGGAAATATACATGGTATTTTTCCTGTTATCCATGGAAATAGAACGCAGGGCGTGTTCTGCCATCATTCAAAGTGCCATATGGCTAAAGTAATTCCTATGAGAGATTGGGAATGAATGGTGGATAGAAGGATCCAAACGATAACATCTTATGATGAGGATCCTAAGTATCACAGCAAGGCGAAACATACCTTTTTGATACATCTCAATGAGAGATATGCTTTCAAAGAGGGAAAGCGATAGTTCAATACCTTCTACTGACAAGATGTTGGTAGATCCCCTTATTGAGCCCATAGCTTGATTTTCATTGAGTTAATGAAAATCTAGGGGCGCAAATAAAATATAAGGTCGTGAACTTCTTTTATATAAAGATAAAAGAAATGGTATGTATGTTATGAGTAAATACATAAAGGTATACAGCTTTGTATGTCGTACAGGTTAAAAGAGGTTGGTTCACTCACACGAACAACCGTCTTCCCATGTTTTTGCAGGGGCATGGGAAGGTAAGACGAGCAAATGATCACCATGAAATGGTTGAGAAGAATCTTTGCGTTTGAGTCGCCTCAGTTAGACTGAGATGAGATCTACATGTGTGCATATACACAGAAAATGGATCGAAGCATGAATATAGACCTGTAGCCAGGCAAAGAACCCTTTTTCACAAATAAGAGATATTGTGAAAAAGGAAGTTCTGGTTCGAATGTTGAGTACATTTTGGAACTAATGTCTGTACGGTGAAAGATAAAGAAATCGACGTACACCTCAGACCATTCACCGTAGCATGCAATTCATACTGCATGTGCTTGAGAGTTAAACTGCAACACGGGATGTGGGTGAAAGATCCCTAGTTCACCACAGTGTGAGTCCCAGGAAGGAAGAATAATTCCACGATGCCCTTAAGACTTAGGCGGCATCATGAAAGCTTGGTTTGGTGACAGCTACTTTAGCTGAAGCTCCATGATCACACTCGATTCGGTCAGACGAGTGAAAACTAGGAAAGCGACCAAGTCAAGATGGACTGATGTTTAGTCAAAAAGGAAGATTTATTCCTAGATACATAAGATGTAGTAGTATCTGTGGTCGACCCCTTACTAGCTCTATGTGTAGCTAGTAAGTGCGGATGCTATGTACGTGGAAGGCAATCTGAGTTAATCAACATATTAACTCGAGAGGGATTAGATATGCCATGAGTAATATGTATGGGAGAATCTGGGGCATATGAGGCAATGAACATATAACTTACGGTTATATATGAAGGGTGTCCTTGGATGCTGGTCCGATATAAAGGATTTCTAGTATCGCAAGCACCAAATCTGAAAGACATTTTTGCCCACGCAGTCACGGCAGACGCCAAGTATGAAACAAGAAAGAGTAATGCGCGCACGATGGGAGGCCCATCAAGTACGAGTGGGAGATGTTGGACTTTGGGTCCAAGTCCGCCCTTGATGGGCTGGACTATTTGATTAGGAAATAAGTAGCCTAATCAAATAAGAATAAAATCAGCATAAGATGCAGATTTGGGAATATTTAGCAATAATTATGGATTTGTCAAAAGAGGAACAAATCACCATAATTAGGGAATTAATTGAGAGACAATTAATTCCTATCTTGGAGGGCAAGAAGGAGTGCACACGTTTCCTAATTAGTGGCCTCCATAAACCACTATAAATAGGGTGTGCCTCCTCAATTGCAACTCGCCCCGCCATTGAGTTTTCTGGCAATTCCCTTCTCTCCTACCATCTTTCTGGTTCTGGTGATCTGCTGTGCAAATCACAATTAGGCTCTAGTAGTCTAATAATTGTGTGGGCACAAGTATGGAGTATTGGAGCTTTGACCCGGATCCGAACATGGATTCGTCCAGGTATGCCTAATCTCCCTTCTTAGTTAATAAATATTTGTTTCCTACAAGAACTAACAAATGACTTGTTTTTAATGGGGTCACCAATCACAAAGGTTGGGTTGACCATCACTGTTAATTTCAAAATTGGCTTTACTCCTATTCTCTTTGGCTAATTTAATTTTTCCTCGTGTTTTGTTAATGGATCCGCAGGTTAACTTTTTGGCCTCACACAAAATCAATTGAGATAATTCCATAATTTTTAAGCGCCTATCATATTGTATCTCAAACGATGTTCACTTGCACAATTGTTCTCTTAACAATGGCTATTGCCATTTGACAATAACAACTCTTCGACACTAAATGTCATTTTTACAACACAATATTTGCTGAGAAGTTTTGAATAACTTAGCCTCTAATTTCGGCCAATTCCAAAGTAATAAACTCTGACTCACATGATAATTTATTTGGCTACTAGTGGATTTTCTCACATAATAACTGAAAATCAATTAACATTCGTGTATTTCAATATAACGGGATATCACAAGGATTAAAATCCATTAATGCACCAAATTTTCAAAAATTTGCTCATACCCAAATTGAGCTACAAAACCACTTCGAACAATGCTAGCACCCTAAAGAGTATTCACACATATATTCTTATATTAAGATAATTATATAGTCCCAATTTATGAAAATCACATTTATCTACTATGGATAAATGATTAAATTTCCATTTTACATAATGCTTGTTTAATCAACATAGAAATTTTGATAATTTATAAAATTTGCTTTCAGCAGTAAATAATAAAACCTCCACATAATTAATTTTAAATCGCAACTTGTCTTTATCAAATGAGGCGAGAAACAATTTATAACTTTAAAATTTAGGGTTAAGGTGCAAAAATACACATGTGATTGTCCTCGAAGTGCACGCAACACCAAATCTTTTTTTTAGGTGCAACAGTGACTATGTGGTTACCAAATAGGTGCAAAAATACCCTTTGACCGTTAGTTTAACTTTTTGACCTTAAAAGTGATGACGTGTATGATGACATGGATGCTAGAGTGACATTTTGGAAAAAAAACTTGCTGACTAGTAAAGCTTTGCAATTAATATTACCCACATTTCATTATTTTAGTACCACCTTCGCTGAAGTAGATTCAAATCTGAGTGTAAAGTACTTAACTCACTCAGCAGAGTTGTTGCCCTAAAAAACATACTAATTGCTTAATTTTTTCCCAACCCTAGATTCCCAATATTATTAAATTAAAATCATTATAATACATATATTATATTACTAATTTTTATTAAATTATATGATTTATTAGGAAAATTTGATTTTCAGCAAGTTTTTTTTTCAGAATGTCACTCCATCGTCCATGTCATCGTACACGTCATCACTTTCAGGATAAAAAAGTCAAACTAACGGTCAAAGGGTATGTTTGCACCTATTTGGTACCCACATAGTCACTATTGCACCTAAAAAAAGCATTTGGTGTTGGGTGCACTTCGAAGACAATCACATGTGTATTTTTGCACCTTAACCCTAAAATTTATAAGGTACCTTTACATGTTAGGCACCCCACACTTCAAATATCTCAAATTATATCAAGGTACCCCACATGATCCCATTCCATTCTAATTAAATTATTATTTTTTAAATATTATCACTGTGATAGCATCAAAAAATTTAAATTTAAATTTTCTTTCTCAAACCAAACCATTATAAACACCTCATAAATCTGGGCACATAGAATATGAAAAGCTCTACACAAAATGAATGTTTTTGCAAATTGTCATGCTTGCCACAATTTTAGTATTGCAATCAAGTTGTAACATGCTCTTATTATAACATTTCTTTCAGCAGTTCAGAATCAGTGTAAACAAGCTAACACATACAATCAATATATATATATATATATATATAAAATCTCTTCCCCCAAGTCGTTTCCACCTTGGCTTATTTATGGCTTCAGACTCAATACTATTCACAAGCCAGTCAACATAAAATTAAATCATCATATTATATTCCTTCCTGGGGTTGTGCTCAAACCATTGCAGACTAAAGACCCCTTACTCCTTCAGAGATCAAGGGATTTACAAATAAATGAAGCCATGTTTTTTGAGAAAAAAGGCTCTCTCCTCTCCCTCTCTCTTCAATCTCGTGACCAGCCACTCATTTCAATTTGGGTCATCCCTCTCTCTTCAATATTCATACCTTCACCCTCTCTTTCTTTTCATGCCACAAGCTTACCCTAGACAAGGGATTGTGGCAAGATCTGGCCGGAGGAAGCAACGATAAGGATGGCCTGAGGCAGAGATGAGGATGCCTTGAAGCAAGGTGGGGATTTTGAGTTTGATTCATGTCTGTTCTTCAAGGTAATCTTTCTCCCATGCCAACGTGCTCTTAAATTATATAAGGATCTCATTCTCTTCATTTATTCATCCTACCTGTCCATCCATCTACTATTCAGCTAAATGCCTCTCTTCCTTGATTTTCATTTCAAAGAAAACATTCCAGGGATGTCTTCTTTTTGTGGCCTAGATCAATAGCTTCGTGCCCAAGCTCTGAGTTGTTGTGATACCCCTTTTGTCATCCATTCAGTTTGGGTGATGGGAAAAATTCATGAGGTATGTATTTGACATATTTGCTGAGAAATTTCCTGGAACGAGGATTTGAGGATCTAGGTATTGGTATTTTGACTCCTTTTATTGTATAATTGCAAGGTTGTATGCTCATGGATTATAATATCTTAACATGAGATAAGCCCACTATATTGTGATTTGAGGCCACATTTAAGACGAGATGAATATTGTATTACTTTTTAATCATTTTACATGTTAAGTTATTATAATAAGCTTTATTGTCATGCACATTTTGTCCTTAAAATAAGCCATTAAATCATAAGAAATTGTAAACAAATCCTTTTTTACTTTGTGAGGCAGTTGCTAATCATGAAAAAAGATGAGCTAGCAAGACATGAACCAGAGGTTTCCATTACCAGGTATGATTCGACTTCTATTGCAACATGTTTTTGTGATTTTTTTGGAGTTTTTTTTTTTGTTATCAATATTTCAGTTGGGATTTATATGTGGTTTTTCTAGATATTGCCATTTCTATTTTTCTTGATATTTTAATTTCTTTGGATTTATGGCCATTATGATTTTCAAACTACAATTTCTATTTTTCAAGAAATTTGATTCACATTAGAAGATAAAAAATCTTTTGTTGCAATTGATATGGAAGAAAGGAAGATTGATCAATGTAACCTCAATATTTCCTACATTTAAATCAATACTCTGAATCTTGCTTTCTAATGTTTGATAACAGGATTTCCATTTCATGTTCTGCCAAATGAGATAGGCATGATACAAGACAAATTAGAGATACAACTTCCTTTAAGTCTTATGTAATGCTCATTGTTTTCAAGCTATCATATAGACAAATCAAATTTGTTTGCACATTGTTAATAACTTGTATGCATAGTAGATATTTAAAATTTCTTATTTTAATTTAAACCATGAATGTATCTATGTTTTGTGAATGAGTATATTGTGTCAATACATAATTAATGGACAAAAACAATACTGATTGAAATAATCCTCATATGATAAATCATTACTGATTGAAATCAGTCTTCCTAAACCTTGGTCTAGCCAAGAAATTGCTGCAAATATATGCTAATTGTATGTTGATGTTTATAAGAACCCTGAAAAGGCTCATGTCATATTAATAAAGTCCCACCTATCGAGAGTGAAGATGTTAACAGGCTTTAGATTATGCTTACTTTTCACCTATGCAGACTTTTGGGATTGTCTAGATTGCCAATTTCAACTACAGTCTAGGCAGTTTCTACATGTGTCTCTAGATGAAGTAAACACTGTTTTATATTCTAATTTTTAATTTTAAACTATGAATTGAATCTAAAAGATAACAAAGGAGTTGTTATTTTTATAAAGTAACACTATTTTCATTTTGGATTTATTATTTTTCATGAAAAAAGAAATATGGTTGCAGATCTTAATTTCATTCTAAATGAACCCCAATTTTTTTTTTGGTGACTGCTTCCCTTCTCTCAGTGTAGGGTATGCATGCTAGCTACCAAATTCCTATGAGTTTTGTTAATCCATGCAAAAAAACAAAGTTAATTCTTTTCACCTGAAAGTATAAACCATGACCCATGTCCATATTGTATGAAAGCAAGTTTCCTACTTTCCCAAGTAAGTTATGACTTGTCTTTTTTACTCTGTAGCTTATGAGGATGGTGATTGAGATTGATTCTGGTATATGGTTGTTGGTGAGTTAGGTGAGGTCCGAACGTACAGGGTATCTGATTTTTTGGTGTCTTTTCCTGTACTTTGTTTGGTAGGGAAAAAAGAACTACAAGTGTTATTTGGTCGGAGAGGCTGCCGAGGTCACTGCTAGGATGCTCGAGACTTGGGTCTCTGCCATGTCCTCCATATGTATCATTAAGAGTGCTTCGTTCATAGTTGTTGGTTTGAAGCATGATTCCCTCAGATGCTTTAAGTTCAAGACTATGTTTAGTTTTTTGTGTCAATCTTTTCTTGTCATTTATATGACTTTTTTTTGTTTTGTCATTCATTTGAAGGTTGGGTCTCATTCCTCCCACTGAGAGTTAGTTCTTCTTTTATGCCAAATAATACTTTTGCAATGTGGACTCTCCCATGTACTCCATATATATCAATAAGAGTGCTATGTACCTAGTTTTTGGTTTCAAGCATGACCCCCGTAAGATGGTTTTAGTTCAAGACTATGTTGAGTTTATGTGTGTCAACCTTTTCTGGTAATTTAAATGACTTATTTTTTTTCTGTTCTTAATTTGAAGCCTTGGTCTTATTCCACCCACTGAGATTTGGGTCTCATTGCAAATAAAATGGTGATATGAAATCCTATTCTTCTTTCATGCCAAATAATAAATCCTTTGCTTATTTGTAGAATCATGTAGACTGAATGCACTGTTGTTCAAACTGGCAACCCACACAATGCCTTTTACCATCTTTACTGTCGACATGGCCCAACTAAATTGTGTACATGTGAATTGTAATTCGGACAAAAATGGACAACAACATAATGATGTTTTTTCACCAGACAAAAAGTGTAGGTTGTTGCCACGTAGAGGTGAACTGTGAAAGGGAAAATTGCATTAACATATGGTAATTTTTTTCCTAGCATTAACATATGGTATTGAAAACCATATAAGAAAGTTCACTGATGGGGATTAATAGAAATGGAGTGTTTGACAGGGTAAATGACAGACATGCGAATTGAAAATGCAGAACACTGGAAAAACATCATGCAGTAAGACATATAATTGTTTAATCCTTATTATCTCCACAATCAACGAACCCTAGGTCCGATTCAAAGTCAGATGACATAATGGCAAGGTTGTTCTTGCCTCAGCAGCATCCCTCAAGCTCCAACTGTCATATGAGGGTTTCATCTGCAATTCTGTTTCAAGAAAGGGGGTTGGCTAGAACACACAATTGTCGGTCTTTGATACCATGTCATTATCGGAGTTACATCCATGTATCTCCCATGTCATATGTCATATATTGTGAGTGTCTCGTGATGTCTCCATGGAATTTCCATGTGAAGGTACTCATGGTTATCAAGTACAACATCACTGAATGAATAGGATCTTTTGAAATCGTAGATGTCTCCTTGCTCCATATAGTGGCAGTATAAACCAAAGGACCTTATGATGCAGTAAACACATTTTAAAAGCAGAAAATATGAATCGTACCATCAATGACTGCCTATCCTATCCTCACTGTCAATGTGGAGGTGGTAAATTTTCTCATTAGTTTGGGGATCACGTGTAACTAGGATCACTATTGGACCAATACTTATGTCGACAAAGTTTACCCCTTTATGTCTCCAATGACAGAGCAAGTTAAAGAAATCAACCACACAAAATTTCTCAGAAGTGGCATCATTTATGTGAATGATATGTTATTGTAAGGTTCCCTTCAACTTTGTAGTTTTAACGTTGTGACAAACTGATGGATTGATGTTCATATATGTTCTTGGTTGCATTTAAATAAACTAGAACCAATATAATAAATGAAAGCGGTGAGCTATTCAATGTAAGTCATGTAGCCTACTTTGATCAAATGAAAGCGGTGACCACTGGATAAAACTTTTGTCAGGTCAGTTCAAGAGATATGCTATTTTCTTTCTATTCCTTGGTTACATACAAGAGTGTTCATAAAAGATCATTTTATGAAAAGTAGACATCATATAGCTTTTGTTGTATCACCTTTAGTCAAAACCATTAATTTTATAATAGAAGGGGAAACTGTCTTATGACATGAGACATTACTGTGATTCTACCATTTATCCATATACATGTTAACTGGGTAACATCTGATATATATTTGGTTACTGTGATTCTTTCAGACTGATTACTTTGCTTTTTGACCACCTATAAACATTTTAATATGCTTTACATATAGAGATATGTGCAATTTGGCTGTCATAATTTCATGGAAATACCGTGGATGGCTTCTTTTTTCATAATGCATATTTTGTTTAAATGCTGAATATGTCATTGTCCAATTACTTAATCGATATATGCTCTGCCACCATGGTCATTTTTTGTGTCCTGCTTCGAAATCCATATCTCCACACAGTACCTTTTTACTCGCTTTATTATACATCTGTTTTGGTTGTGGTCTCAATTTACCTGCTCAATAAAGTTATTATATGTTTTCCATTTGTTTGAAATGCAAGTTATCATGTGGCCTACTGTGTCTCTCATCACTTCAGGTGCATCAGTACAATGTTTTTTTTCATCATTTCCGCTAAGTTACTTTAGATTCTTTGTTATCATTAAATCTACTATATGCTACTCCCAATGGGATTGGAAGTAGCAGACACCATTTGAGTTAAGGGTGTCAGGAATAAGCATATTGCTTTTCTATATGATGTGAGGCAAGGACTTGGTTAAGTAAACAAATATATTCCCATATTAACTTACCTGGACTCCCTATAAGACACAGCTTACAATCCTTGTGCCTCCAAGAATAACCAAGATGGTCAGGAAATAATGGTAGGGATACATCAGTTTCCTTTTAACTTAGCATATTGACCTTTCTAAGTCAATTTAAAGAATTATTTGTACCATTGTAGCTGGAAGTGATCTTACAACTGAACATATACCATGATAGTGCATTGAACCAAGAAAATGTTGTATTCCTTCCTTTTGCATCATAGCATGGCAAGTATGGCTGCGTAAGGAACAGAAATAGCTAGAACCAATCACAGAAATAAAGATATACCATAACAATATATTGATTAAATGAATCAAATAGCAGTTTCCACTTCCATCATATTGTGCATTGGATGGTTACCTAACGGACAACAAAAAAACTACATTTTCGAAAATGCATACACTATTGATTAAGAGGAATGATATGATTGTATAGTGTGATTGATATGTCATTTTCCACAACATTACTTGATAAATACTCTGCAAGCATGGTTCTTTTGTTTTCCCTGCTTTCAAATTAGTAAAGTATTAATATATTTTCCAGTTGATTACTCATGTGGTCTACGATATGTAATTGATTTTGTTAAACTTTCAATATTACATAGCAGGCTGTGCTTATTATCAACTTAATGGCATATATGTAAGGGATATATTTTATTTCCCTTCTCGACTTAGTAGGTGTTTTGTTTGAGTAAGTGAACATAGTTAAGTTGCATAATAAATATCTTGCTTTCCATTATGCTTTGACCCTGCATTATTGAATTGAATGCCTTCTATTTACCACTACTCCAATAAAAGTACCAATGGTCATTGTAAAACTTGAAGCCCTTACCATCAAGCCATATGCAGACATGAATCACATAGATTGCTTGTTATCACACCTCCTATATATATGACTCACTTTGTTTTTAAATTATTCATTCCCAGTTGCTTAGTGATGGCAAGTCTATTATCAAGTCTACTTTTTATCCTTCACCTTAAGTGTCTCTGATTTGTGGGTGATTAGTAAGTCACACTCAATATCCTCTTTTGTGATTTAGTGACATATTGTGTTTGTAATAACTTCTGGTGAAAAAACAAAATGTATTTTACACAATTTCAAGTTACTTTCAACTTTTTGTTCTAATATAATATACTGTCTTCTACTCCCACTATTATTGGCCACATTAGCAATCTATTCTATTTTGCCAGCCTAACTTCATTAATAATCTCTGTTGTGGTATGTCTTTCCTGAGTTGTGTGCCTCATCTCACATTATCAATCTTCGCATCCCATTTGAAGCCACTCATTTCTTGAGTTCATATATTATGTATTACAATTAAAAAGTTAACACGTTATTCTCATCACACATCATTAATCCTCGCCTCCATTTGTTCACCAATACTTTCCTTAAGATGTATATTATGTATTGATTTTGTTAATATGGAATCTCATGCCACATCATCAATCCCTGACATCTTGTCTCCAGCCTCATCTTTAACAAACTCTTGTGAAAGTCTACTGTTTTATTATGTTTAGTCCTTTAATTGTAGGGGCTGCAAGTTAATTTGTTCACTACTTGGTACAATATGAAACCACTTGACTTACATTTCACACATAAAATTGCAGTTTTCCTTATCGATAAATAGTCATGCATGTTCATGTTGCTTCTTCATCTTGCATACACAACCTGATCTAGATTAGTAGACCATAAATTTATACTTCAATAGTTTCCTTCGTTGGTAAATATTCCATTTTCAGTTTAGCCTTGCTTAGGTTTTATCACTTCCTCTCTTACTAATTGGTTTTTCTTCCAGATCATATCATGGGCCGCCATTCAACGATTAAGGAAGTGCATGATGGTATGGACTGATGGACCATTGTTGCTCAAGTTTTCAAAAAATGGAATGCATACCACAATGGACTGATGGACCATTGTTACTCATGTATCACCTGCATCACGTGAATTATATTATTTATGTGTTCTACTCACGAGAGTCAGGGGACCACGTTCATTTGATGAGATTAAAACTGTTGGTGTTATCCATGATACCTTCAGAGATGCATGTATTGCATTTGGCCTATTGATGATAGAGAATTTGTTGCTGCTATCAAAGAAGCTTCATTATGGGCAACTAGTTCTTCACTCAGAAAACTTTTTACTAGATGATGCTAGGTTCATCTCTCCATCATCTTGAGTATGTTTGGCAACAAACCTCAAAACTTCTTTTCGAAGATTTGTTATACATTCCTAGAAATGATCCAATGTCATCAAGTAAGTTTACCTTTAAGCTTCATTTACATTAAATCCTTTTATATCAGTTATTACTAAATCATATACAAATCAACATATATGCCTTTCGAATGCTATATTTTGATTTTAATCTACTAACATGCAAGTGTCACTATATCTTCGTTTACTAAGGAACAATTGGCATTAAAGGAAATAGATTCATTGTTGCGCAATAATGGAAAGAGTCTAATAGACTCTTCCCTCCTATGCCCTTACCTGAGGACATCCATGCAACTGATGTTTCAAATCACCTTATCCTCCAGGATTTGAATTATGACAAAAATGCTTTAACTGTTGAGGCAAACCACCTTGTCAGATCATTAAAGATTGAGCAAAGAAAGATTTTTGATATGATTATCACATGTTTAAAAACAAGGCATGGGGGTTTTTTTTCTTTATGTATGGATATGGTGGTATTGGGAAGATATTCTTGTGGAATGCATTTTCTTCGAGCCTTAGAGCTATACTAGAGATATCGTCCTTACTGTTGCTTCCAGTGGAATTGCAACAACATTGCTACCATTGGGTAGGACCACACATTTCAGGTTTGCAATTCCAATTCAAATTACTGAATCCTCTATCTATTCAATAATGCAAAATTCACCTTTAGCAAACCTCATATAGTACACAAAATTGATTATTTAGGATGAGGCTCCAATTGTTCAATGTTTTTATGTTAAGGCATTTGACACCTCTCTAAGGGATATCATGCATTGTGATAAGCCCTACAGAGGGAAGTACATAGTTATGGGAGGTGATTTTTGTTAGATATTATCAGTCATCCGGAAAGAAACAAGAGGAACCATTGTTAATGCATGCATTAATTCTTCACATTTATGGGATTATTTCACCATTGATCATTTCACAAGGATATACAATTGATCTTAAATTTATGCAACTAACAATGCTAAGTTGGCATGGTTCTCACAATGGTTACTAGATATCGGTGATGGCAAATTAGGCAACTCTCAAGATGGCATTGTTGAAATTAAAATCCCAGTTGAGTTGTTGATTTCACAATATAAAGACCCAATTCAAGTCATTATTGAATCAACCGATCCTAATATCTTTGACAATTTACATTCAATTGAATATTTCAATGACAGTGTAATCTTGGTACCAACAATTGAAATGGTGAATCACATCGACCATTTGTGTTCCCTCTTGCTAGGTGGAGCTCATGAATTCTATAGTTGTGACTCTATTTGTAAGTCCGATGAAAGATGGTGATAGATTTCACAATTTGTACATCACAGAATTCCTTAATACAATCAACAGCTTTGGTTTATCACCACACAAACTTATTCTCAAAGTTGGAACACCAATTATATCACTAAGGAACATTGATCAGTCATCCGGATTATGCAATGGAACTCGTCTCCACATAACTCAATTGGGTAGGGCTGTTATTGGGGCAATCACTTTAAATAGTTCACATCCAAATTAGAAGGTCCTCATTCATAGAATGGATATGAATCCTTCAGAAAGTCACTGGCCATTTAGCATGCAATGGAGACAATCCCAAATTACTATTTCTTTTGCTATGGCTACCAATAAAAGTCAGGGGCAATCTTTACGACATGTTGGATTGTATCTTTGCAAGCCAGTCTTTACACATAGACAACTATATGTTGCATTATCAAGAGTTAAAACCATCGAAGGCTTGAAGATTGTTGTTGGCGATAATAACAGCAAGGACACGAAGACTACAAGGAATGTTGTGTATCAATAAGTATTCAGAAATTTGAATTTGTTATAGAATGACTACTAATGGTGTAATATGTAGGCGTTACATGTATATTATTAGTATGTCAGGAACATTTCAGGTAGTAATACAATGAAAATTGTAGGGTAAATTGATAATATTTCTAATTTATAATATGTAGTAGCACAAGCTTGCATGGGGGAGTACACGCTAGTCATCATAAGACATAGTTAATGCTTTTCATAATTCTCATAGTCTAATGAATTATGGTTAGACCACAATATCAAGATAAAAACATAATTATGTCGATAAACTGTTACTAATAATTAATGGCTAATAAAACCAGTATAATAACCATCATTATATCCATTATAATATAATTTTTCACAGGGTAAATAATACAATGGGAATGTTACTGGCTCCTACTTCTTCAACTTAAGTTGCCAACGCCCAGACATATTAAACCCATTTTATATTATTATCTTTCTAACTATTAAAGCAAACCCAATCTCTTGTATATTTAACAATCTACAGCAAATGAATCTATGAATTCATTGGCATGTCTATAATAAGATTTTTGACCTTTTCATAAGCCTTATATAGGAATATTATGTAAAACCTTAAAATTGTTAAAATTATCAATAAGCCATTGATAAAATTATTCGGCCATTAATGCTCAAAACAATATGCATATAAGGCTAATATAGGCATCAATTTCTGTAATACCTTATACTTTATAAGCTGGATGAGTGCAAAAGCACAGCGAATTGAAGTGTTAAATCAAGAATTCAGTCCTGGAACAAATATACTTTAGAAGATAGTTATAAATCCCAGCTTCAAATCAGGGTTCAAACCTGTAATTGAATGGGTTTTTTTGAAGAAATTAAAACTTTTCAAAACATTTTTGCAAAGGTTCATTGGCTCTTAATTCTTTTCATCAGAGTTTGCGAGCGTTTCTCTGCTTAAGTGTTACGTTTCATAGATTGGTTGATGATCCCTTACCGTACGGAAGCGTCATTCAACTAAGTTACTCAAGTATTAGCTACTACTAGTTCTACCATCGTACATCATTATGTCTGCCAAGTTATATACATCATACACAGTACCAAAATAGACGACCAATAGGAAATAAAATCTCTCAGCTTGGTCCTTTAGTCATTCGGGTTTGCCTTCTCGACCCTTGAGCTGTTTGCCTAAGCTGTAGTTGTTATAGGAAAAGAGTGAGATTCAAAATAATCTCAGTAGTAACAGACATTCAATCACATATATACATGAATACAGGGCATGCCACATAGTCATCAAATAACACAGAAAAAGCAATCAGCATTCAAAACACACCATGCAGCATATCACATTAATATAGCGCTAGGTATCACTATTACAAAAATAGGGATTAGTGGCGCACCTTTTGTGGCACTTCTTTATAGCTTCTAAAATTTTTAATTTTTTTTTTAAAAATACCTTAGGTGGCACTTCCTCAAGGAAGTGACACAGCTGCTTGGTGACCTTAGGTGGTGTTTCCTTGAGGAAGTGCCACTGTGGCATTTGCTCTAGGAATTGTCACAACTGCTACGTACTTTATGTGGCACTTAGCTTAGCCAGCGCCACACAAAGTAATTTTTTTTAAAAAAAATTCAAACCCTTCTCTCTCCCGCGATTTGCTTCCATCACATTTATCCTTTTAGTCTGCACTCTTCATCTAACATATGTCTTCACTCCTTATCCTCTTAGTTCCCACATTTCCTCCTCCTTCTCTTTTTGTCACTCATCACCATCCCCACTTCAATCTACAATTCCCCCTTATTCCTTTGTTCCATCACTTCTCACATTTCCTCTTCCTCCTCTTTTTATTTTCAGCACTTCTTCTTCATTTCTTTTAGCCTAGTTCTTGCACAAAACTGACCCCACTCCTCCTCCCTTTTGGTCCCATTTTATCCTCCTTATAGTTTAATTTCGTCCTGTAAGTCGTACCCACTCATTTTTCCTTTTTTTTAATATTTTAAGGCTATGTACATCATATTGCCTTCTTAACCACCTTCTTTTAAACATCTATGCAACTTTGTCTTTCTTTGTTTCCTTTATTAATTTTTTTCCAAATGTTGTGCTTGAGGTTTTAGCTCACTCTATTTAAGCTTCTAATACACTGTAAGTTTTTTTAATTTTTGAGCTTATAAATCTAATTTTATTAGTAGTTAATAGTTTAATTTGCTTGATATCTTTTATATTTAATTTATTATGAAATCTAAGAAAATTATATTCATTTTTATATGTTCAAAAATAAATGAGATAAAATTAAATGTTATTATATATATATGTTGTATGTAAAGATATCTAGTAGTTATACTTTTTTAGTTGTTGTAATAATTGTTAAGATTGATGAGTTACATAAGTAAAATAATTATTTATTTTTAACACTTGTATTTTACTTAGAAGTGATTTTATCAAGGAACAAAAAACCGGACCGGGTAATGAACCGGTCACGGAACAGGTTCAAGGGTTAATGGTTCAACCGGGGTCTAACCGGTCATATTAAAATATTATAATTTATTAGTAATAATATATATATTAATATATTTTTAAACTTCTATAGATAAAATTAATTGATTATGTTACCATGTTAATATAAGTAGGTAAGTATAATATTATGATGAATATAATTTGAAGATAAATGAAAAAGGAAATTTTGATTTAAATAAATAATAGATTTAGTCATTTATAATTTTATATATGTGAAATATGTTAAACAATGATAACATATGAGATGTGAGTACTTCTCGCACAGTAAAATATGCCCCTCATCGACACATATCTACTGATCATTCTGCGCCTTTCAAGTTTCAACGTATTGGAAGTTGAACAAATAAATAATAAAAAAATATGGAAGGGAGGAGTTCAATGTGAGGAGTCCAATGCAAAACCATTCCCAAGGCAAAATCATCTTGTTCGTTTTTTTTCTGCTTCTTCCATCTTTCTCCTTTCTTTTCTGAGTTTTCTCTCTTCTCCGTCTTCATCTGCAGATCCTCCCTTTTCCAATATCTGCATTTAAAAAAATCTTCTTCAGATCCTTTCACGAGATCTTCAGCAACCAGATCTTGACATCACCTTTTCTTCATCAACCTTCATAGTCTTGGCATTTCCCATCTCCTGCAGGTCGCCGTCGTCGTCTAACGCTGATCTGGGTATAGGGTCGCCGTCGTCGTCGGATGCTGGGCTAGGGCACAGGCTCGCCATCACCTGATTTTCGTCTGCGAAAGGAGATTGCTTGCCTGAGTTTTAGTCTTTCCTCTTTTGATCTTTCTGAATCCGATCATTTCAGAAAAATCATGTCTTACTCTGTTCTGCTTCTGTATTTTTTTTTTATTTTCAAGTGATTCGGTCAAACCGCTTAGCTCGGTGGTTTTGCCGAGTCACTCAAGAACCGGCCGGGTCGACCGGTTTTGACCGAGTCGACCCTCCTCCCCTCACAAGCAGCGGACCGGACCGGACTTGGGACCGGTTCACCGGTTTTTCGGTCCGACACTACTAGAAAAAAGGGTTTTAACGTCCCTTTTTTTGGCCTTTCAACGTTTGAAAACAGAGGGACATCTATGTGAGAGTCGTAGAAAATAACGTCATTAACGTCCATAAAATAGGGGACGTAGAAGGCAGACTTTAGACGTCCCCAGGTTCAACTGGGGACGTCTAAGGCCCACCTTAGACGTCCCCAGTTGAACCTGGGGACGTCTAAAGTGTCGCCAGCAGTACTATCCACGTCCCTTGTTTATTAAGGACGTTGAAAGTTTTTTTTTTAAATGGACCTTTTATACATATTGCACTGTCTGGAAAATATGTAAACTGCAGAAATAGAATTCCAACAATAGAGTAAAACAACAGCAGTTTAGTAGAATGAAAACAACAACAAACACAGTGATCAACCCAAGGCTACTACATGCCACACAAACTTTCAAACCACACAAACTACACAACAATCTATATCCAAGTCTACTACATGCCACACAAACTTTCAAACCAGACAAACTACACAGCAATCTATATCCAAGTCCCCAGTTTGTACAATAACCAAGACTAAAATCCAATCCATATCCAACAACAATAACGCTAATTATATGTACTACCACAAAAGTATGTCCTACACAAACTACTAAAGACTTTACTCTTCTGGTACACGTTGAAGAAGATGTCCAGCCATAAAGTTTCTGATCATATTTAAGTCTTCATATGAGTAGGCATCTTCATTGTCAAAAATCTGTAAATTAGAAAATAAGCTTAGATGAAATAATGAATGAAGTGAATGAATTCCCATTGAATCACAACACGAAGAATATTATCCTCAGAGAATGAAGAAGCGATTACTTGTTCAAAATCTGTCGTAATGCCACTCTGAATGATGTTAAACATATAAAGCAAGACATAATATCCACATTCCCAGCCACCAGGTTGTCGAGGGCACTATAAATCAAAAGCAAATGGTTAAAATCAATAAAGGCATATCTCTACGTACCTTTGGAAACAACCATCTTGGATCTTTGCCACCTCTACGTTCGCGTGGCCCGCCAAGCGCTCGATACGTCGTGCATGCGCTATCATGAAAATGAAAATCAACATAAATTAGAATAATTCATTAAGTCAAGAATCAAGAAGCAATGAAATACAAAAAAATAACTTACTGGTTGAAGACGCTTTTAGTTTCTTTGTCTGGTCTTCTATTTAAGGAATCAAACCAGTAAACAACGTGCGACCGAGGACAGACAACACACAAACTCCAGTGATAACTATCACAACATATACAGATTAAAATGACGTTAGATGGCAAGGCAATTATTTACTAAAAATCTCAAATACACAAAATTAAAATGAGTACCCTTGAACAATCGGTGCTAGATAACAACTATACTCGTCCTTTGACAATGTAAAGCCCACATAGTTCGTCCTTCGTTTCAATGTATTCTCAACCCTTGTCGTATGTGCAAGAGACAAGAATCCATATAAATCAACTTTCTGAGAGTCAATGCATATACGACGGAAGGAGCTATAATAGAATTAAAATGATGAATGTATTAGCTAGTTAAAATCAACTTAACTAAATGAATCAAAAAATGGGAAATAAAAAACTTACAGGATTGCAAATTTGCCCCATCCAATATCTAGCTCCTCGAACTTCATGAACTGTTTAAGATCTTGTTTATCAATTGTGAAGTGATACTCTGTATTCTGGCCCACAATCCCTGGAGGCATATGCAAATCAATCTGGCGAATGCCTTTATAGATATGCTGCAATCATGCTAAGAAGGGCCATTTCTCTGCTTCCTGCTCGTTCTTTTAGAACATAAAAACGCATACTGTTAGTAGGATGTCAACACATCTCAAGTAAAAGTAAGGTAGTTCCATACCATTGGAGGTGTTTGTGGTAACAAGCCAATAAGATGTACAGGCCAAAGGATGAAAGATCCTCTCGCCTGAGCTATCGTGGCAACCTCGGCATCAGGAATAGGGATTGCTGTACCTTCTTCCCCCGCTCGAACACACGTCACAGTCACCCTACGCAAATGCTGTGGAATTTGCTGATGATGGTGGGTAGTAGCTTCTATGTGAACGAGAGCATCTGTAACTACACGCAGCACTGGGGCATCCAAAGAGAGGATGGCAGGTTCTCCAGGCGCTGGAGTATGAGAAGGTTCGCCAAGTGGTTCCTCCGCCGGGTTGTAACTTCCTTTGGTGCTGTGGAAGGCCGAGGATGAATGGGTTCTACGCTCGGTAGTTGCCATCTGCGATTCAAACATCTTCTGCATTTTAGCTCGTAGCTCAGGCATCAGCTCAAGACGTAGCTCTGGCAACAGCTCTTGTCAGAGCTTGTCGTGAAGGTTGGCCTCAGCTCTTGTGAGACTTCCTGACGAATCTTGGCCACAAGCTCCCTACTGAGTTCACCTTGTGACGAATAAGGATGTGAGGTTCGGCCAAAATACTTCGTGACACGAACTCCCACTGTCTCCCCTCGAACATGACCAGGGTGATCTGGCTTCCCAATCGCCGTTGACAAGATGTCTATCCGTCTACTTGGAGTGAACGAACCTTGGCTACTACGATCCTCCAGTTCATCCTGCAGCATAAAAGTTATCGTAAGCACTCCCAATATGAAAAAATAAGTTTGTACATATGCTCTAACTACTTACAATTCTTGCGGCAACGTTAGCAACAGTCGGATTTACGTACTTCCCACCCTTAAGCCTCCCTACTTTCCATTTTTTGTGACGTGGTGGAGGTGGCGGGGGCTGGACCACAACGGTAGGATCAGATGTGGCTGCTTCCTTCAATTTCTCCAACTCTTCTGCCATCATCTGTCGCTGAAGCTTCTGATAACCACCACGAGACATGCAATGTTGATAGTTATTAGCTACTTGCCTCTCTGCATTTGCTGCACTTAA
The DNA here is from genome assembly GCA_963242795.1 of Inga leiocalycina. NCBI lineage: Eukaryota > Viridiplantae > Streptophyta > Magnoliopsida > Fabales > Fabaceae > Inga > Inga leiocalycina. Next base: position 55,224,299 of record OY725326.1, on the reverse strand, counting down.
TGCCTTTTAAAGTTAAAGAACGAACACCGAATCAATAATGTCAACTATATTCAAATAAAACACTATGATTATAGAAATCTTACCAAAAAGTTTGGATCTTCTCGTGATGCCATAAACAACCTCCAGTCCTCTGGAGACAAAAATGGATACTCATGACATGGATCCTTACCCCTCAAGTCCCCTCGAATGTAATCTCGTGTGAGCCTGTTCTTGAAATCTTTCCATCGTAGACGAACCTCGGTCATCCACTCCTTGTACATCTCTGCGGTGTCAGGGACATCATAGGTTTGCTGCAAGGTAAAAACATACGTTAATTATATTTGAAGCGATAGGAATAAAGATATAATGCAGATGTATTGAAACTTATATACCAAAAGTTATTGCCAAATCAAGTTTTTGGTTTTTGGTGGAACCAACTTCCAATTAGCATAGGTAATGCGAACTTTGCTTCGAGCCAAAAAACCTACGTAGCTAATGAAATGGTCTTCCTCCGGACCAATTGGTTTCATATCTTGATCAAAGTCAATATGCAACCTCTCCTGTTGATGGTTATGACGTGCTACCAATGCAGGCATTTTTGTACTGCCTCTAACCCTTCATCTCGCAACCGGTTCACGTGTCACATCACCTTCAGGCCTATTCATTTCATTGTCCCTATCACTTGGAGAGTCACCAGAGTCGTCCATATTCCTGTAAGCACAAAAATCATTGTCAGATAGGTGAATAAATTGTAAGTAAATGAATAAACTGAGATGTAATAAAACAAACAGCACACATTACTATTTTCTAAGTTAAGCTCTTACTCTAGATTGTTTCCCATATTCCTTCACCATGATCATTTCTCACAGCATATTCTTCATCATCTACCAATTCTCTTTCTTCAATTGTTGTAGGTGGAATAATTGTGAAAGGTGGTGTGTCGTCAAGGTTGAAGGTCGGATCACCATGCTTCTGTTTTTTACTCTGAAGTACAATGGACATTTTCTTATTTACGGGATCTGTGACATAGAACACTTGTTTCGCCTGGCTTGCTAGAATGAAGGGCTCATCCCTATAACCTACTCTTTCAAGATCAATTGAGACAAATCCAAATTGTTGATCTATTACCACAGCATTATTGCTAACCCACTTACATTTGAATAAAGCAACTTTGAACTTGTTGTAAGTGATTTCCCATATTTCTTCTATCACTCCATAATAGGCCATGGATGCTAATATGGGGTTTTTGTCTTTCGAACTGGAAAAGTGCATGGCTTCAGCTTCTACCATCACCCCACTATTTTGCATGGTACTCCTGTCATCTTGGTCTTTTGTGTAGAAAGAATACCCGTTTATATCATAACCGCTCCAAGTAATGATCTGAAACGAAGGCTCCCAGGCTAGCCACTCTATTGTCCCAGACACACCGGACTCATGCAAAACCTTTTCCTCAAACCACTGAATGAATGTCTTGTTTTGCTCAATAGTAATCTGCATGTCATTCTTCCTCGGATTCTCTTTCTTCAATCTGTTTCTGTGTTCCTCTATGTACGGTTGCACTTCTGCCATGTTATTCAGGATATAAAGGTGTGCTTGCAACACCTCTTCACGAGGCATAGTCTTCACTTTCAGTCCTCGTGTTCCCTTGCTCCTCCCCTCTTCATGCTGAGATTGTTCCTTCTTCCCTGATAGATAATCGCTGCAGAAGTCCATAGCCTCTTCAACAACATACCTTTCAACTATTGAGGCTTCTGGTCGATAGGGATTTTTAGAGTACCCTTTTAAGATCTTTATGTATCGCTCGAAAGGGTACATCCACCTCAGGTAAACTGGACCGCAGAGCCTTACCTCCCTTACCAAATGAACTATCAAATGGACCATTATATCAAAAAAAGAAAGAGGAAAGTGCATCTCTAATTGGGACAATATGATATAACCCTCAGCTTCCAGTTCATCCAGCTTTTCAGTGTCAATGACTTTGTTACAGATAGCATTAAAGAAAACACACAATCTTGTCACAGTGTTTCGAACTTCATCTTTCATAATCCCTCTAATAGCTACTGGTAACAGTTGTTGCATCAACACATGATAATCATGGGACTTCATTCCCACTAACTTCAAATCGTCCATTGACACACACCTTCTCACATTCGAAGAATATCCTTGTGGTACCTTAATTTCATGCAAACACCCACACAAACTTCTTTTCTCCGCTTTTGATAGTGTATGCGCTGCTGGCTCCATGTATGCCCTCCTACCATCATCTCTTAGCTGTGGATGTAACCGTTCTCTTATTCCCATATCAACAAGGTCTAGTCTCGCATTAATCCCATCCTTGGTCTTCCCTGGAATGTGCAAAAGTGTACTGACAAGGCTATCACAAACATTTTTCTCCACGTGCATTACATCAATACTGTGCCTCACGTCAAGGCTACGCCAATATGGAAGATCAAAGAAAATTGATCTCTTCTTCCATATGTTCTTCTCACCCGAAGTTTTATGATTCTTACCGAGTAAGACATTGATACGTACAACCCGACTGTAAACTTCCTCTCCGGTTAATGCCTTTGGAGCCATTCCATGCTCCGGCAAGCCGTTAAAACGCTTTCTTAACCTACGATACGGGTGGAATCTAGGAAGGAACCTCCTGTGACCTAGGTAGACCGTTTTTCTTCCATGTTTCAGTTGGTGGAAGTGAGTGTCTGCTTCACAGATCGGACATGCTTTATGCCCCTTCACACTGTACCCTGAGAGGTTTCCGTAGGCAGGGAAGTCATTTATGGTGGTGAACAGCATTGCATGTAGCTTGAATGACTCATTCTTATACGCATCAAACACATCTACGCCTTCCTCCCACAACTTCTTCAAGTCCTCAATCAAAGGCGCCAGGTAGACATCGATATCGTTTCCTGGCTGTTTTGGTCCAGAAATCATCATAGAAAGCATCACATACTTGCGTTTCATACAAAGCCAGGGAGGCAAGTTGTATATCACAAGGAGTACTGGCCACGCACTGTGTGTGCTATTAAGAGTTCCATACGGATTGATGCCATCTGTACAGAGCCCAAGCCGAAGGTTTCTCAGCTCGCTGCCAAATTCAGGGAACATTTCATCTATTTTCTTCCACTGTGGAGAGTCAGCCGGGTGCCGAAGATATTTTCCGTCGGATATTCTGTCATCCGAATGCCATCTCAACTTCTTGGCCTTTTTTGCAGTGCCAAATAAACGCTTAAAGCGCGGTATTATTGGAAGATACCACAAAAATTTTACAGGCTGCCTTTTAGTCTTCCCATCGCCACAACCACCATCTTTCTTCACTTTGTATCGTGCGGTTTGACACTTAGGGCACTCACTCAGGCCTTCATACTCCTTTCTGTACAGTACACAGTCATTAGGGCAAGCGTGTATCTTTTTATACTCCATACCCATTGTAGATAGGATTTTCTTGGCCTCATACATACGATTTGGAAGTACATTATCGTCTGGAAACATATCACACAACAGTTCAAGCAGCAATGTGAAACTACTATCGGTCCACCCACAAGTTGCTTTTAAGTTAACCAAATGTAATGTTCCTGTGAGCCGTGTGTACTTACTCCCAGGGTACAAAGGTGTCTCTACATCACTCCGCAGGCTGTCATATTCATGCGACTGCGCAAACGATTCTACCTCAACATCGTGAATCATTCTCTCCATTGTATCTTCATCTATGACATCCACAGCTTCCTTCTTGTGTGACGGATAATCAGTTACTTCCTCACCATGCCATATCCACCTTGTGTATCGAAGATTTATTCCATCATAAAGTAGGTGATCCCTTATAACTTCAACATCCCGTTTTCTCTCATTTAAACAATTGACACAGGGACAAAAATACATCCCATTTTTTGCTGGAACGTTCCTCCTAGCAAATTCAATAAAGTTTTCAACCCCATTCTCATATTCTTCACTTGTTCTCAGAGCATTCATCCAACTATGATCCATTTTATTACCACCTATGCCATTTCCATTTACACTCAAGTTTAGAATAATTGAAAACACGGGGAATTGTCTTTTACAAGCATGTTTTTCAAAATTTTGGCAGCATTTCCCCTTAAAATTGAGACATCCCAAAATCAAAATAACAAACCATCTCAGCTTAATATTTCAAAAACATATTCTATGCAATAATCCTGTAACGATTTTATTGTTTAGATTCAATTTTTGAGCCAATGAAAATTAATTCACTAGAGATTATTTTCTTACTATTTAACAACAACATCTACAACAACAATAAGAACAATAATTATAATAATAATAATTTATTTCTTAAGATCTCAATTTAGATTCAATTTTTGAGCCAATGAAAATTAATTCACTAGAGATTATTTTCTTACTATTTAACAACAACATCTACAACAACAATAAGAACAATAATTATAATAATAATAATTTATTTCTTAAGATCTCAATTTACCAATTTCTTAATTAAATATGCTTTATGAAAAATATGAATATCTACTAAGTAAATAAAAAATATGTTTATTCATTATATTCTAATTGAATGATAAGTAAATATGCTTATTCAATTTTGTCAAATAATGAATATATATATATATATATATTAAATACAAATTATACATACACTTCAGCAGCCCCAAATACGCAGGGCAGTATACATTGCCTAGTGTCTGGTCTTGCTTAGTACTTGGCCTAGCTTGAAGATGCCTCAATAATTTATGGGTTGATTTTTTAGTTAATGAGAATTTCATGTTTCTCAAAACAATGGAAAAAAGCAAAAGATTAAAACTTGATGTGGTACGTCTTAAATTCAGCAAAATAGCAAAGATAAAGCTCAAGCACAAACCACACTTCAATTCCAGCACAGAACAAAGGCATTTTCCTAATCATTCACAAATTCATTCAAACCATACTTAAATTCCAGCACAGAACAAACGCATTTTTCCTAATCATTCAAAATTCATTCAACCCATACTTAAATTCCAGCACAGAACAAAGGCATTTTCCTAATCATTCACAAATTCATTCACAAGTTTAGTTTTAGCTAACCTGAAGCACAGAACTTTAGAGCAGATGACCCACGGTGGTAAGAGGAGCCCGACTGTGGAGAGAATGATAGAGAACAGTGCAGAACCAGCAGAGCAAAGATGCAACGGTCTGGATGAAATAGAGGCTAAGAAGGAACAAGAAGAAACAGGGGAGAGGAGAAATGGCCTCGCATATTCAGAAGTGATGAAGGTAGGAGAATAAAGCAACAAGCAGGGGAGAGGGGACGGAAGTGAAAGAGTAAAGTAAAAAAAACAAGAAGCAGGGGAGAGGGGACGGAAGTGATGAAGGAGAGGGAGAGTGACAGAAAAATCTGACACTTCACATGCACTGGTCGCCAGCCTAAGACGTCCCCAGCTGGTCTGGGGACGTCTAAAGTACCCTTTACACGTCCCCAGCCCAGCTGGGGACGTCTAAAGGGTGACTTTAGACGTCCCCAGACCAGCTGGGGACGTCTAATATAAGCTTTAGACGTCCCCAGCTTGTCTGGGGACGTCTAATGTTCATCTTTAGACGTCCCCAGATGGCTGGGGACGTCTAATGTTCAAGCTTTAGACATCCCCAGGCCATCTTGGGACGTCTAAAGTGTGTTATTTTTTTTCCCCGAAGTTCATATGCTTTTCTGGAGTGTTTAGACGTCCCCATGTTTGTTGGGGACGTCTAAAACAGTCTTTAGACGTCCCCAATAAACATGGGGACGTCTAAAACTAATTCAGGCGCGAGATTCAATTTTTTTTTACGAGCCAACCTTTTGAACTGTGATCTATAATTACACATATGCCACCGCCCCATATTTTGGGCGTCCCTTTTCGAAAAAGGGACGTCCTTTAGGGACTTTATATGTATATTCTGTAGTAGTGCGATCGGCCGGTCCGGTCCGGTTTTTCATTCCATGGATTTTATTAATTACTTATTTCTTAATTTATATAATTTTGAAGTTATTTGATTGTGGTTTGGTTTTCTTCATTTTGTCGTGGATATGGAAATGTGTTTAACGTGTATTAACAACTATAATTATAGGGTTCAAAAAGAAAAATATTAAAAAATTATTATTTTAAAAAATAATATTTCCTGTGGCACTTTTTTAAGGAAGTGCCACAGGAAGCAAAATAAAGCACTTATTGTGGCCTTCATCAAGGAAGCGTCATAGGAAGTGTTATATATATATATATGCTGTGGCGCTTCCAAGTGCCATAGTTTTTTTTAGTGGTGATGGGATACATGACACTTTCTAAGCGCCACAGCTGCCTTTTTTGTAGTAGGGTATATAAATCACTTGGCCCTGAGTGTTCACCCGCGTAACAGGGCCCGGGATTCCACTCGTGTATAACAATAATTTTCATGGCCTAGGCGTCTACTCGCGCAATAGGCCCTGGGTGACCACCTCACAAATTATGAAAGCTTCCAACACTCATGATGAAACCACAAACATGCAACATACCTCATAACATATGAAAGAAAGAGTTACTACCTGGTCGCTTTCCCTAAAGGGTATCCAACTGTTTCTATGAGCTCGGGTAGATCTTAGATTCCGGACAGCTGTTAGGTCCTATAATTGAAGTTTACGTATGACAGATTATTATTTCGTCTAATACTAGTATAATTCAACACTTAAGTTGGTTGTTATTAAGGTTAGTGTACTAAGTCAAAAGTAAAGTCAATATGGTCCAACTATCTCAAGATGGTTTAATTCACCGTTAAAATTCAAAATAATTACATGGTGCCATTACATTTTCTATTTTCACACATATACCCAATTCTGCTAGAATTTTCAGCAATCTATGAAAATTCACCACTTTATGTACGAATGTCTAATTGTGATGATTCCAAAAGCTATGTGACCCCTAAGTAGTATATTTTCAGGTGAAAATATAGCCATTAGCCATTGGGATGCACATCAATACAGAATTCCACTTTATTGGCTACTGCTCTAGAACTTGCTAGTTTTACATGACCAATTTTCATAAATATAGAACTTCGAGTATAAAAATCCAATTGACACAAATGATATATCAAATTAAAGGTTGACATATCTACTTTCAAACTGGAAAGTTTTACAATTTTTGAACATTATTTACCTATTAGAAAATGTCACAAAATCAGACTTCCACACACAGAATTCACACTGGAAGAATTTCTAGTTTTCAGTATTCTTTTCCAGTGGTCCAGAATTTACAAATAGGGGCTATTCCTACATAGTTTTCCATTTTAAACACAATGGCAATATCAAATACATCAAAATCACAAGCCTTCAACCCCTATCCAATCTGTTCGAACAAAAACCTTTTTGCCAAAATCAACCAAAAGAGAATTTTAACCACCAATCTAGTCTAATATCATCATAAATCATCTTTTAAACATATATACATGATTAAAACACCATTAACCCTTAAAACCCTTGAGTGGCATAAATTATCCATGTCAACACCCTCATTTATTTCGATATTAACCAAAGTAGCAATTCACAGTTCAATGGGCATATAGGGAAAGTATAAATATACTGATAATAAGTACATGATTATATTACAGGAATCCCCGCAGGGTTTGTACATAATAAGTACAAATATACACATGAATATACAGACAGGGTAGCCCCACAAGACTACCAAAATGTCTAAGTCTAATATGGGAACAATAGACACTTTTCTGATGTCATTCCACCCTTGCATTTTTCCCGTGCAGCCTTCTTCTCTGTTCTCAACATACCTCCAATGACCACCTATCTAAATGGTTGGTTGGGGAGGGTGAGATTCGGAGAATCTCAATAGTAAGCAGTTACCATAATGCCTGTAAGATATATGCTAAGTGCATGACATGTTAGCCTTAACTAGATGCATACCCCATATGACATTTTTGTGTGCTCAATGTTTCATGTAACATACTCATGGATGGCATAAATAGAAGCAGAGCTTCATCATTCAAATATGCTCTACACAATCAAGTAAAACAATCACATGTATCACTACACAAGCATAACTATCAAATTCATGAAAGTAGGGTAAGTTCACTAGTTGGATTGCCCTTCCCTTGGTTGTCTATCGGTCCAACCATGTCCGGTTCAAGCTACTGTCCGATCCTAAAATCACAAATTTACAATAAATAATATATTACTCATTCATGTATTATTCCAAACTCATAGTGTTGGTTATCTTTGCTTTAAACTGTAAAATTACCAAAATGCCCTTGGGGACCCAGTCTAAGCGCCTTTGTACCCGATCTAATTGTATCTTATCAAAAATTATGACCTAGGCTAAACATGTGCAATTTCAAGTGTAGGACCCATTTTTGACATCAGTTTTGCCAAATTTACTGGCAAAAGATGAAAATACACTTGGCAGCCCCTAACTTGGGGTTTTAGGGGTAGTTTTGTCATTTCATATTTTAGGGCCTTTGTACTTCTTCCTTTCTTTGCTTTTTGACTAATTTATCCCTTGTATCTTTTTTTTTTTGAGCCAACATTTCCAAGTTGCAATTGTTGACTTTTTCTGTCTTCATTTCTTTACTTTTTGACTAGCCAATGTATATGATTAATTCTAGTTCTCTTCCTTCCCTTTTTGAATGTCTTGACCGAAATTAATACCCAAAAGGATAGAGGAATTTGTTTTTCATTCTAATAATTACTTCTTACTTTTGAAGGGCAAATCTTGGCCTTTCATTTTGTCTTCCAACTTTACCCTCAAGTTCAAGCGGCAATTGTCTCTTTCACCCTTGATTATAGCAATATTATTTCTTGTGCCATTACTTCTTTTCTTTCTCTTTAGTACTATTTCTAGACACCCTTTCTCTTTCCCTTTGGATCCGAGTCAGGTTCTATGTCATTCTAACACATCCTAAAGGATCGGGTACTTTCTTTCGACTAATTCGCACTGAAATTCATATTCTATTCTGGGTGCGGTTTCTAATAGGCATTTGTTTTCTTATGCATTCCTGGGACTCTTACTAAACCGAGGCCTAGTAGTCTATTTGATTCAGGCTTAATCTCAAGCTTCTTACAATTATATTTCCATCAAGAAACTCATGGCAATACCACAAGTTGCATAAATAACCTGTTTTCATATAAGTTCACATATGCGTACCTGAAGAAGACCGAGCCACGAGAATGATAAAATACTCAACACAAACATTGTTCAAGATGGATGGGGGTAGCTAAGCTTGAACAGAAGCATCCATGGGCGAAAACTAGAACTGATAGGATGAATACGTGACCAGAGAATGAGATGGGAGGCGTTAAGATTGGTGGCGGCAACTTCTAAATTGTCAAGCAACTTAGTGGATCTTTCAACTCCTCTCTAGTAACATGTACGTAGACACACTTCTTATTGTAGAATTTTCAAACAGCCCCTTTTTAATCAAAACTGGAAATTACTTCTAGCAACCTTTTACTCAAAAAATAAAGCCACCCTAATCAAACTCCCTAGGCTTGTCACAACAGACACGCACACACACTTATTTAGCATTCAAATTCATTCTAACATCCAAGAAAAAAAATTTGTTAGAAGCATCCATATCCTAAAACAATAGGTTCGAAACATCATTTCCCATAGCTTCAAATGCCTTTAATTTCTACTGCTAGTGTATCACTTATTCCTCCTCTTATCTTTTCATTAGAGAAACCAATATAATCTTAAACAAAACAAGGGCTTAGGTTCGATTAGTGCTCAACATAACCATAAATCACATGCAATCATCGAAAACATACATTTAAAGTTTGTAAATGCTTTTCTTCAAGGTTGTTCTCCAAGAATTAAACTTATACACATAGCACTCTTAATCCCCTATTTCGGTAACCCTTAATCAGTAGAAGAAATCAACATGCAGAATATAAAATACACTATCACCCATTATTCATCATCTAGACATTGAATCAAGGCTCAACTCATTTATTCTTCCTATTTCTCTCGCCAAGGTCAGATTTCCAGCCACTATTTTCCCATCAAAAAGCGCATAAGAAGAAAGAAACTGACGTGGAATATTGCTTAGGAGTCTTACCTTAACTCAAATCCATGCTTGCGTGTTGGGTGGAGGCAATAGATCTTCTCCTTCTTCAATCCTCTTCTTCTCTTGGTCAAGTATTCCCTCTCTAATGGCATTTTGCAGATAGGAAAATAAGATGGTGAGAGCAGCTGAATGGGTTTAGTTATTTTGCTCCTTGGTCGCACACGCAAACTTCCAACATAAGCTTGGTCGTAGATTTTTTTTTTTTTTCATTTTCCACGGACCCAAATTAAAATATGAAAGCCCTCAATTCTTGACTTGGTGGAGCACGTCCTAGCTCTCCAAATTGGACTAACCTTTGTTCGAATTCCTTTTTGGGCATGGTTGAACTCTTGAAGGATCAGATGATTTGATGTGTCAATAACATTATCTCTTTTTAGGCTTTGGCATTAAAGGATAATCGTCCAAGCTTTTACCATTATGAAGAAGGAGCTGTTCAATATGATGTAGTCCTACTTCCTCTTTGTCCGTCCATGGAATTTGTACATCTGACAAAAAATGCGGTGTACGCTTATGAGTAAAAGTTATTATAAGTGATAAATTCTTTGCAAACTTTGAGTGAAAATGATTTCAAAATCATTCTATCATTACGTAATGGATATAGGTAATTAAATGAAAGTCATACGTAAAATTTAGGCACCCATATTTGCTAATGGATTCACGGATTTAAAAAACAAAATTTCCACAAAAATTTATTACATTCCGGAAATTGAAAGTTTCGGTAATTGCAAATAAAGACTAATCTATTGTATCAAGCATAGTTTATAGTTTATTTACTATAAGGCATTGTATATGTACCTAAGTAACACTGGTCGTTGTGATTGATGCTCAACATATCTTCACATAAAATCTCGTTTGTTTGCTCCCATACCATAGATGGTTGCGAAAGGGAGCTGCTTAACAACATGCTCACAAAAAAATGATGAAGGTAATTGCCAGATGCCTACAGTGAAGCTTCCCTTATAGCATTTATGTGTTCCTTATTGTTGGACTTTGGGTCCAAGTCCGCCCTTGATGGGCCGGACTATTTGATTAAGGGCATAAGTTGCCTCATCAAATAATTAATCAATCAACATAAGATTGTTGCTTGGTAAATAAGTTGGGAATTAATTGTGAGATCATGATTAAGAAACAAATCTCCATGATTGAGGAATTGATTTAGAATCAATTGAATTAATTCACCAACTTGGAGAGCAAGAAAGGAGTGCACACACTGCCTAATTAGTGGTAACTCTGATCACTATAAATAGGGTGTGCCTCTAGCATTGCAAACCACCCCTGCTATTGAGCTTTCTGGCAATCTCCTCTTACCTACCATCTTGCTTGTTCTGGTGCACTGTTGTGCAAACCTTGATTAGGCTCTTGTAGTCTAATCCTTGCGTGGGCCCCAAACCCGGATCCGACTTTACCGGTACGCGCTTCTACTCTACTGCTTAATCTGGTTAATATTTCCTTCACTTATCATCATCTAGCAACCTCATAGTGTAACATGGTTCTCTAAACGTTGGGTAGATAACGTTGTTGATAGTCCAGATTTTTGCATAATTTTTTGGACCTTGAACTTTTGTTAGTAGTAATTGCATGTAATATAATTCAATGTCCCAACCTTCCAATTGAGAATCCACTCTCATGAAGCTTCCGGATTCTTTTTTCCTTTGCGAATGTTAGTGTTCTTGCAAAGGATCATCAGCATTTTGTGCCATCCATGAAAGAAACATGGATTCGTTAACTCTTTGACTATTGACCAGTGAAGATATCCTGTCCCTTTAAGTGTAGTACAATGGTTGTTGTTGTGGAAGATGGAAACTCCACGGAGCTTCACAGGATGATATATATCTACAATTTAGGTAATGATATATTTCATCAAATTCTGTTGTTATCCTCCTGTATCACTATTTTTGTATATGCCTGAGATTACACGTTCATTTCCCTTACTTATGTATTTGAAATGGTTCTTGATCATGCGGGATTGGTTTGTTTTCTCCACGTTCAAATGGTCATGGAATAATTTTAGCAATCTAGTGTTGTAGAGAACAACAAATTTGTTGTTGAGTTGTACTCCCTACCTAGCAACAGTGTACGTTCTGTGTATCTTTTTTGGAAGTATTTTGAACAACGCCAATCCTTCATATATGGAGAATTTTGGTTAGAAGATCCACATGGCCCATGCACCATGTAGCTTCCAACTAATTCATATAAGTTTGGATCTAAATTCATATAATTTTGGATCTTCATCTTTGTCTAGTATTTTTGCAAAAATAATCTTGTCAATATCTACTGGGATCCTTGGTTTGTCAGCATCTGCCAACCACAATATGAGCGTGTGGTAGACCTCTTTTTTAGAATCCAATGGTGTATACCTCTGGACTTGATTGAGAAACTATTGTTAGAATGAGAGGTGATGTTAGATGCTGATAGTTGTTTAAATTTTGTTCTAAAATAAAGAATCAATTTATTTAAGCATATTCAGTATAAATTTAAAGACTATATGCAAAAAAAAAAAACATACATATAAAAAAAGATAGGATAGTAAATATTAACTTCACCATTTCTTAAACAAAGGTATATGTCCGCTTTTAAATGATTACATAAAAATTTAATGCACTACCTATTCTAAATTTAAGGGATAATTGTCACGTGACTATTTCAATATTTACAAGCAATTAATTAAGTAAATGTAATGTAGTAACGAAACGTAAGTTATCGCAGAAAGACCAATAATTCTACAAACATTACTTCTGATAATATTTCAAACTTTTAAAAATATTTAATTCTCACTCCAATAGTTATAGTTCCAAATCAGATTCAATTCCAATAAATATGTAGTGCATAATTAATAAGTAATGTACCTGCTTTTATAGTACCAAAAATCTTTTTGTCCTTCAGCATGTGCATCGTCCTTCAGCATGTGCATCAACCTGTCCAGCTTCATGTCAAACATACTGCTTAATATATCTGGTTTATCGCAAGACGTCAATCCATCTTCTTCACAAAAAGTGTGCAATCTTAGGCCACATTATGGGTTACATGTGAAGGAAATAAATATATCAGGATAGTCAGCCCAAGCACAGATAGCCATGGCATCTTGATAATTTTGGATCCTATATCTAGCTCCGCCAATAAATGATGACTGAAGGATAAAGCATCTCCCGGTTGACGAAAGATCTATTTCTCCTCTCATGACTGCATCGGTCACCATAGATATCAACACGTAACTCCTTCTGATGCTTCCTGATATAATCAAGTCTATCAGTACCTACCATGGAATATCCATCAACTATGAATTGTTGGAATAATTTCTTCCCATGCAATATTGAAAAGAATTAGAAGGCTGAATTGATTATCTTTTAATACAGATAGGTTACATATTTATACAGAAGTGAATACTGTACAATCAAGGAAAATACAAACATAACACTGCATAATAAAAGAAAATAAAACACGACTATCGCATATAATCGTGGATCTGATTTCGGTGGTGGATCTGCTTTTCGGGGCTTCTAATTTCGGTGCTTCCACAAATATAACAGAATGTTCGGATCTCCTCTTCATAAGACGAAATGACATGTACCTCATGGAGTGAGCTTCTTTTTCTTCTTAGTTTTTGATAAGGACTCCTGAGTGCGCTCTACCGTGGAGTCATCCCTGTTGTCACCATAGTGGAAAAATAAAGGATATTGAAGTGGCAAATAAGGCATGTGTAGCTCATTGATCCTTTGGAGTTGACCACACTGTTGCTTAACTATTATGTCTCTTTTTGTGTATATCTTGTCAAAATCACTGACAATAAGGGCCACTACCTCAGAAGCTGTGGGTGCATTATACTGTCTACTATTCTTGTTTTGGCTTCCATTCCTTATTAGTCGTATGTTTACATCTCTCACAATGTCCTGTTTGATTATTTCGGCCGCTATTCTGTAGATCTTGACAACATTATTGTCCTTATCGAGACAATCTTTTATGCGTCTGACTATTCCTGCATATAGACTATCACCTCCACCATTTCCATTGCAATGTGATGTGAAATTATTAGTATAGCTAAACATGTTAGAACATAAAAAATAAGATGCGTTTTTGGCAGAAATGATTAATATCCCATAATATATTACTAACCTCATAGTGAACATCCTATTTATAACTTCGTTCTCCGTATCATATGTATACAGCTATGAGCATACAGGAGGATTCCCACTTGGAGGCAATAAGCTACTAATCAAATGGTCGTTTTGACCCAAGAGAACAAAAGAATACGGACCACCACCCCTTAAATTCATTGTACGGTCGATCTGACGCCCCATTGAAGTGAAGCAGGACATGTTGTTGTAGGATCGAATGTTTTTCATAAAGTTTTTCGACTCTGATGATTGTTTGTTGAAAAATAAAGATTGAAGCTCATCTGATGGATTTTTGAGTAGAGGAACAACTATCTTCCCATGACTGTAACACATCCCAAATTGAGGCCTATCATTTTTCTTCGCGCTATTCAATCTCTCGCTCAACCACATCAAGGCACCACAATATTCACATTCATAAACCGCATCACCCTTATCAACGTAACTTGACTAGAATGATGGCACGAATGTGTTGTCACCTATTTCACCTACTTTGTGCTCATTTAATTCTTCCTTGTTCAAATCCTCGTTCACTAAATAATTTTGATAGCAGTAAGAACATAGTGAACTTCTAAATGTATCTAGTAGTATTCATTTGTACCCTATAAAACGATACATAGTATTTACCTTCTGAATATGGGTCGTTAAGCCTGAAATTAAGATCTTGTATCACTTCTCGAATTATTGTAGAGCCTTTCTTCGACCTCTTCAAAAGCAAAGCAGGCCTTGAAGGATCTTGCCAACTGAACATGATGTAGATGCTTTGTCAGAAGTTAAAATGTTGTTTGCTCCTAACAGTGATAGTGATTGGTAATAGACGTTAGTGACGTCCGACAACATTGCACGATTTCGTTTCTAAGTGCTTGGATCCACAACTTCTGAATGAGGAGTATTAATCACTCCTACTTTAGACATTGATCCATGTCCATGGCGTAGAGGGGTTAGTATCTCAGTACAGTATGACTGTGTGTCGTGGGAATTTTCATCTGAATCAAGGACGGTAAATCGTCTCTTACATACACATTGATGTACTGAGTTGTCGTACACAGAGTGAAAAAATTTGCAAATAACGTGGCGTATTGAGAAATAAAAAATTACAAAAGTGCAAGCACAAATTTTACCTGATCCATTGCGTCCTTTCTGTTCATTCAGTTTATCGTCAACTTTATGATTATGAATGACTTTCTTCCATGTTGATTTGGTCTCCAGAACCGCCTACAACCTTCTAATCCAACTTAAATAGCTAAATCAATCCCCTGCGTGTGAGAAATGTTGATCGTTGATTAATAAAACACTACCATTCATAGGCTATCGAATATGGACGGACAAATCTCCTAAATCCATAACCACTAAAGGCATGGATCGCCAACTAATCACGGTTATTGCTATCAATATATATTTTCAATATTTTAGAAGCACTTAATGGCAGCTACTGACTTGTCGTTATGAATTTAAGCATTGAGTGCTATTGACACCAATACATGAATACCACTGAACAATTAGTTCCGTTTTAACAGTTGTTTCATTGGCTTTATATGTGAATATTGCTGCTTCACGAGGGAACTATGCACTTTTTAACCAACATAGCTTGCTTTTGATGATTTTTATACTCCCAAATTTTAGCGCACAAAACACAGAGATAAACTATTCATACATCTAATACTGAGCAAACACTAAAATTTTTAAACTGCTGAAATAAATTAAATATTCTCATACATGTTGCATATGTGGGTATTGTAAGATAGATCCAGAACTTCGTTAATTACCCTAAGACTTGCTACTTATGTATCTTATATAACAATCAGGTTTAATATTAATACCCTTAACGAACCGTTTTCCGCATTTCTGAAGAAAAATATTCGGCTTTAAAGGAGTACACTGTTTCTTTAATTAGTCAAGTTTGAGTAATTGTGCTCTTCAGTTTTTCAGTTGCATTGAAGAGTTGACTGGAAGGATGCTATAAGTTAAATTTTTATTTCAAGTTGTTTACACTACTTATTAATACAACAACAATTCCATTGGTTCCTTCGTAAATGTACCTATTCAACATATCGGTTTATAAATTACATATCATTAAAATTGTAAACGTTATTTCAAAGAAGAATGATTCATGATACTTTATAGTTGTTTTCCATTAAAGTTAAATTACCCCGAAAATATAAAGATGGAAAAAATCCATAATTTTTCTTCTACCAATTTTCATTGTTTTTCCTGCACTAAAGGATTTATTTAAATTGCGTTGACACACTATGCGTTGAACCTTTTTCACACCCTAAAATGCCTAGTTATTAAAGTATGCAAGGCCTTTTTTCATGGATGCTCATCCCAAAAATCTAAATTTAAAACCTAATTGAAACTTAAATAGTCACGTATTTGTAATCCGATAATAATTCCGCATTACATGCAAGTTCGTTTTGATTCATGAAAAAGTTACTTAAAAATGTTAAGAAATTTGAAATCAAAATGATGCAATAATATGAAGGAGAACAAAACTACATAAATTGACAACATGCATTTCATGATAATCATTAGGAAATCACAGTTCCTGACAAAAGACAAAATTTAAAGATAATAACATAATAGAGTTATTATTGTTCGATATCACTCCGAAAATCAAGTACTCCAATTGATAGGCCAAAAGGA
Source organism: Inga leiocalycina (assembly GCA_963242795.1). NCBI lineage: Eukaryota > Viridiplantae > Streptophyta > Magnoliopsida > Fabales > Fabaceae > Inga > Inga leiocalycina. The sequence goes on along the minus strand of OY725326.1, from coordinate 55,207,524 downwards.
AAATGGGGAATCGCAGGTGATAGCGGCAAAATATAGAGTCAAATACTCCACAAGTGCACAGACCGTATCAAGTAATAAAAAGTAAGTAAGATATTATTCCCACAAGGACTTGGTACCAATAATGTAATTGAGCAATAACTTTACACTTTTGCTTAAGTTGAGTAAACACAATTTAAATCAAGATATGAACAAAACTAATTAATAAAAAAGGGGAAATCAAACCTAACTACGTTTTTTGCTAAGGGTGATTCTAAATCTTATGCGGTGACTTGGATTATTATAGTTTTGATTACTTCTTAGTGTCTAATGTATCCCTTTAATTGGGGTTAAGGTGCAAAAATACCCATGAACTTTTCTCAAAAGTGCATCCAACACCATAAACCTTTTTTAGGTGCAAAAATACCCATGAACTTCTCAAAATGGGGCAAAAATATTAAACCGTTAATTGGTACAAACGTCCATTTTGTGGGATCCACAATATTATTTTTTGAGGTGCAAAAATACCCATGAACTTTTTTAAAAAGTGCACCCAACACCATAAACTTTTGAAAAGTTCATGGGCATTTTTGCACCCAGAAAAAATTTTATGGTGTTGGGTGCACTTTTTAGAAAAGTTTATGGGTATTTTTGCACCTGAAAAAATAAAATTGTGGGTCCCACAAAATGGACGTTTGTACCAATTAACGGTTTGACATTTTTGCCCCATTTTGAGAAGTTCATGGGTATTTTTGCACCTAAAAAAAGTTTATGGTGTTGGATGCACTTTTGAGAAAAAGTTCATGAGTATTTTTGCACCTTAACCCCTTTAATTGCATTTAAACTTATATTTGCTAGTCTAGGTCTTTTATTTACCTAAGAGTGTCTTTTGATCCACTAAAAGGCACTCCAACTATGTTAATCCCTAATGTCTTAGGTGATTAGTATTTAGTTGGATTAATGTAAGTGCAAGCCTAATGAGACTATATAGGGCCGGTAGGTATATATCTATCCTACAAGCAAATTAAATCCGAAAACCTAATCCTACATAATTTAATTGAAGGTCTAGTCTAAATTTCCTATATTTAGGCTCATTTAGAACACCAAAATAGTCCCCAATCAGATTCCTCTTGTTTCAGGATAATCAAACACACAATTAAATCAACAAATATAATATTACAGTAATTAACGACAAAAATTATCATCCACTAATCCATAATCAAACTAAATAATCTAAAACCAAGTGTTTAGCAACATAAATGGAATATTGTCATGACCAAAATAATGGCTAACCAAAAAAATAAAAAAGACAAAATAAAGAAAAGAAAGGAAAGAAGAAACAAAAACTCAATGCCAAATTTTCATTCATACTGTCGCTCTTTTGTATTTCAAAACTGTAATCTCCCTCCACTAAAACTCTTGCCTTGTCGTCACCAACCAGGAAAATAAAACACGCCTCTCTCTTGCTACTCCTAAAATATATATAGGTATGCCTCCCTGCATGCATCTTTATCATGATATCTTGGTTTATCTCTTTTATTTATTATTGATTATCATATAATATAGATATATTATATTGATATTTTGTTCTCCCTTAAATCTTATAATATCTCCTGCAAAATAAATTAGGATATAAGTAGATTTTATATCAAAATATCCTTTTATCTTATAATTAATTAAAAGATAGAAAAATATATAAAAGATAATTAAATAACTATAAAATATTAATAAATTTGACTAAATATATCTCAGAATTTACACTTATTTAATTATAAGATATATACTTATCAGCAGGCAACTGGGAAACTGACTCTCCCTCCATAGTACCAAATTGTCCCTTCTCCTTCTTTATATTTCTCAGAGATTTGGTGGAGCTGATCTTTGGGGTTGGCAATTCAGAAATACCAACTTCAATAGAATCAGCAGTAATAGCAGTAGCTAATCCGCTGTGAAAGAGTTTGATCTTCATTTCTGGTATCAGTTGATTAGGAGGCATTGTTGATAGTGTCTTTAGAAGCAGAAAATTCCCAACGGGAACAACATATTTCTTGATGTCATAAAGAAGACAGAGGTAAATTGATAGAGTCTGATTTTATTAATATTTATTTTATTAATTGAGTCTGTTTTTTATTATTATTTTAGGAAATCTGAAAATAAGTGGATTATCCACAAATAGGATTTAAGATATTTTAGCAATATTATTTATTATTTTAGATATTTCAGAATAAGTGGAATATCCACAAGTAGGATTTAGTAACTAGAATTTAGATATTATTTTAGTATTTCAGATATTATTTGGATTTCCTAGTTTGAATAGGATTTTAGATATTATTTTAGTATTTTTGATATTATTTAGATTTCCTAGTTTGAATTTTAAATTAGATTTTTATCTCTCTTTGTATTCCTATAAATTGGCCTTTGGTCTATTCAATAAAGCATGGAATATTCAGAGAGTAAATTGGTTTAGGAGATTCTCCAGGGCTGTTCTTAGAGAGTTAGTGAGATGCTTGCTTTATCTTTATAATAGAGTATTGGGCTGTTTTAGAGAAAAGGTGAGATTCTTGCCTGCTCTTTATCTCATAATACCTTTATCTTTCTCAACATAAATTCTCAAATTATCATCTAACTTTCCCATTTATCCATTACTTTACTCAGTACCTTACCATAAATAGAGCAATTTCCGTTCAACATGAATACCTGAAGCATATTGTGAAATGATTCCTGAAGGCAAAAAGGTCCGTATGCGTGAGTGCAGTCATTGTCTAGTGTGCAGAAAATTTTAGGAACAATTCATGCTTCTATTAATTCTTAATTAATACCTCTATGTTGGAATACGTAAAATGCTGCACCAATTGATTATCTGCACAAAGCTGAGCAACATCGATACTGCTAGATCTGTGCTTGATGTTGTGGCTCTTGATCTGTGCTTCTATTAATTCTTAATTAATACCTCTATGTTGGAATACGTAAAATGCTGCACCAATTGATTATCTGCACAAAGCTGAGCAACATCGATACTGCTAGATCTGTGCTTGATGTTGTGGCTCTTGATCCTGAGTTTTACAACCACAACTCTCCCAGATATGTTGTCCAGCTCCTCTGGGATAATTGAATTTTTGCCTTCCTGTTTAAAAATAAATAAATTCAGGGATTAATGTTAGTTTATAGGTACTTTGAAATATTCCAAGACATTACCGTATGATATGGTCAATACAGGAGTGAGGTGCTTGATGCGCGTTAGATGATGTGCCCCGTGATGCCCACAATCTCATCCATTCGTTTCATCCATGGTGTCTTTTTGATTAGTGAATCTTGACCACTCATTCAAAGCCTCAATCATAGCCGTCCATAATGTTTTATTTAAACTTCTTCCCCAACGCATTGTTGATGGAGCATGCTGATATTCACCTTCGTGCCTAAAGCAAGCGCGGGAAAGCTCTACTGAGGTGGGGACGAGGCTAAAGGCATGTTTTTTTATAGCTTTTTTGATATTTATGAGTCCAAAAATGTTTCAAATATGCTGATTTATGGTAAAAAAAACCTATCTTTTAGAGTTTTTATGGAGAATGTCGAAAGGGGCAAAGTCCTTCTACTCTATTAAACTTTATGTTATGTTTTAACAATTTATGTGTTCATAGGGTTTCTTTTTTCATTATTGGGCATTTGCAAGCATCTGATCCTACTCTATGTCCAAATGATTTCTACTATTAGTAGCTCATTGTCACAACACAAGTCAAATTTTTTAGTTTGACTTTTAGTTTTAATGTTTTTATAGATTCAATGTGATGGATATCAACTTCACACCAAGAATAGGTCTTGAATTTTTTAAAATTTAGATGAGGCATATAAATGCTGGACCAATTATGGACGTGAAATGGGTTTTAATGTCAGAAAGCACAATTTCACTTATAGCAAGAGGGACAAGTCTATCATTACTTGTTATAGATATGTATGTAGTAAGTAAGGAGTGTGACAGCCAGACAAGAGGGATTATCTAATAAAATATCCTCGAGCAGAGACTAGAATTGATTGTAAAGCAAAAATGTATGTGAAGCCTGTGAATGGAAAGTGGAGAGTTAGCGACTTTGTTGGTGAACATAATCACCCTTTGCATTCTAAAGAATCAACACATCTCCTACGATCTCAATGCCAAATAAATGCAACTCAAGGCAATGAAATAGAAACGACAAATGATACAGGGCTTCAACAAAAGGATACATTTAATTTAATGAGCAAACATGTTAGAGGTAGAGCCAATTTGGGGTTTACGAGGGAGGATTTCAAAAGCTATTTGAGATAAAGAAGGCAACGAGAAATGAAGTATGGAGAAACTGGATGTCTATTAAAATATTTTCAACAACAACTGATAGAGAATCCATCTTTGTTCCATGCTTATCAGATGGATTTTGATGAGCAAATAACAAATGTGTTTTGGGCTGATCCACAAATGCTAATTGATTATGCTTGTTTTGGTAATATTGTTTCATTTGATACTACATACTGCACAAATCATCAAAATAGACCCCCTGTTGTATTTTTAGGTTTCAACCATTATAAAACAACAGTAATATTTGGTGTTGCATTATTATATGATGAGACAATAGAGTCATTTAAATGGCTTTTTGAAACATTCTTGCATGCTCACAAACAAAAGTGACCACAAACTATTTTTACTTATCAAGATCAAGCGATGGCTAGAGCACTACAAGATATAATGCCTGAGGTTAAACATGGGTTGTGCATTTTCCATTTGCACAGAAATGGTGTGAAACATTTAAGGAACTTGATGAAAGATGGATCGCATCTCATGACTGATCTTAACAAGTGCTTGTTCAACTATGTTGAAGAATTTGAGTTTGAGAACACTTGGAGGAAGCTACTATCGACTTACAATTTGGAGGAAAATTCTTGGTTGTCCTCTATATGCAAGATAAAAGAAAAATGGGCAGCTTGCTATATGAAACATGCTTTCACAATTGGCATGCAAAGCACTCAATTAAGTGAAAGTATAAATTCATCTTTGAAGGATTGTATGACTCCTGAACTTGACATTAATAGATTCTTGAAACTCTTTGAAATGGTAGTTCATGACAAACGATATACTGAGTTGCAACAAGACTTTAACACACGTGAGAAACTACCTAGATTGATTGTGCAAAATGCACCGATGCCCCAACAAGTTTCTCAAATCTACACTCCTGCTATATTTGATGTCTTCCAAGGTGAATGGGATTGTAGTTGTGCATGTCGTATAAAAGAAAGAGATGAGATGGGTGATGTAAAGCAATATGTGGTTAGAATGATTACTAGACCAGGAGAGTGGAGAGTTACTTATGATAGTACCAATGGTTGCACCAATTGTAGTTGCATGATGTTTCAGCAATATGGAATAATATGTTGTCATGCATTGAGGATATATACACATTTAGAAGTTGATGAACTTCGGAAACAATATATAATAAAAAGGTGGACAAGGGAAGCAAGATATGAAGTTGTACAAAATATCTTGGGGAATGAGATTAAAGTTGATTCAAAGATGGAAAGTTCAATGCGTTACCGACAATTATGCCCAATGTTTGTAAGATTGGTGTCTGAAGCATCAAAATGTCAAGAGACTTTTGATATTGTGCAACAGACGATCTTGGAACTAAGCAAGAAAGTTAGTGACATTTTGGCAATGCATGAATCTTCTAAAAATGAAACATCTTCCAAAATGTGTACAAAATGTGCTATAATTGATGTTTTAAAGAAGAAAGAGGGGAAGAGGCATAAAAGGCGATGGATGAGCTGGGTTGATAATCAATCAAATAAAAAGAGAAAAGTTCAATCTAATCATATATATAAGGTAAAGACTAATTTTTTTGTCATTTTCATCTTAAGTTTAGTCAATATTGACCATTTTTAATTGCAGGGTGCTAAGGTGTCACAAAAAAAAAAATCCAACTCGGTCCTTCAAGAGCAATGTAAGAGAAGACAAAATGTCAACTCTTCGCAAAAGCCTATTGAATCTAAAGTAAGGCAGGAAAAGAAAAATCAAAAGCAAGGCAAGAAAAGAAAAATCAAATCTCTTCAACCACTAGGTACACTTCAACTTCTTGCATCAAGACAATCAATATTAATTACATGAAATTTTATTTCAATTTTTTACAATAATTATAATTTGACAATGTTGTCTTAATAACAGGTCGTCAATCAAGCACCATTAGTCTTGTGTAGAAATGAGATTTTAGATAATTGTCAGCTCCTCCATCTTTGGGTTTATATGTTGATTCAACTACCCATTTTGGCCGGTCATTTTGGCAGAAGAATGTACGTCCTTCAAAAATTGTGGTTCATTATTCTTTAGCAGGTCTTTTGGGTTTAGCCAACCATTTTAATGTAGCGATAATTCTAACAATTTAATAGCAAATATTTGTACAATATTGTGTTTCTTTTCGCAATTGAGGATGATAACAGTGCAGCATGTGAGGGAGATTGAATGCTGAAATTTGAAATTGTGTAAATCGATTTACACAAGTGTAAATCAGTGTAAATCGATTTACAATGGGTTAAATCGGTTTAGGATATATCCATGTTTTCTCATGCTGAAATAATTGAATGCACAATTCTTCTTCTCTAGTTCAATTTTCTCATGCTGAAATAAGTCATGATTTCACAATGAACATAATCTCCTAATATGAGAGAATTTTCTGCACTATATGAATGCACAATATAGTGACAGCAAGGTTAACAATACTAAAATAATTCATGCTCGGCAGAAACCATACAGCAAAGTATATCCATGTTTCAAAGTTGACAATACAGAATTGCATTAATTTCACAGTTTCACAGTGAACATAATTTCCTAATATGATAGAAGTTCACAGTGAACCCAATATCCTAATTTCACAGTTTTACAGTGAACATACACAGAGAATTTCAGAGTGAACCTAATTTCCTAATTTCACAGTTTCACAGTGAGCATACACAGAGAATTTCACAGTGAATCGTATCCTAATTTCCCTTTGTGGCCCCTTTGTTTATTCTCACTTCCACTTTCGAACTTTTTTCACACACTCACTTTCTTGATTTCCCACTCTATCTCCCAAAAAAAAAAATCAGCAAGCTCTATCTGCAACAGTGTGTTGGGGGAAGAAGTTTAAATAAAACATTATGGACGGTTGTGATTGAGGCTTTAAATGAGCAGTCAAGATTCACTAATCAAAACGACGCTGTTTTGATTAGTGAAATATTTCTCACCATGGATGAAATGAATGGACGAGAATGTGGGCATCATGGGGCACTTCATCTAACGCACATCAGGCACCCCGCTCCCTGGTCAATACCATATGCATGTCCTCCTTCACCTTGGCTTCAGATTTACCCATTAGTTCAGTTGCATGACGGTCGAAGAATATCACTGAACATTTTCCAGATGTGTCAAAGACCTTGCAATCGAGCTTAAACCTGCCAAAGTATACACGTTAGGATAACATGTGGTGATTCTTAAGTTTTAATTGACTAATTGTTCTTAGGGTCGAGTACATACTTGGGAACAGTCATTAACACTTTTTTGTTACACTTAGCACATTTAAGTGTGCCATTTGACTGATATTCAGGTTTCTTATCACATGGACATGCATCGTAGACCCAAACATAGTGTCTCAACCTTTTGAATTGTTACCCAAGTAACCACATCACATTCCTGATAAAATGGGAACATGCTTTTGTCGTGTTAAAGTAAATGGGATTAAAAAAGGCATTCCGAACATCACAAGTAAATTCGTAGCTTTAAACGTAAAAATTCAATGTGAGGAAAGTTGCCAACTTTATCGATTTTGAGAATTTCAGAAACTCTCGTTCGAAATGACAATAGAGATTCACTAAAATAAGTTGGGTTTTTGACACTTGATATTTGGCTGAATTGCTAGCTCCCTATAGATTCTTGACTCAGTCTGCAAGTAGAGTGACATTACAAAGTAATATGATAATAGGACAAAAGATTGTAATCATTACCATAAGCGAAGCCAACTTTAAATCATAAAGCAAGTTACCATTCCTTCATTAGTTGAGCCTCGGGAATGTTTGGATTGAAAGTTACAAATGTGGCATTGAAAGCATTGATCAAATGAGCATATTCTATATAATATTCAGAAGAGCTTAATTTGAAATACGTTACCAATATGATGAAGCTGTCGAGTAACCAATAATGAAGTTGAAAGTTTTGCAAGAGTCCATAATATTTCTTGTACAATTTCCATATTTTTCTGTATTAAATGATTTATTATATTAAAACTGCATTGACATAACTGACGAACTTTCAATTACGATGCTACCAACTTGTAATTTCGTATAGTAACGTCAAACTATTTAAAAACTTAATGGAGACACCTTCAAATATAATAACGAGCCTTATTTTTTTTAATGAGCTAATAAAAAGCTGTAAAGAGTAACAGTTATTAAAATATATGATTTAATCCTTTTTAAAATCATGACTGTACTAAAATCAGTGTTGGGATGGATTCCAGTTAAATTATTGAATAACATACAAATAAAAAATTTGTTGTCAAAACATCATTATATATAAGGATCATACCAGAAGTAAAACTTCATGTAAATACTAAAAAAAAAGATAACACTAATTGTTCATGATTGGATGATAAAACACAAAAGATCCTAGCAGTAAATAGTTCTTCATGATGATATGCCTGAAAAGTAAGCCACTCGTAGTTCATACTTGGAAAACTGAGAACTAAAGGACTAACGATAATAACTGCAATTTCAACCAAAATACCACTACTACATAAAAAGTTCACAATGAACGATACCTATCCATAAATTTAAAATGATATTTTCCAAACATTAAACTGAGATGACAAGCAAAAGTTAACAACTACATATTCTTCCGACTTCTTTCCTCTCATGGGTTTGGTGAGGCTTCTCTACTGTAAACTTTTTCTTTTCAAAGGCGATCAACATCAAAATAGTTGAAATTGAAGACAGCCTCTGATAGCTCACAGTGACTTGTAAAGAGTGTTTTCCCACCTTCAAAAGAATGAATTTATATGCATAAGTTGTTTCGAATAGAAAGACAACCTAAAAAAAACAATGTGACTGGAGTTTACCACGAAGACGCTCCATCTTAAGCCTAACTAACGACACAACCACATTGTCTTTGTCCAACAGTGTTGAGTAATTCATTGAGGCCCTAAAGGCAGGAGGTCATATAAAACAGCAATGGAATGAATTGCCGCAGTTTTAAATTTTAAAGAGTCATGAAATTAAAAACTAACATTATATGCAATTACTAAAACATAAAATACATATCAACAAAGGAAATGGCCCGTAAACCAAACCATTCGTCCATGATCTTGAAGTTAAATTGATACATATATAGTTTCAGCCTCCACTTGAACATCAGTCATTCCAAACACGTCTGATAAAAGTCCAACTACATCTTCAAGAAAGGAAAACAAAATGAGTATTAGGACAGTGAAAATAAGCATTCTTTAATTGGCATGTAGTATTCCATACCGACAAGGGAAGGTTCCCTATAAGTTGTTGCAGCTAAGACATTCAGGGGTTGAAAAATTAAAGGCAATGTTTTTATGACGTTAGCCAACAACTCCAGCTAAGTAAAAGGCTCCATCACAATCTTCATGTCAGGATTGATTATATTAGGTCATACTCGATAGTGAATCAACGGAAAATGAAAGTAAAACTAGGCACGAGCACACCACATAACCTACGAATCATACCTTGACGACGAACAACTGCCAAGTCGTAATAACCATAACCAAATGGACAAAAAGTGCTAGGAGATATATAAAGTATAACAGCATTATGAAGAAAAAATACAATGAAGTAAGTGTGGATATACCTTTGCATATGAGAGAACATCATTGAAGGTCATCTAGCAGTGACTCCGTATGTGTGGTATGTCCAAGAATGTCACGATGACCTTGGAATGTATCACCCATAAGTTGTGGCGATCATCGACTTCATTGAACGATTGCACATCCCACTAAAGCATTGGAACGGACTAAGATTTTACTTGGTTTGTGGTGGTGTAAATTTTCTTCCAACTGCAAGTTTGGTAGCGAAGAACCTCTAATATATGAACCATAAGGCAAATTAGGGTTGTTACAATCTATTTGCCAATGAAGGCAATTCAAAATGATTGATTTGAAGGACCAATCCCTTGAAAACTTCATTTGATTTTATGCAATTTACACTACCACACTCATTGGAGAAGGGTATGAAACCTGGGAAATTATGAACACTTCATTGTTAAAAATTAATTGATTGGATTTTCATGCCATGTTAAAAATGCAAAAAATAACTCCACCTATGTTTATAGCCGGTCCCAAGCCCAGGTAAAGGAGGAGGGTTGTGTTAGGCTCCGACAGCCAACGTAAAACCCTATCGAATCTTCGATGAACATGGATCAATGAAGAAATTGTGCTAATGCTAGGTCGTTGCGTGTAAGTAACGCACTGTATGGCTCAAGTACAATGAGAACCGCTACATCATCACCCGGATGTAGTGTTAAATGAGAAAAGGCTACCGCTTTCTTCTGAATGGAGGTGGCTAAGGAAGCTAGTTCATGAGAGCAAGATCAGATTTGGCACTTGGAATGTTGGAACTCTAAATGTCAAATCTATGGAGGTGGTGGGCGTAATGAATGATTGAAATATTAATATCTTGTGACTTCAGGAAACTAAATAGGTAGGAGAAAGGTCTTGGGAAATTAATGGTTTAAAGCTTTGGTGCACAGGAAAGGTCAATGGAAGGAATGGTGTTGGCATCACTGCTAATAATGAATGGAGAAAGAATGTGGTGGAAGTAAAGAGGGTTGAGGACAGAATCATTTCCTTAAAAATGATTATTGGGAAGGATATTATAAACATTATCAGTGCGTATGTACCTCAAGTAGGGGCAGAAGCACATCTTAAGGAAAAGTTCTGGGAAGATATGGAGGGGCTAATTCAGAGTATTCCACTGATTGAAAAGATTTTTATTGGAGGAAATCTTAATGGATATGTTGGTAAGGAGGCAGGACCTCATGCAAGGGCTCATGGGGGTTTTGGATTTGGGGTGCTCAATAACGAAGGTCAATCTATTATTGGTTTCTTAATCGCATATAACCTCAAGATTGTCAACACTTACTCTAAGAAGAGGGGAGGAGTATTTAATAACATATAAGAGCGGAGCTAGCAAGACACATATTGATTTCTTTTTGGTAAGGAATTCTGATAGAAGACTTTGTACTACTGTAAAGTGATCCCTGGGGATGGCATGACAACACAATATCGGGTTTTGGTCCTTGATGTGAATATTAAGTGTGTAAAACAAAAGCGCCGACAAGTTTTAAACCTAAGGGTCAGGTGGTGGCAATTTAAAGGAGAGAAGAGGGAGATTTTTCAAAGAACTCTTTTGGAGGAGCAGGAGTGGGAGTTACAAGGAAGTGCTAATATTATGTGGGAGAATATTTCTAAAAAGGTCAAGAAGGTTGCTAAAACAATTTTGGGAGAATCAAAAGGTTTTGGTCGGCAAGGTAAGGAGACTTGGTGGTGGGATGAGACTGTTCAAGAGAAGACCAAGCATAAGAAAGATTGTTTTAAAGCAATACACTTGTGTAATACTGTTAAAAATTGGGAAAGGTATCGTTTGGCTAAAAAGGAGACTAAGAAGGCAGTGAGTGAAGCTCATAATAAAGCATATGAGGAGTTTTATAAGGAGTTAGGGACAAAGGCGGGAGAGCGTAAGATCTACAAGATCGCAAAGAACAAGAAGAGAAAATCGAGAGACTTGGACCAAGTGAGGTGTATAAAGGACAAAGAAGGCAACGTTTTGGTTACTGATGGAGATATTAAGAATAAATGGGAAGTCTACTTTTATAAGTTGTTCAATGATGGAGGGGAAGGGTCGCCTTATGATTGGGAAGATTTGACAACTTGGGAAGGTGATCTTAATTTGTCATTTTACTGCAAGATTCAAGTTGACGAGGTTAGGGAAGCTCTTAAGAAAATGGAAAATGGTAAAGCTGTTGGACTTGATGGTATTCCAATTGAAGTTTGGAAATGTTTAAGTGAAGAGGGTGTGTTGTGGCTCACAAAATTATTTAATGAGATTTTACGATTCAAGAAAATGCCGGATGAGTGGAGGAAAAGTACTTTGATTCCTATTTATAAGAATAAAGGGGATATTCAAAATTATGCAAACTATAGAGGAATCAAGCTTATGAGTCATACAATAAAATTGTGGGAAAAGGTGATTGAACACAGGTTGAGGTTGGAAACTAATATTGTTAAAAACCAATTTGGATTCATGCCAGGAAGGTCTACGACAGAAGCAATTTATTTAATTAACAGATTATGGTTTGAGATTCCTTTTATTTCTTAATTTTATTTAAGGAGCTTTTCACAAAATACAATGTATTAAAAGTTCAAATAAGGTAATTAACCATTCACACACTAAAAAGTAACGAGTATTATAAATTAATAATTAATAAACAATGAAATATCAAAACATAGAAAATTATTAATTATTTAATTATTGAATAATAATGATAATGATAATAATAATAATAATAATAATAATATGTAATTTCATTAAAATTCGGCATACCTACTTGACAATTAAAGGAAAAATTACCATTTCAAAATGCTATCTTTGATTGAATTCTATGGGAGAACCTACTTCATCAACAATCAATACAAGTTTATTTTTCCGACAAATAGAACTAAGCTACAAGCCCACAACTAAATAAATGAAGTTATGGTACTTTTGTAGTGAAAGCTTTTCCCCTGAAAAACCATGATGGAGCTTAGACTTCATTGAATCGAATTTGAATATCGTCACCCTTATTGCTCAACAAAAAAGAAACAAGTGAAGATAATTAATGAGAGAAGTGGGAATTACCGATTTCTTGAGTGCCAACCAGATATAGCAGCGACTTTTTCTAAAGCATTCCTCCATCCTTGCACCTTCATTTTGTCAAATCTTTCTTCATGCATTTCGAATGCTATTGCAAAACTTCCCTTTTGTTTCCTAACATCAGAGGGATCTACACCGTAAAATATTGGGAATACTTGAAATTTTGACTCTTGCTCTAAATCAAGGATCTTTTGAAGCTCGTCCAAACACCAAGTTGAAGAAGCATAACTTCGGGAGAGCACAACAATAGCAGAATGAGATTCTTCAATTGCTTGCAGTAAACTTGGTTTGATAAAGTGTCCCCTTTCAAGTTCTTCCTCATCCCTGAAGGTCTTTAATCCTTTGCGTTTTAAAGCAGCATACAAATGATCAGTAAAATTTGTGCGAGTATCTTCCCCTCGAAAACTCAAAAACACATGATACTTCCATCTCTTAGTCGAACCAGAAGAGTTTGAACAACACCCAACTCTATCAGCATCATGTGCCATTGCAAGGATTTGGAATCTGAACCCAACTTCAAAAGTAAAAGGTCAAAACAAAAAGAATAATACAAATATAATAGGAACTTCAACAAATTAAACAGAATTACAAAAAGAAGACGGAAGAAAGTGAACCAATTTTTGTCTATTTGAGTTTCAAATCGTAAGCTTGAGATCGATCTTGGGCACATTCAAATAATAAAGTAAAATAAAAATTCAGAGTCAAAAAATGCTCGTAGATCCATATATTCCCAGACAGTCCCATCTCACGAATCAGTAAATAATCCATTTCACTGAAGAAAACAAGATATATATAGAAACATCAATAGACAGGGTATCCGCACAGCGTCTCATGGCTCACTTACTGCAAGATTTATTCCCTCTTTACGCATAAATTAAATGGAAGCTGAATCTGTGTGTATATTGTAACCCTCTTCATGATCAATGCCGAGATTAAGATCATTAAACATGGTTTAGTGAAATTAGAGACCATACTACAATTTGGGACTTATAAAACAATCTTTTGCCCAAAATAACGGTTTATAAAAACTTTTTCAAAACCTATTCACAATGGTCTCATATTCACATTTCAATACATAAATGGCCTGTACAGGTTGATATCATTCATACATATCAGAGTACAGTATAAATTCCCCACACACTCGGATTCCATTTATTAATAAAGTGTTCTACAAGGCATAATGCCCATAATCATTTTCCCTTTACTTAGGGATTACACAAAACCATCCAATATCACCAATATATATATATATAAATATCATTCCCAACAAAATAACCAAATGATTTACAAAATGATAACCAAATATTTCAAAATAAAACTCCCAATCTGAAGCTCTACCCGCTCTTCACACCCGCTTTCCTTTCAATCCTTCGACCCAGTCTAAAAATTATGTTTTTGGGAGAGTGAGATTCTAAGGAATCCTTGTAGTAACAAATCACTCATAGTATGCATAACAACAGAGCATGAAAGCAAATCATCACACACACACACACACATTGCAACTACAATGGCAGTTACAGCGGAAAAGGCAGGTATGGCTCATGTCACCCTTACGTTTGCTCACACTGAAGTGCTCACGCTGCATTGCACAATCACATGTCCATATCACATACATCACTACAGCTGGGATCCATATAAGAGATATCACATACACATAGCCACACTGACCGGATAATCACTTGAGTGAACTCACCCTCACTCGAGTGATGTTCATCCCGCACTTGAGGGGACCCCAGACCACTCGAGTGATTCTATCAGAAACAAGAAAACGTAGCAAAACAGACCACACATCCCAACAATTGCCCAATTGATTCTAATGATCCCAAACTCTCACCCAAGGCTACTCCCATACAAAAACACCCAAGGAATCACATGGAACCATCAGAATTACCAAAATCCTATTCCATTAACATGCTTTGGTTTTGGGCAACATAAACATCCAAATTCCAAAATAATCCAAACAAGACATTTTAATCCAAATCCATTCTATCTATCCCAAAATCACTACAAGATACCATTTTCATGCCAATGACATACCAAATACCCAATGACACTCATTTCGAATTCAAGGCCATAAATACCAAAAATTCCAAACTTCATCCAATGGCATGAAACAAAGATAGAAGGATTGGTTTTACTTACCTTATCAACTTTCCCAAAGATACTTCTTGATTCTCTAATTATCAGATTTTCGTGATTCCTCAAATCACCACCAATGGAGAAACTACAACCATCAAATTGAAGCTCTCACTCCAAGGAACAACATTAATGAAGTGAACTTTGGCATTAGAGGTCATCTACTCACCCTTCCTCAAGCTTTTTCTTTTCTCTTTCTTGAGCAACAATGGCTGCTGGTTTGGACAGAGAGAAGAGTGAAGGAGATGAAGAATGATGATCATTCTTCCATGCCCATATTGCCACAACTAAAAAGGAGGGAGGAGAGGAGATAAAAAACAATATAATAAACCATTTGCCTTTTCTCCATGCCTCTCACTTCATCTATACTTGACACATGTCCAAGCCTTATTGTTTCTCATACAATTAGCCACCAATTAGCTACTCTAATCCCTCCATTAGCCATTTAATCACCCTTCTCATTTTTCTCTTAGCTAGTAATTAATTTCTCTATTAATCACTAACTAATTTCCCAACAATTTCATTCTTTCAATTTCCACTAATCAAGGCATATTAATTAATATTGCCACCAAAACCCATAATTATTCCACTTTAATTCAATAATTATCCTTAATACTTATCATGAGCCCTTAATTGAAATTTGGGACATTACAATTCTCCCCCCCCCCCGGTTCAATAAATTTCGTCCTCAAAATTTGTTACACGACTGGGGACATAAACCTCGGACGCCTCTTCATGACGACTGCCATTCCTCAATTTGTTTCTCATTAGGATGATCCCTTCAAAACCACTCATATCAACAGTACGCTACAGGTCCTATTCTCACAAGAATTTTAAATAGACCAATACTTCTTGACTCAATTTCTTTCTCTTAATCACTTTACCAATTCTTGTACCCGGAGACACTCTCGTGAGTGTGAGATCTCCGTTTTCAAATTCTAAAGGTCTTCACCTCACTTGATCAGTATTCAAATGAACTACACTTGTTCATCCCGGTTTTAAGCCTCTTCGACCTTAGTCATTAAATCACTTTTCCCTTCCGGAAACAACTCAAAGCACAACAGATACCCTACGCACAACTGACAGCTTCTGATGTATTCACACTTCTCAGCTTTTGATGTTTTCAACTATACTTTAGCTTACACTGTAGTCAATTTCGCAACATTTCCCTCACCCATACACCCACCAGTGACTCCGCTAGTGGTAACTGGGACTTTTGGGCATCATCAATAACATCAGGCCATTCCAGAATTTCAATCTCTTCTATCCGAAGTACCCTACTGTAACATCCCACCTGGAGTCTCAGTCTCTTCACAGAAGTACCCAATTGCCTTCACGGCATTCACCTTTACAATGGTATATTAATAGCTGATAGTAGAGATGACCAACGTCAAACCCTACAACGGCTCACGCTGACATGCACGCGCTGTAAGTCACTTTGCCTTATGGCTCACAAATAGCCTCTCAGCTTCCATTTACACCCCGATCCCAGCTGGTTCACATAGCCTTCCCGGCTTTCACATAGTCAATCCCCCGTAAACTACCGCCCCAACAGGACGGTCCTCCGCCATAAGAACCCCCCCATGCTGTCGCAGGTGAAAGACTCACAATACACAATCACATCAAGCTGGAATCGAGTATATGCTCAACACTGATGCCTTTAAACACTATGACTTTCGTACCATAACTCTTTTCATCAAATTGGGATCCTCCAAAACCCATTCTCACCATATAATTCGGCCTCTAAGTTTTACCTCCCGAGGCCCTATACACACATTGTACTTACTACCTTGAGCTCATGCTCCTCTATACTCTACGATTCAACATCACGGTGGCTGCACTCCACGGTTCGTCATCAAGGTAGCTCAATGCTAGGGTTCATCGTCACGGTGGCTCCACGCTAGGGTTCATCGTCACGATGGCTCCACACTAGGGTTCATCGTCAAGGTGGCTCCACACTAGGGTTTATCGTCATGGTGGCTCCACACTACAATACTGTACTCGGTGCTTCACTCAGTCCACTGACTGATTAGCCCCTTCGGTCAAAACTCTCTATAGATAGCCCTTTCCAATCAGATCTTACCGTAGGTAGCCCTCTCCAATCAGGTCTCACCGTAGGTAGCCCTTCCGATCTGACCTCATTACAGGTAGCTCTCTCCTATCAGAACTATTCGTAGGTAGCCTTTTCCGATCTGTATCCTCAATCATATTCGCATAGCATATCGCAATATTGCCAACAACACTACCATAAACTGATCTAAACACAGTTGGAGGATACGATCCATCAAGTTCACATACATAGTAAATGCATTTCTCGCTGTCAACCAATTAGAATCCCATAGGACTTCTAGGTTTCACAATCATCAACTTTGCCACAACCAAATCAAATAGCCATTTACACATGTACATAATCCCGGACGCTTCACACAATCATCATAATGCAAAATTGGATTGCACCTGAATCAAACAACATTTTTAATAAACCATCATTGAAAAAGAATTTACCTTGAATCAGGTCAGGGGACTTCTGGGCCTCCTTATATGTCATCATGAACACTCGACCCTGATTCCTAGGTTTTTACTCAGCCCTTGGCTGGTTGCATTCTCTAGCAATATGTCCAGGTCATTGGCAATTATAGCAAATCGCTTGCCCCGAGCAAGATTTTCCAGGATGATAACCTTTGCATTAAGTGCACATCGTTCCCGTTAGAGGTTTCTGATCACCACAACCCCCAGATTGATAGGGTTTCTGATCGCTTGCCCCTTCCGCTTTTAGGAAGTATTTGCCTTATTGGTCTCACTGTTGCTCCACTGCCGTTAGATGAGTACAATTCCTTCAAGTTATTTTCTGTTATTCTACACTGCTCCACTGCCTTGTTGAAGTCAACGAATAATTGAGTGGCCAACCTTTTCTTTAGTTCATGCCTCAAGCCCCAAATAAGCATATCGGAGCTCCATTCCTCATCATCCCTATCCCAGAGATGTGTAGAGTATCGAGATAGCTGAATGAAGCGGGAAAGATACTCTTCAAAACTCTCCATATCTCCCTGTTTGATGGCAAGGAATTCAGATTCTTTTTCAAGCCTCACCGACTTGGGGAAGTACTTCTCATTAAATTTCTCTTGGAACACCTCCTAAGTCAATGGCACATTCCAGCTTCAAAGTGTCATGGCGGTATTCCGCCACTACCGAATTCTGCTAATATCAAATTTGGCCCACCATCTTACTGAGGGAGATCTTTGTAGATTTGGTAAGAAGGTTAATCATTGGTGTTTGAGAAAATTTGTAACTCCAGGCAAAAACCCAAGATACAGATAATTTTGACAAATAGTGAAGATCAATTGGAAAAGGATCTTTACCAATGTTGAATTTTTGTTTAAACAACTTAAAGGCTTGTAAACCTTTTGGAGGTAGAATTTATGGTACTGGACCAAAGAATCCCCACGAATGGACAAACCATTGAGGAAAATCATATTGGGTTTTGTTTTGAAGTAGATAAACCAAGTATGTGAAAAAAGTTCATTTTGATCCCGAAAGACATTGAACCGTGCATCAACATAATCCCAATAAGTATATCTTTTGGGCTCATATTTAATTTCCCAAAATTTTGGTTTAAGTAAATCTTGTCCCTACTGGGAAAGGGTGAGAACTTTCAAAATCTGGAGACTAGAATAAGTAATCATAGGTCCAGTTCTTTTGTCCATCTTTCTTTGAATTTTAATGGACTCAAAATGAACCAATATTAACTCATACCATTCTCTTGTTTTTCTCAAATCAGTAGGCCTAAAATGAAATCCCAGAGGAAAGACATTTAAAGCTACCTTATTTGGATTTTGGTGGAAAAACTATGGTTCCACTTGTAGAATATGTTTCACATAAGCCTCTTTATGGAAATAAGGCGTATGCGTGCTTGCTTGTGTTTGGGTTTGACTGACAATTGCTTTGGATGAAGAGGCCGCAGTTATCAGTTGTTTCTGAGATGGTTTGGCCAAACTTGTAAGCTGGAAGGAGCCTGGTTTAGCCTGTCATATTCTTGTTTAGTGAAAATTTATTGGGAATATGGTACAAGGGCTGTGTTTTTCCCTTTTTTTACTACATGTTCCCATGTTTGGTCTAGGAGTAGCTTCTAGGCATAGGCCTGTTCATAAGTTTTCAAAACCTCTTTTGTAGAAGCTACTTCTGTTTGAGGTTTCTAGATCGATAACCCAGTTGGAGTGGATGAATCCGTTTGAGATTGCTTATGCTGCTGTTGAGATCCTTGAGTTTGGGATCCAAACTATTGTAGAAGTTGTTGCATGATTGCCTCCAGAATTTCGCTAGAGACTGTTTGATTTTGGGCATCTTGTGTGACACCCTTGAGTTTATCACTCTATTTATCGTCAGGATCTTTCTTTTTTCTTGGGCATTTTGTTTGGTGGTTTGGGTTTTCACTCAGATCTATCTACTACCTACCCTGTAAAAACTCACGGGTGAGGAAATCTGGTAAGGAATTTGAAGTGCCTTTGATAATTTCAATGTCAAAATCAAAAACACTTAAAATGGCTTGCCATCAAGCATAAATTTGTTTAGAAGCAAGTTTTTTAACATCTTTTTGTAAAACGTCTTTTGCCGATTTACAATCAATGCGAACTAAAAACCTTTAGTTTAAAAGATCATATTGAAATTTGGAAATACATAACAATTGCCAAAATTTCTTTTTTAATAGTGGAATAATTATGCTAGGCAGTATTCTAATGTTTAGATGTAAAAGACACAATTTTTTCTTTGTCATCTATATGTTGTTTAAGAATGCCACCATAACCGATGTCAGAGGCATCAGTTTCAAGAATTTTGTAAGCAGAAGGATCAGGAAGGCTAAGACAAGGAAGCACCTTAACCTGAAGTTCAACTACTTAACAACATTTGAATGAACATCCGTCCAAAGAGGAGGATTCGTTTTAAGATGCTGGTGAAGTGGTTTAATGAAATTGCTAGGATGAGGAATAAACTAAGCAACATAGTGTAAACATCCCAAAAACTTTTGAAGTTGTGTTTTACCAATGATTTGGTTGGGAAATTTATCAGCAAATTGTATTGCACGTTCAATCGGCATTAAGGATCCTTGGTAAATCCAATGACCAAGAAATCTAACCTTTGTTTGAAAAAGATTAATTTTAGGTTTAGATACTACTAAACCATTTGTTTCTGCACTTTTTATAAAATGATTAACATGTTTAAAATGTTGTTCTATCGAATGAGAATAGATCAAGACATCATCAATGTAAACAATAATTAATTGACTATAATCATTGAAAATTTCATTCATGATCCTCTGGAATTCAGAAGGAGTATTTTTTAAACCAAAAGGCATAACGTTCCACTCATATTGACTAAAAGGTACAGTAAAAGCAGTTTTATACCTATCTTTTTCAAAAATTTGAATCTACCAAAATCCAGATTTCATATCAAATTTTGAAAAGATTTGTACAGAATACAAACATTTGAGTAGATCATATTTGTTTGGAATTGGATACCTAATCCATTGTAACGCTTCGTTTAACAGTTTATAATTGATTACAAGTCTAGGAGCACCACGCTTTATTTCTGCATTTTTGTTTACATAAAAACCAGCACAAGACCATGGGCTACGAGTTTTGTGAATCAATTTTTTGTTCAAAAGTTCTTGAATTTCCTTTTTACAGGTTTCAAGAAGTTCTACCATCGTTTGGATTGGTCGTGCCTTTGTTGGAATTTGTTTTTCAAAAAAACTTGTTCCATAAGGCAAATCAACCACATGTTTTTCGTGATTCCAGAACGCATTTGGCAAATCTGCACATATTGTTTGATGGATTTTTGCAAGACAAGTTTGAATTTGTTGTTTAACTTGTGCTTGACATAGCTAAGTTTCTATATGTTTAAAAGAGATATCTTCCTTTAAAAACTTAACTTGTTGTTTTTAAGAAAGAAGATTTAATTCTTTAAGTATGGGCTTTTGAGTAAAAGGAAATAAGATCGTTTTACCCAGATATTGTTTTGAAATTCCATTTTCATCAGTCATATATAGGAATAATAGCCTTGCAAATGGCGCCCCAAGAATAATCTGGGTTCCCATATATTTAACTAATATAAATGCGGTTTGAATCTTTAAACCTTCATTTTCAATAACAATGTTTGAAACTTTGTATTTGACGTCTAGATATGAGCCATTAACGCCATTAAACCTTTCGGTCGTTTTCTCAAAGTATTTTCTAGGAATGATCCCTTCTTTAAAACAATTGGAATCAGTTCCTGTGTCAAACAAAACAGTATGGTCCAAGACAAAATCATTGTTAATAATAATCTTGGCTTGAACATAAAACTTTTGAATTGATATTTTTGAAATCAAGTTTAAAAATGATTCAGAAAGATCATTGTCTTCTTGATCAGATGGTGTTTTCTATTGCCCTTCAGTTTGAGTTACAAGTTGAATATCCTGTATTTGGGATATAGCAATTGCATGGGTGTCTTGTTGAAGTTTAATGAGACTAATTTCAGTTTTGAGATTATTTACCTTGTACTGAAGATCTTGGAGAGTTGTTGGTTTAACAAAATGTTTAAACTTGTTTAGAACATTAGTTAAATCATATTTGTTGAAAAGAACAGGAGGTTTAGGGTTTGAAAAACTTGGAGTTTGATTGAGAATTTCTCTTAGTTTGAACAAATATTCTCCTTTGTCAGAATCTGGAAGTCTGTTAATGATATCAAGAAGCAAATCTTGTTCCTTCGTGATAACATTAATTTCTGAAGAAGAGTTTTCTGGAAGATCTTCATTCTGAATTTGATTGAGATCTTTAGAAGAACTACTTTCATATTTAGATTCAAAATTTTTAATCAAAAGATTATTTATTTGTTCAAGAAGAGGTTCTTCAATACTCTTAATCTTCTTTAACTTTCGAGTCAAATGACAATATTTGGAAATATGACCCGGTTTACCACATTTAAAACAAGTAAGTTTTGTTTGTTTAGGAAAATCAACTTTCGGTTTTGAGCGAAATTCCTTTTCGAGCCTATAAGGAGGTGTATTGGGTTTATATTTTTGGTAGAGATGTTTTTTCTTTTTGTGGTAAGGTTTATGGTGTGATTTGGATTGTTTGCAAGAAGGAAAGCCGAACTATTCACAGAAAGTTCCTAATTCTCTTTTTCTTGCGGCATTTTCTTTTGCAAGTTGGCATTGGATTTTGTCATCCTGACATCTTAAGAATAGTTCTTTGGACATAAGAGATGACCATATGTCAGGTGCTCATAAAGGATGTTGCCATCATTTTTGTTTCTCAATTTTTCCCTAACTTTATCATCTAAAGTTTTAGGTAATCCAGCTAAGAATTTTTCTTTCCAAAATGGTTGATAAACATCATCTCTAGTGAGTACTCTAGCTAGAAAAGTATCTCTATACCATTTGAAATTAGATAAGGTACTGTATTTAAGATTAGAAAGAAGTTCAGTCAATTTATCTTTCCAAATAGATGGATCTCCAACAAAATGTTTAATAATTGTAAAAGGAAGAGCATTTACCGAATCTGGAATGGGTTAGTCGTTTAAGGTAATGGGTGTTCCATTAGATTCAGTTTTATTAGATGTAAAAATGGTATTTTTATCTTCAGGAGAAAGATAATTATCCCACCAACCTTCAAGTTGTCCGGTAAAACTAGAAACTATAAGATTAGTGATCATTTCATCTGAATAATCATGTTGAGTTTGGTATGCGATGCTTACCGTAGACATTTGTTGAAGAGTTTGGAGAATGTTTGATTCACTCTGACCATCTATGTTCCATTCATAGATATTGTCAATATTAAAAGATTTAAAGTTTTGGTTTATCCGTTCTTCAACAAGAATGTCTGGAGCACTAGTACAAAATTTCCTTTTGAGACCGCTATATTTAGACCAGTTATAGTGGATAAGGTCTAAAAAATTTGACCGGTGACAGTTTTGTAATTATATAGAACTTCTAAGACTGGTTCTAAAAAAAACCGGTCTTAAAAAAATTATTTAGACCGGTTATAAATAAAACAAGTCTAAAAATATCAAAATATTTAAAAAAATTAAAAATTTTAAACTTTTAAGACCAGTTATAAATAATAACCGGTCTTAAATATCAAATATTTAAGACCGGTTTTAATAAAAACCGGTTCTAAATATAAAAAATTTAACAATTATTTTTTCCCACCCTTTTAAGACCGGTTTTATATATACCCGGTCTAAAAAATTGACCCTAAATTTTTTAATCTCCTATTTGTCGCGCCTAAATTTCACTCTCTAAATCTGAAACCTCTCTTCTTGGTGCGATTACTCTGTGAGCTCGATCTCATTCACATGTTTGTTGCTGCGATGCTCTCACCCTTGCACTAAATGAGTTTGTCGCCGCCACAACCTCGCTTGCTCTAATCTCCTTCGCGACTTTTCTCTTTCCCCGTGACATCCATCCTTCATCATAACCTACCTTGGCAGCTTCACTTCTTTGTTGCCATGAGCTGCTTGCTCCCTTGCTTTGACCCAGAGATGCGTGAAGAAGCTGCAACTGATGTTATGAGGTTTGAATAAACTTTCCTTTTAAAAGCTTAATTAATTTGTAAACTAAATTTTTAGTATCTATTGCAAGGTGGCGATAGATGAAAAAGGAAGAAGAAGGTGTAGAGCAAAGTGTCTCACTTAAAACAGTTCCTCGTCTGCTTTCTTTACCAGAGGAACAAGGGTCATGAAGAGAAGAGATATCCTATTTGGATTTTTGTGTTTTTTTAGGGTTTTATTATAGGTATAAATGGTATACATACTGATATATACCAAGTTGAGTGTGTGGTCGGTCTCTGGGGGATCCTATCTGCAAAATTGCTCTGTTTGCTTTTTTTTAATTTTGTCTCTGGTTTTCTTCTTCCTTATATTTGTTCCAAAATAGTTTCAACTAAGAAACTGAATATGAATACAAAGTTAAACTTATGAGTGTGCCTGAATTTTGTTACAAGAGCTGTTCATTATATTTCTGCTTTGTTTAATGTTCTTAGTAAACAATACAGGAATTCAGGTTTTCAGAAATTTTAATAGCGGGATCCACAGGGAAGGTGTTTTTGTGAAATCTGATGGTGGTATTTTGCTTGGAAGTATCTGCAATCGATTTTTCACTGTAATCCCTTCTACCAATCTGTACGTTTGACTACAAAAAATATTTTAAAAAATATTTATTTTTTTAAAAAAATATCACTTTTAAGACAGGTTTTTAAATAACCGGTCTTAAAAGTCTTGAAAAACAAGTTTTTAGACCGGTTTTTAAACAGCCAATCTAAAAAGTCTAGACTTTTTAGACCTAGTCTTCAAGCAACCAGTCTAAAAAAGTGATTTTTAATACCGGTTTAGTTAACCGGTCTAAAAAATAGCAGACTTTTAAGATCGGCTGTATCAAGACTATATCCAAAACCGGTCTAAAATGCCATTTTTAACCGATCTTAAAAGTAATTTTTCCACTACTGGAGGGCTGGTCCTCTGGTAATAAAGTTTTGAAGGCTTTTTCCAGTGTTGATGGTTGATCTGGAGTTGCAACTCGAAATGGTTAGAGTTTGTTTCTCCAATTTGGGAATCTTTTTCAAAAGTCATAACATCCTTAGATTTGGTTGATGATGATTGAGGTGTTTCAATCCTAGTTTCAACTTTTCTTGAAGAAACTGGTGTTTGAACAAAATATTCACTCAATACTTGAAGATATTGGTTCATGTAATTGTTTTGTTCAACAATGTTTTTAATATCCCTTGAGTCAATGGGGTTTTCAATGTTTTTAAGTTTGAAAGGTGCAGCCATAATAGGTTGACATTTGTCATCCACCAATTGTGGTATCTGCACTGGTTTTGGAGGAAGAAATAGTTTCGCCTTAAGAAGTTTTCCACTGTTTTTTCCTCATATTGATAGTTTGCAAGAAAGGATATTCCATAGTTTGATCTTGAGCATAAGTATTAAACCAATCAAAGAATGGAATATTTTCTTGTATCTTTTCAAGAAATCTATAGAATTTTTCTTGAATCTCTTTTCTAACAGATTTTTTGAAATCTTCTAGAAACCATTCTCCCTGAAGGGTATATTTTTCAGAGTAAAATTCCATTTGCAAAATTTGTTTGTCAATTTGGAAAACATTTTCTAAAACGTTTATGACAAAAGGTTCCCTTGGTTCCCCAAGAAATGAATAGGTTGGAGACTCAATTGATTTCAAGTCTTCATCCTTTTCATAACTTGTTTGTGGGATATTTAAAGAATTGTCAACTCCTTGAATTGAAACATTTGTTGATTGTGGGGTTACCGTAGGTGGTGTTGGTGCATATATGACCGATGGTACCTTTGGTAAAGTTTGTTGGGGAGTTTATGTATTGGGGGCTAACATGTAGATGACAGATGGTGGTTTAGGTAAAGAAGAACAAGAATATCTTGAAGATTCAGACCTAACAGACCTACAGTCTTCATATAATGAAGGTTCAGTTCTGATAGTTTGACTATAAGATCTTCTTGGTCTATCAAAAGATAGTTTGACAGTTCCATCTGATGTTTGAATGATTTTGCTTACTTGAGATA
The DNA here is from genome assembly GCA_963242795.1 of Inga leiocalycina. Taxonomy (NCBI): domain Eukaryota; kingdom Viridiplantae; phylum Streptophyta; class Magnoliopsida; order Fabales; family Fabaceae; genus Inga; species Inga leiocalycina. The sequence goes on along the minus strand of OY725326.1, from coordinate 55,181,928 downwards.
TGGGTTTAGGAATTGGCTTTGTGGCCTTTTCCATTGTCCAATCTTCTGGCAAGTCAACATTACTCCACATAATTGTTTTTGGAACGGTCAAGTTTGCATTTTCCTGGTCTGATAAAAAGACTATTGTTTGGCCATTATCAAGAGGTATTAAAACCAATGAATTGGATGAGTTTAAGACCTTATAATGTATCCTATATGTTAGGATAGTAGGTATAGATCCTGGTTTCACTTTTAAACCATTTAACTGAAGTTTAAGTTTAAGGATGTCAAGGACATGTTCATCATTTAAATCTGTCATTTTATCTAGAAAATAGTTAAAGCAAACTGGTCCATTATGAAGGCCAAATTCTGCTGCTGCAAGCAGAGAATTGTTAAAGGCATACCAGACCAGTTGTGTTTAATCCTTTATGAATTAATGGTTTAATGGCAACTTGAACACTTCTAATGTGCAAAAAGTTGTAATGTTTCTTATGTTTATTAATCGACTTTTGTGAAAGAAGGAAAAATTCTTCCTTGTCTAAATGGACAGGAATTGATTCTTCAACAGTTTTGATTATATAATCAGATTTGGAGAACCACTTCTTATCCTGAGTTTGATAAAGAGTGTTTAATGCAATTGGAGGTAAAACCCAATCATCAACATTTTGGTTTATATTTTCAAAAGAAATTTCTTCTTTGAAAATTCATTTAGAAGTTGATGATTTTGATTCCTTATCATTTAGTGTAGAGTTGTTTAATGGAGTAGAAGAAGAACTACTACTACCGCGTTTGGAAGAAAAGGAGCGAAGAAGAAAAGACATATTTTAAGTTGCAAAATTTAAATTGACGAAATTTAAATGGATGGAGGTAAAGGATAGAAATTACAGAGTGCTGAATGGAAAGAGCAGAAAGAAACAGAATAAAAGGAAGCTGAAGAAAGCTTAAAGAAAATAGACAATCAAATGTAAATCTCCCTTGCCTCAGTATTATTACCTTCTGGATCCATAGTGATATAATAATTAAAAACGTATCAGTTTTTATGGATTAAAATGTCTTGGTAAGAAATTAGTAAGATTTCTCAAAACTAACTCTAGCCAGACTTATAATATATAAAATCTTCATTTATCATACACTACTGTGTGGGGCAAAACTGCCTGCCTCAACACACGGGACTTATGGCAACCTCAAACCACTAATGGATTCATATATGATAAACAAGAACTATATACAAAGTGCTATCAAGTATAGATCTTTAAATCATACTAATTCGCTAACAAAAATGTTAATGCCATACAAACAGATATAGATTTAAGTATTATATCCCTACTTCACCTTCTGGCTCTGATACCAAGATGGGGAGGGGCCCCGCTTATGGTATAAAAAATTTATTTTTGTATCATTAAGATAAAATTATGATAATATTTTTATAATATCATAAATCTAAACCATTGAAATCTTAATCTAACGGTGAAAAAGGGAAAATAAGGAAAAAGGATGGGAAAAGCATTTAAGGAGAGAAATTAAATTCGATTGATATCAGTGTATTAAAACCCGAACCTTTTCAGTCCGAACCGGCCACTTGTCTGGTCCAGTGGATGTGCAAAATCAGTGGGGATTTGACCACGGTAGCTCGGCGCGAACCGGGAGTAACTCGGGTGAACCGCTGGGTTAAGAAGGTCACTGGATTACTTTTTAAATTAAAAAAAGCAGATGCCTCAACCATGGAAGACCATATCTAGACCAAAGGGAGGTTGAAAAAGAAAGAAAGGGACAACAAAAGATAGAGACAGTGATGGAACTTGAGGAAAAAAAGAGGAAGTTAACCTGGAGCAGACGATTTTAGGAAGGGACGTGACAACGAATCTAGGGCTGGATCTAAATATTATTGCTGAGATTTGAAAGTAGAAATGAAGAATACTTGTTGACGGTGATAGGAGCCAATGAATCGGTGATGATAGAAGTTGAGATGCAAACTCGCGTGCCGGCATTGCAGAGATCTTTAATGAAGTGGCTGAATTTGTAGGCTTTTAAGGCCACGATGAATTTTTAAAAAGATAATAAATAAATAATAAAATGCTATGCTAGAATCTAGATTGCTGATAACATATATTATTTAGTTTTAAGATTAAAAAAATTCAAAAACTCAATTACAAATTTTAGAAACTCAACTGTACTTTTTTTTAATATGGATATGGACAACTTATTTGCAACTAAATGACTATTTTTTTGGTATTTATAGCTGAGTTCTCGATATTTAAAAGTCTATAAAATTGACAACTTATTTGCAATTGAATGACTAATTTTTTTGACATTTATAGCTAATATCTCAATATTTAAAAGTCTATAAAAAAATATTAAAATTAGGTAAAAAATTTAAAACTATTATATAATAAATATGATATTTTGATTAGTTGGGATATTAACTAATCTAACCAAATCAAATATTGTATAACATATATAATTAGATATGATCTTCTACTCTTTAAGAGCCCCTCAATACATGGACCTCACTTACTTAGAAGCACATTTCACATTTAATTAAATATATCTATAATCAAATATAAGTATTTACAATTAAATTATATTATTTTAATCACGGCCAGTCTGATTTTAATCTGACTCCAATCTAATCCACTTACCCTTAACCGATCACATGAGTTTTAATACCTTGACTGATATAGCCTCCAACGAAACAAGAAAGAGGAGGAACCCGCTAGAGCTTTGGCACCGTGGAAACCAATTACCATCACCTCTTCTCCGTCGTCATCCAATTGTTTTCTCTCCGCCATCGTCGCTGTCTATGTGCACGTAAGTGCCTCTGCTCTACTCTCTTGCTTTTCTCTCTAATTATTCAAAGTGTTTGTTCCTCTGTTTCAATTGACGTTGTCAAGTGTTTGGGTGCATGAATATGGTTTTCCATTAGGTTCTTGCTCTTTCCTATCAATGATCTTTGCTACCCACTACTCGTCAACCATTTGCCCTCTCACTCTTCTGGTTTATTTTCATTTCTTCTATTGGCTGGTTTCTTCCTTTGTTGCTGTTATTTTTCTGTCAAAGTGGCACCGAAACAGGGGAGAATGTTGTGCTTGATGGTTGACCGAAACTTGACAAGTTTGAGGCACTATTTATATTTGATATTTGATGTATTCTTCATTATTATTACCCCTACTGAAAATTTACTGTTGTCTTCTTTTCCTTCTTGTATATGGTCCATGGTTTGGAAAAATGTTGCCTTTCTCCTAATTGTCGTTTGATTTGGGTGTCCCAAGTTTGCTGACTAAATAGAAGTGGATTTATAGTTGGAACGTTTGAATTTTGGGGATGTGATAAGAAGGGATGAATACTCTTGGAGTTTGCCCAATAAGAAATGCACATTTAGTGTTTGTTAAAATGTTTGAAAGAAAAGTTCGTTTGGATAAGTGTTCCCATGTAATTTCCCTGCTTAAGAAAAATTTAGATACCGTTTAAAATTGTTTCAATTTGAATCTTGTTCAAATATAAAATTTGGAAGCCTTATAACTTCGTGATGATGATGTATTATTAAGGAAAGAAGTTGATTGGAAATTTCAAGGATTAAATTTACTTACTTTTTGCAAGCCTTTGGAATGCCCGTGAAGTGTTCAATGAAATGAAATGTTGGAGAAAGGAATTTTATGGAATTGAAGAATGGAATGGATCTAATTTGTGACTCGTGGAATGGAAAGGGGGAAAAAATTTCTTTTCTAATATCTTTTATGGATGTAAGAGAGTATAAATGTTAAGAGAAGTACAGTGTAATTATATTTAGATGATTTCCTTCTGAAAGAAATTTAAAGGTTTGATATAAAATTTAATATATAGTGATAAAATAATAGGGTTAAGGTGGAATGAGCACCTCAAAATATTTTTTAAGGTGCAACCAGCGTTTTAAAGTATTTTAGGGTGTAATTTTAATCTAAAAAGTGAAGCAATCTCATCCCACACTAACAGAACCACTAGCGTCCGTTTGGCACCTTTTTTTTTTTTCTTCGCCGGCTTCTTCTCTTTGCATGGGGAAAGGATGATTGAAGAAGAGGCGTGGAGGACATTGTGGTCGGCGAACTCAAAGCTGGAGGCTCAAGATGGAGATGGAGAAGAACTAAGGCATTGACCATTACTGAACACAAAGAAGGGATGGTAAAGAAGTTGGAGCAATGACTTACGGCCTCGAAGTAGATGAATCAGGAAGCATCATCATCTGAGTCTCCCTCCCTCTGTCTGGGGCTTCATCTCCATCAAGTCCCCATCGTGGCTTCTGCAATTTGTTGCTTACGGCGTCAAGTGCGACCCCTTTCCTCTCTCTGTTGTTTTTGCCTTCAGCCACCTTCAAACCTTTCCCATTTGAAAAATACTCCAGGGATAAAAGATGAGCACTAATAGTGATCTAATGGGCATGAAGCTGAACCGGCAATTTTAATATGAGCACTGATAATTATATATCTTACTGCTACACACATTGTTTAATAAGACATTTTGAAATCAATTCAGTGTGAGAAGAAGAGCCCTACCTAGTTCGCTTATCTCTAACTCTTTGACTTTTTGGTTTCATATGATATTATTATCAAGGTTCTGAAATCCGGACCAGTCACAGGATCATTCGGGGTACTGAGTCAAGGGTCAGTAGGTCAGACTGGAGTTAAACTGGAGCTAACCCAAAGCCAAACCAGTGAGAAATTGAATATTTTAGGCTTATTAATATGAAATTCTAAATAAAAATATAAAAAAATTGATTTAAAAAAAATAAAAAACCCTGGACTGGACCAGACAGTCGGCCCGGGTTTAAAAATCCTGATTATTACTGAGAACTACATATATTAGAAACAAAAGAAAACTTATTTTAGATTTGTCACTATTTGAGATAGATCAGTTCCTTATTGTGGCCGCTCTAAGTTCCCCCATCTTCGACCTGGCAAAGAGAAGAAGTCAATAGAGGGGGGGAAACCTCAAACAGACGTATGTGATTCTGTTAAAGTGGGTGGGATTGCTTCACTTTTAATACTTTAGGACTAAAATTGCATCATAAAATATTTTAGGGTGTTGATTGCACCATAAAAAATATTTTAGGGTGCTTATTGCACCTTAACCCTAAAATAATATGATTATGTTGTCATGATAATGTCTTGGTTTGTTCTCTTCGATCTATAGGAATATAACGCTTTTGAAAGGAGGTTGGAAAATGGATTTTTAAATTTTTTATAAAATTTATTTATATATTTGACCAGAGAAAACTTTCATGATTTGAAAGAAATGATTTCTAATAATAAGATTATAAACATTTTTACCAGAGGAACAAACACAAAGAGTCAGATATTCGTGACCTTCGGATTGTGCCTGTTATTCATGACCTTTAAGTTGCGCTGGGTATTCATGACGTTTTGGGTTGCGCTTGATATTTGTTATCTTCGGGTAGCGCTTGCTATTCATTCTGTGTTAGTTTCTCCGATCAAACAAGTTTTTAGAAAAAATGCTTTTATAATTATTTCATATTATTGAAAATAAAAGAAATTCTTTTATCAAATTTTGTTTAAGTTGAACCTATTGTCAATTTCTTTAGCTTCCACTATTTTTTTAAATGCAAGGACTATTACGACAAGGTCAAGGTCATGTACTCTAAAAACAATTGGTTGATTTACACAACAAAAATGAAAAAAAAATCTTTCAAAAGCCCAATCTTTGCAGATAACTTTGTTAAATATTTATACAACGTCCATTAATGATTATCATAATTACACTTGACATTATATCAATAAAGTAGATCTTACTGATTGTAAATATAAAATACTAAAGAAAAAGGGCTTACAAAGTGAGGTTTGTAACCCCTTCCAATCAAGATCGAGATTAAGTTCATAAATACGTAATTAATTGTGAAATTAGAGACCATAAATGATTTGGGGCTTATTGAAATAATCTTTTGCCCAAAACTGGATTTGCAAAAACTTTTCTAAACTTGTTCATCAATGGTCTCATATTCACAATACAAATACATAAATGGCCTGCACAGATTGATTCCATTCACAAATATCAGAGTATAATGCAAATTCCCAACACAGTCGGGTTCCATTCATTAATAAGAGTTTTACAAAGGCACAAAGCCCACAATTCATTACCCTTAATTTGGGGATTACACAAAACTATACCACCAATCCCCATATATACAATTGTTTCCCAAAAACATCCAAATAATTTAATGATAACCAATAACCCACCTAAACCTGAGCTCTATCCGCTCTTCGTCACCCACTTGCCTTTCGATCCTTCAGCCCTGTCTAAAATGTTTAATTTTTGGGAGAGTGAGATTCTAACGAATCCCCGTAGTGTCAAATCAATCATAGTATGTACAATAATAAGGCATGAAAGCAGTCATTACACACACATTGCAACTACAACGGCAAAGGCAGGTATGACTCATGTCACCCTTGTGTTTGCTCACGCTGAATTGTACAACACATTTCACACAATATATTTCACCACAGCTGGGATTCATATAAAGCATTACTAACGCAAGCTATACCGGCAAGATACATACACATAGCCCACGGCTGGATTCACAAACGCCGCCCCACGAATCGGATTCACAAAGATCCATGTCGATTACAACGGCATTCAAACCGGCATTTACATCATTCCCCCGCTGTACATTACGAAAAGAGATCTTCTTATTACTGCAATATAATGGTACATCATTCACTGTCAACTAGTCGAAACCCAAGATAATTTCTAGTTGTTGAAGTGGCAGACAGATCAAATCTACCGTAAAGTCCCGACCCTCAACAACTATTACACAATTTAAGTAGGCTTCGGCCATCACAGCCTTAACACCCATCGGCGTCAACACAACCAAATCAAATGGTAGTCTATGCACATGCAATCCCAAACGCTTTACACAGTCATAGGCAATAAAAGAGTGACTTGCACCCGAATCAAACAAAGCATCTAATTCAATACCACCAAGAAGAATTTTACCTTGGATCAGCTCAGGCGACTTCCGACCCTCCTCATGTGTCATGGCAAATACTCGACCTTGATTCCTAGGCCTTTACTCTGCCGGCTGACATGGGCACTTAGTAGAGATGTGACCCACTTGTTTGCAGTTAAAGCAAACCACCTCTCCCACACAGGTTCTGCCCGGATGGTACTTCCTACATTGGTTGCATACTGGTCCCGCTGGAGGCCTTTGATCACTACGACCCCCAGATTGGTAGGGCTTCTTGTTACCGCCCTCAGATGAGGACCCTTGCCCCCTCCACTTCTGGGAAGTATTGGCCTTACTAGGCTCATTTTGGCTACCACTACCCTTAGATGGGTACAACTCCCTTAAGTTATACTCAACAATTCTACACTCTTCCACGGCCTTATTAAAGTTAGTAAACTGATGAGCAGCTAACCTCTTCTTCAATTCATGCCTCAATCCCTGGATTAACATAGCGGAGCTCTACTCTTCATTATCTCTATCCCAAAGATAGCCAGAATACCGTGACAATCGAGTGAAACGGGAAAGATATTCGTCAAAGCTCTCTGTATCTCCCTGTTTGATAGCCAAGAACTCATACTCTTTCTCAAGCCTCACCAACTTGGGGAAATACTTCTCGTTGAATTGTTCTTAAAATACCTCCCAAGTCAATGGTACATTCGGTTTTTCATTGAAGTGGCGATGTTTCTCCACCACCGGTCGGCGTTCCCCTCTAATTTATACTCAGCTAATTTTGCCTTCACCTCTATAGGGCACTTGAGGACTTCAGAAATCTTCTCTAACCAGTTCAACCAGTCCTCAGCAGCTTGGGGATCAAACCTCCCCTTGAACACTGGAGGCATATGCTTGCAAAATTTGGAGACCCAAGAATGCAAGTCTCTTCCCTCACAAACCGGCACCCCTTGAAACTTTTGATTGGGCACCATGTGAGGAGGGGATTCATGAGATCCATTGGACCCCTCAGCTGTCTCCTCAAGATGAGTCTCTGGTTGAGTTTCCTCATGAGTTGACTGGGCCCTTCCCTCATTTCGCTTGGCCCTTTCCTCTCTGAGCTCTTCCCTCAGCTGAGCTATCATATCTCTTTGTTCCCAGATAAGATCCATCATCTCTCGCATTGGATCAGGAGGATTGTCATTCAACTCCTCCACCTCTGGGTCCTATTCCCTGATTCTAGTAAGAAGGCAAACCATTTTGTCCTTTAACTCTACAATGATTCACTGCGTCAGTACCATAGCCAATGTATACACATAATCCATAAAATTTATATAAATCCACAAATAGTAGAAATACTCATGTGTATATGCAACAAGCACTCATCAATCATCAAGCTACCCTAAACTCAAAGGATTAAGGTCAACTAAGGAGCTATCCTAGCAAATCCTCACCTTGCCAGGAACTACAGCTCTGATACCATAAATGTAACCCCCTTCCAACCAAGGCCGAGATTAAGTTCATAAATATGTAATTAAGTGTGAAATTAGAGACCATAAATGATTTGGGGCTTATTGAAATAATCTTTTGCCCAAAACTGGATTTGTAAAACCTTTTCTAAACTTGTTCATCAATGGTCTCATATTCACAATACAAATATATAAATGGCCTGCACAGGTTTATTCCATTCACAAATATCAGAGTATAATGTAAATTCCCGACACACTTGGGTTCCATTCATTAATAAGGGTTTTACAAAGGCACAAAGCCCACAATTCATTACCCTTAACTTGGGGATTACACAAAACTAAACCACCAATCCCAATATATACAATTGTTTTCCAAAAACATCCAAATAATTTACATGATAACCATTAACCCAAAATATATTTCTAAACTGGAGCTCTATCCGCTCTTCGTTACCCACTTGCCTTCTGCTAGAAATTGTGCCCTAAGGGCCAATCATTGTACTTTAAACATTATTATTTTAATGAAATTTCTCCATTCTGTTATCATATTATTTGCATGTTAACTGTGATAATTGTATCCTTGGATAATTCATAAATATTGTCTTAAAATGTCCCTAGTCGGTCATCTATGCGGGAGCAGAGATGAAACAAGACCAGTATGACTTTGATAAGATATGGAGATACGAATCAAAGTCTTAGGCACTTGTAAGAGTACAAGGTGCTGGACCGACCCACTATGAGAAAGCTACATGGATCAAGTCATAAGCTTTTCTCATGTATAACCACGTCACAATGCCCTTAAACCTGAGGTCATTATGGATTCCTACATGAGAGTTGCTAAGCTTTGAACTAGTCAAAAGTCACTTTTGACCGGGTAATGATAAAGGCTACGATCGGGCTTGGTGGTTTTTCATGCAGAGGAATATGAATGATCAAGATGGAATTTATCCCTCACATTAGTAGAGAGATATTACTGGGCCCCTCGATGAGTGAGTCTGAGAAATGTATAGCCATACTATGATGAAAGGAGTTTCTATCTCTGTTATCAGGCTACTCAGGAATCGAGAAAGTAATGGTCAGGAACAAGAGGATGACATTTTCCATGCCTTATCCTTGATCGATATATCGTGTGACAAAAGGGACGTGACATAGTTGTATGACAGGTTGCATCATGATAACGATCCTCATATGAATTGGGCAGTCGTAATGTCTTGCTAGAGGCCGCTTGCGACTTTTGGGTTAGTATAGTTATTGACCCACTGCCAACTTCATATGGGCCTACAGGGTCACACACAAGAATGGCCCAACACGAGATAATGTTTAATTTAGGGTGGATGAATTTTATATTTATATATATATATATATAATATAAAATTCATTAATAATATTATATAGATATATATATTTTCGAAATATTATATAGATATATATATATATATGTATATATATTATATGATATTATTATATTATGTTGGTTTTAAATTTAATTTATTAAGATATATTAAATTTAATAACTAACATGATAGAGATATAGTATCTCAGATTTAATTTATGAAGATAAATTAAATCTGATGGCTCTTTATTTGGATTAAATAAATAGGTTAAATTAAAACTGTTGGACAGCTTTAATTTAAACTGAATTTATTTAATTAGCTCATCAAGATAATTAATTGTTAATTAATTTCGAAATTAATGATGATTAATTTTGAAATTTGAAAATAACCCTCATGGGTTATAAACTTGATAGAGTTGATAGACTCAGAGGTACATGAGAATTGAGAGCCGCAAGTTAAACCCTTGGAGACATTAGAGGCGCTAGCACGCAGTCTCAGTTGGAGAGCATTCATGTGAATACCGGTAGAGGGAGCGGACCTGACGTGTTGGCTCCTAGAGATCGTGAAAACTCTGAATCATCAAAAAGGTATGAATCCTTTCAACTTGGTTTAAACGCCGTTGATAGATCCTCAATTAGGATCGGTGAAAATTTTTAAATTCTTCCGCTATGCTTACCGATCCTACAGTGGCATTAGAGCCAGATCAATTGTGCGTTTAAATTGAGTTTATGATTCTTATACATGTGATATATATGGGATGTGTACGTATGTTTATAAGAAACACTCGAATATGTATGTGATTCTCGTTTTGGAACAAGCATGAAATCGATTCCGAACATGTATATCTTGAAACATGTATGTGATTTTTGTTTTGAACAAGCATGAAATTGGGTAGGGTACCTGAGATCGTAGGTTCAGATATCTATTTGGGTAATAAGGATCCGAACTATGGGGAAGACAAATTGGATCAGAAGCGTTCTGAGCCATTGTTGTTTTTGTTTTGAAAAATTGGGTCCAAAATTTAAAAATTTAAAATTTTCAAATATTTCTTTTAAAAGGAACTAGCGGGACCGCCGTGACCACCTCTGCGTAGCACAATATAATCTGATCATGACATTTATTGGTTTTCATATTGTATGAATTCTTGTTGTGGTTTATTATTTATCCTTGTTTGGGTATGGTGAACAACATGGCTTTAGAATTTTACAAAGGTTGTAATATTTAAATATGGCCTGCGTGCCGTGCCTTTCTCTAAATACTCTCGATGTACATTCTCTTCTCATCTCACTCCCCTCGAATGTTTAAACGAGGTTTCTCTCAATGTATTTCTTTTTTATTTAGAGAAGTCCTCTCATTGGCTTGGGAGGATTTTAGGTTAGGTAAGCCATGTTGTGTCACGTTTAAATTATGCTTTTGATAAGATCATTGCATGATTACTTTTACGTTTATATGTATTTATCTGTATGAGATACGACCACGATTGCATCCATATAAACAAAACTAATTAATTAAGCCCTCTGAATTAAATCTTAAGTCATAATGCTGTCAATTAATGAATACTTGTCAAAACCTAGATCGCTCAATTGTGGAAACCACCAAAGTGGATGCACTTGAGTTATCTTGTGAGACAAGCTTGAGTAATTGTGCTACTCATAATATTCATTATTGTTTTGACTTAATTGAGATTAACAAAATGGTTTTGAATCTCAAGGCATTAGATGGGGATAAACATGCCGGATCATATGATGATTAAATCCCATAAAGATCTAAGAGTTACATGTGATGTAATTGGTAAATAGGTTACCTACCTAAATAACTTGAATTTAAGCGTCTTGCCAAAGCGGACTTAAGTTTAAGCCAAATATGGATCTTAACCCACTAATTATTATATTGAGGGTTGTTAATTTAGTGGGAGATTACTAACTAACTTTGCATGTTTTAATTGTAAAATCATTCGACTAGTAATACTGCTACACTATCATTGCGATCGGTCCTTGAGAAGGACAAAACTCAATGGGACAAACTTTCTTGACTAGTTCAGGAACTTGAGAATTGTTCTCAAGCAGGAAAGAAAGGCTTATGTCCTAGATCAACCCATTCCTGAGGAGCCTGCAGCTAATGCTCCAAGAGCTCAGAGAGATGCTTACACAAAGCATAAGGATGACTCTATGGATGTAGGTTGCCTGATGCCTGCCACTATGGTTCCAGAGCTCCAAGAAGATATGGAACTCATGGAGGCTCATGAGATGATAGTACATCTCAAGGAAATGTTCCAGCAACAGGTAAGGCAAGAAAGGTATGAGACCATAAAGACCTTACATTCCTGCAAAATGGCTGAAGGTGCATCAGTTAGTACTCATGTGTTAAAGATGAAAGGCTATATTGATCACCTTGAGAGGCTTGGATTTCCCATGAGCCAGGAGTTAGCTACGGATTTGATCCTCAACTCACTCCCGGAGAGTTATGACCAATTTGTTATAAACTACGACATGAACAACATGGAGAAATCAATTTCTGAGCTACATAGGATGCTCAAAACTGCTGAGCAAAGCATTAAAAAAAAGCCTAGCACAGTTTTGATGGTTCAGAAAGGAAAGGGTATGAAAAAGCAAAGGAAGGGCAAATGGAAGGGTAATGGCTCAGGTGGTAAGACCAAAGAGTCAAACAAGCCCGAAACCAAGCCTGCACCCAAGAAGGCAAAGCCTCCAAAGGAAGGAGTCTGCTACTTCTGCAATGAACCCGGTCATTGGAAGAGGAATTGCAAAATCTACCTGGAAGATCTGAAAAAGAGGATAAAATCAAACGATATGAATCCGACCTACCTATGGCATTGTCGTCTAGGCCACATAAATGCGAAATGCATTTCTAAACTCCATCAAGATGGATTTCTAAAATCATTTGATTTTGAATCATATGATACATGCAAATCTTACTTATTAGGAAAGATGACTAAGGCACCTTTTACTGGGCACAGTGAAAGGGCTACTGAATTATTGGGCCTCATACATACAGATGTATGTAGACTATTAAATATAGCTGCCAGAGGAGGTTATGTCTACTTCATTACATTTATAGATGACTTTAGTAGATATGGCTATATCTATCTAATGAAACATAAATCTGAATCTTTTGAAATGTTCAAAATATTACAAAATAAAGTACAAAACCAACTTGGTAAAACAATTAAAGCACTTTGATCTGATCGAGGTGGTGAATATTTGAGCCAAGAATTCATTGACCATCTTAGGAGTTGTAGGATAATCTCATAATTGACTCTTTTAGGAACTCCACAATGGAATGGCGTTCCTGAACGGAGGAATCAAACACTATTAGATATGGTTTGATCTATGATGAGTCAAACAGATCTTCCACCATCCTTTTGGGGACATGCCCTAGAGACAGCTGCGTTCACACTAAATAGTATTCCATCTAAAGCAATTGAAAAGACACCATATGAGATATGGACTGGAAAGAAACCAAGTTTATCTTTTCTTAAGATCTGGGGATGTGAGGTATATGTTAAGCAACAAGCCTCTGATAAATTAGCGCCCAAATCCATAAAGTGCCTTTTCGTAGGGTATCCTAAAGAAATGAAAGGATACTATGTCTATAATCCCACCGATAACAAAGTGTTTATTATTCGAAATGGCAAGTTTCTAGAAAGAGAGTTTGTCTCTAAAACAGCCAGTGGGAGCGACGTACATCTCGAAGAAATTCGAGATCCACAAGATGGTACAGAACCATAGATGGAAATTAGAGAAGACTCACAACAAGTTGCTGAGCTTCCTCAAGTAACACAAGGTCTACAAAGATCTGATAGGACACGGCATTAGCCTCAGAGATATGGATTTCTGATTACTGAAGGCCGTGATGTGTTGCTCATTAAGCAAAATGAGCCCACCACCTATCGAGAAGCCACAGTGGGACCAAACTTTGAGAAATGGCTAAATGCCATGAAGTCTGAAATGCAATCTATGTACGACAATCAAGTATGGACCTTAGTCAATCCACCTGAAGGTGTAAAAACCATTGGGTGCAAATGGGTTTTCAAGGAGAAAACTGATATGGATGGCAATGTAAATGTCTTCAAGGCATGACTGGTTACAAAAGGATTCACTCAAACTCATGGTGTAGACTATAATGAAACCTTTTCCCCAGTTGCAATGGCCAGATCAATCAGAATCCTTCTTGCCATTGCAGCATATTATGACTATGAAATATGGCAGATGGATGTCAAAACAGCCTTTCTTAATGGAAAGCTGCTTGAGGATGTGTACATGACACAACCTGAAGGTTTTGTACGTCCAGAGGACTCTGGTAAAATTTGCAAGCTTCAAAGATCCATTTATGGATTGAAGCAAGCATCTCGAAGCTGGAATCATCGTTTTGATGAAGTAGTCAAAGAGTTTGGATTCATTCCAAATATCAATGAACCTTGTATTTACAAGAAGGTTAGTGGGAGCATAGCTGTATTTCTAGTACTTTATGTAGATGACATCCTACTCATTGGGAATGATATTCCTACCTTGCAGAGTGTCAAGTCTTGGTTAGGAAAGTCCTTTTCAATGAAAGACTTAGGTGAAGCCACCTATATCCTAGGGATTAGGATCTATAGAGATAGATCCAAAAGACTAATAGGCCTAAGTCAGAGCACATGCATAGATAAGATACTGCATAGGTTCAATATGCATGATTCAAAAGGGGTTACATGCCTATGTCTCATGGCATCCATCTTAGCAAGGATCTGTGTTCTAGTACACCTGATCAGCGAGATCGCATGAGTAAGGTTACATATGCCTCGGCCATTGGATCCATCATATATGCCATGTTATGTACTCGACCGGATGTCTCGCTTGCCTTAAGTATGACCAGCAGATACTAATAAGATCCTGGTGAGGGTCATTGGACTGCCGTCAGGAATATCCTAAAGTACTTAAGAAGGACTAAGGACTTATTTTTGGTCTATGGTGGATTGGATGATGAGCTCTGCGTAACCGGTTACACAGATGCAAGTTTCCAAACTGACCAAGACAACCTTAAATCGCAATCTGGATATGTATTCCTCCTGAATGGTGGAACAGTAAGCTGGAAGAACTCCAAGTAGAGCACTATAGCAGATTCTGTAATAGAAGCTGAGTATATAACAACATCAGATGCAGCTAAAGAAGTTGTTTGGATCAAAAAGTTCATTACTGAACTAGGGGTGGTGCCTACTATCTCAAATCCAATAGATTTGTTCTGTGACAATAGCGGTGATGTTGCACAGGCTAAGGAGCCTAGGTCACATAAAAGGACCAAGCATATACTTAGGCGATTTCATCTTATTAGAGAAATCAATGATAGAGGTGATATAAAGATATGCAAAGTAGCAGGAGAAGATAATGTTGCTGATCCTCTTACTAAGCCACTTGCACAGGCAAAGCATGAGCGTCATGTTAGGGCAATGGGAATTAGGAAACTTAATGATTGCACCTAGGGCAAGTGGGAGGATACTGGAAATTGTGCCCTAAGGGCCAATCATTGTACTTTAAACATTATTATTTTAATGAAATTTCTCCATTCTGTTATCATATTATTTGCATGTTAACTGTGATAATTGTATCCTTGGATAATTCATAAAGATTGTCCTAAAATGTCCCTGGTCGGTCATCTATGCGGGAGCAGAGATGAAACAAGGCCAGTATGACTTTGATAAGATATGGAGATGCAAATCAAAGTCTTAGGCACTTGTAAGAGTACAAGGTGCTGGACCAACCCACTATGAGAAAGCTACATGGATCAAGTCATAAGCTTTTCTCATGTATAACCACGTCACAATGCCCTTAGACCTGAAGTCATCATGGATTCCTACATGAGAGTTGCTAAGCTTTGAACTAGTCAAAAGTCACTTTTGACCGGGTGATGATAAAGGCTACGATCGGGCTTGGTGGTTTTTCATGCAGAGGAATATGAATGATCAAGATGGAATTTATTCCTCACATTAGTAGAGAGATATTACTGGGCCCCTCGATGAGTGAGTCTGAGAAATGTATGGCCATACTATGATGAAAGGAGTTTCTATCTCTGTTATCAGGCTACTCAGGAATCGAGAAAGTAATGGTCAGGAACAAGAGGATGACATTTTCCATGTCTTATCCTTGATCGATATATCGTGTGACAAAAGGGACGTGACATGGTTGTATGACAGGTTGCATCGTGATAACGATCCTCATATGAATTGGGTAGTCGTAATGTCTTGCTAGAGGCCGCTTGCGACTTTTGGGTTAGTATAGTTATTGGCCCACTGCCAACTTCATATGGGCCTACAGGGTCGCACACAAGAATGGCCCAACATGAGATAATGTTTAATTTAGGGTGGATGAATTTTATATTTATATATATATATATATATATAATATAAACACTACTACAAAAAACCAAATCTGTGGCGCTTATAATTACATTAGCTGTGGCGCTTGCGAAATGCCACCTATCTTAACGCCACTAAAAAAAGCTGTGGCGCTTAGAAGCGCCACAGATTTTAAAAATTTTTTTTTTTTAAAATTACTTCCTGTGGCGCCTGGCTGGCCAGGCGCCACAGAAAGCTTACTTCCTGTGGCGCCTGGTCGGCCAGGCGCCATAGCTGGTTCACCTACTGTGGCGCCTGGCCGGCCAGGCGCCACAGCTGGTTGGGCCTGCTGTGGTGCCTGGCCGGCCAGGCGCCACAGAAGGCCTAGCCCTCCTGTGGCGCCTGGCCAGCCAGGCGCCACAGGAGGTCCTTTTTTTTTTTTTTTTTTTTTCGTTGTACCTTCTGTGGCGCCTGGCTGGCCAGGCGCCACAGTAGGTTTTTCTTTCTTTTTAAAAAAAATTTTTCGTTCTGGTTTATTTAGCATATTTTTTGGGTTTTTCGTATTGGTTTTTTTTTTAGCATATTTTTTCCTCATGCATATATAATATTTGTCTGCAAGGTTTAATAAGAACAATAATAGATAACTTTAAAATGATACCAACAAATGATTGATTAGCTAAAGTATAGTAGTAATGAAAATTGTTAAATACAATATACTGTAAACCTAGCTGAATGAAATATAATACAACAAATTCAACTTGAACAAACATGCATGATACAACAATTATATTGGCAATTAGAAACAACACAAAAAAAACCAGCTAGTGAATTTAATAGTAAATATAGCTACCTAGGGATTTGCCTAAACACATATTCACACCATTCCTCGATCACTTCATTAACCTGATGGTCTGTCAAAGCGTCACAACGTTGATCTTCATAATACTACAGATATATACAATCAGACACAAGTTAGAACGAATTCAAATCAGTAAAACATAACTGTCAGGCACTAATTCAATTTCATTACAACATAATATGAAGTGCAACTAAATGACTTACTTTTTGAGGAATAAATGGTTGATCATGCATAATAACATCCTTCATAAATTTCATGATATAGTACCCACAATCATTGTCATTAGGTTGGAAAGGGCACTGCAATAATTAAATGCAATATTTAACTCTGTTCATGAATAAAAATTGTTTACTAACAAAGTCTAAGTAAATTAAAGTCAAATATCAATACCTGTATCTTCTTCCAAGGATAGCTAAGGCTAGGGTCAGTAACTTTAGAATAGTTTAACCCGACAGACGACCGATATGCAGTCAATGCGCTAATAAAAGAAACAGGAAGTGATTACTTTTGGTTATTCAATCATGTTCGCAAATATTTATTTATAGGCACGTATACCTACCTACTGATCAATAGCAACATATCAAAACGGTCTTGTGGAAGACCATTTTTCAGAGGATCCACATAATAAATGCGAGGGCCTGAAGGTTCCGCTGGATTGATAACGATCAATATCCAATGGCGCCTAAAATATATTTTAAAAATATTTTTTGAACAATCATGTTACGATAGAAGTTAAACAATAAAAAGAAAAATTGTACCAATAATAACTTACCCCGCATTATACGGCACTAAAAATAATGTATTTGCTGTCGCTTTCTTGCTAAAGTAATCTTTCAGCCCATTAGACTGCGCAGTCACATCTATTTTACCCTCATGATTACCAACGAGAAAAGGGTTGACAAATGCGAATTGGACCCTCTGTGTATCCATTAAAACGTCCTGGTCCAAATGCCTGGTATAAAATATACAGTGTCATGAGAAACAAAAGAAATGGAACGAGATATATTAATAACAGTGATAAACGATGATAGTGAAGTACCTTATCCAGATGTTGATACCCGAAGCACTAACCCAATCACGAGCACATATTTCCTGCACGACCTCGGCAGTAATATAATCAACTAGACCACCAACATTGTAGATATGTCTTGGAATACGTAATGCCACTACTCCCTCACCGATCAATTGTGGTGCAATCAATATTAATTGATCGAGATATGAGGTATGTCTTCTTCTACTCTGTTGGCTGGCCGATGCTTTTGACTTGGGTTGTGTTGTCGAAGACTTTGAAATCTTACCCTGCGCAAATCAGAAAATTAAATCACAGTTCGAGATGAAAGTTCGAAGGAAAAGTGCAGGGAATTTTGAATGAACGACCTTTCCACATGGCTCGATAAGACCTATTGGCCAAGCAACATAGCCACCTACAACATCCGCCACCTTATTTTGCTCATCTTGAGACGGGATCGGTAAGAGGGCGTCTTCGTTCGTGCATACGTCAACCCTAACCCGGAGTGTGTTATCAGGCAACGGTGAATTGTGCAGTATGTCCTCACCAGTGTTGTAGGCAACACCTACTGCAACCGCGTGCTTGGATGCTTGCTCGACATATAGCTTGCATTGAAATTCCCCCTACAGAAAACAGAGTTAATATGTTAAATTCGCTTAATTATAATTTAACATAAAGTTAAGTAGAAAAAAAATTAATTACCGAAGGAAAAGGGACTTTAGGCACGGAATTGCAGCTATCTCTGAAACTTGGGCTATCACAGAACGGAACATTTGGTATTGGCCTACCCTGGACCAACTGTTGTATTTGCGTTGTTAACAACGCATTATGTTCTTGCAGCAAACGCATTTGTTCAGTGAATTGTTCTTCTCGTTGCTCCTTGTAGCGCATTTGTTGTTGAAGTTCTTGCATTTGATGCTTAAAGCTAGACATCTCGTCACGTAGGTGAGAAACATCACTTCTACTCGAGCGCTTCTGACGTCCGAAGTATGCTGATGGGGTGACTGCAAAACCAGTACCCCGAACACGACCATCATACTCGGGTACTGGTAACGCTCTGCTCAATAAATCGTCCCGACCAACATAGGTCGCCAACGCAGGATCCTCCTGTGTCATTTGTCGCTTTACCAAAAAGAATTACAATGAAAATTAGTTATTATAAATGGAGTTCATTTAAGTAAAGCCAATTATTTATTGAACGCATGATATAATTGAATACTTACACAATATTCGGCTACTCTTCTTGCTTCCTCACTACGAATTTCACCTTTCTTATTTGTGACACCCTTGACCCACAGCTCATGTCGTGGAACCTGTGTACTATCTGAGCCTGATTCTTGTATCTGCACATCGAAGTTAGTCGAAGTTAAATGATATTCATATAATTTTTATTATGAATGAAATAATCATCAGTTCGTACAATTTGTTTTTGTAAAGTTCCGTATGAAACAGGTCCTTGTGTGTATCGGTATGGCATGTTGGTCGCGTTGGCTCGATTCTTCTCGCTCAACTCCTAGATAGATCAAAATGATTCATATAAATATATAAATGTTACTTACAAATACGTACATTACACGTAATAGGGAAAAATAAAAAAATCCCCTTACCAGGAAATCAGGAGTTGTATGTGTTTTGATAAACTCATCCCACATTGCTTGAGTGATGATTCCTTCGTACAATGGATAAGGCGGTGTAGTAATGATATCATCATTATCATCCCTCAAGAAATATTTGACGAGATCAGAACGAAACTTTCGCAAAATTTTTCCGGCTTTTCTCATTACGAAGTTCTTCCGATCATCATCAATAATAAAAACACTCTGTAAACAAGTCAAAAAACATATATCATATGTAAGATTGAAATGAAGTGAAACAAAGCTCAACTCCTAAATATATAATTAAGGTGTTACCTGTATTTCAGCCCAGATCCCATCCTCATAACTTTTCTTTACCATTTTCCAATTTTGAACTGTAATAGGGACTCTGTCTCGAACCGTAGTCCCGATGAAGTTATTTAACGAGGTACTGTTCTCCCCAACCGGGTTTCCAAGTTCATTCCACTCTACTTGTAACTTGATCCCGTTACTTCTCAGTCTGATCAACCTCGCCATAACTGTCCTGCCACGTCTGACGTTCACCTCAAATCTCTGTCTACCAATGTGCCTGGGAACGTCATCAATGTCATCAGGTACGGGACTGGGCACGTCATCAATGTCATGATGTGGTGAGTCCATACTCCTGCAAGTGAAATAAACCAAATCAAAACATCAGTACACAATGGTCTTGTATGTCAACGAAAGCAAATTACTTTGAAATTTATAAAAACATACGTACAAGTAAATGAGTCAAGGCAATCATTATCTTTTCCTTTTTCTTGTTTGATTTAAAATTTTATTCTTCAGAATTCGTGTTGGATTGAGAATTGTGTTCCTCTTGACCCAAGTTCCCTCTTATGATCATGTCTCACGTATAGGGGTCCATCTCCATCTTCATCTTCATCTGCATCTCCATCTATATCAATCTCTGCTGACCACAAATCCTCAAACGAAGGATCATCATTATTGATGTTCAAATATTCATTACTTTCAAAATCAACTTCTGCTTGACGATTCTTGTTGGATGGAAGTACAATAGACCAATTCTTCTTAGCAGGATCAGGAATGTAAAATGCTTGTTCTGCCTGTGCTGCTAAAATAAAAGGATCATCTTCATACCAAACCTTAGAAAGGTCCACTTGCACAAAGCCTAAGTCATCTATCCGCAATCCACTGTTGTTGTTAACCCACTGACATTTGAAGACAGGGACCCTGAATATAGAGTAATCTAACTCCCATATGCGTTCAATGACACCAAAGTATGACATTGATGCATAGATAGGGTGTGTATCTTTAGCACTGGATCTATGCCAAGAATCAGCAACAAGTGTTACCCCACTATTCTGCATCGTGCTCTGTTTATCATGGTCTTGTGTATAAAATGTGTAACCGTTGATTGCATAACCATTGTAAGATAATACATGTAAGCTCGGTCCCTTCGACAGGCACTTCAATTTTTCGGAAACTGAATCAGGATTCCTCTCCATCTCATCGTTAATACGATTTTTCAACCAGCCTGCAAATTGTTTATTGTGTTCTGTTGTTAATAAATTTTCATTCCCATCACCATGTACCAATCGGAGAGCATCCTTGTGTTCTTCTACATACGGTTCGACCTCATCAGTGTTATGTAGGACATACAAGTGGGCTTGATCCCGTTCAGTCACTGATATCGTTATTACATCACTCCCCGT
This sequence comes from Inga leiocalycina, assembly GCA_963242795.1. Lineage (NCBI taxonomy): Eukaryota > Viridiplantae > Streptophyta > Magnoliopsida > Fabales > Fabaceae > Inga > Inga leiocalycina. The sequence goes on along the minus strand of OY725326.1, from coordinate 55,160,742 downwards.
TGTTCCTTTCCCTGATCTTCGGCCATCATGACGGGACTTGGGGATCCCTACAGGGTCAACATTTGATAGAAAATCAGCACAGAAGTCACTTGCTTCTTCAACCATGTAACTTTCAGCGATACAACCCTCTGGACGGTATCTATTTTTCACATACCCCTTTAATATTTTCATGAATCGTTCATTTGGGTACATCCATCTCAAGTACACTGGACCGCACAATTGAGTTTCTTTGACCAAGTGTACAGTTAGATGTACCATAATGTCAAAAAAAGAAGGCGGAAAATACATTTCAAGTTCACACAGAGTACACACAATCAGCCTTTGCAAATCTTGTAACCTGGTTGAATCAACCACTTTACTGCAGATCAACTTGAAAAACACGCAAAGTTTCGTGCTAGTGTTCCTTAATTTTTTGGGAAGAATGGATCGTATACCAATCGGTAGGAAATTTTGCATGAGCACATGACAATCATGAGATTTAAGGTTCTTTAACTTCAACTCTTTTACCGATACAAGGTTCTTTATATTTGAAGAGTAGCCCTCGGGGACTTTAATTCCTTGCAGAAACTCACAAAACAATTTCTTCTCTTTCCTCGACAGAGTGTATGCCGCTGGCGGTAGATAGGTACGAAACCCTTGCTCAATCGGTGCCAACTCTTCTCTAATTCCCAAGTTCACTAAATCCAACCTCGAATTGACATTGTCCTTGCTTTTTCCTTGGATATTAAGCAACGTGCCAATTAGACTATCACAGATATTTTTTTCTATGTGCATCACATCAAGAAAATGCCTCACATATAAAGACTTCCAATATGGAAGTTCAAAGAAAATAGACTTTTTCTTCCAACCGCTTGTCTCGATTTGTTTCGCAAAAGGTTTGCCAAAATTGTTCTCCAAGTCTTTTACCTTGGAATACACCTGGGAACCGGTCAACATCTTCGGCGGGCTACCTTCTTCTGCATCACCATTGAAAGGCTTTTTCCACTTCCTCCAACGATGTTGTGATGGTAAGAATCTTCGATGCCCCATGTAAACATTTTTCTTACAATGATGAAGTCGCATTGAATGAGTGTCATCTTCACATATAGGGCATGCACCATATCCTTTGACGCTGTATCCTGACAAATTTCCATAAGCAGGGAAATCATTAATTGTGCCAAACAACATGGCTTTCAAAGTGAAACTTTCTTCCATGTACCCGTCATACACACTAACGCCTTCATCCCAAAGCAGCTTCAAGTCATCAATTAAAGGAGCCAAGTATACATCTATATCATTCCCAGGTTGCCTTGGCCCAGAAATTAACATGGACAACATCATAAACTTGCGTTTCATGATTAAGTGTGGAGGAAGGTTATAAATCATCAATATCACCGGCCACGTGCTATGTGTGCTACTCTGAACACCGTGCGGATTAATTCCATCAGTTGACAGTGCAAGGCGAAGGTTCCTGACTTCATCAGCAAAGTCAGGGTACTCATGATCAATTTTTTTCCATTGAGGAGCGTCTGCAGGGTGCCTAAGCTTCGTGTCTTTAATCCTTTCATCTGCATGCCATGTCAATTGCTTAGCAGTCTCTGCATTACTATACAGTCGCCTGAATCTCGGAACAATGGGAAAATACCATAGCACCTTCAAAGGACTTTTTCCTTTCTTCTTCCTATATCGAGATGCGTTGCATTTAGGGCACTTCTCTAACGTTGCATACTGATTTCGAAATAATACGCAATCGTTAGGACACGCATGTATCTTCTCATATCCCATACCGGTTGTAGAGCAAAGAATTCGCTTTTCCTCGTATGTCTTGGTAGGAAGTACATTTTCTTCTGGAAGCATATCTTGCAACAGTTCAAGCAATGCGGTGAAACCCGAATCACTCAATCCGTAGCGAGCTTTAAAGTTATACAACTTCAACACTGCTAGCAATCTTGTGTATTTAGTACTTCCGACATATAATGGTTTCTCAGCATCACCTTTCAACTTCTCAAATTCGTTAGGGCAGTTATGAAGCACCCCTTCAACCATATTTACCATTTCTTCAAGACCATCATCTTCATCAAACATGCTTTGATCAAATTCATCCGAGGCACCACCCGTGGTATGCACCCGATCACTATATGCATCGTTGGTCTCACCATGCCTTGTCCATCGTATATATGTTTGATCAATACCATAACACACTAGATGATCTAGCAAATCAAGTTGACTAATCCGCTTTCCAAAACAACAGGATAAGCAAGGACATAAGATTTTGCCAGGATCTTTTGTGTGCTCAGTTGCAAATCTAATAAAATCCTTCACCCCATCTATATATTCCCTTGAACATCGATTAGATGACATCCATTTACGATCCATCTATGGGCTTCAATCTATTTTTTTAAAAAAGTACGTGGTTAGATGTTGTATGACTATTGCATTTACTAATTACTTTTATATTCTCTTACCAATTTTAATTTATAATAACATACACCACATGAATCTTTATAATTGAAGCTTTCTAAGTCTTAAACTGAATGTTTAAATTGTCAAATAATTCATTAATTATTCCCAGGCATAATAATAATTTTTTACAACTTATAACAAAAGAAACCATATTTGCCACAATATATCATAGTTAAATTAGAAAACATTACAAGTCGATAAATAAAATACAAGTGTTAAGAATATATAAAGAATTATTTTGCTTATGCAATTAATCAATAACAATCATTAGAACACCTACAAATTATAACTATTAAATTTAACTAAAATCACATTTGTAAGCTCAAAATTTAAAAAACATACCGTAAATAGAAGCTTCAATAGACTGATGAACTGAAACTACAAACACAAATTAAACATAAACAAATCAATAAGATATTTGAGGTTCTAAGTTATTTTTTTAAATAATAATATGTGTAATAAACATCAAAATATAATAAAATCAAAAAATATGATTCAGAAAAAAAAATAAAGAAAATAAAATAAAATGGAAAAATAAAGCATAATCCCAACATTAATTAACAATATTTTTCTATCAATTTCTCTTAAAACATCTAAGAATCTTAAATTTTTTAATTTTGGAATATCACATACGGGTTTGTTTGCAATTAACCTAAACTTCATAATCACTTAGTACCTGCAATGTAAATCCCTAATTTCTCTCAACAGTTATTGTATATTTCTACAGGCACACACAACTCTTCTTGTTACGTTTCTCATCCCCATTTGTTTTATTCCCTTAAGTTCCTACTCATACACATGTAGGCTTTTTAGGGTTTATCTTTTCAAGGGCCAAAATCCAAATATTCAAATCTATTTCTACCTGTAATAGTCCCCGATAGTCCTAGCTAGCTATGATAAGATGAGACAGGTTTTTTTCATATTTTTTAAGTCTTTAGTCTTAGTTAGTAAATCACTGGCCAAAAAAAAAAAAAAGTTAGTAAATCAATTTTTTTAAAATGAAAAGTTGGATTTTCACCGAAAATATTTACTATATATAGTGTTTTTATGGTGATACTTATTTATTATATAGATCTAATTACATGTATCACATGCAATCTATAAATTTTATATACTTTTTAGTAATCACAAATAATTTTTTTATGATCCTATATTTCAAATATCCTTTCTACTTTTAATATATAATTTTGATATATTTATTTCTAAAAATTCATAAAAATCATATATTTTTCAAACATTATACATCTAAATCTATTTTTAAAGTGTATATATCATACAATCAAATATTTTAATTTATTAAATATCTTTTCTAAAAAAATTGAAACTTTAAAATCATATTGCACTAACTTTTATTCCAACTTTAATTTATAAATTATTATTTGTATAATTTTTTTTTTGTATATGCCAATTAGTTTATGTTTGTATTTTTTTGTATAACTTAAAAATAAACCCTTATATATATATATCTATCTATCTATATATATATCATTCAAAAACGCAAATTAAAGGCATTGACTAACATCATTGAAAGGAATAGGGCAATTGGACAGAATAGTGGCGTAATGAATGATTAACGGAATATATATGTACACACACGCCTACAAACAACAAACACATTTGTATATTATATATATATATATATATAGGTGTTGTACATGTAAAGAGCAAAGAAACAAAACTAGAGATGATCCCACAAAAAAAAAACTCTGCCGACAGAGAGAGAGAGCGCATAATATATACTATTTCTAAATTGAATTGGTTTATGTACATGGGCATGCGTGTCATAACAGGGAAAAAAACCATAGCAAGCATGGCATAAAAAAAAACACCAGAACAACCTGAAAAAAAAATAATAATAAAAACAAAACGCAAGTTGAACTTACAGGTTGATCAGTGCAGTGGAGTGGGGGACCACGTAATTGCCGTTGGTGACGCAATCTTCAACGAGGGAAGGAAGAAATTTGAGCGCTAGCTACCAAATGGAGTGGGGACCAAAAGAGTTGAAGACAACGGAATAATACGGAAAGAAGTGGGCTTGGCAGTTGGAAAAATACAATAACGTGTGCGCGTGTGGATGTAGTTTTAAGATATGAAGATGAGAAAATGGAGGGACGGGGTGCACGCACAGAACAAATGGAAAGTGATAGAGGGAATAATTAAAGATAGAGAGAAAGAGATGGAGGGGAGGGTTTTCACGCGGTAAATGAAAGATTGGGGGGGGGCGGGAAAACAAAATGGGATAAGGGGGGGGGGGCGGGTAGGGATATCATTGGAGGGGAAGGGATAAGATATCCAAATTATTTTTTTTTTATTTTTTTAAAAAAGGTTAGGGGTGGCGCCTGTCCAGAAAGGCGCCACCCCTGAAATTTTTTTTTTTTATTAAATAAAAGGGTCATTGGAACGCAATTCTGACAAAAAAAAAATTTTTTTTTTTAAAAATATCAGGGGTGGCGCCTGGCCAGGTAGGCGCCACCCCTCACAAATATTTTTTTTTAAAAAAAAATATCAGGGGTGGCGCCTGGCCAGGTAGGCGCCACCCCTGACTAATTTTTTTTTTTTTTTAAAAAAAGGGTCAGGGCCTAGGGGTGCGCCAATTCTGACAACAAAATGTTTTTTTTTTTTTATAAAATGTTATGGGTGGCGCCTGCCTGGCCAGGCGCCACCCCTAACAAATTTTTTTTGTTTTTTTCAAAAAGGGGTCAGATGTAGGCCATTCCTGACCAAATTTTTTTTTTTTTTAAAAAAGGATCAGGGGTGGCGCCTGGCTGGTTAGGCGCCACCCCTGACAAACAAATTTTTTTTACACATGGGTGGCGCCTGACCAGCCAGGCGCCACAGCTTAGCATAAGCTAGTGTGGCGCCTGGCGTGCCAGGCGCCACAGCTGCTCCACCTTGTTATGTGTGGCGCCTGGCTAGGGCAGGCGCCACACTTGAGCATACCAGCTGTGGCACCTACCCTTCCAGGCGCCACAGCTGGTTAAAAAAAAACATATAATGTAAAACAAATAATAAATGAGCAGCTGTGGCACTTCATTAAGGAAGTGCCACAAAATGTGCGCCACCTTTCAACCATTTTGTAGTAGTGAAAATTCATTAATAATATTATATAGATATATAAATTTTTTCGAAATATATATCTTATATATATATTATATTATTATATTTAATAATATTATATAGATATATATATTTTTGAAATATATTATATATATATATATGTGTGTGTGTGTGTGTATATTATATGATATTATTATATTATGTTGGTTTTAAATTTAATTTATTAAGATATATTAAATTTAATAACTAACATGATAGAGATATAGTATCTCAGATTTAATTTATAAAGATAAATTAAATCTGATGGCTCTTTATTTGGATTAAATAAATAGGTTAAATTAAAACTGTTGGACAGCTTTAATTTAAACTGAATTTATTTAATTAGCTCATCAAGATAATTAATTGTTAATTAATTTCGAAATTAATGATGATTAATTTTGAAATTTGAAAATAACCCTCATGGGTTATAAACTTGATAGAGCTGATAGACTCAGAGGTACATGAGAATTGAGAGCCGCAAGTTAAACCCTTGGAGACATTAGAGACGCTAGCACGTAGTCTCAGTTGGAGAGCATTCGTGTGGATACCGGTAGAGAGAGCGGACCTGACGTGTTGGCTCCTAGAGATCGTGAAAACTCTGAATCATCAAAAAGGTATTAATCCTTCCAACTTGGTTTAAACGCCGTTGATAGATCCTCGATTAGGATCAGTGAAAATTTTTAAATTCTTCCTCTGTGCTTACCGATCCTACACCTTCCGATCCTTTAGCGCTGTATAAAATATTTAATTTTTGGGAGAGTGAGATTCTAAGGAATCCCCGTAGTGTCAAATCAATCATAGTATGCACAACAATAAGGCATGAAAGCAGTCATTACACACATATTGCAACTACAACGGCAGTTACAACGGCAAAGGCGGGTATGACTCATGTCACCCTTGTGTTTGCTTACGCTGAATTGTACAACACATTTCACACAATATATTTCACCACAGCTGGGATTCATATAAAGCATTACTAACGCAAGCCATACCGACAAGATACATACACACGGCCCACGGTTGGATTCACAAACGCCGCCCCATGGATCGAATTCACAAAGATCCATGTCGATTACAACGGCAGTTCAAAAGTCTAACTAGAGATTACCACTATCACTCCCTAAATAGCTCACGCTGAAGTGCTCATGCTATAATGGACCATGGCTCATACATTTCACAAACACAATGGCAAGTTATGCATACCAAAACATCATACAGAACATGATAGAAGAGTCACTACCTGAGTCCTTCCGTGCACGCTCTGGCACTTTGTCGCTCCTAAGGAGGGTAAATATCATATCCTATAATTATAATCAGTGACGAAGAGTTATTTCCCTATTCTAATTCTCAATAGCTTCTTAACACTTAATTGGTTATCATTATTGCTCTTTTACTACTCAAGAATACCTCTAACAATAGCCTTAAGGGGTTGGAAAAACTATCCCAAAGATCCCCTTTTTGAAGCTCAAAAACTAATTTTTCACTGTTGCACCTTAAGTGAAAATGGTCTCACTCGAGTGTTTGTACGGACACTCGAGTGATAATACGGATTGCACTTCAAGTGCTAGAAAGTGAGGACAAAAAGTGTTTGCCCGAGAGCACAAGAATTTTCAAAGAAAAGGAGTACTCGAGTGAAGAAGACCTCACTTGAGTGACAACATAACACTCGCAAGTGTTAAAGCGCACTCTTGAATTTTGGACGCAAGTGACAACATGAGACAATAGATCAACTGACAAATACACCCACACTCGAGTGAGAGGAGGCTCACTCGAGTGAGAACCCACAACACTTGCAAGTGAGGCAACACTCTTGCCTCTCACGTGGAAGTGCATGAAAACCGAAGGCCAGAGGGAAAATTATACTAATGCACTCGAGTGATCTCACCCTCACTCGAGTGATGTTCATCCCTCACTCGAGTAAACTCACTCTCACTCGAGTGATTTTATCAGAAACCAGAAAATGCAGGAAAACTGACAGCTCTTCCCAAAAATTGCTCAATTGATCCCAAGGGACCCAAAACTTCTACCAAAGCTACTCCCATAGAAAAACATCCAAGGAATTCAATGGAATCATCAGAATTACCAAAATCCTATTCAATTATCATGCTTTGGTTTTGGGCAACATAATCATCCAAATTCCAAAATCATCCAAACATACCATTCCCATGCCCAATCAATCTATCTATCCAAAACTCATACCAAAACACCTATTTCTATACCAATAACATGCCAAACTACCAATGACCCTATTCCAACAAAAATGGGCCAAAAATCCCAGAAATTCAAATCTTATTCATTTGGCATAAAACATAGATAGAAGGATTGGTTTCACTTACCTTATCAACTTTCTCAAGGACACTTCTTGATTCACCAACCTTCAAATTTTCATTTGGCACAAATCAACACCAATAGGCACACTATACACATCAAAATGAAGCTCTCACTCCAAGGATCAACATTAATGAAGTGAGTTTGAGCAATAGAGGCCATTTGCTTACCTTAATCACAAGCTTTTTCTTCTCCTTCCTTGGCCAAAAATGGCTGCCGAAAGAAGAGAGAGAGAATGAGACAGATGAGATGAGATGAGTGAGGAAGAAGAAAGAAATCATCACATCCCCTTCCCCATGCCTTGTTCAGCCAAAAGAGAGGAGAGAAGAGAGAGAAAATGAATAAAATATATCATTTAACTTTTCTTTCTACACTCTCTCTTCATACCAAATTTTGCCAAGTGTCACTATCACATTGGCTCTCATAAAGGTAAACACCCAATTAGCCACTTAATCCCTTCGCTAACCATTTTAAATTCACATCTCATTTTCTCTTAGCTAGTAATTAATTTTTCCCTTAATCACTAACTTATGACCAATAATTTCATTCTTCCAATTTTCAATAATTATGGCATATTAATTAATATTGCCATAAAACACATAATTATTCTAATTAAATTCATAATTATCCACAAAAAGCATGATTAGTCCTTAATCAAAAATTAGGATATTACAAGGCTACCCTGTACTTTGTGCTAGTCATGCTTTAGTAGGTTAGGGCGTGACACTTAAGCTCCCATGAAAGAGTCACCTCCTCCAAGCTCCAAACAAGTCACAACCATAGTATTGAATGAGGATATGGAAGGTGATTAGTAAGTGGTGTGATATGTATGATTGATGAATGGAAGGTAATAATAATTACATGGCAATGAAAATGGAGAGAGGGAATGGATAATATAGAAAAGGGGAAGGAATAGTGATGAAGTGGCGTGATAAGGTGATGGTGAAGGAGAGTGGGCGTGAGTGTTGGCTTTCAAAGAGAGCCTGAACAACCTTGTAGTTGTTAGGTATTTTTTATAAGAGAATGAGAAAGCTTATGGTATGAGATTTAAACTCATTAGAATTGATTTGGCAAATTCAATTAAATGCACCATAGGATTTCCAAAAATAATTATGTACTATAGGATTTCCTAATATATTTTTCCTTAACATGTAAGAATTAAATGAGATCGTAATCTATCACATATTTGGAAATATTAATCCATTGTAAAATAGGTAATTAAAATATTAACAATGTAATCATAATATTATCACAATTAATTCAAATTTATATTATTCCCTAAAATTAACTTAGGATTCAAATATTTTCTAATAAATCCAAATTAGCCTAAAATTGCTCTCAAAATGTATGAATAAAGTGGGATAAAATATATAAAAATTATGATTTATCATATACTAGTATTAGGAAATTAATTAAGAATTAATTTCTTGATTATTTTTTAGAGGGCAAGTAAGAGTGCATATAACCGCCTAATTTGTGGTTTTCCTATACCTCTATAAATAGGATACATCTCCCTCAATTCAACCTCTGCCCTGCTATTGAGTGAAAGTCCATTGAGTGAATGTCCACCCCAAAAACATGTTTAGCCCATCTCATATCAAACCCTTACACCCTGTTCAATCCTTAAGGTTCACGAAATTCAAAAGCCTCATGAACACCATCATAGTCTCCCACATGTGCAAAATCATTCGCGCATTCTCCAAAATCAAGACCATTGTCCTTAATATTCTCAAGAACAACCAAGCCGTCCACAACAAAAATAAGCAGAAGATAATACTTGGTTCATTCAGGCTTCACTATAACTGGTGCTCTTCCAAGTCTTCTCATATCTCGCCCGTCCTGGCTCGAGTTTTTGACGGCTTGCCTTCGAACCATTATTCGAGCCGCGACAGTTCGAGTTGGCTCAGTATGATTTCAGTTTCAGAGGCAGAGCAACCAGTAGCCCTGGATTTTTCTTATGATGACTCAGAGGAGCTCGCAAGCTATCTTCAGTGGCTGGAGAAGAAAGTTCAGGACAAAGGTACCAATAATGAGGAAATTAAAGAGGATATTGATATACTTGCAGAAATGTTCATTGCGAGCTGTCATGAGAAGTTTAGGTTGGAGAGGCAGAAGTCCGACAAGAGGTTTCAAGAAATGTTGGCCAGGAGCATGTAAAAAAGAGAAACACAGAAACTAATTAATTATTGGGGTTACTTTTCACCGTTTCAAGAAATTTTCCTTCCTTCTGTCTTTATATATATGCTTCTTATATAACCTAATGAATATTATTGTCTTTTCAAAAATTGTAATAAGTATGTAATCATACAAATGAAAGGTTTTGGAGAATCAAACATGTTTAAGTTATTAACCGATTATTTGTGAATCTTATTTTATATTGCCAGCATTTGAAAACTAAGAGAGGAATGTGGTGGGCTTCACTAGTATCCGTTTTCGGTGAATCTTCATTTAATTAAAAAATATAGTGCCCCAAGTCTAATGCCTGAAAGCGCCTCAAATAATATTACATCTAATAGAAGAAGGATACATGTGTCTAAAAATAAAACATTTTGTTGCCAGCCAACGTTAAGGTGCACTTTCTATAATTCTTTTCCAAATCCATGAAGAATTATAACGCTTCTTGATTATATCTTCTTTTGAAGAATCAACATATTTAACTTTTAAAGTAGAAGCCTATAAAGAAGACTCATTTGATGAAATTATTCTCAATAATTGTTCAGCTAATAGGGTTTGGTAGATTGCTCTTAGTTGGTCTAATTATACCCAGACCCCCTTGATTAACCGGCAAGAAAAAAACATTTTTGTAATGAGGGGACGAATCTGATTTCCATTGCCACTATTCCCCAGAAAAAATTCATACATCTAGCATCATTTTTTGTCGCAAATATGATAGGGGAGCTTTACACAAAAAAGAATACGCAAGTTTGCTGCCGACAGACCTGATTTGATTAAAGATAAGTGACTGGTTTGAGATAAAAGCTTCATTTTCTAAGTTCATAATTGAGTTAATATGTTTGATAATTATTTTTTGACTTTCAAATTACAAGATGAGGAAGTTAGCTTCTATTTTAAAAAAGGAAAGTGGGAAGATTTAGGATGTTTTTCCCTTTGAGAATTATAAACAACTCTAAAAGTAATTCCAAAACTCTAAAAAATATCTTATGAAGACAGTTTGCCATGTCTAGAAAGTACTAGCAGTGGAATTGTCTTAATCAGCTCAACAATCTTCTCTTGTAATCTAATTAACTTGAAGTGGCAAAAAATTCCACCTCCCATGTTTGATGATCAACACCACAGCTTTCCCTCCTCCCATCATCAAATAGACTGACAACAATAATTTCTAGAATGATTAATCGGAGGTGCAGATATACACTTGAATTTATTATGAATGATTAAAATCAGAAGTTATTCATGCTCTATGACTTTGAATTTCTAGAATAGAAGATTGTGAATTATCAATCGGAGGTGCAAATATACACTTGAAGTATTGCTCCATACGTATCTGATGACAACAAAGTTTCCATAAGGATAACTCTATGCATGAGTGTTCTCAAATGTAGCAAAAATGTTAAATCTCCCAATGTTCGGACCTGTGACTTTTGAAAGGAAAGAAAAAAGAAAATTTGAAAAAAAGCAATAATAAAGTGATGTTTAAATAAAAGCCTACTAAAAATTTTATTTGGTATGAAAGAGTTGGAAAAAAAAGAGCTTTTCTTCCTCCTTTAACTTTATATAAAGTTTAAGTTTAATCTTAATTTTATAAAAATATTTTTTCAACCCTTTAATTTTAATATCATTAATTTTAAATATCAATTTTTTGAGCTAAATATTACTACTTTTCAAAATAAAACTTAATATACAAGCATTTGATAATGTTTTGCAATTTGTTAACATTTTATATTTTAATGTTAGCATGTTTTGTATTAGCGCGCTATGGTTAGAGAACAAAAAAAAATATTTTATAAATCATAGAATAAAAAATGGAATGTTGTGTGGAGTTAAAGGGCTAAATATGAATAAAAATGAGCCATTATATGAAATTAAACATTAATCTAATTGGGTAAAGATGAAAATTTAACAATGAAGTTTTTTGTCATCAGCACCCAATACAATTATGTTTTGTAGGTATAAAAGTAGACATAATCATTTTAAGAGGTACAAAAATATTCATGATCATTTTTAAGAGATAAAAGTTATAAGTGTGTCAAAAATGCCATGTTTTTTTTTCATATATGCCCCTATTTATGTAAAGAGTATAAGAGAGAGAATGGATAAAAAGTATGAGAGATAACTCTTAGTATGTGTGATAATTAATTATAAATATATGTATTTAATAAGGGTAAAATAGAAAAAAGAAGTTTATATTTTTAGACACAAAGTGAAAGTTGCTTATAAAAATGATCAGCTCCATGAGAGAGAAAATTTCTTATAAATAAAACCGGAGGGAGTAGCAAATTTGGCACTCCCGTTAACTTGAGCTAATGTCTGTCCCTTTTTTTTGTTGTGGGTCCCATGGTTCTTCTAGCTGACTTGTGGTGTGCACTTATTTTGTTTTAGATATTACCCACATTTTTCTCTCCCTTCCCTCTCATTCCATCACCTCTGATCTCCCTCTTCACTTTCTATCTTCAAACTCTCCCTCCTCATTTACTTTTTCTAGACTAATCCGATAGGGGGTTTACAAGAGATCCGATGTATGGCTTAGAAGCAGGGCCATTGTCGGAGAGTGAGACACCCTTTGGGCTCAAGGGCAGGTGCTGGTGGGGAGCCAGTAGGTGCTACGGTTGGAAATATCTAATGATATTGATCCTTTAGCCCCTTTGCTTCACTAGAAATATCTAAAAGGGAGGTAAGAGATAAAGGATGGCGAGAAGTAGAGAAGAGAAAAAGGTGCGTACAAATTTCTAGAATAAAAATATGTTTAAATAAAAATAACAAAACTCAAGGAAATTTAAAGGTTGATAGATTAGCTTACATATTATCTTAAATTCAGTGATGTGGCATAGTTTTATTGGTTATAGTATAAGTGATGTGGTCAATAAGAAGAATTGTAAGACCCACAACGCAAAAAATGGACGAACGTTAGCTCTAGTTAACGACAATGTCAAATTTGCTACCTCTTAAAATAATTATTTCTATTTTTGTACCTCTTAAAATAATAATGTCTACTTTTACATCAAACAAAACATAATTGTGTTTAGTGCTCATTTCGAAAAACTTCATTCCTAAATTTATACCTTCACCCTAATCTAATTTGTTTCCTAAATTTATAATTTCTTCCCTAAACTCTTCAAGTTATTACACCATTAATTACACATATTAAGCAACCTTTTCATTAAGGAATAGTAATGCAAATGATTAAAAATGATAGTTTATGAAAATCAATGTACATTTTCATAAAGAACTACTAAGTTTTTAATATCAACAAACAATTGATAAAAAAATAAATAATATTGTTGAATTTTAATAATTTCAAATGGACAGATTTAAAATTTTGTAAGGTCATCAAATATAGGAAATTATCTACCTATCCTTAATTTTTTATTTTTTAAAAATATCCAAACGCCTTGTCGGCCACTGGAGCTCTGACGCCAATGGTCTAATATATTTTTTAATGAATTTCTCAAGTGAACATTGTCAATATATATATTTGAGTTGTTAATATATATACTAAAATAGTAAGCAATATACTTGTTGAATATTTCTTAATAACTACTTTTGTTTCCCTGTTAACAACTTAAATAAACATATTGACTACTTTTGTTTCAATATTAACTAAAATAGTAAGCCAAAGCAATCAATATCGCAATAAAGTAGTTAATATGTATATTTAAGTAATTAATAGCAAAACAAAAGTAGTTATTAGGAAATATTTAACAAGCACCTAATTTATTACTTTAATTTTGTTATTGATAACTCAAGTATTCATATGGATTAATTTAATTTTGATATTGACCGCTTTGACTGACTGCTTTAATTAAATAAACAAAAGTAGTTAATATTAAAACTACAGGAGTAAATATATATACTTAAGTGGTTAATAATGAAACAAAAGTAGATATTAGGAAATATTCAACAAATATTCTTTTTATTACTTTAGTATACATATTAACAATTCAATTATATATATTGACAGCTTTTACTTAAAAAATTCAAAAAGATATATTAGACCATCGGAGTTCCACTGATTGGTAAGGGGATTTGAGGATATTTTTTTAAAAAAGAACTAAGAATAGTTATGTAATTTCATAGATAGGCAACAATTAAAATTTTAAATTAGTCCATTTGAAATTATTGAAATCTAACATTCTTATTTATCTTTACAGTAGTTTTTGTCTTTTTCCCATTAATTAATGAAATAAATTTTATTATTTAGGTTGCTAATTCTCCCGGAAATTCATTTTTTTTTGGGAGAATTACAATTAGGTCCCGTCCAAGGGAAAAAATGAAAAATTGGTCCCCTGGGGTTGTTAGGCTTGCTCCTCGGGTTGTTAATTCAGGCTCCTGAGGTTGTTAGCGGGACCAATTTTTCATTTTTTCCCTTACATGGGACCTAACTGTAATTCTCCCTCTTTTTTTCGTTGACGACCAAGCCCACCATACTTGGTCGAGCTCGCCGTCCGACGCCTCCGCCGTTCGCCGTTGTCAGCCCTGCGTGGTTGTTCTTGGGCTAGTGTTGAAGAAAGTTCGAACCCTAGGGCTTTGTTCACTCCCAAAATCTGGTGAGATTGACTTGTTCAATCTAGCTTTAAATCTAGATTTGAATTTATTCCCCGCGTAATCGGCGCACCGTGTGATCTGGTCGTCTGATTGTTCACGCTTTTGAATACAGATTGAGTTTCCCCTTTTTTTAAAAAAAAATATTACTAGCTTTTTCTTCAATGGTCTGTAATCGACTGCTATACTCCTGCCCTCTTCATTTTGATTACTGACGACTTATATGCTTTGGCTTGTTTTGTCGTTTAATGTTGGATTTGTTGTGTATTGGCATTCTGTTTCTTAATCTCTTTATATTTACATCTATTTATAAAATTCTCAAGGTATTTGTGATGCATGGTCTGGTAAATGACTTGGCTCGAGTTTTGTCTAACAATTTAGAAGGTTGAGTTTAAATTATAATTATTCAGTGGCTTGGGGGAGTTGACTGAATTGATTCTCTTGCTAAGGAATATTCGTCAAAGCATCTGGAAAAAAAAAATTGAAAGGATATTGTATCAACTATTCATATTTAAAAGATTTCAGTGGGGCATCTGCCGCCACTGATTGTAATATAGATTCGGCTATAGTTGCGTCCATTCATGGCTATCATCGTGTCCCATAATTTTTCATTGCCCAAAGAACTTCCTGTAAATTTCCATTGTTTTATTTCTGTAAAGAAAGATTTGTTGTTTGAATTTTATAGCTTTTTAACTCTTGTCAACTCTATGTTGCACATCCTCTTTTTCAATGTAAATGGAGACAAGTGATGCTTGAAATATATAACAAAAAGGAAATTAAATGATAAGTATTACATTGCATTTTATTGCCAATCAGCAGGATGGAATCGCGCATGCTAATGAGCAGAAAATTCCATATTGGAACAGAAAGGCATCTGTTTTTTCGCTTACAGCAAAAGGGTATAGGCAGGAAACTGAATGTTAAAACTATGGATAATTGTGGATAAATCCAAGGGAGCTCTGGCAGTGATTTTTGCTTCCCAAAAGATGGACTGTTTTAGTTCTATTTCTGATACTGTGGTTTGCTGTTATTTTCCTCTTTTGTGTTTTCTGGCTGGTACTACTTGCTTTGTATCAGGATTATATCTCTTAACTCTGAACAGGAATTCTCTTAGTATTTTGTTGATTCAAAAATATTTAGGTGATTGTTCTACCACCAGCTTAATCAAATAAATTATGTATGCAAACCACGATTTTCAATTCATTAGCTAATATTTGATGAACAAGTTTTATCTGATGACACACAGCTCTATATTATGTTTTATTAATCTGTAATCTGAATAGTCATTGGTTTGGATATATTTGAAATGCAACATTGTTTCTTTTTTCAAGCAATACTCTGTTTCTGCAGGTTCCCTAAGTTGGCTTTCAGTTTTTGATTGTTAAGAATGGTACTGGTCTTGGCCCTGGGGGATTTGCACATACCACACAGGGCCCCTGATCTGCCAGTGAAGTTCAAATCCATACTTGTTCCTGTCAAGATCCAGCACATCATTTGCACTGGAAATTTATGCATCAAAGTATGTCTATGTATTTTTCTTCTAATCTTTTAACAAAGTGTGACTATATATTATTGAACTTATCCATGTTAGTATAAGTATGTGTGTGTCTCAACTTTTTGATCCCTGTTACTGGAAGTCCTTCATAACATCTGTTTGTGACCCAACAGTATCCTCCTTGTAATTTCCATACAACAAACTTGGTCACTCAGTAAGGTACATCCTTAAAATATCTTCATGCATCCTATTTGGAAATGAATCAACTCGACTTTCTTTGATGGACAATCTTTTAGTTCTCTAGATTATGTAGTTGTCAACTTACTGCTTTCTATTTGCTTTAAAATTGCAATTACTTAATCTCATCTTTATTTGTACTAGGTGTTGGATAATGGTGTCAATTTAACTTGACATATGCAAGTCATGTTATAAATCAATCAATAAGATTCTTAGGGACCAAGTACAAAAACACTCATATTTTGGCTTCATTTGGGATGAGATAACTCGTATTTCATAAGATGCATATTCTTAGTCTTTATTTTTATTTTAGGCTCTGAAATAATGCTATTTCTTTAGTTCAAAGTGTTCTTTGATAACTATGAAATGAAATTGTTTAACCAGACATGTTAGAGTAGGCTAGAAACCTGCAATTAGTTAATTTAACATTTTGTGGCAGAATGCAATGGATTGTTTTAGCATAGAGCATTATTTCATAACAGCTTGTGTTCTTTTAAGAATGAGATCTAGCTTTTTTTGAGTTTAAATCATACTATTATACATTTTCTTTTTTATTTTCCTAGGGCTTATGTATATGTTTTATAAGTGTGCTATCTGTCCCAAAACATGTTGTTCAGTGATTTTCTCTGGATTTAGTTACCCAGACCATATATGAACATTTGACTTATTACATTTCTGGTTCTAGATTCTGGAATCTCAAGTATAGTTAATATGTTTGTAAACCTCATATAATTCTAATGTGTGGGTAGGATTGCAGTTTCAGCTTTTGATGATATATATATATATATATTCTTGCCATCCTGCACCAGAAAGTGAGGGGTAAAAAAGAGCTAGATCAGCATGTACAATACCTATCATCAATCACAGGGTTCAAAAAGGAAGACACAAGCTTAGGTTCAACTAAGTTTCTTAATAATCCTAATGAAAAATCTTAGCTACTCATGGCAATATATATAAATAAACCTAATAATCACAAATTTGTTATACTTAAATAAGCCTAATAATCACAAATTTATTAGAAACATGTGCCAAATGTAACAAGAGTCGAGTTACTTTTTAGGAGTATATGACTACATACGAAATACCGTATGTGCATCATATTCTAGAAGTTTACTTGGCTTCTTGCTTTGATTTTGTAAAAATGATTCAGTAAACTTCAAAGATTTAAGTATCGATATTGAAGGGATGTAAAAGTGTGTAATCGAATAATTGATTGGACCAGGGGGGAAAATAGTAACAAGAAGCAACATCATCATTAAGATGATCTTCATCATCATTAGGTTGTTAAAAACAAATAAATGTCACTAGAGTGTGATGCATTTTTATTTGAAAGGAAATTTTTCTGACACTAATGGTGTAAAAAAGTCTTCCTACAACTATTAAAAAGGACATTTTACATTGGTTTTATAATTTTATTTGACATGCTTAGTGGAATAGGCCAAAAATATGACATCCACTCCCAACCGCTAAAGTCTTCTCTCTATTTCTCAACTTCATTGGGATTCATTCATGTTGAAGTTATATTAATGAATATCAACTTTGTCCTTGGATTTTTGCGATCTTTCAACGTTCCTGCACAACACACGCGACTAACAATTTTTTGAGCCAAACATTACTACTTTGTAAAATTAAGCATTTGAGGATGTTTTGTTAAGATTTTAAATCTTAATGAAAGCATGTTTTGTATTAGGGAAAAAGACAGAAAAATACAATCAAAATTGGTAAAAGGCAAATAACTATGGATGAGTGAGAAAATTGCTATTACTGACAGCTTTTTCTTGAAAGCTGATGAGCCTTTGTTAAAATGCATAACAATATTGCAGAAGGAAAGAAAAAAGAGAGGAGAAAGAGGTCTGCAGGAAATGAATTTGAAAGTGGAGTCAATGGTTTCAAACAGAAGAGTAAAGTGCAAGGAGGTGTTAAGAGGGGCAGGAAGGAAATTAGAAGGGAAATTACAAGGGGATCTTTGAAGGGGGTGATCAGTGAGGATAAACCTAAGGGAGCTCTGGCAGTGATTTCTGCTTCTCAAACGATAGACAGTGTTTTAGTTAATTTCTGCTGTTTTTTCTGCAACTGTTGTTTGCTGTTCTTTTCATCTTTTATGTTTATTGGCTGGTACTACGTGCTTTGTATCAGGATTATATCTCTTAACTCTGAACAGGAATTCTCTTAGTACTTTTGTTGATTCAATAATATTTAGGTGATTGTTCTATCACCAGCTTAATCAAATAAATTATGTACACAAACCTCAATTTTTAGTTCGTTAGCTAATATTTGATGAACACGTTTTATGCGATGACACACAGCTCTATGTTCTGTTTTATTAATCTGTAATATGAATAGTCATTGGTCTGGATATATTTGAATGACATCATTTTACTTTTTTCAAGCAATACTCTATTTCTGCAGGTTCCCTAAGTGGGCTTTCAGTTTTTGATTGTCAAGAATGATACTGGTCTTGGCCCTGGGGGATTTGCACATACCACACAGGGCCCCTGATATGCCAGCGAAGTTCAAATCCATGCTTGTTCCTGGCAAGAACCAGCACTTCATTTGCACTGGAAATTTATGCGTCAAAGTATGTCTATCTTTCTTTCTTCTAACCTTTTAACAAAGTGTGTGTGTATTATTGAACTTATCCATATTAGTATAAGTATATATGCGTCTGTGTGGTCTCAACTTTTTGCTCCCTGTTAGTGGAAGTCCTTCATAACATCTGCGACCACAACAGTATCCTCGTTGTAATTGCCGCACGACAATTTTGACTGCTCAATAAGGTATATCCTTGAAATATCTTCATAACATCTGCTTGTGACCCAACAGTATCCTCCTTGTAATTTCCATACAACAAACTTAATCATTAAATAAGGTACATCCTTAAAATATTTTCATGCGTCCTAATTGGATATGAATCAATCTTACTTTCATTGATGGACAACCTTGTAGTTCTCTCAATTATGTAGTTGCAATTACTTAATCTCTTCATTATTTGTACTAGGCGTTGGATAATGGTGTCAATTTGTCTTCAGCACGGTGTTCAATTAGACAATTTTGCCCTGGACTTCTAAGCTAACTTTATGTTCAGGAAGTTCACGACTCTTTGTCCTGACTTGCATATTGCACGTGGAGAATAAAATGCATGCATTATTGTTCTTTGTTGGTTTTTCCAACTCAGATTACTCAATGGTTTGCAAAAGTTGCTTATTTGGAATAACTTATTTTTGGACAATAAGTGTTTATAAATCATGATTCATGGTATACAAGATAAGTATGTGAGAGGAAGTTTATCTCGACTTGCGTAATAAGTACTTATATTCAAAAAATAAGGGTTTCCAAACATGTACTTAAAGATCATAGTTTCATATTCTTTCCATCCTGCACCAGAAAGTCGGGGGTAAAAAGGAGCTAGATTAGCATGTACTCGTACAGCAAACCTATCATCAAGCACGGGTAAAAAGGGAAGACACAAGCTTAAGTTCAACCAAGTTTCTTAATAATCCTAATGAAAATGATTAGCTACTCATGGCAATATATATAAGTAAACCTAATAATCACAAATTTATTAGAAGAATGTGCAAAATATAACAAGGGTCTACTTAGCTGTAAGTCTTTTTGCTTTTTGTTTTTTGGTTTTTTTTTGGACAAAGCTGTAAGTCTTATGAACGAAATATTGTATGTGCATCACGTTTTGGAAGTCTACGTAGCTTCTTGCTTTGATTTTGTAAAATGATTCAGTAAACTTTGAAGATTTAAGCATTCATAAAGAAGGGATGTAAAAATTTGTAATCGAATCATTGATTAGACCAGGAGAAAAAATAGTAACAAGTAACATTATCATTAGGATGATCTTCGTCATCATTAGGTACTCTTTAAGCTTATGACTCAAACAAATCCATGTCACTAGAGTACGATGCATTTTTATTTGAAAGAAAATTACTGACACTACTAGTGCAAAAAGGTCTTCTTACAAAACCCTTACTGTGGTGAGTGTGGTCCTCGATATAAATTTTTTTGTCTAAAGTATTAGCTTTTGTTTCAATATTTATATATAAACTCAATAACCTCCAATAATGAACGTAATCATTAAGGGTAATGTTGAAATTTTAAAAATATGAATAACTTATTAAATGATTAATGTTTTTATAATGAGGAAAGGAGACAGTCTTAAAACAAATTAAACTTCAAATTAAGCAAATACCAAATTGTTTTCTAATACTGAGCAAAGGGCTGTACCCCGCCACTCACTCGAAGGACCAAGCTGGTATATAATGATCATGTATAACTTTACAACCGAATTCTCTTTAAAAAAAACACTAATTAGAACAAATAATTATATGATGTGCTAAAGAAATACAAATGAAGTAAAATCTTGTGCAACTTATGGCTCAGCTTATCTTTAGCCACAAATAAATGGAAATAAAAAATTAAGGAAATACACTAAATCGAGTTTGACCTTAATTTGATGGACTCTTGAAAGGTCATATAAATAAGAAAAAAAAAACTTTAACTTACGAAAACAAACCCGACAAATACTATATAAATCGAAGAGTTCTTAGGAAAATGAAATAATTAAGGAAATATAATATTTACTTGAATTGAAAGTATTTTTTATTAAATTAATGTATAAAAGAAAAAATTAAATAGCTATCAAGCATGCATTGATATAAAATTTAATCTAAAACAAGAAGGACTAATTTATCGCAACGGACCTTGGAAATAGTAGGCTCTTCTTTTTCTTTTTTGACACAAGGGAGATCTACCCTACATAAATCACCTGCAATATTTCCGTCGTCGCCTTAGGGCCCAAGATTGGCAAACCCATTGCTCCATCAAGTGCTTTGATTTCCATGATCACGGCAATATCTTTGTGCATCTCATGGACTTCAAATTTGATCAAATGAACAGTCTTGGTAGAGTCTCTTCTCAAGATGATATCTCTACAACCCCTGTCCCAAGCTATTTTGAGACCCATCAAGCAACCCCATAGTTTTGTTGCGAGGGAGTCCCCAACACTTAATTTTAGAAGAAAAGCCTCCATCATACAATTGTTGCCATTTTAAAAAATGCCTCCACAAGCTGCTTTGTCATTTAAAGATAATAGGTGCCATCGACTTCTACAATAATTTTCCTTTCTGTGAATTGATCATAATGTCTCGGGCAATGAGTAGAACCTTCATTGTTCTCAACTTTACTGATATTGCTACTACAACCTTTCTCCTTTGTTCTTCTCCAAGCTTCAACATCTTCTTTATGCACTGCTCGCCATCCACACTTCTTTATTTTAAATGTTGAAGACTTATTTTCAATAGCATTCATAGAAAAGAATCCCATTTGAAGTCCGTCCACAACCAAGCAGGAACAACGAATATATGTAATATAAAGTTGATGGCTTTGAGTTGAATGAAAATAAACGTTATCCCATAGAAAATACTTATTTGGAAAATCGTGATTAGGAAATCCGAAAGTCAAAGAAATTGAATCCAATCCTTCTCCACATTCAAAATTGTTTTCTATCACTAAGCATATGGTTATGCCCCACCATTCACTTGAATCACAATAATGAGGGGATATGCTTAATTATTATGAATGACACATTTGGATGCCTGAATTCTTTGTCATCAAAGTAGTTTTGGTTATAAAACGATGGCACTTCGCTACCTTGAATTACAAATACGCGAGCACATTTCCTGAAGAAATCAAAAGGCTGGAACAAAGAAAAGAAA
Organism: Inga leiocalycina; assembly: GCA_963242795.1. NCBI lineage: Eukaryota > Viridiplantae > Streptophyta > Magnoliopsida > Fabales > Fabaceae > Inga > Inga leiocalycina. Next base: position 55,138,704 of record OY725326.1, on the reverse strand, counting down.
GATTGTTTGTGTTAGTACGTAAGAAATGGAAATATATACAAGTCAAATAAACTAGATATTTATCATCAAAGAAATTAAGAAAAAAATCATGTTATTCAAAAAAACTCACAATTTGTGAACCCAATGTTGTAATTGCAGATTCAATATTTAGATCGACAGCTTTAACGAGATTATTGAGAACCTATACGAAAATATTTTCCAAGTTAAAAGAAGTATAATGATTAAGGGGAAAGAACAAGGAAAGACAAATGAAATAAACCTGCTGAGGTTGAAATGATTCAACGAAATCCCACAGGTGTTGTGAACTTCCGTAATGTCTCATTGATGAACAACCAAATGCATAAATAATAGATAGATTCGATGGAAGTTGTGGCAAAGACCGAAGTGATGGGCAACAAGCGAGACCTATACCATTAAGCTTCGAAAGATTGGAAATGAGGCTATAAGGTAAGTCAATGAAATTGTTGCCAATTAGACTTAATAATTCCAATGATGATAACTCGCTGATGTCATCGGGAAGTGATCCATCATGGAGATTGCAATAGACTAAACTTAGGTCAGTCAAGAATGACAAAGACGGCAACACAAAATTTGTTGATCTTGAAGGCCTTTAAAGAAATGAGAAGCAACTCCATGATGATGAAGATTGTGATTCACCATTGTATTCAGAAAGTGATAGCCCTTTTATAGCAATGTCACTCAAATCAAGCACTTTCAAAGCCTCATTTTCAGTCAAATTCTTTGGCAGCTTTGAAAGCTTTGAACAACCAGACATTCTCATAATTTTCAGAGCTTTCAATTTACAAACATTATATGGGAGAAAAACCAGCTCTTTGCAGTTCTTCAAATTTAATTCAACGAGACCAATCAAATTGCCCAGTGATTGAGGTAGTTTGGCTATAGCAGTCCCCTCTAAATCAAGCTTAGACAGATGTTCTATCTCTTTTCCAAACTCAGGAAGTTTTCTAACTTTTGAACAGCCAGATAGGACAAAAGTATCCAAGCAGTTCATCTCAAATTTTCTTGGAAGGGTTTTAACTTTCCTGCAATCTTTCAAATCAACAAGGACAAGTTTCTGGTGATGACTAAGAAACTGGTGAATTTTTTTTTTGAATCTAAACTGAATTCATTCATGTATCAAAGCTATTTACAGTTTCAACATCTTCTAGTCTCCCTCATCATCCTCCACATATTAATCAACATGTGGTGGTTGAACAAGGATGCAAAAGCTACTTGTCAAGGTATGAGCAAGTTTAGCAAGATATTCTGCATACTTAAGCCTATGTCTACTCCTATGGCAAAATTCAATATGCCAGTCTCTATGAGACTAGGATCTTGCCTCAGCTATTACATCGTAAAAAGGGTGATCTTGGTTACAACCATGCAAAATAAAATTAATTGCCTCAATACAATCAGCGTAAATGACTATGTCCCTAAAGCCTCTTCCCCAGCAAATATGCAGTCCATTTAGGATGCCTAGGATCTCTGCAATCACCGGAGGCACCCTTACCGGCTTACAACTAAAACCATTAATCCAACGCCCTTCGTGGTCTCTGATAACTCCCCCACAGCCGCTGTCACCATTTTCCCGGACTGAGCCAGCTACCTCCATTTGAATAATGCCCTGACGTTGTATCTCTCGTTCAGTTGCATTAGAGTTTGGAACATTATAGAAGGAACATCGTGATGAAATATCTCTATCCCAGCAAGCTCTATATAAGCTATCCTGAGCTTTCCCTTGGCCTGCAAATAGGTTAGAATTAAACAGCTTCCCATACCTACTCACCCATGTATCCCAGCATATGTATCCAAAGAGTGTCGGCCAATCTATTTTCTTGGTATGTTCTTGTCCTGCTTCATGTCTTAGGTTCCAGCGCACCCAATCCGATCCACTAAGGGTTGAGAAAATACTCCATTTGTTCAGGGCAACTACCTCCAACCACCTGTTGTGCGCGTTTGGGCAGTCTCGCAGCACATACATCAGAGTTTCATCCTCTTGGCACCCGAAGGGGCATTCTGCAACCTCAGACAGTCCACGTCTTCTCCTGAGCTCGCCTGTGTGTAGTCTCCCATGTGTAAACAACCACATAAGAGATTTGATCTTCTCTGGTACTGGCCATTTCCGCAGCAGCTTCCAAATGCTGTCCTCCTGCTCCTAGGTACCTGCAAAGAGAAATTGGTATGCAGATTTAATGGTAAAGGAGCCATCCGTGGATGGCTTCCAAAAGTGTGTATCCTCTCCTCTCTCCTCACAAGGCAGGTGAGCACTCATGATACTGTCCACAACCATCTGAGGAAACCAAGTCAGCAGTTTATCCCTATTCCAATCCCCTGAAGAGGTTATGTAGTCAACAACTTTTTCATTTCCGTCAATCGGCCCGACATTCTCAGAAACCATATTCACAAGGCGGAGTTCACCATTGACCAATTTTCATACCAGAAATATGTGTCCCTCCCATTTCCAATCTTCTTTCCAAGTCCTTCCTTAAATTTATTCCATACAGTGCATATACCTTTCCAAGTGAGTGAGGAGTTACGCCACTTCTTGATGCCTCGCACAAGGCTTACACCACATCTGTATTTTGATCGCAGAACCTTCACCCACAAGGCTTCATCATCATTAATCAGTTTCCAACACAATTTCATCATGTAAGCTTCATTTTGCTGTCTCAGATTCTTGATTCCCAGCCCTTCCTTGCTCTTCTCTTGTGTTATCTGATCCCAACCAAGAAGGTGTACCTTTCTTTCCTGGGCATCATCCCCCCATAAGAAACTCCGGCTAGATTTCTCCATCATGTTGATTAGCTTCTTTGGTAACAACATTGTTTGCATATGGTATGTGGGAAGTGCAGAGAGAACTGATCGTATTAGTGTAGCCCAGCTCGCCATGTTCAGGGTCTTCCGCTTCCAACCTGATAATTTCTTTGTAGTGCTTGCTAGAATGGGAGCAAACATGTTGAAAGAAGCCCTTTTATGAAATAGAGGAACTCCAAGATATTTGCCAAGGTCTGATGTCAGCCCCACCCCCATCTGTTGGCTCATACTCACTGCCCTAGACGCATGAACATGCTTGGAAAAACATATCTTCGTCTTGTTACTATTCATTCTCTGCCCTGAACTATCACAAAATTTCTGTAAGCACTCCTTCATTATTTCAATTTGAAAGGAAGTAGCCTCCTCAAAGAGCACTAAATCATCTGCAAAGAAAAGGTGGGATATACGTGGACCCCCTTGATTGAGTTTGATTGGGGTCCACATACCCTCCTCAACTGCATCCTGGATCAAGTGATTCAATCTCTCCATGCACAGGGTGAATATGTATGGCGAAATAGGGTCCCCTTGTCTAATGCCTCGCGACGCATGAAACTGTTCCGTAGGCTCCCCATTCCATAGGACCCTATGGAACACCCTGTGGACCCTGTGAAACTGGTGAATTTCAACCCAAGTTAGAACACCCTTCAAGAATCAATATTTCAAGATGAGGAATTCCAACGAAATTTGGGGTTTTGATGAGGTCTTCTGAATGAGATAGATCAATGCACTTAAGGCTTCGGAAACACTAACAATTAAAAAAAACAATGAGGAAACAATAAGCCGTCAAAAAACAAAAGCTAATTATAATTAAATTCTGGACAAAAAATTTAAATGAAAGGACTACAATGACCTGTGTTCCTCTACAAAGCTCTTTTAACTTGCTATGTCGCATATTTAGATCAACAAGTTCATGGAGTTCAGCTTGACTTTGGCAAATAAAATAATGGATACCCCTCCCATACTATGCCTTTCAACTCGTTGGATAGGGACTTCAGTCCACGTGGAAGATTCAATTTGTAATTTTGGGAAAAATATGAGTATCTTGAAATAATAAGTAACTTAAGGTTACTCATATTTGAGAAGGCTGCAGGATCCCAAACTGTATCACATGACTTTTCTAATCTTAGAACTATTCCCCGGATTGCTTTATTCCCTGGATTGCTTTTGTCCCCTATGAAACAAGTCAAGATAAAAATTTGCAAGAGTTATGAAATAAATTATTATCAAAAAAGTACACAAACAAAAACTTTGAAATGTCACCTTATTTCTTTCCGTACATGATTGGCATCCTCCAAAGACCATATCCTAGAACGCTTGCCGGCATCATCAAGTGATTCTTGATAGACAATATATTTACCCATATCTTTGAGAATTTCATGCACCCACAAGTGCCCTTCATAATTAATCACTAGTGACTTATCAATAAGAACACTTAGTGTGTGTTTGTGATAGCGGTAGGAAAAATGACTTATTATGATTCTGACTTATTAAAAATGACTTAATAAAAAAGTCAATTTTTGTAATGTGATTTATGTTTGGATGAGCGATTGAATAAGTGATTTTCAATAAGTCGAAACTTGTTTGGATGAGTGATTGTATAAGTGTTTTTTTAAAAATAAAAACTTGTGTTAATTATAAGCAAATAAGATATTTAAAATTAAAAATAAATGGAAAAGTGAAGTTAGAAAATGTGATGCCAAAATACATAATTTCACAAAAAAATATTACATAACTAATTGAATCACATGTCTCGTACAAGTTGATCTCTAATCATGTTACGAATGCTATTCATGCTTATCTAATTATCTTCTATATATTTTTCAGTCCTTTAATTAATTATAGGATAAAAGGATATTTCGATATAAAATCTATTCATATCCTATTTTATTTTGCTGGAAATATTATCATATTTAGGAGGTGAAAAATTAGAAGAATATATACACAAGACGTGTGAAGATGGGAGAAGAATAATATATATATATATATTTATATATGTATGTGTGTGTATATGAAGAAAATTGCAAGGGATATATATATATATATGAGATATGAGAAGTATGTGGAGCCCACAACACAGAGGCATTGAAAGTTGCAATGTTGCAACTTCTGGACCGAAAAAAAAAACGCTGCAGCTTTTTAAAAAAATAAGTGGGTAGTTTGGGCTTCTTTAATAAATTGCATTTTTGGGCTTTTTATTTTTTGCAAAACACTGTCTCAAAAACTCAAAAAATGTATTGCGTTTTGAATTGGACTTATTGAACCAAAATCGGGCTTATTGGGCAAAAAAAAAGCTGTACCAAACACTCTTTTATTCCAATTTATGGATAAAGATCCTTGTCCAAAGTTTTTAAAGTTTGTATAACGTAAGCTTTGCCCATCCCATTGAAAAAGCAAGCAATATCCAAGAATATAGACTTCTCCTTAATGTCTAATCCATCAAAACTCACTTGAAGTATCTTCAATATGTCATTGGGAGGAACCTTCTTGAACTTAGCTAGTGCATTCTTCCATTCCTCTATAGTTCTTTTGCAAATAAATGAGCCAAACACTTCGAGGCCTAAAGGAAGGCCTCTAGCATATTCAATGATGGTTTTAGCAAGGTCCAAATAATCCCTATTTGGTTGATCTCCTTTAAAAGCTTTTTGAAGGAAAAGTTCAAGGGACTCATTATCACTCAAGAATCTGACATCATACTTAGCAGACACACCATGTGATGATAGCAAATGCTTATCCCTTGTTGTTATTATTATTATGCTCCCTTCGCCAAACCTTCCGTGCTTTGGAGCCAAATCTTCAAGTTGGCTTATATCACTCAAATCATCCAGGACAAGTAGAACTTTTCTATCGCCTAACAAGTTTTTTATCAGCTTCTTTCCTTCATAACAATCATCCACTTCCATACTTCTTTTATCTAAAGAAAAAAGAAGTTTTCTTTGCAATGAAATCAAACCATCTTTTTCATGTACCTCTCTAATAGTATGAAGAAAGCAGTGTATCTCAAACTTTTCACGCTTCCGCTCATAAAAGGCTCTAGCAAGAGTGGTTTTGCCTAAGCCTCCGGTGCCCCATATTCCTACAAATCAAACTCCTTCGGGTTCACTTGCTACGATTGACTCCAACGCATCTAATTTTGGTTCAATTCCAATTAATATACCAAGGTCTGATGGCGAGTCATCAAGTAACTTTGACTTCATTTTTTCAGCAATGCTTTCAATGAAATCTGTTCCATGCCTGCATAGGAAAATAAAGTTATAGCATGATTTTGGTCAAAAAAAAATTATAGCATGATTTTTTTTGGACATGAAAACAGCGTGATCATTTAAGTCAATAGAATTTTAAAATTTTATGCATAAACGCTATAAATTGTTAATGTGAGATATAAAGAAAACATGATCACATATGTAGCAATTTTAAAATTTATCCTGAAAATTAATTTAACTTAGTAAGAATAGGCGATGATTTCATTTAGAGAAGAGTTGTACATAGCTTCTGGTATTTACAAACAATCACGAAGAGTGAGAAGCTACGATATAGTCTAGTGTTTATACAAAGAAGTAAAATCCTAGATTTTTTTCTAATGAGATTATGAAACATAATTGTCACCATTATGTTGTGTACACACCTTGCTAACTCCTGGATGTTGAAGTATTTAATTAACAGATTATGGTTTGAGATTCCTTTTATTTCTTAATTTTATTTAAGGAGCTTTTCACAAAATACAATGTATTAAAAGTTCAAATATGGTAATTAACCATTCACGCCCTAAAAAGTAACGAGTATTATAAATTAATAATTAATAAACAATGAAATTTCAAAACATAGAAAATTATTAATTATTTAATTATTGAATAATAATAATAATAATAATAATAATAATAATATGTAATTTTATTAAAATTCGGCATACCTACTTGATAATTAAAGAAAAAATTACCATTTAAAAATGCTATCTTTGATTGAATTCTATGGGAAAACCTACTTAATCAACAATCAATCCAAGTTAATTTTACCAACAAATAGAACTAAGCTACAAGCCCACAATTAAATAAATGAAGTTATGGTACTTTTGTAGTGAAAGCTTTTCCCCTGAAAAACCATGATGGAGTTTAGACTTCATTAAATTGAATTTGAATATCCTTACCCTTATTGCTCAACAAAAAAGAAATAAGTGAAGATAATTAATGAGAGAAGTGGGAATTACCGATTTTGTGAGTGCCAACCAAATATAGCAGCAACTTTTTCTAAAGCATTCCTCCATCCTTGCACCTTCATTTTGTCAAATCTTTCTTCATGCATTTCGAATGCTTCTGCAAAACTTCCCTTTTGTTTCCTAACATCAGAGGGATCTACACCGTAAAATATTGGAAATACTTGAAATTTCGACTCTTGCTCTAAATCAAGGATCTTTTGAAGCTCGTCCAAACACCAAGTTGAAGAAGCATAACTACTACAGAATATATCTATAAAGTCCCTAAAGGACGTCCCTTTTTGAAAAAGGGATGTCCAAAATATTGGGCGGTGGCATATGTGTAATTATAGATCAAAGTTGAAAAGGTTGGCTCGTAAAAAAAAATTGAATCTCGCGCCTGAATGTGTTTTAGACGTCCCCATGTCATTGGGGACGTCTAAAGACTGTTTTAGACGTCCCCAACAAACATGGGGACGTCTAAAGACTCCAGAAAAGCGTATGTTGGGGGGGTGGAAAAAAAATAAACACACTTAAGACGTCTCCAGATGGCCTGGGGACGTCTAAAGCTTAACAATAGACGTCCCCAGACCATCTGGGGACGTCTAAAGATTAACATTAGATGTCCCCAGACCAGTTGGGGACGTCTAAAGCTTATATTAGACGTCCCCAGCTGGTCTGGGGACGTCTAAAGGTTGCCTTTAGACGTCCCCAGCTGGTCTGGGGACGTCTAAAGGGTGCCTTTAGATGTCCCCAGCTGGGCTGGGGACGTCTTAGGCTCAAGCAAATGCACTGGTCGACATGACCAGTGCATGTGAAGTGTCAGATTTTTCTGTGCACTTGCTTTACTCTCCCTCTCCTTCATCACTTCCGTCCCCTCTCCCCTGCTTCTTGTTCTTCTTACTTTACTCTTTCACTTCCGTCCCCTCTCCCCTGCTTGTTGCTTTATTCTCCTAGCTTCATCACTTCTGAATATGCGAGGCCATTTCTCCTCTCCCCTGTTTCTTCTTGTTCCTTCTTAGCCTCTATTTCATCCAGACCGTTGCATCTTTGCTCTGCTGGTTCTGCACTGTTCTCTCTCATTCTCTCCACAGTCGGCCTCTTCTTACCACCGTGGGTCATCTGCTCTAAAGTTCTGTGCTTCAGGTTAGCTAAAACTGAACTTGTGAATAATTAGGAAAATGCCTTTGTTCTGTGCTGGAATTTAAGTGTGGTTTGAATGAATTTGTGAATGATTAGGAAAATGCCTTTGTTCTGTGCTGGAATTTAAGTGTGGTTTGAATGAATTTGTGAATGATTAGGAAAATGCCTTTGTTCTGTGCTGGAATTTACGTGTGGTTTGTGCTTGAGCTTTATCTTTGCTATTTTGCTGAATTTAAGACGTACCACATCAAGTTTTAATCTTTTGCTTTTTTCCATTGTTTTGAGAAACATGAAATTCTCATTAACTAAAAAATCAACCCATAAATTATTCAGGCATTTTCAAGCTAGGCCAAGTACTAAGCAAGGCCAGACACTAGGCAATGTATACTGCCCTGCATATTTGGGGCTGCTGAAGTGTATATATAATTGTATTTAATATATATATATATATATATTCATTATTTGACAAAATTGAACAAACATATTTACTTATCATTCAATTAGAATATAATGAATAAACATATTTTTTATTTACTTAGTAGATATTCATATTTTTCATAAAGCATATTTAATTAAGAAATTGGTAAATTGAGTTCTTAAGAAATAAATTATTATTATTATAATTATTGTTCTTATTGTTGTTGTAGATGTTGTTGTTAAATAGTAAGAAAATAATCTCTAGTGAATTAATTTTCATTGGCTCCAAAATTGAATCTAAACAATAAAATCTAAACAGGATTATTGCATAGAATATGTTTTTGAAATATTAAACTATAATTTTTTTTATTTTGTATTTTTTGGATGCTTCATTATTTTTTCAATTGTAGAAAGATTCTTGGACATGAAAGCCCACCCAGCTGAGCCCAACCAAAAATTATTGGCCTTTAATCAGGGTTGGGCAGTGAACTGCAAAATACCTCTCATTCATCTTTCAGACCAGGCCTAGCGTCATGCCCAACCGATGAACATTCCTACCTTTACTTACCCGTGGTGACTATCCCCCTGTTCCCATCCTATCTGTGTGGGACTTCTATCTTTGTTACCATTTCAGGTCATATTTTCCCAATAATCATACTTTCACATTCATCTGCTTCTCCTTCCCACACCAACATAACCATGTTCTTATATCAGGACCACAAGACCCACTTTTCAAGTTAAAAAAGAAGCACCCTTTAGACGTTTAGTACTTGGTGGTAGAAGCTAAAGTTTAGTTTTGTTTAAATTAAGCTGAGATGGTTTGTTATTTTGATTTTGGGATGTCTTACTTTTAAGGGGAAATGCTGCCAAAATTTTGAAAAACATGCGTGTAAAAGGCAAATTCCCCGTGTTTTCAATTATTCTAAACTTGAGTGTAAATGGAAATGGCATAGGTGTTGTAAAATGGATCATAGTTGGATGAATGCTCTGAGAACAAGTGAAGAATATGAGAATAGGGTTGAAAACTTTATTGAATTTGCTAGGAGGAACGTTCCAGCAAAAAATGGGATGTATTTTTGTCCCTGTGTCAATTGTTTAAATGAGAGAAAACGGGATGTTGAAGTTATAAGGGATCACCTACTTTGTGATGGAATAAATCTTCGATACACAAGGTGGATATGGCATGGTGAGGAAGTAACTGATTTTCCGTCACATAAGAAGGAAGCTGTGGATGTCATAGATGAAGATACAATGGAGAGAATGATTCACGATATTGAGGTAGAATCGTTTGCGTAGTCGCATGAATATGACAGCCTGCGGAGTGATGCAGAGACACCGTTGTACCCTGGGAGTAAGTACACACGGCTCACAGGAACATTACATTTGGTTAACTTAAAAGCAACTTGTGGGTGGACCGATAGTAGTTTCACATTACTGCTTGAACTGTTGTGTGATATGTTTCCAGACGATAATGTACTTCCAAATCGTATGTATGAGGCCAAGAAAATCCTATCTACAATGGGTATGGAGTATAAAAAGATACACGCTTGCCCTAATGACTGTGTACTATACAGAAAGAAGTATGAAGGCCTGAGTGAGTGCCCTAAGTGTCAAACCGCACGATACAAAGTGAAGAAAGATGGTGGTTGTGGCGATGGGAAGGCTAAAAGGAAACCTATAAAAGTTTTGTGGTATCTTCCAATAATACCGCGCTTTAAGCGTTTGTTTGGCACTGCAAAAAAGGCGAAGAAGTTGATATGGCATTCGGATGACAGAATATCCGACGGAAAATATCTTTGGCACCCAGCTGACTCTCCACAGTGGAAGAAAATAGATGAAATGTTCCCTGAATTTGGCAGGGAGCCGAGAAACCTTCGGCTTGGGCTGTGTACAGATGGCATCAATCCGTATGGAACTCTTAATAGCACACACAGTGCGTGACCAGTACTCCTTGTAATATACAACTTGCCTCCCTGGCTTTGTATGAAACGCAAGTATGTGATGCTTTCTATGATGATTTCTGGACCAAAACAGCCAGGAAACGATATCGATGTCTACTTGGCGCCTTTGATTGAGGACTTGAATAAGTTGTGGGAGGAAGGCGTAGATGTGTTTGATGCGTATAAGAATGAGTCCTTCAAGCTACGTGCAATGCTGTTCACCACCATAAATGACTTTCCTGCGTACGGAAACCTCTCAGGATACAGTGTGAAGGGGCATAAAGCATGTCCGATATGTGAAGCAGACACTCACTTCCACCAACTTAAACATGGAAGAAAAACGGTCTACCTCCGTCACAGGAGGTTCCTTCCTAGATTCCACCGGTATCGTAGATTAAGAAAGCGTTTTAACGGCTTGCCGGAGCATGGAATGGCTCCAAAGGCATTAACCGGAGAGGAAGTTTACAGTCGGGTTGAACGTATCAATGTCTTACTCGGTAAGAATCATAAGACTTCGGGTGAGAAGAACATATGGAAAAAGAGATCAATTTTCTTTGATCTTCCATATTGGCGTAGTCTTGACGTGAGACACAGTATTGATGTAATGCACGTGGAGAAAAATGTTTGTGATAGCCTTGTCAGTACACTTTTGCACATTCCAGGGAAGACCAAGGATGGGATTAATGCGAGACTAGACCTTGTTGATATGGGAATAAGAGAACGGTTACATCCACAGCTAAGAGATGATGGTAGGAGGGCATACATGGAGCCAGCAGCGCATACACTATCAAAAGCGGAGAAAAGAAGTTTATGTGGGTGTTTGCATGAAATTAAGGTACCACAAGGATATTCTTCGAATGTGAGAAGGTGTGTGTCAATGGACGATTTGAAGTTAGTGGGAATGAAGTCCCATGATTATCATGTGTTGATGCAACAACTGTTACCAGTAGCTATTAGAGGGATTATGAAAGATGAAGTTCGAAGCACTGTGACAAGATTGTGTGTTTTCTTTAATGCTATCTGTAACAAAGTCATTGACACTGAAAAGCTGGATGAACTGGAAGCTGAGGGTTATATCATATTGTCCCAATTAGAGATGCACTTTCCTCCTTCTTTTTTTGATATAATGGTCCATTTGATAGTTCATTTGGTAAGGGAGGTAAGGCTCTGCGGTCCAGTTTACCTGAGGTGGATGTATCCTTTCGAGCGATACATGAAGATCTTAAAAGGGTACTCTAAAAATCCCTATCGACCAGAAGCCTCAATAGTTGAAAGGTATGTTGTTGAAGAGGCTATGGACTTCTGCAGCGATTATCTATCAGGGAAGAAGGAACAATCTCGGCATGAAGAGGGGAGGAGAAAGGGAACACGAGGACTGAAAGTGAAGACTATGCCTCGTGAAGAGGTGTTGCAAGCACACCTTTATATCCTGAATAACATGGCAGAAGTTCAACCGTACATAGAGGAACACAGAAAGAGATTGAAGAACATGAATCCAAGAAAGAATGACATGCAGATTACTATTGAGCAAAACAAGACATTCATTCAGTGGTTTGAGGAAAAGGTTTTGCATGAGATCGGTGTGTCTGGGACAATAGAGTGGCTAGCCTGGGGGCCTTCCTTTCAGGTCATTACTTGGAGCGGTTATGATATAAACGGGTATTCTTTCTACACAAAAGACCAAGATGACAGGAGTACCATGCAAAATAGTGGGGTGATGGTAGAAGCTGAAGCCATGCACTTTTCTAGTTCGAAAGACAAAAACCCCATATTAGCATCCATGGCCTATTATGGAGTGATAGAAGAAATATGGGAAATCACTTACAACAAGTTCAAAGTTGCTTTATTCAAATGTAAGTGGGTTAGCAATAATGCTGTGGTAATAGATCAACAATTTGGATTTGTCTCAGTTGATCTTGAAAGAGTAGGTTATAGGGATGAGCCCTTCATTCTAGCAAGCCAGGCGAAACAAGTGTTTTATGTCACAGATCCCGCAAATAAAAAAATGTCCATTGTACTTTAGAGTAAAAAACAGAAGCATGGTGATCCGACCTTCAACCTTGACGACACACCACCTTTCACAATTAATCCACCTACAACAAGTGAAGTAGAATTGGTAGATGATGAAGAATATGCTGTGAGAAATGATCATGGTGAAGGAATATGGGAAACAATCTAGAGTAAGAGCTTAACTTAGAAAATAGTAATGTGTGCTGTTTGTTTTATTACGTCTCAGTTTATTCATTTACTTACAATTTATTCACCTATCTGACAATGATTTTTGTGCTTACAGGAATATGGACAATGAAGATGCCTACTCATATGAAGACTTAAATATGATCAGAGACTTTATGACTGGACATCTTCTTCAACGTATACCAGAAGAGTAAAGTCTTTAGTAGTTTGTGTAGGACATACTTTTGTGGTAGTACATATAATTAGCGTTATTGTTGTTGGATATGGATTGAATTTTAGTCTTGGTTATTGTACAAACTGGGGACTTGGATAGATTGCTGTGTAGTTTGTATGGTTTGAAAGTTTGTGTGGCATGTAGTAGACTTGGATATAGATTGTTGTGTAGTTTGTGTGGTTTGAAAGTTTGTGTGGCATGTAGAAGCCTTGGGTTGATTGATCACTGTGTTGTTGTTTCCATTCTGTTGAACTGCTGTTGTTTTATTCTGTTGCTGGAATCCTATTTCTGCAGTTTACATTTCCAGACAGTGCAATATATATAAAAAGTCCATTTAAAAAAAAAAAAAACTTTCAACGTCCTTAATAAAAAAAGGGACGTGGAAAGGACTGCTGGCGACACTTTAGACGTCCCCAGTTCCAACTGGGGACGTCTAAAGTCTACCTTCCACGTCCCCTATTTTACGGACGTTAATGACGTTTTTTTCTACGACCCTCACATAGACGTCCCTCTGTTTTCAGACGTTAAAAGGCCAAAAAAAGGGACGTTAAAACCCTTTTTTCTAATAGTATAACTTGGGGAGAGCACAACAATGGCAGAACGGGATTCTTCAATTGCTTGCAGTAAACTTGGTTTGATAAATTGTCCCCTTTCAAGTTCTTCCTCATCCCTGAAGGTCTGTAATCCTTTGCGTATCAAAGCAGCATACAAATGATCAGTAAAACTTGTCCTAGTATCTTCCCCTCGAAAACTCAAAAACACATGATACTTCCATCTCTTAGATAAACCAGAGGAGCTTGAACAACACCCAACTCCATCAGCATCATGTGCCATTGCAAGTAATTGGAATCTGAAGCCAAGTTCAAAAGTAAAAAGTAAAAACAGAAAGAATAATACAAATCTAATAGGAACTTCAACAAACAGTGTAGCGATCTGTAAGGGGATGCTGAAGACGGAAGAAGGTGAACCAATTTTCGAGTTTTGAAGCAAAATCTTGAGATCTCTTGAGCATATTCAAATACAAAATGCTCGTAGATCTATATATTCCCAGGCATTTCCATGTCCCGAAACAGTAAATAATCCATTTCACTGAAGAAAACAAGATATAATAGAAACATCAACAGACAGGCTATCTGCAAAGAGTCTTATGGTTCTCTTACAGCAAGATTCATTCTTTGATCATGCATAAATTAAATGGAAACTGGATCTGTGTATATATTCATTCTCATTGCCGTGCGATGTTTAATTCAAAGTGAAATTTCACAGATCTAAAGAGTTATTTACTGAAATAAAACTAGGAAGAAGAAGGGAAGAAAGTAGAAACCTGAAGGATGACATAATATCCAAAGATTTCTTCGACTTCGACCTGAAAAGAAGTCGTCTAGCAGCCTGCTACAAGTTTTATAGAAAGAAAAATGGAGAAACAAATGAAAGTAAAAAGGTAAGAGCGAGCTCAAGTCTTCTCCAGTCTTCAGTCTTCACGCGCATTCAAATTTCAAACCGTGTTAGGAGAGGGGTGACCCTACGCCAGTGCTTCATTGGTTTCTTTTGCTAACTTTTTTTTTTTTTTTGGCCAGCCTTTTGCCACCTTATTGGGTTTTCGCTTTTTACACACGCATATATTTTAAAAAGTTAGCAAAGAAACCAATAAAGTGCCCCATACATATATATGTGTATATATATATATATATTCTGATCATTAATATAAAAATCAGTTGATTTTTATTAAAAAGATTAATAAAATTAAATAAATTAAATTAATGATAAAAAGTATATTTTATAATTAAGTATTTTATTTTACTCCTTAATCTCACCAAACAAAAGTCAATCGGAGTTAGTATATAAATGTACTACTACCTCCTCCTCCTTTCTTATTATAACAGCATCCATCATTTGATAATACACCAAATTACTCATGAACTAAATTTTCTAAACTAAAAATTTGTTATGAGGGTAATTTTAATATTTTACTAAAAATAATTAATTTCATTAATTTATATGAAGTTAGTTGCTATCAGATGCTTATAATACTGACCAGAGAAAGTAATTATTCTATATATAATTTGAAGATTTGATTCGATTGGATTTTACGTTTGAGAATTTTATCGTTATATTACAATTATATTTAGAGAAGAATTGGTTTCAATTTTTATATTTAAACAACATACCTTTATTTCCTTATGTGTGACAAAAGGACCAAAGACTTTGAAAAGAGTTGCTTTTATTTTATCATCGTGTTTTAGGCTGCACGACTTATTTTTTTTGGAATTCAATGGAAGCAGGCGAAGACCAAAGCATTCTTCTCATAATTTCCAATGTATTTCCTAGATTATGAAGGAGGAACAAAACTGCATTATGAACTTTTAAGTTTTAAAGGAGAGCCTATTTACACAAAAAAAAAATCCCTATTTTTTCTTAATTTATATAAATTTGTGAGTATTAAATACAAGACATGATAAAGTAATTATTAAATATTACTGTGTGAATACTTTCAATATTTAAAAGACCCAAGACCAAAAATTTTGAAAAGAGTGATCGTGTTTTAGGTAAGGTTATTAAACCTTGACCGGCCAATAAACCGGTTTAGATAGTGGATTAACGGTCAGTGAGTCATATTGAAATCAAACTGGAGCTAAGTCAGGGTCAGATTAGTGAGAAAGTTAACTTGAATGATAATATTTTTTGGAATAACTTTAGAACTTGAGAATTTTTTATGATTAAATGATAATATTTTTGAATGATTTCTTTTGTATTAAAAAGTATATATGTCAAGCTTTCAACAGAATCTTAATTTATTATTTTTAAAAATATGTAGAATTAGACATGAATTTTTGAAGTTAAAAAATTCTGAAATTTAAAAAAAGAAAAACCAATCAGAACCGACCAATTAGGTGACCGGTTTGATAGTTTCATGGTCGAACTGACTGGTTCAGTCTGGTCAAGTTTTAATAACCATTTTTTAGGGTGCAAGACTTGTACGTGCTATAATATATCTTGCTTTGATTGGCAAATATATATATCCCATGTTTATTTTTGGAATTAAAAGGGGGCATGCAATGAAATGGCAAGACCATTCCTTCTCTTGATTTCCAATATATTTTCTGCTTTCACGTTAAAGAAAAAAGGAACAAAAATAAATGACCTTTTAATTTTTTATAGCTATAAAATGATGTAGTCTTGAATTTTTTAGTTTTAAAAAAATCAACACCGCACAATTTTAAAGTATTTTTTTTAAAAAAATCATAAAAATATTCAAAAGCATATCGTTTTATACTCATCAAATATAAAAAATGCCACTCATTTTTTTTTTATAAAATTTGATATTCAAAAGAAAAAAAATTGGAAAGTTGAGATGGGACATTACAAAAGGCATTAAAAAATCATATTAAAGGCCTCAAACCCAAGATGTAGCCCAGCCAGCCCAATCCCAAAGCACTGAACTTGCTACGTTAAGGAGGTTCAAGAGCCAAATTCTAAAAAACTAATTTATTAGATTTGCTGAGAGCCTTTTAAAGTTTTCAATCATACTTTCTTTTTGAGGTACCTCTATGTTGACGAGTAACAAACCCATGACCAATAAATAAAAGAAAACAGTCAGTTCCTATATTACCGTTTCCACGGACATCTCCCATAGCCACTCTATAACCAGACTTCACTGAGTACCTTCCATTCCTAGTTAATAGGCTAAACATTTAAGAAATGTCTCATTATATATGTTTGACAAAAGTAATGGAGGAATAAAATTATTTTTTTGAATTTCAAAATTAAAAGACGAGGAAGTTATAACTTGTATTTAAAAATGCAAAGTTGTAAAGGACATGAATCCTCCAAAGTATGTTGCATAGAAACTTGAAGAATGAAATAATAGGGTTTGATGTGTAAAAATACCCAACAACTTATAGCAAAATTGCACCCAACACCATAAACTCTTCTTAGGTGCAAAAGTACCTACAAATGTTCAAAATCAAAACCAAAATAACACGTTCGTCAAAATGAGCTAACATCTGTTACTTTTTGTAGTAAGACCCACACTATTTTTTTAAAAGTACCAAAACGCACTTAGCTCAAAAATGGTAAAGGTGCAAAAATACACATAAACTTCAACCCAAAGTGCATCAAACACTATATGTTTTTCAAAGGTGCAAAAAACACCCATAAACATTCAAAATAGACATGAAAGTACCAATATACCCCCAACTTATAAAAAAAACTTATTTATCTAACTATTCAAATTCTATATATTGTTTTGATAACATGAAATTTTATACATGAACTTTAAATTAACAAAAAAATTACTATTATCTAATCACATACTCCTATTTATAAGTCACTTCTAATATATTTTATCATAACTGAGAAAAATCTTAAATTTCACTTATTCTATCTTTAAGCTTGATAACTTTCTAATTTTACCCCTAATTAATACACAATCAACCCCAAGTAATTGAATAATTTAGCAATTGGACGTGATAATCTATTATGTCATATGGAATACATGCTATTAATATTTTATTTTAATTTTTTCTTAATTTTCTTTAGAAATTAACTTACAATTCACACACATAAATTTTCTATTTCATTTTTTACAAACTTTTTAAGAATTAAATTTAAGGTGTAAAATATAAAACCATAAGAAACTAATTACGGAGGAACATATTATTGTATGTCAAAAAAAATTAAAGTTGCTGGGATATAAAATTGACTTAATTAAAACATGAATTAAATCATTAAATTAAGCTAGATTCAAAATACTTAGACCAAACAAAAGAGAAACAAAGAACTAGATGCAAACTCCAAATTTGACCAGAGTACTCAGCAAATACATATAAATAATTTTCATAAAATATATTCACCGTGTGTGTGTATGTGCCTTTTTTTTATTTGGGGGTATTTTTGTATTTGCTTGTCTATTTTGAATGTTCATGGGTATTTTTGTACCTCTAAAAAATATATGGTGTTTGACGCACTTTGGATAAAAGATTATGGGTATTTTTACACCTTTACCATTTTTGAGCCAGGGTATTTTGGTACTTTTAGAAAAATAGAGTGGGCCTCACTATAAAAAGGAATGGATGTTAGCCCATTTTAAAGGATGTGTCATTTTTTCTTTGATTTTGAATGTTTGTGGGTATTTTTGTACCAAAAGAGAGTTTAGGGTACTAGGTGCACTTTTAATATAAATTGGTGGGCATTTTTACACCTTAACCTTGAAATATCATGGAAAGACTTGTTCACGTGATTTCAACCTGATAAGGTGAAATCCAGCAGCCTGCTACAAATTCTATAGAAATTAAAAAAGGAGAAACAATGAGAAGTAATTAAAAGTAAACTGGTGGGAGTGACCCTGAGTCTTCTCTGCAATCCTCAGTCTTTATGCGTTCAAATTTCAAACCGTGTTACATATGTGATTACAGTCACTATTCCATTTTTGTTGAAGGACAGAGCCATGTGAGTTGTGACCCTACGCCTGTCCTTTATTGGTGTTTATGCCAACTTATTAGTTATTTTTACTTTTTACATATCTACAATATATATAACTTCCTCCTATTCTTAATATAAGAGTTAATTAATTTTTACAGGAGAGATTAAGAAAGTTAAATAAATTAGATTAAAATATTTATGCTTATCATTTTTCTCCAAACTAATTTATCTGACTTATACACTAATATATAATCTAATGATATACATTATATGTTATGATTAAGTAGTTTATTTAGCTTCTTTAATTTCTCGAAAAAAAATTACTATTCATATATCAAGGACCGGAGGGAGTATGTTATATAAAATACTCATCATCTGATAATACTCCAAATTACTAATTACCTAAATTCTTGAAACTAATAACTTTTATTGAGGGTAATTTTAATATTTTACTAAAAATAAATAATTTCATGGGAAAATTCCAAAAAAAAATACAATGGAAATTAGAAAAGGATAGAAAGGTGTAGTGAATTTCTCATGTCCTAAAATAGTGAGGCTGTAGAAATCTAGATTATGAAATCTTCGTACAATTGACTGATTGCCCTCTTAAGCGAGTGCCAAAAGGGAAAGAAAAAGACATGAGGGAGGCAGAATTTGAAATGGCCAAAAGAAACAGAGGAAGACGAGAAACCTAGGGGCAACAAAGAGACGACGAGAAGGACGATGGGTTGACGGTGATTGGTGGCGATCTACGGTGTCTTTGAAGGAGGTTAAGGCGGCATTGTGCAGTTGTGCGTTCTGGTTTCGTCGGTTTGTCCGAGGTCCAGCGTTCTGCAGTTTCAGTTGATGTTGTTCAGCGGCAAGGTGTAGTGACTTGAAACTTTGCCTACGGTGGGATGCCTGAGGTTGGGCGGCGCGGCGAGAGATATGTTTGGAAGTTTTCCCTTTTTGAAGTTTTATTATTTTAAAAAATAAAATGAGAATAATAGTAAAGCATCTTGCATTGCATGTGGTGTATTCCTCCTAGTTTAAATTTTTTGAATATTCTGTGGTTGATCTTGTGCCTTATAATGGAAACATCACCAACAATTTTTGTTAGTTTCCATAGGTGAGATCGGAGAAGAAACACCATCTTTAGTTCATGTTAGCATGTTCCAAGTTTTACTTTTTCTCTTTCGATCTGTGATTTTGCTTGTTTTCTTTCTGGGATGATTTTGAGACTTTTGATAGGAAAGGAATAGTCTTCTTTGAAAGGCTGTCGTCGCTTTGCCATCGGAACCTATGGCCCAAATTAGAGATCGATTTCTCTTATCTTCATGTTGCAAGAGCGTTGTTTTTGATATAATCTTTTTCCCTTATGAAATTGTTGTTCCCTTTTGTTTTTGCCCTTGATTATACTGATGCCATTTAGAACTTCATGGAAAAGGGACCTTATCATATTGTTGTTTTCTAATTTCAAACTAAAAAGAATTTGCTTTAGTTTTGGGCATATTTAGATGAAATGATCATTGGAAAATTTATTGTTACTGATTTTTGTGTATGTTTTCTTGTTGAGGACTTACTTAGTTGTTTAGCACCGGTATTAAGATTCTAGAGTTCAATTGTTAGGTTAGTGTGGAATCCCATTCAGTCAAAACAGCTCTCTGTGTGCTGCCTGTGATATGGGAAAGAAAGCTTCATTGAGTAGTCTGTTATTTAACCAAAAAATTGATTATGCTTTTGCGGTATCGTGTTTCTTGTCCTTCCTGTATTAGCATAGAAGTATTGGTTGAGAATATTCTTCAAGAATTGATTTGATGGCTAAGAAAGCTATGGTGTGTGTAGGTGGGGTTGGCTTTTTTTTTTCTGTGGGATATGTTTGCTACTACACATGTACATTGATTTATCACATCGTATGCATCTTATTCTATCTATTCATGTGTCAATATTGTTTTGATTAAAATGTTCCTTCCAAGATGTTAAGTAAGGATGTTGAGTTGTTAATAAAGAAAATGATGTTAATAAAGGACATGATGTTGTTTTCAGGCATAACAAAAAAATTCTTAATTTTGATTAAAAACTGTAGCCTTTGCAATTATTCCTGTTATGACAGAAATTGAAGTTAGATCGATGACCATGAGGTTTTGATGTGTTTATGACTAAGATTTATTTGATTGAGTGTAAGATTGTAGAGGTTTGTATTCTCATGCATAGAGAGTTGACTAGAGTATAAAATTGGATAGATATTTGGTTGAGAATCTATTTTGTTAAGGCTCCTGTACTTGGCTAATTACTGTTGTTTTGCAGCAGAACATGATGGTTGAAGAAGGGCAAGAGGGGGTGGAGAAAGGCAAAACATTTGTGGAGAAGGGCATGAGGTTGTTGAAGAAGGGCATAAGGTTGTGGAAGAAAGGCAGAAGTTAGATGAACAAGGGAACAAGGAGGTGCAAAAAGGGGAGACATCTAAAGCGTTGAATAACTTTGGCAAACTCCTTTTTGTTATAGCCAATGTTAGTTTGTCAATATCATCATTGTTGTGCGCACATGTTTTGCTTTTTTGTCACCTAATTTGGATGCTACTTTGTGGCAGTTGTGTAACCCCCGTCACGATCAAGGCCGAGATTAAGCGTTTAAAAAAATTTTATAATTGAATAAAAGATCCGGGATAATTAAAACTTTTTATAAAACTTGTATAACAAGATCTCTATTCATTTCAAAGTAAAAGCAATTGGCCTGTTCGGTTTGTCACATATACAATATTAGAGTATAAGCACAATTCCTGACATTCACCCGGGATAATAACATTAATCCAAAGGTTTATACAAGGCATCATTGCCTATCTCAGTATCCATACAGGGGATTACACAAAACTATAATAGTATGATCTATTCAATATGTACATTTATCCCAAAATGATAACCAGTTCAGTATAAAACCAAAATATCTAACTAAGACCACCGCCGACAGTCCTAATCGTCCTTGTTCACTTGCTTGTTCTTCGATCCACTTGCCCTGTCTAAAAATGTTATTTGGAAAGAATGAGATTCTAGGGAATCCCAGTAGCAATAGTTTATGAATATGATACATATATACAAAGAAAATAAACATATATCACAATGTAGCAATCAATATTTGAGGCCGGGCACACTGCCACGTCCCCTTCACTATATACAAGGTCGGGCTTTCGCCACGTCCCCTCACTACGTCTGTATTCAAGGCCGGGTATTCGCCACATCCCTTCACTGTATCTGTATTCATGACCGAGCTTTCGCCACGTCCCCTCACTGTATTCAATGACTAATGCAAACAAGCAATGTAATATACATGATATAGGATAAAGTGTCACTACCTTTATCTTCCCGTTCTTGAGCAGGCACGGGCCTTCTACGCTCCAGGCAAATATCAAATCCTAAAGTCAATATTAAGGACGATGCATTATCACTTACTCTAATATTCAATACCTTTACAATATTTAATTTGGTTATCATTACTATCTCTTTAACACTCATATATGCCTCTAATAAAAGCCCTAAAGGATTGGAAGAACTACCCTAGGGATCGCCTTTTAGAAACACAAATACTGATATTTTTCACTGTTTCACTCGAGTGAAGATGGTCTCACTTGAGTGATGGGACACTGACACTTGAGTAAAGACGGCCTCACTCGAGTGATGGTGCAGTCTGCACTCGGGTACTAGAGAGTGAAGGATAGCGAGTGAACACCCGAGGGCACAAGGACTTTTCAGAGACTACAACACTTGAGCACACTAGACCTCACTCGAGTGATAGCCAAATGCTTCACTCGAGCACTAGAGAGTGAAGTCCAGGAAGTGAGAAACCGAGAGCAAAAGGAATTTTCAAAGAAGAGAAGCACTCGAGTAGTGGCCTTTGCACTCGAGTGATACCGAATACTTGCGAGTGCAAATACGCACCCTTGATCTTTTGTAGAAGTGAAACACCGAAACTAAAGGAAAGACGAAGAATTTCACTGAATCACTCGAGTGGAACCCAACCACACCTGAGTGATGTTTATCCCTTACTCGAGTGAGCCCCAGATCACTCGAGTGACCATATCAGAACCCAGAAAACACAGACACAATGACAGTTTTCCAGAATATTTACCAAAGGCTACCAAATGACCCAAAACTTCAACCAAAGCTACTCCCTCATAAAAACACTCAAGGAATCTAATGGAAGTGTCAAAACTACCAAAATCCTATTCCATTAACATGCTTTGGTTTTGGGTAATAATGAACACTAAATTTTCAACATTTCCAAACTCAATCATTCACTCTCCAATCAATCCTATCTATCCATACACATTTCCATACCAATAACATGCCAAATGTCCAATGATCATCATTTTTCGAAAATGGCCAATAAATTCCAGAAATTCAAATGGCACAAAACTTAGATAGATAGGTCTCTTTAACTCATCAACTTCCTCAAAGAAGCTTCTTAATTCTCTAACCTTCCCAATTCCTTTAGAACTCAATCCAGCCCCAAATGCCAAACTATGACCATCAAATTGAAGCCCTTAATACAAGGAACAATATTAATACAATGAGGTTGAGCATTTGGGATCATCTCCCTTACCTTTTTGCAAGCTTTTCTCCCCTTTATTTTTGCAACAACGGCACCAGGAGAGAAGAGGAGAGAGAGAATGAGAGAGATGAGAGATGGAGTGAGAGATGGGGAATGATGATAAAAAATGATCACCCTACCCCCCCTTACCATTTCAGCGCCAAGTGAGGGAAGAGAGGAGAGAGAAATTGATTTAAAAATACATTTGAATTTTCTCTACTCTCGCTTCACTCCCACTATTGCCACATGTCATTTCCCTATTAGCTCTCATACAATAAGTCACCAATTAGCTTCTCTAATCCCTCCATTAGCCATTTAATCACACTTCTCATTTCCTCTTAGTTAGTAATTAATTTCTCTCTTACTCACTAACTTATGACCAATAATTCCATTCTTTCAATTTTTCCTATAATTATCACATATTAGATAATATCACTACTACAAACTTTACATTTAACGACCCTAAAGGACGTCCCTTTTTAAATTAGGGACGCCCAAAGTTCAATATTTAGCGGGAAACGTTGGCGCTGGTTGAATTTAAAAAAAAAAAAAAATTTGAACCACTTTAGACGTCCCCAGTCTAACTGGGGACGTCTAAAGCTCACTTTAGACGTCCCCAGTCTGATTGGGGACGTCTAAAGTGGTTCAAATTTTTTTTTTTAAAATTCAAATTTTTTTTTTAATACTTTAGAAGTCCCCAGTCGGACTGGGGACTTCTAAAGTGCCACTTTAGACGTCCCCAGTCTGAATGGGGACGTCTAAAGTGGTTCAATTTTTTTTTTTTTAAAATTCAAATTTTTTTTTTAATACTTTAGAAGTCCCCAGTCGGACTGGGGACTTCTAAAGTGCCACTTTAGAAGTCCCCAGTCTGACTGGGGACGTCTAAAGTGCCACTTTAGAAGTCCCCAGTCCGACTGGGGACTTCTAAAGTATTAAATAAAAAAATTTGAATTTTAAAAAAAAAAAATTTGAACCACTTTAGACGTCCCCAGTTGGACTGGGGACGTCTAAACCTCACTTTAGACGTCCCCAGTTTGACTGGGGACGTCTAAAGTGAGCTTTAGACGTCCCCATTTTGACTGGGGACGTGAAAAAGCCTGTCAGACACCCATCCCATCAGCAGCAGGCCAGCAGCTTTATTTTCCTTCCCCAAGCTTTATTCCGTCTTCCCTCGTAAGCTTCGTTCCAAGCTGTCTTCCTCTTTCCCCTTTCCCTTGCTTCCTTTCCTGTCTTCCTTTCTCTTTCTCAGTTCGTTGCTACAACTCCCTTTCCCGTGCTTCCTTCCCTATCTGCCTTCCTCTTTCTCATAATCATATTTCTATTTTTCCCTCTCTCTTCTTTGACGAGCACCATCGTTTGTGTCTCCCTTTCACAACTATCGTCTTCCTAGCTGGTGGCACCGTGAGTCATCTCCATTTTCGTCGTCCACAGGTTTGTTCCTCACTCCCACAACTTTGGATACAAATGATTGAACAAATGCTTGTAACTGTTAATTTAAATCAGATTATGAAACTGGAAAAACAGAGTAACTTGTATATGCATACTTTTAATCTGCTTCTAATTTGCTTGATATGGAAATGGACTGTCATTATTGCATATTTGTTTTTTTGGTCAGCAGACTTCAACACGGTGATGTATATATATAGACATGAGTTAAAAAAATGACAATGATACTTAGGAATGAATTTGCTTTGGCTTAGGTTAGTCTAGTTTAACTAGCGCCAATATGTTTATTAGATTGTTGTGTTGTGTTGTTATATAAAATGACAATGATACTTAGAGTTGTGTTGTTGTACATACTATTAGATTGTTGGATAACATGTTTATTAGATAGTGCTGAACTGCTGTTGTTTCCATTCTGGTTTATGCGATATTTCTTCTATCCAATTTCTGTAGTTTAAATTTGCTGGACAGTGATGTATATATAAAAGGCCATAAAAAAAACTTTAGATGTCCCCAGTGCAAACTGGGGACTTCTAAAGTGGTTCTGAACCACTTTAGAAGTCCCCAGTTTGCACTGGGGACTTCTAAAGTCCTGACTTTAGACGTCCCCAGTGCAAACTGGGGACGTCTAAAGTGGTTCATAAACACTTTAGACGTCCCCAGTAACGACTGGGGACGTCTAAAGTCTGGCCAAAAGACGTCCCCTATTTTAGGGACGTTATTGACAGTTTTTTCTACGACCCTCAGATAGACGTCCCTCTGTTTTCAGACGTTAAAAGGCCCAAAAAAGGGACGTTAAAAGCGTTTTTTGTAGTAGTGTATTGTCACAAATACACATTAAGTCAACTTCAATCCACGATTACATTCTCAATAATTCCCATTAGCCCTTAATCAAAATTTGGGGTGTTACAAGTTGAATGAGAAATATGTTAACGTGCCGCATGTTTGTTCATTTACGCACTTGCTAGACTCACTTGTGTATATTTTTAATTAACAACACTGCTTCCTTTATTAACAACACAATGGTGGTAGTTGTGATACACCAAAATCCCCTTGATGGGTCTCAGTCGGACGTCCGTTGGCAACGGATTCATGTGGTTAAAGTGAGAAACTATGGTGGGTTGTTATTTTGGGGATGATAATAATGAGGAGGAGGAAGTTGGTTTGTGCAGAAATTGGCGGCTTGAGAGAGATCAATACGAGCTTGAGTTGTCAAAGAAGAAGAAAAATTAGGAGGGCTATTGTAGAAATAGAAACTCATTCTTTTTTATCTTTTTCTTTTTTTCCAAGTCTTTCTTTGGCAGGCAGCAAAAGAATCTGGAAAGCTATGTAGGAATGTAGCGAAAGAGAGGGAAGAAGGGGGAGACGGAATCTAGGGAAAGTAGCAGAGAGGGGTGGTAGTCCATTTTGTTTTTGTCAAGAGTATATGTTGAAAAATGGCAGTTTCTACAGGGAATACACAATTGAAAAAGAAGAAGAACAAGAGAACATGATTTTTATAATTAATTATGTTGTCCATTTTTGGTTTGGCCTATGTAATCTGAGATGGCCTTGGTTTTGAATTTGAATTTGTTCTGGGACGCCGGATTCCACATATTCAGATTTGGATTGGAAGTAAAAATTTTGCCTTCTCAAGGTCCATGTTTGCATTGCTGCCTTCAGATTGCTCCCATTTGCAGAATCTATGCTTCTTCAAGGTAGTAAAATCATGCCTTTTTCATTAAGGAGGGGGTGAGTGGCCGGCAGTGTCAAGTTAAGTGAGAGAGAAGAGAGAGAGAAGGGGAAGGGTGAGATGAGAGGATGAGAGTAAGAGAGATGATGTGGAAAGAGGGAGAAAATTTCACTAACTTTATGGGACTCGCATATAAAAAATAACAGACATTTTGCATCCATTCACAGCAATGTTGTTTATGCACCATTTTAAATTCATTATGTGTATTTTTGTACCTTTGAAAAGATATTTGTGTAAGATGTTCCTTAAATAAAAGTTTGTTGTTAAATCTACACCTTAACCCTATATTCAAACCTACCACATTATTCTCGTATATGTGAAAAAAGGTCCAAAGACCATGAAAAGAGTCGCTTTTATTTTATCATCGTGTTTTAGGCTGTACGACTTATATCCGTTGCTCTATTTTGGAATCCAATGGGAGCAGATGAAGATTCTTCTCTTAATTTCCAATGTATTTCCTAGATTACTTCTAAAGAAGGAGGAACAAAACTTCATTATGAACTAAAAAAACTAGCCTATTTTTTCTTGTTAGTCAGAATCCTTCATGCACACTTTCCGTGAAAATCAGCCTCTCAATAAAAACCTTTGCTAACAACAGAAGTCCTAAATGAGAGCCTAATCTTTAAGATTGTGTGGCGCAACTCATTCGATTTATAAAGGGTTAATACAATATTTGATTCCTCATATTTATCCTTATTTTGGTTTTGGTCCCTCAAGTTTCATTTCATTTAAAACATTAGTCCATATAATTTAATAATAATCTAGATGATTTTACCCTTGGGAGACTAAAACCTATGGGTTGAAACTTGAAAGATTAATACTAATAAAATGAGACCAAGCCTAAGAGACCAAAGATTATATTGACCCAATTATAAAGCACATTTTGCTGATGGGACTGTGATGCAGGACTCATAACAAACTCATTGAAAGAAATTAAAAGAAAACAGCCAATTCCTATATTACCATTTCCATGGAATAGCCACTCAGTAACAGTAACTTCCATTAATAGGCCAAGTATTGAAGAAGTTCATAATTGTTATAAATATTATGAAGTATGGATGTTCATTACCACATAGTCTCTTAGGATTCCATCTCATAAGGTTAATATGTCATTATACCCTATAGCTTCCCAATTGAAGAGTTTCTTGTATTTATTCCCTATAACCTCCAATTGCATAATTATATTACTTAATGTCACTCTTTATGTACTTGTAACTCTTTAGGTTAGTTTTCAATGTTGGGGTCCTATAAATAGATGATATTGTACAACATTTGGGATAATGAAGTGAATAAGAACTCCTCCTTACTTTCTCTCCAACTTTCTCTCATCTTCTTCATCTCCCTCTTCCCTCATCCCTTATAATTTCTTGATTTTTATAACACGTTATCAGCACGATACTCTATCAAATTAGTTCATGGAATACTCCTCCTGTAAATCATGGATGCTTTATGTTTTATTTTCTTTCCTATTGTGATGCCAAATATCGAACCTAATTCATGTCAGGAATGACATCTCTTACATTTGTTTTTTTTTATCTTGATTTTTTTTTTATGCACATGGACTAGATTACCTACATATGTATAATGGCTGTTGTGAATTCTTAAACTTTCTGGCTTTTCAAGAATAACATGCATATTGCGCAACAAAGTCTCTGGGTATTGTTTGCACTTTGCACTGAATTTTTGAAGGTATAAATTTTCTTAAAGTTTGAAGTTATTCTTCCTTTTGGCTCATAATGTTCCAGGTCTGTGAATTTGAACCTCATTATTTTTATATTTTAGGACTTGGCCATTGCTACAGTGTTCTTGATAAACATTTACTTGTAATTTATTGATAAATACATTTTCTGGTGGTGGCTTTTTAAGTTCTAAAAAGCTGAAGTTTTGCAGGAAATTCTTACATAGCAGCCTTATGTGCCCCCATATTATTTCAGTTTCTTACTATTTTGGCCTTAAAATTATGCACAAGTAAGCAACAATGTTGGGTTTATTTTTAAAGTCTAATGCTTTCTCCAATTCCAGAGGCTCCTTCAGTAACCATTGCCACTTCATTATGAAGATTCTTGCTCTTCATATAAAGGTAAAATTACATCCTATTTGTCATAAATTTAATGCTTATTTATTTAAAGTATAAATATTTTATTCTTATGATTGTAATTATCAATTTTTATATCAAATGACTAATATAAAAGGCACAATATTGATATGGCCAGCAACCATGTTGCTCTTGATAAATGGTATGTTTACCATGTCTTGAATGCCAATGACCCAAGAGAATTTTATCCTAGTCTTGAAGACTAGCATATGACAGAACTCATGTTAGAAAAAGGACATATAGTGCCATGGTCATTGAAATATAATTATGAGCAAAAGTTGTGATGATATGGCCCAAAGCCTCCTCGACAAATGACCATGAATTTATATAAAGTGAAATCAAATGGCTATCAAACAAATAGTTATGAAGCCATAAATGACTATGAGAAGATGCCAAGAGTGGTTATGATATCAAAGAGCCTAAAATGTGATCTTATATATTATATTGATGCATTGTGTGCAAATTAGAGGTATGATATATTGCCTAACAAGAGCATATGATTCCAATTGGGATCCCTTTAAAAGGGTAAAGAGATGTCAATGAATTATGTCATAATAAGAAAATGGAATGAGAATCACTATTTCATTGCTTTCAAATCCTCTCTGGTCTTGGTCATCTTTGGTCTTTCATTTTGTTGTGCCATTTAAAAAAAATTATTAAAGGAGGGTACTATTCATGATTCATATCTTATTCGTATGTTCTTATTTAACATTAAATTGGAATTACTGTGATTTATAACTGGAAGCTCTTATTGTGATTTAATCTATTATTCTTTGTGTGATTTAAACTTGCAATATATATATATATATATATATTACACATATTACTCTAGCTTTTATTATAAATATTTGTTGTTATGATGAGTTTTATTATAAACATTTGTTACTGTGATGTTGATAAGTGTTTGAGATGATTATTGGTCTTGCAATGGAGCTGAGTAATGCCATTTTAGTAGCACTTCCACTAAACTTTGCTGAGCAGGTTTGGAGTTTTTATGGTATTTGTTCAAGCTAAGTTGATTTATGAAAGAAAGTTTGAATAGTCAATATGAGTTGTTGTTGTTTTACTACTGTTTGCCTCTCTTTGGAAAAAAAATAAAATGCGAATATCATATATGAAGTTGTTGGCTAGAAACTAGGATATATATTCTTGAGGCTTTGCTCAGCTACAGGATTTTAAATGTTTTTGCCTATTCCCATGGTTGCATGTTAAATGCTTGAGACTTTGCTCAGCTACAGGATTTTAAATGTTTTTGCCTATTCCTATGGTTGTATGTTAAATGCTTGTTCAGATTCTGACTCTACATACATGTGCTGGCTTCTCATTTTTTTATACTGTCTTCTCCCACTGCAACAATAAAGAAAAAAAAAACAACAAAAGTTATTATTGGTTTTTTTAAATTTTAATATATTTTGCCAATTTATTTGCAAATTTAAATGCATGGTATGTGTAAATACTTCCCCCACAAAGCCAAATTGATCTCCCAAAAGTGGATGTCAAATTAAAATTTTGAATCAATATGTTAAGGAAATTGAAAAGTTTATTGTTGGTTAAGTAAACCAGAAGTTTGCTGATAATCACAAAATTATTGTTGGCATGACTCGTGTGATCATCGGAGTCACATATATGATGCAACAAATTATTAAGATTATGCAATGATATCCATTGAAGAACTAGAAGATTCTTATGAATAGTCAATATATTATATAATTCAAGAATTATTATGTGCTGCTTGTTCTAAAAGAAATTACTTATGATTTGGAATGGATCTCTATATTTCTGGAAATATATCAAACTCATATATGGGTCCATTCAAATAGCCTGTAAACCATACAATTATTCAATGAATTTGATAGATGCATCCATAAGATGGTTACATGTGAGATTACTATTAGTTTGCAACTTGAAGTTTGCAGGAATGTTTGAATAAATCATTATGGTAAGCGTAATTTCTAGATTATACGATTTATTCATAGAAGCCTCCATAAATAGCAAGAGTACTACTTATGAGAACAAAATTTCTATTTTAGTGTTGGCATACTTGATCTTACGTGTTGCAGCACTTATACTAGCCAATCAAATTCTCTCGATAAAATTGGTTTTTGATCAGAAGTCAGGTATATTCCTTCTTAGAAAGTTTGAATGTGCATTCCTATTGATTCACCACAATGCACATAGATGGATATTTAAAGGAAATTAAAATAAATGTTGGGTAAGAACCTCCTTCTTCTTGTTTGTCTCTAAATGAAACAAAAGAATGTTTCTAATAGAAATAAATGGATTTAGGAGATTTATATTGTATGATTAATCAATGGTCATTTGACAAAGTTTTCCTAATATGAGGGGGAGATATTGAATAGCTGGAAAAGAAAACAAAAGAAATCATTATTACTATTGAGTATAGATCTTCAAATATAGTAATATGAACTAGAAGATCATTAGGTTTTGCATTCATGAAATATTGCATAAAACCTGCGAGATGCAATTATTGAGCTGAATGGGAATTACTAAATCCCATATTCTAGCTAAAAATGCTCTAATCAGCATGAATGAAAGTGAGACATGCCCGAAATATGAGAGAATAATCGATTCAAAAAGAAAAGATAAAGAAGCAAATAATCAAGATGATCATATTAACGAGGCAGATACTCCATAAGAGTTCAAGACATAACTTATTGCAAAAATCTCAAAAGTGATTCAGGTACTTGAAAATAATAAAGAGATCTCAATAAGTCATGTCATAGAAAAAAAGGAAACCGAAAAATAATTTGTCGACAATAGTTTTGATAATAACATCACGTTATTAGACGAGGATCTTATATTTAAATATGTCACTAGACAAAAAGGTGATTGGCCAAAAGAGAAAAGGGAAAAAACACAATGAAAATAGAATTATGTTCTTCCAATATTTCAAAATTATGGATCTGCAATCCAAACACGTGAAATATAAAGTTGTTTGTGATATATGAATATTTAAGTGAAAATAAAGATTTTCGCAAAGGTCTGATGATTATTATTTTGAGATATATTAATTTGTGGGGTGGATGCAATAATTTTGGCATACATTAGAAATTAGGGAGTATATAAAAATAAAACATGTGTCTATTGGATGTTGTTATAGCATATGCATATGGCTCGGTGTAGCGCCCGAAATTTGGAAAAACATGAAGCCGCCACCAAAATTTTTGAAATAGGATAATTTTGGAAACCTTTTTTGAAAACGGAAACTGGTCTAAAAAAAACCATTTAGGATTCGGGAGTCGATTGTGTATGGGAAAGGTGTTAGGCACCCCATAACACCCATTCACAAGAATGGTTACCCTAAGTTAATTATTTAAAAATATTATGGCCTTTAATTTTATTATAATTACCCAAAAAAACATTTACAAAAATGAAATAAAAAACTAAAGAAAAAGAAAAAAAGGAACATTTATTTTCAAAAAGAAAATAAGAAAAATATATATATTTATTTACAAAATTATACTTGACCTAGGATGAAAACCTAGGGCCTACGTACTCTTTAGAGGGATTAAAGCTCACGTAGTTTGGGGGTAGAAAAATGTGTCACTTTGTTGGTGTTTTTTAGAAAAAATGTTTATTTAATATATTTGAGAAAAATATTTTTTTTGTTTGGTTTGTGTTTTTTATTTTTTCAAAAAGTATTTTCTTTATTTTTTTGTAAAAGAGAGTTTTTCCATTTTATTTTCATTTATCAAAATATGTCAATATATTTTTTTTTTCTTTTTTTGAAAGAGGACCTAAGAAAGGGATAAAGAAAAAAAAGGAAGAAAAGTAGCACAAGTTAAACAAAAAGGAAGTTAAAGGTGAGGGGATTTATGCGTACCTTTTATCCTTTAAACCCGCTACAACAAGAGATAGGGTGATAGAATCACATAATAAACAAGAGGCAATTATAATCACATTACCTATATCTATTAAGCATGACATCTAACAATATTAGAAGACAAGGCAACACATACCTCTTGATTCCAAACAGAACACGTCCAACAATGTATATATGATAATTCAATGGGACAGAGCAAGCAAGTCTATTTAATTCTTGATCTCATATTCAACGTCCCGCACTATTGGCACATATTGGGATAAGCTAAATGACAAGAATGAAGTCATAGAAGAGGGAGAGGTAGTCAACGCAACAAATATTGAATGAGCAAAAAAAAAAAAAACAGAGAGCAAAGTTATAATGAAGGGAGAATTTGTCAAAGATCATCACGTGACTGTATCTTCATTTACGCAAAGTAGTGAGTATAAAGCAAGTAAATGGAAACCAACAAAATTCTTGCAATTCTTATATATAAGGATTTGCCCAGTATTCAAATGGGTATGCTTCCATCTCTAATAAGAAATGTTCATTGGCTTGGGCAGGAATATTAAGACCTTATTAGACAAAGCAAAATAAGATGGCCTCTTATGTCAACTCCCCTTCCCCATGAGAATTATGTATGAGCAATGAAAAATGAGAAACTAAAATTGCTCCCTACCTTGCCTCTCTTTCCTCCCAAAATTCTTGTGTGTCTTGCTTCAACCCTTACTCCCTTATTTATAGTCTCAAGGTAGGGTTTTCTTCATAAATGCTCCTTCTTTTTTTTTTTTTCGTTTTTTGATTTTGTTTTTGTATTTTATGTTAAGAACTACCTAACTTAACCCAATCACCATCAATGGAGATTTTTTTTTTAATTTTTTTTTTAATTTTTTGTATTTTCTATTGATAAAACTTCCTAGCTTGACCTAATTACCATTAGTGGAGAATTTGTTTTTAATTTTTTTTATTATTCTCCCCACAAGTAATTTCCTAATTTAAACCTATCAACATCAATGAGATTTTTTTTAATTTTTTTTTTCGTTATTTATTTATTTATTTATTATTTTCCCTTAATGAATGACAATGCCAATCATCATTAATGAGGGGATTTATTTTAATTTCTGTTTTTTTTTCTATTTTTTCCCTTTCAATGATGATTGCCATTTGGACACCGATCATCATCAATAGGAGAATTTTATTTTTTTTCCTTATTTTTTTTATTTTTTCTTTCATTCTCCCCACAAGCAGTTTCCTAATTTAAGCCTATCAACATAAATGAGGTTTTTTTTTATTTTCGTTTTTTTATTTGTTATTTTCCCTTAATGAATGACAATGCCAATTATATCAATGAGGGGATTTATTTTAATTTTCTTTTTTCTTTTTTTCTTTTTTTGCTTTTTAATGATGATCGACAATTTGGACACCGATCATCATCAATAGGAGGATTTTCTTATTTTTTCTTATTTTCATTTTTTATTATTTCTTTTCTTTCAATGATGATTGCCAATTTGGACACCAATTATCATCAATTATTTTTGTATTTTTGAGTGGGGCCCGGACAAAATAGGGTGTTCACAGTTGCCCCTCTTTACTTGTTTCGTAGCTGAGAAAAGTGAGATTCTCATCTATGAAGCAAGTAAAGATAAGAACACGTATTTTGTTCGGCCAAAGAACAAGGTGCTCCCTTGGAACCAAAGAGGGTTTGGACAAAATATAGTGCCCATGCCCTTCTTTACTTGGTTCATAGGGGAGAAGAACGCAGGTGGAGATAGATGATTACCTAGAGTGGAAGTGAAGCGCCTAGTTGCATAGGACTTTGGTGGGGCGTAAAAGAATTATGCCAGCCGGTACTAGGCTTTGAGAGTGCCTACTGATACAGGGCTTTGAAAGAATAGTACCTGCCGTTACAGGGCTTTAAAAGAATTGTGCCAGCCGTTACTAGGCTTTGAGGGTGCTTGTTGGTACAGGGCTTTGAAAGAATAGTGCCTACCATTATAAGGCTTTAAAAGAATTATACCAAGCGTTATTGGGCTTTAAAATAATTGTGCCAGCCATTACTGGACTGAGGGTGCCTTCCAGTACAAGGCTTTGAAAGGGTGCCAGCCATTACTGGGCTTTGAGAGTGCCTGTTGGTACAGGGCTTTGAAAGGGTGCCAACTGGTACTGGGCTTTGAGGGTGCCTACCGGTACAGGGCTTTGAAAGGGTGCTAGCCATTACTGGGCTTTGAGGGTGCCTGCCGGTACAAGGCTTTGAAAGGGTGCCAGCCGTTACTGGGCTTTGAGGGTGCCTGCTGGTACAGGGCTTTAAAAGAGTGCTAGCTGTTACTGGGCTTTGAGGGTGCCTGCCGGTACATGGGTTTGAAAAGGTGCCAGCCATTACTGGGCTTTGAGGGTGCCTGCCGGTACAAGGCTTTGAAAAGGGTGCCAGCCGTTACTGGGCTTTAAGGGTGCCTGCCGGTACAGGGCTTTGAAAAGAGTGCCATAAACATGTGATGCCCCTTAGAGTAGTGGTTATGAAGATGATGACATTGATAATGATGATGACAGTGATGATGAAATCCTAATGAGGAGACAACAATGATGATGAAGAGGATGATAATGGCCATGATAATGAGGATAATATCAAAATGGTGAATTCATGATAAAGGTGATGACACTAATAAAGATAATGACAGTGATAATGGAATCATAATGAGGATGATGAATATAATGATAATGCTGATAATGATGATGATGATGTTAATGGTGATGTTGATAATAGAGGTGAGGACATGCTAATGAGAATGAGTGCAATAATGGTGGTGTTAAGAATAGCCTGGCAGGTGATATTGCTTCTTCTTCTTCCAGGTGCCTAACCAGTACCCCCTTACTCGCGCAGTCTTGTCATATGTATGAAGATGTGTATAATGAGATTCACATAGATGCCACAGCTTAGAACCCTTGGTTTAGATTGTGTCCATTTGTTAATTGTTTGACCCCATAACAGAAATTTCAGTTGGGACCTTCGCTAATGATCTTGAAATTACACAAGTTAAATGGGAGCAGAAGACACCATGTATATCATCGTAAGTGTTTATCCAGCCAAAAGCTGTACTTTCATTAAAAAGAGTTACCTTTATACAAATCATGACACAAAGTTTAACATGCAATTTAGTGGAAGGGAAAGATATACTAAGGATGAAGATTCATTTAAAGGAAATGATCTTCCAATATTCAAGTGGATGAGTAATGATGAGCACATATTGGTGTAGATGTGATGCTATTAGGAGGTCCTTTGCTTTCTGTTCCGTGTAGTCCCCCTGATGGTGCTTTGCTTAATTGCCAGAGATATGCACTTTTTGACGAATGATTACGGAGTCTTCCAAAAAGACAAAGTAAAGAGAGTCATGGGGCTAGGACTGATAACCTTCTTCGATATTTGTTTAACCCGCCCTTTCAGGTTTTTTTGTCTCAACGAGCTTTTTTTTTCCTGCTCTAACTTCTGCATAAGTTGCCCTTTCAGGTTTTCAACTTAGCGAGCTTTTTTTTTGCTCTAACTTTTGCCTAGGCCGCCCTTTCAGGTTTTCAACCTAGCGAGCTATTATTTTTATCTCTTCTTTCTTTGTTTCTCTAACTTCTGCCTAAGCCGCCCTTTCAGGTTTTCAACTTAGCAAGTCCTTTTTTGTCATTTTGCTCTAATTTTTGCCTAAGCCGCCCTTTCGGGTTTTCAACTTACCAAGCCCCTTTTTCTTGTTTCTCTCTAACTTTTGCCTAAGCTGCCTTTTCAGGTTTTCAACTTAGCAAGCTTTTTTTTACGCATAGTATTTCTTTACAGCATCTGAATTGATTGGTCTTGGTAAATCTTGGCCATTCATGTTTGTCAATATCAATGCCCTTCTAGAGAA
The DNA here is from genome assembly GCA_963242795.1 of Inga leiocalycina. Classification (NCBI taxonomy): domain Eukaryota; kingdom Viridiplantae; phylum Streptophyta; class Magnoliopsida; order Fabales; family Fabaceae; genus Inga; species Inga leiocalycina. The sequence goes on along the minus strand of OY725326.1, from coordinate 55,102,833 downwards.
AGCCTGCTTAACAACATATGTGCCTTCATAATTTGGAGCCCATTTACCTCTGTCAACTTCCTGATTTGGTAGGATCTTCTTGAGGACTAGGTCTCCCACTTTAAACCATAGTTTCTTATTAAAGGACCTTGCCACTCATGACTGATATAACTGCCCATGACATATTGCTGTAAGCCTCTTTTCTTCAATCATATTTAGTTGTTCAAATCAAGAGCGTATCTATTCACTTTCATCTAGGCCTGATTTAGCTAAGATTCTTAGGGATGGTATTTCTACTTCAATTGGAGTGACAGCCTCCATGCCATAAACTAAAGAGCAAGGGGTTGCCCCAGTTGAAGTACGCATTATGGTACGGTATCCGTGTAATGCATATTGTAACACCCCGAATTTCGAGACTTGAGGCTAGAGAATAAGCCTGAGATTAGTGGATTGCTAAGCCCCGGTTTAGCAAGAACCCAAATTGTGATTGGGGGTTAATGACTACAAAAGTGGACGTGGTTAGTGATTAATGAACCCTTTTAGAGAAAAGTGGATTGTAGTCACTTGTGTTATGAGCAACGCCAAAACCCTGTATTTGAGTTCAATTGTGGATTAATATCCAAATTGACTTAGAATAGAGGGAATAATTGAATGAGGTATTGTGATGGAAATGGTGTCATGTTGTGGTATTTAATCATTGGAATTGATTTAAATTGGATTGGACACATTGGTTGCAAAACTAGAAATGTTGTCCAGTGTGAATTCTGTCTGGGCAGTCTTCTCGTGTGGATGTTTTAACAAGGCAAATGATGTCAGAAAATTATGAAACTTTCCAGTCTTGAAGTTCACATTCCAAGCTTCAAAATAGACATATAATTTGTGCCATTTACTTTTGGGAACTGGGAGATATGACTGTCCAAAGTTTGAGGTCGAAAATGGACTCTGTTTTGGGGCAGTGATGAAATTTGTGTAATTCTGGAATTTTGTGGTGATTTCTAGTAATGGATCATATTTTTCCAATGAAGAGGACTTCAATACCTTTCATTTGGCTTTGGGATCACCTCATTTCGATTTTTCTAGAATTAGTTATGATTTTTCAAAGTTTGGGCAGAAAATCTGCCAGAAAATCCGAAAATGGGAATTATGACATCATCTCATTAAAAGATGATGTCAGCATGGATTATTAATCAAATTGCTCATCTTCTTCAGCCATTTCACGCCATTTCCAGCTGAAGATAGTGAGAGAAAGTTGAGAGCTCTTAGAGAGAGAAAGAGGAGAAATCTCGCAAGGTAAGCCGATTTCTCCGACGATCTAGCTCCTAACGCGTATAACCTTGCTTCTAAGCTTCTCTTTCATGTTCTTTAAGGTGTTGGAAGCTCAATTTTCATGGTTTAAAAGGGGCTAGGGTTCAGCCATATTGAGTAAAAGCTATTGGGAGCTTGAGGTAACTTCCAAACTTTTGTATATTGACTATTCTGGCTGCTGTGGGCAATTTAATCGGTGAAATTTCGCCGGATTGCCATTGGTTGTAAAAATGGAAAATGGGTTTCCCTAGGGGTTATGCTGCCCAAATTGATACTAAATGGTAGTTGTAACCTAATGGAATAGTCAATAAAGTGGTTAGGAGTAGAAAGGAACGTGTTTACGGAGCCGAAACCGAAAAACCCTGATTTTCCCTAGAAAACCCATATATTTCGGTCTGGGCTATAAATGGGTCTTAGAGTTGGATTTTCAATGATTTGATGATTCCATTGAGTTCAGGAGGGAAAATTAGGTGGGGTTACAGTTGGGCACTTTTTCGGAAAAGGCCGAGAAAGCATAATTACGGAAACGCCCCTAAAACCCTAAAAGTAGGGCTGCCAAGGGCAATTTCGTAATATGACATTGAATTTGATAATTCCGAGTCCGGAAATGGATTCCTTGGGCGAAAATATGTCAGAATAGCCCATGTCAAAATTTCGGGAAAAGTACAGCCGGACCGGGTACAGTGGGGCCGGGCCGGGGTCCCGGGGGCATTTTGGTAAATTTTCAAGATAGAATCATATAACCCCCAGAAACACTATGGAAGTGTCTAAATAGTACATTTGACATTGTAGGATCGAATATGGAGCCCCGAGCTGTTTGCACGTAGATCGAGGCACGCGTTTCGAGGCGGAAAAGGGTTAAGGTAGGGAACATATCTCTTCTGCTTGTATTTGATATATGTGTTAGTGTGTTGGTGCATGTCTTAGCTTTGCATAATTATGTGTAATTTGAAGCTATGTTTCAATTTATGCTATGGCCATAGGTATATTGTTCGAAGCATTGAGCTTGCAAATTGTCATTGTGTTATCATGAGTTTTGTGATTCAAGCATGTCATGCATTAAACATCTATCATACATGCATTTTGATATTGTTATCCTACTGAGATTCTCTCGAATCTCACCCTCCCCTACCAACAATTTAGACAGGGTAGGTGGATCGAGGATGGAGTAATCAATCAAAGGCGACAGGACTCGTTCGGGTTGTAATCTTGTGATAGGTGGTTATCAATGCATGATTGGGATTAAGTATATTTGGATATATAATTGTGTAGGTTGGAATGTATATTCGAGTATGTATTTGATATGAGAATTTGTGTAATCCCCATATGAGGGCTTGTAGGGGCGAATATGCCCTATAAGGCTTTGAGTTAATGTATGGAACCCGGGATTGCCGGGATTATATTGTGTACTCTGATTTCCCATGAATGTGATATTCCGCGTAGTAATTGTATTCGGAATGTGACTGTGAGACCAAGTTATCAATGATTTTGAAAGGCATTTATGAAAACCCCGTCTGGTAGATGGGTTTGCAATTTGTTATTTGCTTATTATTGGTCTCTATTTCACTTTAATCGTTTATTTCGGATATAATTACGGCAGGGGGTTACACATATGGAAGCATTTCATGCAAATCCTTATAGGTCACTGTCATTTTGCCGATGATCTTCTTAATGTTTTTATTAGCTGCCTCAACTGCACCATTCATATGTGGCCTATATGGTGTATAATTATGATGTTTGATCTTGAACTGATTGTATAATTCTTTAAATGCTGCCCTATTGAGGTTTGGTGCATTATCAGTTATGATCCTCTCCGGTAACCCATATCTACAAATGATATTGGCCTTTATGAGTAATACTAGCAAAGGAATTGGCTTCCACCCACTTAGTAAAGTAGTCGATGGCAACGAGGATGAAACGATGACCGTTTGAAGCTTTTAGGTTAATCGGCCCGATGACGTCAATTCCCCATATGGAAAAGGGCCATAGAGATACAAGATTATGCATCATAGTCGGAGGATCATTAGCTTTATTGGCATATATCTGATACTTATGACACTTTATAACATAATTGATACAATCCTTCTTCATGGTTATCCAGTAGTAACCGGATCTTTGAGCTTGTTTAGTTAATGAGTGGCCATTTGCATGTGTACCACATATGCCTCATGGATCTCTATCATAATTTTATGCGCCTACCTCATGTCTACTCACTAAAGCAATGTCCTATCAAAGCTCCTCTTGTACAGGACGTTACTATTAATAAAAAAGCCCATGGCCATTCGCCGAATAGTCTTCTTTTCATTGTGTGTTGCAGGGAAGTACCATATTCCATATACATCTTAATACTATGGTATCATGGTTGCTCATCGTGCTTTCTTCCAATATTGAAGCAAAATGCCGGTGATCTTCTAGTCTCAATCTATATTAGTTGAACTTGAACCCCATAATTGAGTTGGATCATAGCTGCTAAAGTAGTTAACACATTAGCAAAGCGATTCTTTTCTCTGGCCATGTGATGGAAATTGATTACTTCAAAATTTTTGATCAACTCTATCAAATACTCTTGATAAGGGTCAACTTTGGGTCTTTAGTACCCTATTCACTAGTCACCTAATAAATTATGAGAGCTGAGTTACCATAGACTTTTAGGTTTTTATTCCAAGATCTATGGTAGCTTGGAGACCATTAATACAAGCTTCATATTCTGTCATGTTATTGGTGCAGTCAAATCCTAACTTTATAGCAATTGGAAATTGCTTTCCATCTGGGGATATGATTACTGCCCCTACACCATTGTCATGCATGTTTGCTACCCCATCAAAATACATTTCCCACTCCTTCGATTTGCTTTCCTCAATCGGATCCTCTATAGCACATATGTCTTCATCTGGGAATTTGAAATCTAGTGGCTGGCATTCATCTATGGGGTTTTCTACTAAGTAATATACTATCGTACCACCTTTGACGGATTTTTGAGTGACGTATCCTATATCATATTCATACAATATTATCTGCCACTTAGAGACTCTTCCAGCTACATGCAGGTTTTCAAAGATCTACTTGAGTGGGTCCACTCTAGAAATTAACCAAGTGGTGTAGTAAAGCATGTATTGCCTTAACCTCCTTATAGCCCAGAATAAACCACAACAAGTTCGCTCGATCATCTGGTAGCGTGACTCACAATCATTAAACTTCTTGCTCAAGTAATAGATCGCTTGTTCTCTTCGCTTAGATGCATCTTATTGCCCCAGTATGGCTCCCATGGAGTTTGGTTGTATTGTCAAATACAAAATTAAAGGTCATCCTGGTACAGGAGGAACCAAAATTAAGGGATTTAGCAAATAATCCTTGATTCTATCAAATACCTGCTGGCAATCTTTATCCCACTTCCTTGTGCTGTTCTTCTTTAAAAGCTTGAATATCGGCTCACAAGTTGCAGTCAGGTTGGCAATGAATCATGTAATGTAATTCAACAGCCCCAAAAAGCTTTGAACTTCCTTTTCTGTTTGAGGAGGGGGCATTATGTATTGCTTTTACTTTATTTGGATCTACTATAATCCCTTTTTGGCTTACAATGAAGCCCAATAATTTCCCAGATAAAGCCCCAAAGACGTATTTGTTAGGATTTAGCCGTAGCTCGTACTTACGTAGCCTTTCAAACAGCTTTCTTAACACCATAACATGGCTTTCTCCCTTAGAAGATTTATCTACCATATCATCCACGTATACTTTAAGTTCTTTATGCATCATATCATGGAAGAGTGCCACCATGGCATGCTGATAAGTTGCCCCAGCATTCTTTAGCTCGAATGGCATGACGCGGTAACAATAAGTGTCCCATTATGTAATAAATGTGGGTTTTTCTTTGTCCTCTCCATCCATAGGGATTTGGTTATACCCTGAGTACCCATCCATGAATGAGTACCTATAGCTACGGGCTGTATTATTACCTAGGACATCAATATGAGGCAATGTAAAATCATCTTTTGGGCTAGCTTTGTTCAGATCTCGATAATCCACACACATTCAAATTCTTCCGTCCTTCTTTGGGACAAGAATGACATTTGCTATCTATTGTGGGTATTTAGCTACTTCCTGGAAACCCGCTTCTATTTGCTTTATTACCTCATCTCGAGCCACTAAGGACATATTGGAAGTGAGCCTCCTCAATTTCTGTATTTTAGACTTGGTGTCTAGGAATAAGGGAATCTTGTGAGAAGCAATCCCTGGATCAAGGCTTGGCATGTCTTGATAAGACCATGAGAACACATCTATGAATTCTTTGAGGAGTTCAACCATTTACTCTCTTTCGGGGTTATCTACTATCTTTAGTTCTCTCTTTTCTTCCTCTGTGCCCATATTTATTACTTCAATTACTTCTTCATGTGGGCACATTCTATTGTCATCAGATTCGAGGATTTTTTTGTATACTTGAATGATCTCATCATCGTTATACTAGTAATCATGCATATCAATAGCAACAAGCGAATCATCATTCAGGGATTCGAAAACCTCTGCGTTGGACAAGAGTTCCGAGGAAATCGATTTCCTAGAGGGCGAAAAATGAACAACAAATAAATAGAAGGAAAAAAAAGGAAGAGTGGATATAAATAAGTGAATTTTATTTGCATATCATTTTTTATTTATGGTTCATATAAGAGCTCGCCTAAAGGCGCATACAAAATATAAAAGGACAACTTTTAGCTAGGCATGTTACTCTAAAATAATAGAATTAAAGGTGTCCTCAAGCTCCCAATTTTCTATAGCCCTTCCAGAATCATCAGCTAAAATCCACGTGCAAGTCTTTTTGCTTAATGTTGAAACCATCGCAACAGTCGGCTTGTTTAGCACTTTAGATGTCGGGAATGTCTTCCTTATGTGGGGGATTTCAAAGTGCTCATCCTCCCTCCCTATCTTCAAGCTTGCTTACTCTTTCAACTGTCTTTCCAATAGTGGTTCGTATCCTAACCCTTGACGCTTGTGATTCTCTTGCAGATTTATGGGGCATTTAATGCCTTGGAGGTGAGTGCCCAATCCTCTGCCATGGTTAAACCCATTCTTCTCCATTATCTTGGTTACTATGGAGTTGACATTTTTATATCCCTTGGGTCCTTCGACTTCAAAGCCTTGGGAAACCATTCCTTCCTCGTGCTCGGCAGCCTCAATGTATGGAAAAGAGCTCAGCTTGCTCACCATGATTTCTTCTTCGCCCTTGATTATCACTATCTTCCCGCTATCAACAAAATTTGCCTTTTGGTGCAAGGTAGAAGGTACTGCCCCAGCTGAGTGTATCCATGGCCTCCCCAACAGCATAGAGTAGGATGGGTTAATGTTCATAAGCTGAAAGTCTACTGTGAATGAAGTTGGTCCAATCTGTAAAGGCAAACAGACCATTACCAACACGCCTCTTCGAGTACTATCGAACCCTCTAACCACCATGTTACTCTTTTCAACCTCTGACGCCTCTACTGACAATTGCTCAAATATGGATAGCGGTAAAACATTTAACACTGATCCTCCATCTATCAACACTTTGGCCACAATGAACCCTTTGCACTTCAGGGAAATGTAGAGGGATTTATACTGATCAACGGCTGATTGAACAACCTCTTCTCCTAAAAATAAGATGGTAGAGAATTCCCTCGCTACATTCATAATGCTTGCAACCTTCTCCGGGGTCACACTGGACTGCACATATGCTTCATCTAGTGCCTTTTGTAGCGCATGACGATGCGGTTCAAAACTCAAGATCAAAGAGAGAATTGAGATCATGGCCAGAGTTTTGTTTAATTGGTCTACTATGCTATATTCACTTTGCTTCATAATTTGAAGAAATTCTTCATCCTTATTTTCCATGCCTTTTAGACCAGAACTTGATGGAATATCAATATTGGCTTCTTTTCCCTTCTTTGATAATCCAACATTTTATGGCAAATAAGATTTCCCACTTCATATTACTCCTGTTGGGTGAACCATTGTTTCGTTGCTGGCCTTGGCTTCCATTACTTGTCCTGAGGGATTCTCGACAATACCTTTATACCTCTATAGTACGGCACAATTACTTTGATATGGAAAAGGGGTCGATACCTTAATGGTTACTGCAGGCTGTTGCAATGGAGTCAAGATGGTGAAAGAGATAACATGAGAATTTCTTTTTTCATATGGTTCCTTAATGACGAACTCGACATGTCTTTTCTCCACCATGCCTACTTCTTTCTCTTCTCGAGGCATATAACCTACTGCCTTTAAACAAGCATGGATATCTTCTCCTACTAGTAGAGGATCGTTAGAGAACTCAATTTCATTAACAACATTTACTTGGTTTTCATGGCTTGGAAGAGGATTGGCGTTGATAGTGGAGTTGCCATTCCTCTTCAATTGAATGTGATTAGAATCAATTAAGTCTAATACATTCTTCTTGAATATTGCACAGTCCTCTATTGAGTATCCCAGAGTGCCCATGGGGTATTCACATTGGGCATTAGAGTCATACCAAGCGGGGAACGGTGGTTGAAGCTGTTTGTAAGTACGTGGCCCTAACAGCTAAGATTCCAAAAGTTGGCGATATAGCTCAGTATTTGTCATGCCAAAATCTGACCATTGCCGACTATCTCGTTGCTGCCAATTCCTTCGTCCTCTAGCTTGACCTTGCTTATTTTGTGTCGGATCATTCTTCGTCTGTCAAAACCTATCATTACCACCTTGATGTATTGCTTGGGGTTGTTTAGTAGTTTGGATGAAGCTAACGTCACCTTCCTTCTTCTTCCTATTGTTCCCTTTTTTGGTGACGCTCTCACTTTGAAGAATCCTACCGTTGCATAGGTCAGCATCGATTTGCTCACCAATCTCAATCAAACTAGAAAAATCGGTGACATGCGTCCCAACCATGTATCTGTAATAAGGTTCTTGTAAAGTACGGATGAAATAAGAACTAAGCTCATATGGTATAAGGGGAGGTTGAACTTGTGCTGCGACCGTCCTCCATATTTGGGCATAATCTTTGAAAGCTTCAGTGGATTTCTTGCTCATTAACTTCAGTTGTTCCCTGGTAGGGGCAGTGTCAAGATTGAACTTGTATTGTTTCATAAATACATCAGTCAAATCTCTCCATTTCTTGATCTTTGTCTGATCAAGTTGCATGTACCATTCCAATGCTGGCCCTTTCAAGCTCTCATGGAAGAAGAGTAGCAAAAATTTTTCGTCTTGTGACCATACAAGCATCTTGGTACAGTAGGCCTTAAGATGGTATATTGGATTCCCTATTCCGTTGTACTTATCAAAGTCTAGCATCTTGAATTTCTTGGGAATTGAGACATGTGGTGCCAAGCATAAATATTTTAAATCAAGTAAACCCCAAGTGTTTGGTCCTTATAGGGCTTTTAGTTGGTCTTTTGCTTCACCTAACTCTTCCTTCCATCCTTCCTTTTCAGCTGATAGGGAGGGAATGTTGAAAGTGTATGTTGAATCTTTACCTGGCTGTTCCTCCTTACTGCTCATAATTTGAGGATTCTGTTTACTTTGAGGCTCTTCTGTCATTTTTTCTTTCTCTCCATTTTCTGGTATACTTATCTCAGCATTTTTCAATGGATCACATGTTCCTGACTATTTTTCATTATTTTGGGCTTGAAGAGCTATAGTCAAGGTGGAAATCATTTCTTTCAAATCTACCATTTGTGCCTCCATATTAGACATCCGATGATTCATATTAGATTCGGCTTCACCGGGATTGGCTTCCATCTGACGACTACGTGAGCGTGTGTTGTATGAATGCGCAGGGGGTAGCTGGTTAGGACATTTAGATGGAGCAATATTGTATCACCTGCTTATGAAGGAACAAAATATCATTAGTTTATTTAAACTTACAATTTCAAGCGGTCATAGCGAGTTATCACGTCGTATTGGCATAAAGGTCTTCTAGCACTAGTATCTTCTAGCTTCCTTATGGAATATATTATTCCACAGGGAGAACTAGAGTTGATCATTAAATACGAGGGACCTTGAGTCCCATCCTAGCCAAGATCTTTTTATTTAGTGAGCATTTATTCGATACTTAGTCTTCTAGAACGAGTGTCCTCTAACCTCCTTAGAGAATCCATTATTCTACAGGGAGAACTAGAGTTGATCATTAGATAGAGGGGACCTTGAATCCCACCCTAGCCCAAGATCTTGTTAATGATCGTAGCGATAAGCACACAAAAAAATGATGTTAGTAAGAGAAGCGAGATATGCTTTTATTCAATAATATCAAAATTTGGTTACAAGTTTGAGTTCCTCTACTATTTGATTACATAAGTTGAAGAATTCAACAATCTCTGCTGGTGGATTCAAAGGATTAATCATGCCTTCAGTGCTCTTGAATGTGCTAGCAAATTCTAGGATTCTAGTGTTAGCAAAGTTGATTAAGTTACCACACCTCTTTACCTATTCTTCTGTCACAACCACTTGTCTGTGGTATAGGAGTTCCTAGTTGGCTAAAACTTTCCTTTCATGATTCAGCTTGTCCACGAGGCTCTGGATGGTTTCAGCACTACTGGCCCTTACAACAACCAATTCACCCTTCTTGTTTTCTAGGAGTTAAGTAAGAATATCAACTTCCCCTTGCAATTTCTTAAGAGGGGCATTGTCTTACAGTTTCTCTTCAAGCAACTCTTTTCCTGTAGTCATCTTCAATAGTCGAACTCTATTATTCTTCATTTGCATGTCGTTCTCTTGCATAGCCCTTTTTAAGCTTTTATTCTCTTCTTCCAGCTTCATGATGCTTGAGCGTTCTTCTAAATATCTTCTCTTTCTCTTTTCTGTCAGTTTTTCTTGAAGGGATGCACATTTATCTTCTAGCTGACTCATCTTTCTCATATTTTGTGATTCCATCACAGAGAACTCCTCCAGCTCCTTTTCTCTTGTTTCAAGGCGCCTTGCCAACTCTTTGTTTACTTCTTGGGCATCATTTCCTAACAAAGGATCTTGAGGAGAATAAGATGGATTGGCTCCTTTAATTCTGTCCTTGAGCTATTCCTTATAGCCCAGAGTTGCACCTATTTCTCGCTTCCCCAGCTCAGCCTTTCCCTTGTATGCTATCTTGCTCCAAGCTTCTTTGATTTCTCGATATAAGTCCTTCCCACTATCTTCTCCGTATGAGAAGTGTATGGCTTGCACTTCTTCCTGAAAGGGAACTTTTTGCCGAAATGCTAATTTCCTTAATGCTAAAGAAGGGTTGTAGTTAATACATCCTCTTGGTCCCATGAGAGGCATATTAAAAAAGTCCTCACAGTGATGGAAAATCTCTTCATCCTCCCACCATTCTATTTTCCATAAGAGAGAATCTTCTGTTAACTGTGAGAACTCCTTCCTCCAATCATTTTTGTTTAATTGAAGATGATTGAAAGCCATAAGTGGATTAGTGAACTTGTCATGCCTTTCTCGGAAGTACTTCTTCTTTCCATATACGTGACTCAGCATCCATACCTCAAGCAATACAAGATAGCATTTTATTCTACCTTCCTTCTTTAGGTGGCATTGAGATAATGACATGTAGGTCTCTGCTAAAATTGCGAGTACCGAGTTAATTTGGTAGTGTTTGACTAATTAAAAGACATTGATAGCTCCCAAGTCAATTATTCCTGCTGATGAAGGAAAGAGGATCATGTCATAAATAACCAAGGCAAAAATCCTACAAAAACTCTCCTAATCTTTATTTTCTGCTAATCTTGCTAAGTGAGCTTCACTGTGGTCCTTTTAATCCCCTTGACCTGTCCAGTGCCTACAATATGTACTTCTTCCATGTGAACCCCTAACAACTTTGCTATTCCTCCCTGAGAAGGTAGTTGGCCTGGATAATGGTAGATCTGATCACTCCTCTTAATTGGCATCCTAAGGATTTCCCCGTATTCTTCAAGGGTTAGGGCTAGTTAAAAATCAGAGAAAGTGAAGCATCTTAAAGAGGCATCCCAATACTAGCCCAGTTCTATGATAGCCTTATTATGCATAGGCACGTGTAATAAATCAATGATATTTCCATACTTCTTCATGAAACCCAATTTGACTGAACCTTGAATATAGCGACTTAATCGAATTAGGCCTTCAAGTGGTTCTGCTCCTGCAATCAGTCAGATGCCATTCCCTCTATATACTTTTCCTGTAGGAACTTGATTTAAACTTGGTTTTCGTGCCATTTAACCTTTATGCCAAATTTTCAGTAGTTTAACTCGCTTGCCCTTCATTAAAGAAAAGAGAAGGAAGAGTCAGAAAGTGTTTCCAAATGCATGCTATACAGATGATTACATGTGCTTTATAGCCTTGATATGGGTGATGGACATTGAGAAAAAGAACTTCACCTCCTCAAGGGATCCAATACCCCATAGGGAGGATGAAGTGCCCTTTAACCTGCGAACAGCCCAAGCTATTACGTGGCTAAGGGTTTTGTTAAATGTTTATTATGTCCAAGGCCCATATCAAATGAAGCTAAATGCCAATGGATGATGCAAGGATACCTCATGAGACATGAAGAGTGATGACTTTTACTTCAAGTTTTGATATGGGTGATGGACATTAAGAGAAAGAACTTCACTTCCTCAAGAGATCTATTACCTCATAGGGATAATGAAGTACCCCTTAACCTGCGAATGGCCCAAGCCATCACACGGCTAAGGATTTTAAAAATGATGATTATGTCTAAGGCCCATATCAAATGAAGCTAAAATGCTAATGAATGATATAATGATACCTCATGAGTCTTAAAGGATTATCTCTCATTGAGATGTTTTCTAACATGATTCATGGTCTTTTAGGGTCATGGACCCTTAGACTAAGGTTGGCTGTCTAATGCATACACCGTCCTTGTGATGTATCTTTATGTGCAGTGATGCTAGATACATACTCAAGTGGAGTGACAATTAGTTACTTGATCTTAGGGGTTTCATTGATTATCCATGGATGACAATAATGATTATCAACAATAAACAAATATATGCCCTCTAGTGTCCTATTTTAGGAATGACCCTAGGTTAGTGGTATCTATCCTAAGAAAGGCAGGTACTAATTAATTGGGTAGGTCGATAATTTCTACTAATAGGTGCAATGGTTTCAAGGTGGTTCTAATTCTCACAGATAAAGGCCTCATAACTGCCCCCACCGTAAATATGAAGACCCCATTTAACGAAATTGACCTTCAGGCGGTTCTAGAAGCCCCACAGGGATCAACCTCGCCAAATGAGTAACAGCTAGGATGAAGTCTTCACAGTAACCTTAGGGGGTTCTGAAAACCCCACAGGGAGATCGTTAGAAACTTCCACTCACCTAAGGAACTCACAGACCTGGGTATAGGGCCCAAAATGTATGTGAGGAGAATAGTGTATGTGTTCAGTATGTGTGGAGAGCATACCAACCTATGGGCCTAGGTTCTACCCAATCCTCATCTGCTAACCAGACCACAAGATAGATGGAAAAAGAAAAAAAAAGCAAACAAATAGATGAATAAGGAATTTAATAAATAAAAACAACTATTTACAAAAAAAATAAGAAAAAGGTTAATTAAAATAACATTAAGGCCAAATTATTTTTAAACACTTAACTTAAATGGGCTTGACTCTTAAACTATCCCCAGTGGAGTCGCCAAGCTGTAGTGCCTGAAATTTGGAAAAATATGGAGCCGCCACCAAAATTTTTGAAATAGGATAATTTTGGAAACCTTTTTTGAAAACGGAAACTGGTCTAAACAAAAACCATTTAGGGTTCGGGAGTCGATTGTGTATGGGGAAGGTGTTAGGCACCCCATAACACCCATTCACAAGAATGGTTATCCTAAGTTAATTATTTAAAAATATTATGGCCTTTAATTTTATTATAATTACCCAAGAAAAACATTTACAAAAATGAAATGAAAAAACTAAGGAAAAAGAAAAAAAGGAACATTTATTTACAAAAAAGAAAATAAGAAAAAAATATATATTTATTTACAAAATTGGACTTGACCTAGGATGAAAACCTAGGGCCTACGTACCCTTTAGAGAGATCAAAGCCCATGTAGTTCGGGGGTAGAAAAGCGTGTCACTTTGTTGGTGTTTTTTAGAAAAAATGTTTATTTAATGTATTTGAGAAAAATATTTTTTTTTGTTTGGTTTGTGTTTTTTATTTTTTCAAAAAGTATTTTCTTTATTATCTTGTAAAAGAGAGTTTTTCCATTTTATTTTCATTTATCAAAATGTGTCAAAATATTTTTTTTTCTTTTTTTGAAAGAGGACCTAAGAAAGGGATAAAGAAAAAAGAAGGAAGAAAAGTAGCACAAGTTAAACAAAAAGGAAGTCAAAGGTGAGAAGATTTATGCGTACCTTTTATCCTTTGAACCCACTACAACAAGAGATAGGGTGATAGAATCACATAACAAACAAGAGGCAATTACAATCACATTACCTATATCTATTAAGCATGACATCTAATATCATTAGAAGACAAGGCAACACATACCTCTTGATTCCAAATAGGACACGTCCAGCAATGTATATATGATAATTCAATGGGACAGAGCAAGCAAGTTTATTGAATTCTTGATCTCATATTCAACGTCCTGCACTATTGGCATATATTGTGATAAGTTAAAAGACAAGAATGAAGTCATAGAAGAGGGAGAGGTAGTCAACGCAAAAAATATTGAATGAGCAAAAAAAACAAGAGCAAAGTTATAGTGAAGGGAGAATTTGTCAAAGATCATCACGTGGCTGAACCTTCATTTACGCAGAGTGATGAGTATAAAGCAAGTAAATGGAAACCAACAAAATTCTTGTAATTCTTATATATAAGGATTTGCCCAGCATTCAAATGGATATGCCTCCATCTCTTGTAAGAAATGTTTATTGGTTTGGGCAAGAATATTAAGACCTTATTTAGACAAAGCAAAACAAGACGGTCTCTTATGTCAACTCCTCTTGCCCATGAGAATTATATATGAGCAATGAAAAATGAGAAACTAAAATTAGCTCCCTACCTTACCTCTCTTTCCTCCCAAAATTCTTGTGTGTCTTGCTTCAACCCTTACTCCCCTATTTATAGTCTCAAGGTAGGGTTTTCTTCATAAATACTCCTTTTTTTTTTTTGTTTTTAGATTTTTTTTTTGTATTTTATGTTAAGAACTACCAAACTTGACTCAATCACCATCAATGGAGATTTTTTTTTAATTTTCGTTTTTAATTTTTTTGTATTTTCTATTGATAAAACTTCCTAGCTTGACCTAATTACCATTAGTGGAGAATTTTTCGTTTTTAATTTTTTTTATTATTCTCCCCACAAGTAATTTCCTAATTTAAACCTATCAACATAAACGAGATTTTTTTCGTTTTTCATTTTTTTTATTTATTATTTTCCCTTAATGAATGACAATGCCAATCATCATCAATGAGGGGATTTATTTTATTTTATTTTATTATTTTTTACCTTTTAATGATGATCGCCAATTTGGACACCAATCATCATCAATAAGAGGATTTTTTTATTTTTTTATTTTTATTTTATTTTATTTTTTTTCTTTCAATGATGATTGTCAATTTGGACACCAATCATCATCAATTATTTTTGTATTTTTGAGTGGGGCCCAGAAAAAATAGGTTGTTCACACTCGGTAAATAGTAAAGTTTACATGAGAATCCTTGAAGGATCCAAAAAATGTTAGATGATAATTCTATGAAATAGTTACATGAGATTATTTTCTTCACAACAAATTGATCATGTAGGTGAAAGATATATCTTAATGATTTTCAGATATATCCGAAAGATATGCATAAAAAGGTATTGGACATAATCAACATGAGGAATCAAAATGCTATTGAAATAAAATGACAAAGGGTGATGTTGTCGTCAAGTGGAATAAAAAAGGATGTTGTCACCAAGGGTAGTAAAAATAATATTGTACTTTGGAGAAGTAAACTAGATATAAGCACCATATCAGGAGAAGTATATATCATGTTGTACTCTTTTCCTTGACCAAGGTTTTGTCCCACAGGGTTTTCCTAGTAAGGTTTTTAATGAGGCAACTTCAGTATGTATTGTGTATTCTTTTTCCTTCATCAGGTTTTTGTCCCAATGAGTTTTTCCTAATAAGGTTTTATTGAGGCACAATATTTATTTATGAACATCCAAGGGGGAGTGTTATAAATATTATGAAGTGTGGATGTTCATTACCGCATAGTCTCTTAGGATTCCATCTCATAAGGTTAATATGTCATCATACCCTATAACTTCCCCATTGAAGAGTTTCTTATATTTATTCCCTATAACCTCCAATTGCATAATTATATTACTTAATGTCACTTTTTATGTACTTGTAACTCTTTAGGTTAGTTTTCAATGTTGGGGTCCTATAAATAGATGATATTGTACACCATTTGGGATAATGAAGTGAATAAGAACTCCTCCTTACTTTCTCTCCAACTTTCTCTCATCGTCTTCATCTTCCTCTTCCCTCATCCCTTATATTTTCCTGATTTTCATAACAATAATTTTGTTTTTTGAATAAAAGGCAAAATGATACTAGTATTTTAAAACATAAATTACATAGTCAATGAGGTTGAGGCAATGGGGAAAAGACTGAAGAACCTGTTAAAAATAGTAGTGTCAATTATATTACATGAAATACTATTAAGAGATCTATTGTAAAAAATGAATACCCTTCAAGTCCTAATAAGACATATTTATCTAATTTGATTAGATTAAGAAAGTTAGTTCATTAAGTTAGTTAATATTTCTAAAATACTCTAATAATCTTCTTTAAAATACTCTAAGATTTAACCAAAGTCACAAGATTAGACAACCTGGCCCTCTACTTACTCTGTCATCTCCACAAACTCCAACGGTTATATAAATTAAATGTCAAAGTTGTTAGAATAAGCATCTCCCACATTCGTTCGTTTCCTTCTCTTCTTCCCAGTAGCTAAAAAATGATCTACAAATATGTAGAAAAAGAAATGAGATGATTCACAAGTTAAGAATAGCATAATATATTTTTCATATTTCATTCAATACATGAGGAAATATATAAGTTTTAATCAGCGGAATAAAGAAATCCATTTACTTTAACCAACAATTATAGTTTGATTTTAAAAAAAAAAACAAAGGTAGAAAATTTTTAGGTTAATTGATTCATCAATGGAAACAACCTGGTCATATCATTAGCAACATCAAACCCATATTGAGATTTTATATGGAACGAACTGAAATTTGTTCTACACATAGAAAGAGTACAACACAACCCTTTTTCAGATCTAGAAGCTTTAACCAAGAAAGAGGACATGCAGCTCTGAAATCTAGATAAAGCGTACAGTTCTGAGAAGCAGTGTTCATAGCTACGGATAGGTACCGATCGATTAGCATAAAAATAAAGTAGGTACGTATTCAGTTTTGATGTTAACAAAAAGAAATGACACTATACTATAGATACCTTTCATGACTGAAGCTTTTGTGACATATTTGGCCTCCTCATTGGCATCCTGTAAAAAACCCGCCTATTAACATGTAAGTATTATCACCTAAGGATTGTTTATGCATACTATGAATATTCTGCGACGGGGTTCGATTATCATGCGAAGGGAAGATAGGAAGTTGAGTGAGATGCGACAGAGGAAGTTAAGAAACATAGGCTGAAGAATTGCTAATTAACCGAACACGAGAAAGAAGTTATCATACCAAGATGAATCTTCAGAGTTTGGAGCCACACCCAAAAACTGCCATAACATCCCGAGGAGGAAGTGGAGACGCGCCTTGCTGTTGAAGTAACCCCTAGAAACTTCATTCCACATGCTACGGGAAGGGTTGGTGGATTGGATTATCAGTATTTTTAGGGGATTTAAAATTTTTTATTTAATTAATAAAAAATTGGATATATATAAAAGAAATAGGAAATTCAATATTCAAGATTATTAAGAATAAGATTATTTTGAAAATTCAACCGTTACCATAATTGATGGCATTATAAAAATTGAATAAGCAACCAATAAATAAGAAATTGGAAAATGGCACGGGTTAGAATTAAATTTAAAATATCAGGTAAAAAAAATTAAATTTTAAATACATGTATCAATAATATAAAACCATAAACCCTGCGTGGAACTACATTTAAAAATATGAATACTAATTTAAATGTTTTAAGTAATCTAATATCCTTTTTTGTCGATGTGGAAGTAATCTAACATGTTACATATATTCTTTTATAAGATATTTTACGATATTCTCATATTTGTTAAGAAATTTATGTATTAAGATATTATATTAATATGTTAATTTAAACATTTTAAATAATTTAGGGCAGTTATGGAGTGCGAGGGAATTGCAGCGGTTTTTAATTAGTACTCAATTCTAGAATATGGGAAATTAATGTAATGGTAGTTATTAGCAAGAAATCTCCGGAAGTGGGAGATTTGTAAGAGGGAAAATTTCAGGATGACGTGGAACGCTGTAGTGTTTGCTTTCAGCCCTATTTTTAAGAACTAGCTTAGGACCCGCGCGATGCGTGTGCTAGAGCTCAATAAAATTGGCTAAGCATGACACTTACACAAACAACTTGTATGAAAGTCGTTCATTAACCTTGTAAACTAAAGTGATGTTCAATGTGGTTATAATGCACAATAAACCATGCAACTTGCCACATAAGATTATTGGAATGTATGTGCTTGTGCGGACACATAAAAACAACAATTTGATTTTCAACCATGCACATGGACATGAAATGTTAATGGTACATGCTTATAGCCTCTTACGAACAAATTATAATAGACCTCTTTGTACACAATATTGCAATTCTTGTTCATTGGGTTTTCATCTTCATCTAGGATTAATATCTTCAAGCCCTCTTTGCAACGAACCCAAGACACAGCAACATATAACTGATCATGTGTAAATATAGGGCGAGGACTATCTTCATTTTTTTTCCGTTTACAGGACAATCATCATGTAACTTTACAAAACTGTAATTTAATTATTTGCATAATTTCATGAATATATCCTGTTAAGATTTGTTATAAACGTTAGTTTGAGAACTCAAGAGAGAGAGAGGGTGTGAGAAAAAATATAGAGCTACAATAGTTTATCTGTCCATCGTTTTTTTTTTCCAAGGGCAATAAAGCATTGGCAGAAATAAAATAATTTGTCAATGTAATTTAATTTGAAATCCGAAGGATGAGATCCGAAATTAGTATCTCCGATTTTCACGGCATTGACCTGATTGATTTTGTATTATCATATGAGATTGAATATGTTAATGTTATTTCTGCCCACAAAATCTTATCTTATTGTTATTTTTTTAAAAAATATAAATTTTGAAAATTTATTTACTTTCATACTTTCAATCATATGTAGCTTTAAGATTTTATTAAGGTTATTTACATTTAAGGCAGGAAGGTAAGATTTATCTCCCATGATCACGGCATGCCATTGATTTATTTAGAGTTAAATATTTCAAACAATATCTTAATGTCTTTTATGGCAACTAAGAAATATTTGAATTCATATTTTAACGTTATTTATTTTCTTTTTGATTTAATGCTATTTTGTATTTAATTTATTAAAAATGAGAAATAGAGGTAGTTTTGTTAAGATAAAATGGCGAAAACTATGATTGCTGATAAAAGACACATCATTTCACAGACAAATGAATATTTTCTATAATTTAAGATAATCTAGATATTGCAAAGTAGCCTTATTTGTGTATTTTTTTTCTATTATTATTATTATTATTATTATCATCATCATCATCATCATTATTGTTATTGTTATTATTATTATTAGTATTATATCTTTTTGCCTTCGCTTAGTATCCTACTTACAAAAGTGGCGTGATAACAAAGTTATGATCAGAGTATATGTGATATAATAATGAAGTAAAGATTTTATTAGCTATCATATAATGATTAATTAACTATTAAAATCGTTATGTATTTGAAAGGAACATCATCATGTCATATATTAAGCGATGGGAAGCCGAAAACATTTTCTATGACACTTGAAATGAAAAGTTGAAAAAGAAGAAAAATTCTGATAGCGCACCATAGGTTGAAACTTTAAGGGAAATCCAACAACAACATTAGAAAGCTTGAAATTATAAATAAGCTTAGGAAACTAGCGAAAGTCCACAATAACTGAGAAAAGTCTAAAATAGCAACAACAAAGCACCCTAATCATCAATGACAAACTAATGTTTCTTCTTTCACTTGGCCACTTTAATTAACAACTTTATCTTCACGTTTCGGCCTCTTTGAAGTACCACCCAAATAATCAGCTAAGTATTCATCATCATCATGAGAAGAATCATCCTTTTCAATTTTTACTTTGACACCCACTTTTTCGCCCTCAATCACCGATGAGTTTGCACTCTCAGAGTCAAGAAGGGACATGTCAACATCCTACGATATTAGTAGCACCAAAAAGACGGACATCAGTTATAAATGCATAAATGTGTACAAAGAAATATGTAGTCTTATGACCAAATGAAGCAAATGATACAAACTCATAGGGTCACCTGCCTAGCTGGAAGACACCATAGTAGGAGAGTCAGTTGGAGCATCCAGTAGGTCCTTAAATACTTCGATGATTTCGGAGTTTGAAGTCAAACGCGTCATGACGCGCGAAGTGGAAGACCCATCCACATATTCCTCAAGAATTCTTAATAGGCACGGAAATTTTTTGCCTACAATCTTGTCCACAACTTCCGCAGGGAGAACATTGTCATCTTCAACATCATCCTACGCTCACATGACTCAAATCAGCAAGATAGACCTCCAATAGATAACTGGTAGGATATAATTATAACATATTAATGGATTGCACACACTCACATCATGGTGAACAGGTTGATGAATCACTCGATCTATCATCTCCACTGCAGAACTGCCGGCCAACTTAGAAAACTCCCTATAAAACAACACAAAGATGCAAGTGCCGTTGTCATCCATAGCATCGAACTTCACCAAGAACCTAGCGCACCAAACAGTCAACATTAGGGGCACCACTAAAGCATGCTTATTTTGAGTTGACGGATTCGAAAGAGAAGGAGAGCAAAAAACCATCCCCATCCGGAACAACTTTCTTTCCATCGACCTTACATGAGTTGTAAAACCAGCCATGCTCATAACGGACATCGACAATTTCAGCTAACACCACGGGCGTCTCATTCTAGAGATTTAATAAGCAAAAACTTGCGCATATAACATATAAAAGCAAAGCTACAAGATAATACTTAAAATATATAAAATAATAAATGTAAATCTTAATCATAATTAAATGTTTGGATTTAAAAAAATGCAATTGCTTTAAATTAAATCAAGAGTCTATTATTAAGCGTAAATTATTTTGAAACTGAGATAAATCGAATAAGAAAACAATGAAATACTAACAACCACAAAGAAAGAAAACAATAAACTGACAAACAATGATTCAAAACCGTAACACATTCAACACATTTGTGATCTTTCAAAAAGATTCCAGAATATTTGACTACTATATAAAAAATCAAACATTCAAACAGTAAAATATTAATCAATTCAAAATACTTGTAAATTGTAAGAAATTATTTTTTTAAAATGAGTAAAATCGAATAATCAAATAATAAAATAACAAAATAAGAATGAAGAAAAATAAGTAATAGTTAAACAATGTTTATTGACCATAACTCATTGAAAATACTTGCGATTTTTCAAAACGTTTCCAAACCAATCAAATATAAAATAATAGCATACTGTATTTTAAAAATAAAGATATCCAAATCTAACATTCAAACAGTGACTATTTACATTAACCAAAAAACAATAAACTGGTAATTAATATTTTGAAACCATAACACATTTAGCATGCCGTGATAGTGGGAGATATTTTGAAACTAAAATTAAATTAAGCATTAAAATATTGAAACACAATAAATCAGGTGCATGCCGTGATAGTGGGAGATATTTATTTTGTAATTTCGGAGATTACCTTCCTAATGTAAAATGAATAACGTTAAGATATTTGTTTGTTTTTTCCAGTGATTATTGAGATTCAAAAAATAAGTTGCACAGTTTAATGCATAAAACAGTATCACAAACCGCTGGCCCTCTATGTAGTCCTGCAATCTGTCCTCTATTTGGGTTTCCCAGCAACTCTTCAGTGAGAGTTAAAGTTCGCTGAGGTGTAATACGGTCTGGTGGGTGTGAGACATCAACTCTTGCTGCCTCAAATCTAGTGTTGCATTGAAATAGTTAATTAATGACATAAACACGCTAGTTGTTCAACTTATATAGGCAGAATAAAAACCAAAAAATACTTAGGGAGAGAACGCACCTTGTAATGAAATCGCTTACTTCTGGAAGTTTAGGGTGTATGAGCAGACGGGATGTATACATAGAGTTGGAGATCTTTTTCCTACCTGGATGCAAGAAATAAGCATAAAGTGTCTCATCAGTCCTTGGTATGGGCTTAAAGAATGCAAACCAAGGGAATATTAAAATAAGTGGAAATTAAAACTGTTGGACTTTGGGTCCAAGTCCTCCCTTGATGGGCTGGACTATTTGATTAGGATTAAGTAGCCTAATCAAATAAGAATGAATCAATTAGCATTGATTGTGATTTGATAAATAAATCAGTAATCAATTGTGGTATTGTGAATTAAGGAACAAATCGCCATGATTAAGAAATTGATTGAGAATCAATCAAATTCAATTGCCGTCTTGAGGAGCAAGAAAGGGTGCACACACATGCTAATTAGTGGTCACTCTGATCACTATAAATAGGGTGTGCCTCTACCATTGCAAACCACCCCGCCATTGAGTTTTCTGGCAATTCTCTTCTCTCCTACCATCTTTCTGGTTCTGGTGATCTGCTGTGCAAATCACAATTAGGCTCTAGTAGTCTAATAATTGTATGGGCACAATTATGGAGTTTTGGAGCTTTGACCCGGATCCGAACATGGATTCGCCCCGGTACGCAAGTTCCCGCCTTTAGTAATATTTTTCTTACATTGGCATCAGAGCATTGTTGATCCTATGGCTATGTGATTTATTCTTTGTGAATAATTAATTGATATAATCTATTTATATCTCCATCATATTTTTTCCGCTGTGCAAAGTCATAATTCTGGCAGGGTATGATTTTCTTCTATGCCATATGAATCTGCAATTTTGTATGTGTGTTCGCTCCCTTCCCGTACGTGTATTGCTTTTGCATCGTCTCCAGTTTATATACACATTTGAAAGCTTCCGGCATGATATACATTAGCGTCACTGACTGTTATATATGTATACATGTATGCTCTCTGTTTTTTCATTTGCACGCTCTGCTCCTCTGATTATTATATATACATGCGCATGTGTATATATATAGTATGGCGCAATTTCTTCTCCTCTTCCTCATATCTTCGATTTCTTAAAGTTGTGTTTTTGGAACCTATGTGGAACCAAAAAGCAAGAGAATTTAACCCTCAAAAGCTAGGAAAGCTTTTAAAACGCAAAGAACACACATCCGGGACGAATTACGCCGCACCGTCAAAGTCGAGAAAAAATGGGGTGTTTCGAAACTTAGTGTTTTTGCCCCAAACAAAGACATGGATGTGTAGATCTCGAAGAGACGATTCCAACGATGCTTAGAAAGCATCAAACAGAGTCCGGATGAGGGAGAAACGAAGGAAAGAAGTTGGCGGGTCATTAGTCGCCGCCGCCATTTCACTCACGATTTGATCAATGAAACAAAGGTTTTAAGATCAAATAAATGCCATGGATTTGTAGTTCGCTGAACAACGATTCCAATGACACCAAGAACGCGAAAAACGGAGCTAGAACGAGGGAGATATGGCCTCCTGAAGTTTGCGGGTCGCGATAACCCGCCGGAGCTCCAACCGCGTCGGTTTGACCCGGCTGGAGGTTGAAGATGATGACGTGCCAGTCAATGCCACATCATCAGTCAACCAATGCAATGTGGCGCCAATGAGAAGATGCCACGTCAGCACCGGTCAACGCAGGCCACGTCATCCGTTGACCAGCCACATCGACCGAGACACGTCAACAGTGACATGTCAAGGTTGGCCAGTCAACGTTGACCGGTCAATGGTCAGCACTGACAAAAAAAATTCGACAGAGGTGCATGGGGCCCACTAGGGCCTCCGTTTGACACGTGTCAAGCACCGTCGGAGAGAAGACGGCGTGTGGAGTCTTGGTAGCCGGTGTATGTTGCCGGCGGATGGCCGCAAGGCGGCGCGTGTACCACAGGTGCCGCCGCCAAGAATGGCCAACACGGAATTTTTCAATTTTTCAGGATTTTTTTGATCCAGACACCTTTTAGGGGCGCGTGTGGGCGCGTGGGACCTATGATTGAGACACCATTTATGCCTAAAAATCCCTGAATTTGAGAGCTTCAATTTGATATATAATTTTCATATATTTGAAGCACGTTTGGATCTATTTTGAGTCAAAAAGGTGCTTATGTGCACTTAGAGATTCCCAAATATGTTGAAATTGAGTCAATATTGATTCCATTGTTTTTGGGATAGGTTGGCTTACTTTTTAAGAGTAATTTCAGCTGCAACATAAGGTTAAATGCTTAAAGATCCTTTAAAAGTAAGGGATTATTCAAATGAGTTTTTGAATATAAAATCCTATCCAACCTTGACTCAAACTCTTAGAGATAAAACCTGAAAATTACAGCAACTTGAAATTGTTCAATAATTATTGAATAATAATAAGTCTTCCTATGCTTCTAACCACATTGATCCATTTGGATCGAAGCAATGACTTCTAAAAGTCAACCTTTTATCACATGTGTTGTGACAAAGGACAAGACAAATAGAGATGTGAGAATCATCTCATCAAGTGGGAGGTATGCTGCAAATACATCCAAGTGAGTGGATGTAAACATGGCAAAGAGGAGCTGGACATTGTAGCTAGAAGGGCCTATGAAAGAGAGAACCTAGTTAAGAGACAACAAAATGAGGCTTAAACTTTTGAATGTTCTTGTTTTTCATTGAATTTATGATTAGATTCTCTGTTTTTGGAATTGAATTAAGTATGTTCTCTTCCTGTTTCCTTGAACATTCATGCTGATTAGATGATATTGTATTATTATCTTCTTAATATAACTGTCTTTGATTGACTGGGGGTTTTCTGGAATGCGTCTAGAAATCCAAAAAGTGTGAGTGGGAGATGTTGGACTTTGGGTTCAAGTCCGCCCTTGATGGGCTGGACTATTTGATTAGGATTAAGTAGCCTAATCAAATAAGAATGAATCAATTAGAATTGATTGTGATTTGATAAATAAATTGGTAATCAATTGTGGGATTGTGAATTAAGGAACAAATCGCCATGATTAAGAATTGATTGAGAATCAATCAAATTCAATTGCCATCTTGAGGAGCAAGAAAGGGTGCACACACTTGCTAACTAGTGGTCACTCTGATCACTATAAATAGGGTGTTCCTCTACCATTGCAAACCACCCCGCCATTGAGTTTTCTGGCAATTCTCTTCTCTCTTACCATCCTTCTGGTTCTGGTGATCTGCTGTGCAAATCACAATTAGGCTCTAGTAGTCTAATAATTGTGTGGGCACAATTATGGAGCTTTGGAGCTTTGACCCGGATCCGAACGTGGATTCGCCCCGGTACGCAAGTTCCCTCCTTTAGTTATATTTTTTCTTACAAAAACACTAACGGTTAAATTCTCATACCTTGCACCATTGGAGGATGATCACGACTGGGCTAGACGTGTGAGAAGCCATATATGACAGAAGGTCATCTGCAAATTCCCCCCAAAGTGTACATTGGAGGCGTTCTAGACTGCAAAGTTATCGAAACAGCCAATGAAGGTCAACAACACATGATATGATAAAAAAAAGTTTCATGCCAACTTACTCTTCAATCATTACTTCTATGTCTACTCAATGTTGACGTCGTCCTTGGACAGTGCACTCTTCTAGTTGTCCCATAGCAGACACCCTCCCAACAATGTCTAGTAAAAGTTTAAGTAGAGAGTACATGCTTAGTGGCAACATATTAAGTGAGAAGCATAAAACACATAGTCACTAAAACGTCACTCACCAAATAGGAATCGGTCATCCAAGTCAGTAGAAAGTGTGTCAAAGAAATTATTGAAAGTGAAATTGTAACGCAGGATGCTATGATCATCCTTGCAAGGGAGGAAAACGGTGGAAAACTGGAAGTTAACATAATACGGGTGAGCAGTTGGCCGGTACGACCTTGTTGTAGGAACGAGATCAAAATTGGAGACCTCCACAACCGCACCCTCTTCTAGATGTTTCTTATGGCGACGAACAAATTCACTTTGCACAGACGCATGCACACGATCACCCTAAAAAAGCATAAAAATAATACAAAGAAGGAAACAATTAATTAATAAAGGGACAAACACAAAAGGAAGCAAGTTGAATGGGTGAAAAAGGCCAACGGAGTGTCCCAGAATCAACCCCTCACATGAATATCCTGCATCACTAGCTCCATGGACGTTGCATCACCAGAACCATGTCGAGAGGGCATATTCCACATGTGGACAAGGCGGGCACATATGCACTAGTTATGTCGCTAAGGAGTCAATGCATGAATGGCATCAAAAACTGTAACCATGGCTTCGCGTCAGACAATTGGAAAGGAGATTGAAGGATGAAAACGTAGGAGATAGAGCACCTGTTGCAAGGGTGAATGAGCATTTAAGGGGACGCTAGGCAAGAAGGGATGCAAAAGCCAGTGATTCAGTAACTGCCTCCACGAACTAAAGATGGGATGAGAGTGAGTAACTTCCCCTTCAAACTATAATATACAGAGGATGTGTGTGTGCCACTGCGAATAAATGAGGAGACTATTATTAAATCTGAATAATTAGATTTAATGAAATCATAACTAATTCATCATGTAGAAAATATAAGTATATAATTAGGACTATTATTAATTCAAATTTATGAATTCTAAAAAGATTAATTATATATTCGTCGCTAATTTTGTTTTCAATTAGAGAACACTATTATTAAAGATTAATTCTATATTAGTTACTAATTTTGTTTACAATTCAAGGAGACTATTATTAAGTATGAACAATTAGGTTAATTCTATACTCGTAACTACTTCTATATGTGAATTAAGTAGATTATTATTAATTCAGATTTACTGAAATCATAACTAATAGGAGACTATTATTAATTCTGAATAATTAGGTTAATTCTATATTCGTAACTACTTCTATATCTGAATAATTAGATTATTAGTAATCCAGATTTACTGAAATCATAAGTAATTCATCCTGTAGAAAATACAGCCTATGATTCAGTAACTGCTTCCACGAACTGAAGGTGGGATGAATTTTCCCATGATTCAGTAACTGCCTCCACGAACTGAAGATGTGATGAATAATTAGATTATTCTATATATATAAAAACCGGTGGAGCTGATGTGTCAAGCAGAGAGCCACTTAGTGCTATGCTTTTATATAGGTTAATATATTCGTAACTACTTCTAATCTGAATTAATTAGATTATTATTAATTCAGATTTACTAAAATCATAACTAATAGGAGACCATTATTAATTCTAAATAATTAGGTTAATTCTATATTTTTAACTACTTTGATATCTGAATAATTGGATTATTAATAATTCACTGAAATCATAACTAATTCATCCTGTAGAAAATATAGCCTGTGATTCAGTAACTGCCTCCACGAACTGAAGGTGGGATGAATATTCCTGGGATGAATAATTAGATTATTCTATATATATAAAAACTAGTGGAGCTGACGTGTCAAGCAGAGAGCCGCTTACTGCTCTCTATTCTAAATAATTAGGTTAATTCTATATTCGTAACTACTTCTATATATGAATAATTAGATTATTAATAATTCAGATTTACTGAAATCATAACTAATTCATCCTGTAGAAAATATAGCCTGTGATTCAGTAACTGCCTCCACGAACTGAAGGTGGGATGAATATAACGAGTCAAGCAGAGAGCTACTTACTGCTCTACTTTTATATAGGTAAGATAAGATAGATAGATCATTAGATATGTTTGACAATTATTTTTTGAATTTCAAATTACAAGATGAGGAAGGTAGCTTCTATTTAAAAAAGGGAAGTGGGAAGATGTAAGTTGTTTTTCCCTTTGATAATTATAAATAACTCTAAAAGTAATTCCAAGACTCTAATGGCCTATTTGGTTCACAGAAACAGAGCGAACGTAATGGAATGTAATATAATATAATGTAATCATCATTATATGAATTTGTTTGGTTTGTCATTAAGAAAAGATTATGCATATGCATAAAAACATTTGGTTGAATTACATTGTATATAAGAATATATGTGAATATAATATAGTATGAGACAAAATTGCCCATATTTACACATGTTTATAATGTACACATTGTGTTTGTGATAATTTCTTCATTTTGTGCAGGGTACACGATGGATTCATAATAATTTTTTAATATTTAATGGTAAAAATATTAGTTTACAGTTAGGTTCATCCTAAAGTTATAAACAAACAAGCATTGTCACTCTGAGAAAACTCAAGAAATCAATGCAAAATTCAAGTAGGTCAATACCTCATAATGGCCAAGGCCAGAAAGAATGTTGTATAATATACAAAATCCTTAGCATCTGAAATGATGAGAATATAGAATTCAAGATACACCAAATTCTTGTAATGGTGCTGTCAATTCTGTCCATAGTCATACTAAATCCTCTATATTTATCTCATCAAGTCAAAATCCTCTATCTCTTAACATTAAGACAAATAAAAGGGAAATATATTAGTCCGCCCTTAGTGGATTAGGGCCCAAACCTGATTCAAAAGGGATTATCGTGGAGAGACACGAGATTCATAAAGGGAAATATCCCTTTATGATTTAGTAGTTATGTCTATTCTCACATACATGTACGCTTTAGAGTTACATATATTCCTTTGTGACTATACATACACTATATATAAGATGTGGAATTAAGGGAATAAATGATACTCCCTTCGGTCCTAAATATAGGACAAAGTTTGTAGTGCAAATTGCACAATCTTCCCTCCATAATGTTCTCTCATAAAAGTTCTCTTCTCTCTTCCTCTCTTTGGTGTAATTGTTATGTACTGTGATCGGGTCTGCATTCATACTCCAGTTTTATGTGGATACTTCAAAGAGTCAATCGGATTTCAGGGAAGCCCGAAATTCTTACACAAACTAAACAAATTACTGTAAATTCTTAAAAGAAAAAAACAATTACCACACAATACTGGTCGCAAGTGTTTGAAAGCATAATTATAATATAAATAAATGATCAACAAATTGAACCATGCTCATAGTCATAATCTCTTCTTATTTGTAGAAACTCACTGAATATTGAAAAATCTTTTAAAAGGTGGAAAATAAGTTAAAAATATAAAATAAAACATTTTCAAAATAAGTACTTTAGGACAAAATAGAGATGATGGGAGGTTGTTACCACACATATAGGGATGTTGATGAAGTTCAAAACGAAAATAATAAAGTCAACGTTTAAGAAAATATTTTTAAAATAGGTATGTCAAGAGTGTTAGCATTTACGAAATAAATAAAGGCAAATTTTATAGGGATATTAATAAAATTTAAAATAAAACTGGAAGAATTTGAAATAGACAGTTCCACTTAAAATAAGTATTTTAGGAGTTAATAAGGATAATAGGGAGGTGGTTACCAAAGATATAGTAATACTACCTCTGATTTTTAATATAAGTTACTTAATCATAATATAATATATATATATATATATATATAATATTGTGTAACAGCCCATTTCGAAAGTATTTTCTGGCACTCCTGATATACACCTATTTCAAAAATATTTTCCCACACTCAATATATATATATATACATGGAGAATCACTAATTTTGAAGTGTGTGTATGGAATAAGATACAAATATTAAAAAAATTTCTAAATAGGTATTTTAGGAGGTAATAGGTAAAATGGGGAGGCGGTTGCTAAATACATGGAGATATATTAAATTAATTAAATAAATTTAAAGCAGGAAGACTAAAAAAGTATATAGAAAATATTTTATCTATTTTAAAACAAGATAATAAATAAAGGGAGTTACTTTTATTTTTTCTATTGTAAAGAAAAATGGGTGTTCAAGGATATCTGATGATGATGATTGATTTGCGAACGACCACTTGGAAAATAGTGTAAGCAGTTGTAAATAAACCTTAGCGTTTGTGCATTGATTTGTGATAGATTGAATGAGAAGAACTAATCTTCCTTAGTTGGTGTCAACATCCGCTTTCATTTCGATATATACAGAGTAATAGAGACCAAGTTCCACAAGCATACAGAAAAACACAAATATACTGATATATGTATTTGTTTACAGACCGGTATCAACAATGCAGAATTCGATAATATTTACAAATATTACGAAATATCCCAAAAGTGTTCCCAATATAGACTATGTATAACCACGAACTTTATCTCGGGAAACGTGTACATTAGTTCCTTGTAGCTACGTCCTTGCCTTTTGAGCTGCTGGCACCTGTTGAGATATTTTGTTTAGAAAAAGGGGTGAGATTCCCATGAATCCCAGTAGAAAATATACTATCAAACATATAAAATGCGAGAATTAAATATGCAATACGCAGTATCAAGCAAAATGAAAATTCACATCAATTCATGTGTGTACACAAAATTAAGGGCCAACAATTTAGTTGAAACCCCTACGTGTACCTTAGCTGAGTCACCAACTACAACTAGACAATACCAGTGTACTTTGGCTGGGCACCGAACCCCAACCAGGTAATGTGCCTCTAGCACGTGTTCAAATCACAACATATAGTAACACGCCTCATACAAATAGTCACATAGTATATGAGATATAGTGTTCCTACCTTAAACCTTTTTCGTCTCGAAAGGTCCGCTTCGTGAAACGTGCCAAGTTTAGGCTCCCAACTCGGTCCTAAAATATCAAATATATAAGAAATAGGTTAAAACTCATTCATGTTCCATTTTAGACACTCCCATAGTGTTTATTGTGGCTATATTATCCTATGGTGAAAATTTACCAAAATGCGCCCAGGACCCCGACCCGGCTGTATCCGATCCAACCGTACTTTTTCCGAAATCCTGACTAGGGCTATTCAGACATATTTTTACCCAAGGAATCAATTTTCGGACTTAGAATTATCAAATTCATTGCCAAAAAGCAAAAATTCCCTTGGATGCCCCTACTTTAGGGTTTTAGGGGTGTTTTCGTAATTATGCTTTTTTGGGCTTTTCCGAAAGAGTGACCAACTATAACCCCACCTAATTTTTCCTCCTAAACTCAATGAAATGATCAAATCATTGAAAATCCAACTCTAAGCCCCTCTAACAACATTGAAAGAACTGCTCATAACTCCGGGGAGAAATCGGGGTTTTTTTGTTTCGACTCCGCAAATGTATTCCTTTCTACTCCTAACCGCTATATTAACTATTTAATTAGGGTACAACTACCATTTACACCAAATTTTGGCTGCATAACCCTTATGTCACATCTTTTCCAAAATTTGAAACCAAAGATAACCCAGCGAAATTTCACTGATTAAATTGTCCACAGCAGCCAGAACAGTCAATATACAAAGGTTTGGAAGTTACCTTAAGCTCTCTCTGGCTTTTCTCAAAGTGGCTGAAACCCTAGCCTTTCCAACAACCAAATTTGTGCTTACCAACCTTGTAAAACATAGAAGAGTAGCTTAGGAGCGGAGTTATACGCGTTAGGAACCGATTTATCGAAGAAATTATTACTTACCTTTACAAGCTTTTCCCCTCTCCTTCTCTCTCTAAAATTCTGCACTTCCTCTCTCTCTAAAATTCTGCACTTCCTCTCTCTCTAGAGCTGTTTCACGTCAGTTTATGAGGAGGAAGGAGATGAGAAATTGTTTTAATCTTATGATGATGTCATAAATGCAATAATTATGTAATTTCCCAAAATTCCAAAATTAAGCTTTATGCACATAATTCCTATGTACACGTGACTTTACTCATTAAGCCAAACTAATATTTCCTTCTTTATGCTACATGTAGGAGACACCTAAGGGTCCCTCCTTGTGATTTCAATTGGCTTCACAACTTGTTTCAGTTACGTATACATTTAAAGTTCCAATTTTGGCCAAAATTGCATTTTTGCTCAAATTTTTCATAAATTCATATTTATTTGACCAAAATATTCCAAATATATTTTTCCTCTTTATTTTCCTTAATTAATTGAAATTAACTTCAATTAATCAGAAAATAATTAATTTTGTGCTTGTTTGGCAAAATTGCAAGTTTGCCATTATATTTTCTTTCATTTTTGGAATTCTGGCATAATTTCTACCCAAACTTTGCAAAATCATAAATAAATTTGTAGATATCATATCAAAGTGATTCCAAAGGCTATAGAACCCTTATTGAGTCTAGTTTCAAGGAAAAATATAGCCCTGTACCAATTGGAAGCACAAAATTCCTAGAATTAATTTCTTTGAATGCTATTCCAAAAAATTCACAGTTTTTCAGGGCAAACTTCAAAAATTCATAACTTTTTGTATATAGCTCTAATTGACTACTATGACATGTCAAATTAAAGCTTAGGATGTCTACTTTCATTCTGGAAAATTTCATAAATACTTGTTATCGTTTGGTCATCCAAAACCATATGACAAGCTTATTGCCTCACAAGCGATTTCACTGAAAATACTATTCACCTTTCAATTGCCAATATTTAATTCCTTTGGCCATAAATATTCACCATTTTATTGAATATATTAAATAATTACAATACATTATTGGTGATTAAAATTTGGGGTGTTAAACTGGTGTACTTTGATTTCCGTTTCTTCTATTATAGGGAATGATTGAGAAGAGCCAATCTCAATATATAGATCTACCTGCTGGAAGAATGTGAAAATTGAAACAATGAGTTAGCCCAACCATAGCGACCTACCAGAATAAGAGAAAATAAAAATCTATGCTGTGGGTGGGGCTCAAGAATGAGAGAAAATTGAAAGGGAAAAAGATGCATAATAAACACAAGGGATTTCAGAAGTTTCAGACTAAGAATAGATGTGTCCACTTCATGCTCAAGCCAACTCATAATCATCCATCACGCTCAGATTTTGAAACTGTGAACTCCTTGTTTCGATTCGCCCTCAAACCAGGAGTGTGGATTTCATCGTCGTTGAATTATGCATAATAAGGAACTTGATGTAAGTATGATCCTATTTAATTTTATTTAAATTATTAATGAAGTTGTTACTATTTCTATCTGCCATATGGCATAAGGAGAGATGTGTTAGATGGTAGGAAGAGAGACTCTTAATGTCCCTCCATTCATATAATCAATAGATAAATAGACCATTAGATATGTTTGATAATTATTTTTTGAATTTCAAATTACAAGATGGGGAAGTTAGCTTCTATTTAAAAAAGGGAAGTGGGAAGATGTAAGTTGTTTTTCCCTTCGAGAATTATAAATGACTCTAAAAGTAATTCCAAAACTCTAATGGCCGATTTGGTTCATGAAAATAGAGCGAACGTAATCGAATGTAATGCAATGTAATATAATCATTATTACATGAATTTGTTTAGCTTGTCATTATGAAAAGATTATGCATATGCATAAAAATATTTGATTGGATTACATTGTACATAAGAATATGTGTCAATATAATATAGCAAGAGATAAAGTTGCCCATATCTACACATGTGTATACATACACATTGTGTTTGTGATAATTTCTTCATTTTGTGCATGGTAAACATTGGGTTCATAGTAATCTCTTAATATTTAACGGTGGAAAAATCAGTATATAGTTAGGTTCATCCTAAAGTTATCAACAAACAAGCATTGTGATTCCGAGAAAACACAAGAAATCAATACAAAATTCAAGTAGGCCAATTCCTAATAATGGCCAAGGCCAAAAAGAATGTTGTGTAATATACAAAATCCTTAGCATCTGAAATGATGAGAATATAGAATTCAAGATACACTAAATTGTCGTGATAGTGCTGTCAATTCAGTCCATAGTCATACTAGATCCTCTATATTTATCTCATCTAGTCAAAATCCTCTATCTCTTAACATTTAAAGACAAATAAAAGGGAAATATATTAGTTCGTCCTTAGTGGATTAAGGGCCAAACCTGATTCAAGAGGGGTTATCATAGAGAGGCATAAGGTTCATAAAGGGAAATACCCCATTATGGTTTGATAGTTATGTCTATTCTTACGTATCCGTATGATTAAGAGTTACATCTATTCCTATGTGACTATACATACACTATATAGAATGTGGGATTGAGAGAATAAATGATCCAAAATAACACATACAATCTTCCCCCCAAAAGGTTCCCTCATAAGAGTTCTCTCTTCTCTTCGTCTCTCTTTGGTGTATTTGTTGTGTAATGTGATTGGGATCCATATCGGTGCTCCGGTTTTGTATGGATCAACGAGTCAGTCAAATTTCAGGCAAGCCCAAAATTCTTGCACAACCAAAACAAATAACTGTAAATTCTTAAAAGAAAAAAATAAATTACCACACAATACTGGTCGCAAGTTTTTGAAAGCATAATTATAATATAAATAAATGATCAGCAAATTGATCCATACTCATAGCCATAATCTCTTCTTATCTGTGGAAACTAACTGAACATTGAAAAAACTTTTAAAAAAACTACAATAACATTCTTCAATCACCAGAACCAACTCAAATAATCTTACAGTACAGTGACAAAGAGACAATACTACGGAAATTGAAAAGTTGTGCACAAAATAATTTGATAGTTAAATGAAAAAACGTGGAATAATGTAATGACCAATAAATTTGAATAAAAAAATTATGTTATTAATATGAAAATATGTTATCAATTTCAGATAAATATATTTCTGATCTTATTGTACTCATTATAAAATAGTTATTGATAAGGTAACGAAGGGGACTCTTATTGGCAAGCGGAAAATGGAAATTATGTGGATGGTTAAATACGAGGGCAAAGTGGGTTTTCTTAAAAGTAGGGTTTTTAAGTTAATTTTTTAAGGGAAAAGTTTAGATAAGTACCATTGTAGCAAATAAATTACCATTAGAGTCCAAAGAAATATGAGGTTTCATTGTAGTCCGGAGGGCCTGCAGAGAAATTAATTTGTGAAGTAAAAGGGCTAAAATAACCTTTTTCAAAACTCAAATGAGAAATAACTTGATTTGTAAGTGATAAACATATCATAAATAAGTGGAAAATTTTATGAACAAGTGAAATTAATTTCTTAATAAGAATAAATTGGAGTATGATCAAGTCAAAATCCATTTATAAGTAATGAACACACCATATTCATAGGACTATTCGATTGGTTCATGATGTGTTCACAACTTACAAATTAGATTGGTTCTTCTTTAATTTTACAAGAATTATTTTTATTTTTTTACTTCACAAATTAATTTCACTGGTCTTCTGGACTGCAATAAAATTTTAGATTTCTTTGGACTTTAATCAAAATTAATTTAGTACAGTGGTCCTTATATGAAATTTTCCCTTGTATTTTTTGATTCCCCTTATTTTTACCCATCGATGGCCCACATTCCCATCAAAACCGGGATGGAATTCGGGAAAGCTCTGGAAAATTTTCTTCCCATCTGGAAATTTCATTCAATTCCACCACTGCTCAGGTCGCTGCTCTTCCGGTTGCCGTCGCCGGTAGGTGTGTTTGAGCATAACCTCTTCTCTCCTTCCTTTGCTGTCCACCGTTGTATGTGGGGAGAGGAATCGATTTTATCTTCTCTTTCTTCTCTTGTCTGCAGCCGAAAAATCAAAACAGGGGATGGATAGGAGTATGTATCAGCTGAAACATTGAAGGGGTAAAAGATCTTCTATTTAGAGGCATTAATTCTTGTAGGGTTGTTTTTCTTGTTCGTGTCTTGATGAAAGATCGAAATATAAAATCTGATTTTTCCCTTCTCTGTAAGGTGTTTGCCATAATGTTTAAGAGATTAATCATACTTCTTTCTTGTGGCATCAAGTCATTGTTAGTAAGAGAGTTTTTCCAAAACGGATTATTACCATTGTGGAATACCGGAAATGGCAAAATATTTGAGGTTGTTTCTGATACCTTTCTTCTGTGCACCTCCGCAACCAATGCTCTGTCACCCAACAAAAAATCAACCACATACCTCTATTGCGTTCTTCACAGAAGAAGAGAGAAATAGATAGAGGGAGAGAGAAGAGAAGAGAAGGTAGAATTTATGAATATGCAGATAAATAAATAGTTGTAGCGTGACTCAAGCATTATTCCTGAGATCATTCTACAGAGCAAAACGGGATGGGTTGACCAGATTGACCTGAGTTTGAAGGAGAAAATTCCTTTTGCTGACAGAACATTCGGGAAAAGAACAAGAGGCCAGAGTAATATCAGAGAGAGACCCAATCAAAATACATATCGCAGAGGAAGAACACTTGAAGAAGAACGGAGGAGGAATCTAAATCCGAGGGAGGATAGATGATGATTATGATGATGATGGGGTGATACCCAGAAAATAAAAATGACGAACATCAGAAATGGTCTGTATTAAATGTTCAGACTCACTCCATGAATTGGTCTTTTAATTTCAATACTAACCTGGAAACTTATATATACATATATATATATGTATGTATGTATATATATATGCAACTCCTTCGACTCCCACTCCCACTCATTACTCAAAATTTTCTCACAACAAATTTTAACAGAAAATATATTAGATAAATGAAAAATCGATGTTGAAGGAGAACCTAGAATGCAGGGGAGCTGGATGTGACTAGAGAGCACCATCGAAGAAAATAAATATCTTGTTCTTCTTTGTGGGATTTCAGCCCATTCTTGATAATGAAGATTATTTTAAAGGGAAAATCCCTCAAAAAGAACTTTAAAAATGGGAAAAGATAAAAAAGTGATCCGAAATTTCATATTCCCATATAAGTGTGAATGCCTGAACTGGAATATTACAATTCGATGAAAATGACGTGCGTAACCTTGGTTCCGTGGCCGACATGGGTGGATTGATGCAGAACTCGAGTTTTCCATTGATAACTCGAGTTCATATCATCACTGGACGGTAACCGGTGAGTGATTAGGCTTATAGGATGCAGAACTCGAGTTTTCCATTGATAACTCGAGTTTACCAACATAGTGTTATATTTTTACAACATCCTATTAGACTTTCACAGGTTCAAAAACTTGAGTTCCACATCTTTCACTCGAGTTGACAGCACGCACTCGAGTGATAGATGTGGAACTCGAGTTTTTGAACCTGTGAAAGTCTAATAGGATGTTGTGAAAATGTAACACTGTGTTGGTAAATCATAATTTACCAGCAAGTGCGCACTGACAACTCGAGTGATAGATGTGGAACTCGAGTTTTGAACCTATGAAAGTCTAATAGGATGTTGTGAAAATGTAACACTGTGTTGGTAAACTCGAGTTATGAATGGAAAACTCGAGTTCTGCATCCTATAAGTCTAATCACTCGCCGGTTACCGTCCAGTGATGATATGAACTCAAGTTATCAATGGAAAACTCGAGTTCTACATCAATCCACCCATGTCGGCCACGGAACCAAGGTTACGCATGTCATTTTCATCGAATTGTAATATTCCAGTTCAGGCACTCACACTTATATGGAAATATGAAATTTCGGATCACCTTTTTGTCTTTTTCCATTTTAAAGTTCTTTTTGAGGGATTTTCCCTATTTTAAAAATTATTTAAATATAAAAAATCAAATAATTTACGAGATTAATAATACAATTTTTCCAACATCAAATCTTGTTGTGAAGACTTCTTTTTTAATATACTTATGGCTTCAAACCTTCGTTATTATTACATGAGTCTTCAAAAAAAAAAAAAGCCAGAGAGAGAGAATCAACGTACATCCAACAAAGAAAAATTATAGAAGCATCAATTTTGGCGAAAATAAAAAAAGGCTAACGCACATACGTACCCCGGAGAACTTCTTCTAATTTTTTGCATTTTGTTAGAGATGATAAATCGAGCTGCCAATGTCAATATTGCTGGTTCTATATATGTATGAAAAGAAGCATGAGTTGAGATTTCTGTCGAAAAGATTATGTGAAGAAAAACAAGAGATTAAAAAGATGAATAACGTTTATGTGTGTACGAACCTAAAATCATTAATTTATCATAGTTTTCTGCGTTTTGTCAGAGGCATTTGGATGTCTACATCAACGTTAGACTGTCCATCTTTTTCTTCACTGCCATTAACGGATTGAGAATTGCTTAAGTTGTCACTTGTTGCTTCTGTTGCTCCCAATTCATCATGATTATAGTAGTTGTCTGAATCATTGTTGCTACTGCTAACCCCTTGTTCTTCGCCATGCTTCGATATCTTCTTTACACAATACACGCCACCCACACTTCCTTATTTCAAAATTTGCTTCCGTTCTACTGTTGTCGATATGAAAACTAATTTGAAGTTTTTTCTTGTCGACACGTGAAAAAGAATAAGGGGTCATATAATTTGATCTTTGCTGGAACAAACATCTCTCCTGTAACAAATATTAGTATATTGATGTAAAATGATTATTGTATATAAGAAACAACCATATATGAAATTAAAATCTCCAAGAATATTCAAAATGCAATACTCATTTTAATTCCATTTTAAACAGAATTTTCACATGTAAGTTAGATAAGTATAATGATTTAAATGTGTACACAAGAAATACTCTTTAGCAAATCAAACAAACCTGACATTCAAGTTGTCCAAAGATCTTCCACAGCTATTGGGAATCTAATATATATTTCATTGAAGGACAGTCAATTGCATGTATACAGACTAAATTTGATGCAAGGCCTGGAAATGACTGAAGCCTTGTGCAATGATTGAAGTAAACATGACAAAGCTTCAAAAGATTTGAGAAGAAGCCAATAGGTAGGTTAACAAAATTGTTTCCACTTAGAAAAATGTTCGTCAATAATGATAAAGCATTCATATCATTTGGAAGAGACTCATCAGAGAGATTGCAATAACTTAGACCTAACTTCTTCAAATTTGTTAAACAAGATAAAGAAAGGGGTAGCAATAACCCAGTGGATATTGAAGGCCCTTGTAAGCCTAAAGAACCTTGTCCAAAAAGAAGGGAAACTTGGGGAGGATGATTGTGCTTGCCCACTGCATCCACTAAAAGATAGTGATCTTAAATTTTTCAAATGAAGTATTGATGAAGGTACTTCCTTTAAGCTACATTTTCATTCAGATTCTCTGGTAGTCTTGATAGTTTTGAGCAACCAGAAATATTGAGAATTTTTATAGACTTCAAACAATGAATCACATTTGGAAGGCATACCAGATTTTTGCAGTTCCTTAGATTTAAAACGACAAGCTGACACAAATTGACAAATGATTGAGGTAGTTTTGTGATGTCAGTCTCCTCTACATCAAGTTTGGTTGGACATTTCATGCTTTGCCCAAATTCTGGAAGTTATCTAATTTTGAAGCAACCTGAGAGTACAAAAGTCTCTAGGCATTTCATCTCAAACTTAATTGGAAGAGCTTTGATACTCTTCCAACCCTTCAAATTGACCATGACAAGGTTCTGATGGTGCCTAAGAGATGGATGTACTTCAACAAGATTTATACAACCGTCAAGAATGAGATTTTGAAGATAAGGAGTTTCATCAAATTTGGCGTCTTGAATAGATATCTTGAATAGCTTAAATCCATAAATTTAAGCATTCCAAAAACCTGAATGACAACACACGTGAAATGTTTTTTTTAAAAATATCATACTAAAAAAGGTGCATTAAATTATAGATAATTATTTTATTGGAAAGATCATAATTACTTGTGATCCTCGCCATAGTTGTTTTCATGGACTAGGTTTCGTTTTAAGATCAATGAGTTCACATGGAACATGACATGGCAGAGCATCTAAACGATGGCAACCCAACCTCTGTAATTGACAAGCCATGTCGTGGGGGCTATCAAATAAAACTAGACTAACTATGCACTATAGTGATGCTAACCTAGGTCGATCTCTTCGAGGAGCCGATTATTTAGTCTCTAGCTAACTAAGTATTAATTAAAAAATTAACCAAAGAGTGTAATGGAATTAATTAACTATTCTAAACTAAGCCAAGCTAATATACTTTTTATGATTTTCCAATTTTAGTGATGGAGTGGATTATGCAAAGGAAGAGGCAAAATTTCCTTGATGAGTGACTTAGCTAACCTTCCTAGTTCCACTCTCAATGAGTTTAATTGCCTATCTAAGCCAAAGGACTAGCGGAGACACCTTCCCCTAGCCAACACCAATAACTCCCTAAATTCACCTAGACCCTAGGTTCCTTTAGTTAATTAGAGATGTCTTAAATGACTTAGCTTATATTAGACTTGCAATCGACCCTCTCACTCTCAACCAAACCTAGACACCCAGTCATTTAATCAAGAGCTCAAGAACATGGAGAATTCATCACAATAGGCAATCAACAATCCATTAAGCGAAATCCAATACAAGTAACAAAATCTAGATTACACATACAAGTAATAATCCTCAATATATACATTAATCATAGTCCTAGACACCTAGCTAACTACGATCAAAGTGCATAAAGAGCAAAAACTGAAAATAGAAACAATTAAACTCCCCTATCAGCATCAAGAACTCAGATAAGCTTCATCAATCATCAAGGAGTGGAGAGATCAACTGCTCATGACTGGAGAACAGCTCAATCGAACCTTTGGATCTCCTTAGGCCATCACAGTAGCGTCAATGGAGGTGATTGATCGGTGAAGAGTCGCAGAATGGTGACTGACCATGGTGGTCGGAGGTGAAGTGGATGGAGAGTGACGTTGCTGAAACTAAATGAAGATGGGGTGGAAGTGTGTATGTCAGCTTTCCTCTCAAGCCTCCGCGAGCTTTTGTGTTCTGTGATTCAGGACCTCGCCGGCGATGAAATAAGATGGTGAAAGTGAAGTGACGGTCGCCGGCGAGGCCAGAGGTGGAGGGAACAAGCCGGAGTTGATGGTTAGAACAAGTAAGGTGGATCCTGTGTTCGGCCTCCTTCCTCCCTGATATCATTCTACCCTAAATATAAATCAGCAAAATGCGGATTTTCGTCCTGGTCCTTGGGGTCATTTTGTAAATTCAGGTCCTTAACTATTAATGATGTGGGTCCCTTTTCTGTCATTTCTGAAATTAGGGTCCCCAAGTATCATTAATTCTGGTACTCGACAATCATATGTCCTTTTCAGCTTTTCATTCCAATTTCTCCCGAGTGATCTACAATGCAATTTAAGATAAGGTAATATCATATATCTCAAAAATCAATTAATTTATAAACAATCACAAAGATATGATATTTTTACCCTTTTAAGCTCTATTTTCTTGCATTCAGTATTAATCCTAATTAATCACAATAAATATATTTTTGGCCCAAATAACATGATAAAGTCCCCAAATAAAGTATACAAATAATTAATAAAATAGGAATTCATCAGCATCCTTGCCGTTGTAGGACTTTTAATGCACTTGAAAAGCATTCAAGTCCATAAGGAAGATTCAAAGAAGAATGGGGATTAGGTGAAGAACTTGTTATGATAAGTAATTTAAGATTACTCATCTTTAAGAAGGTTTGAGGGTCCCAATATGACACACACTCATGGTCTAATCTTAATACTATACCTTGGATTTCTTCTGTCCCCTGTATATAAAGCAATAAGTCAATCAAGTAACATATAAAAAGCACAAAAAACTTACTAAATAAAGAGTGCAAGATCACCAAAAATTACAAGTATTACCTTATTTCTTCCTTGTACATAGTTAGCGTCTTCTAAGGACCATATCCTACTACGCTTTCCAACATTATTGAGTGATTCTTGAAAAACAATATTCTTACCAATTTCGTGAAGTATGTCATGCACCCACAAAATCCCTTCATCATCAATTACCAGTGATTTGTCAATATAAACTTTAATTCCAACTATTGGGTGAAGATCCACATTTTGTAACATTTGTATGACATAATTTTTGTGCTTTCCATTAAAAAAGCAAGCAATATCTAAAAAAATCGTCTTCTCATCACCATCTAATAATCAAAACTCACTTGAAGTATCTTCAAGACATCATTCGGAGGATCTGTCCTGAACTTAGCTATTCCATCTTTCCATTCTAATATACGTCTACCACAAAGAAATAAACCTAATATACGGAAAACAGGGTGAGCAGAACTATGGAAGATAATAGAATTCAGCAAGGTAAGAACACCAGGGAGGAAAGAGAAGTTGCTCGAAAGCTCAAAGCCGGATGTTTAAACCTTGACTGAAGCACTTTATAAGCCTCACAGAGTTGAACGTTGCAGCCTCTAAATCATAGTAAATGGACTGCTTTTATTAACATAATAATGCCATTAAAGTTTTTGAATGAGACTGTTCTGTACGTTGGGTATAAAAGCAATTTAAGAGCTATCAATACATGAACGTTCAGCATTAAAAGGGATTCAAGAAAACCATTTTCATATTGAACAAAAGCTTCAACATCCAGATTCCAGGAAACCAATATTTAGTATCTGAATAAAACTTCATCAATGTTCAAAATACATTATTAAGGTTCAGCAAAATGACATTTCTTATAAAGCTAATTTATTCCAAAAACTTTAATTTTGGATTTCACATGAAAGGCTTAATAAAAAGTGCTCCGTACACAATTAAACTCGCATGCAGGGGAAATTGTTGGATTTCCATGTGATCTATCATCATACTCGTGAGACCAATCCTTCTCTTGCATAACATTGCTGGCAAAGAGGAAGAACAAAGGAAAGGAAGCACGCGTGTGGCTCCGATGATCTTCAACGTTATTAAAAGTGGAAATCGGATTGCATGAGAAACCTTCCAGAATTTTCCTCCCCCAATGCTCACCAACATGAAGATAAAAAGGGGAAATGAAGGAGTGCATTCACCGACCCCAAAATAAAAAGAGAAGAGCCTGTCCCCCAAAAATATCTAATGGCTTTAATTATTTATTTATATATTTTAAAGAGAAAAGGCTTTATGGTAATTTCAAAATAGCAAAACAAAATAGAAATACCCCTTTGGCACACAAAGGATTTGGAATTGAAAACCCAACAGTAACAACAAACAAGTTGCTACTAGACCACCAATTAACTTTTATTAAAAAATTTCAAGAAAGAAATAAAATGTAATCATGGATTTAATAATTATTTCATATTATTTTCAAGCCATTAAAAAATAGCTAAACTATTAACAAAAATGATATAATTATCCTATTTTATTTTGAGGGCCATGACATAGTGACATCCTAACAGTTTCTTTTCGGAAGTGACAAGTTCAATTATCCAAGTTCGATTATCGAGAATATACGTTCCCCTCCGTACATCAATTTCCTATTATCACATTACAGGACTCTCAGCTCATTCAACAAAGCTTGTTTCTTTTCAAATGACAATACACTAACCGAAACATCCATTTCATTTCAATGATCAGGGCCATAACCTCAAGCATCTCATGGACTTCAAATTTGATCAAATGAAAAGCCTCACTGGAGTTGCTTCTCAAGATAATATCTCAAAAACCCGCGTCCG
Organism: Inga leiocalycina; assembly: GCA_963242795.1. Classification (NCBI taxonomy): domain Eukaryota; kingdom Viridiplantae; phylum Streptophyta; class Magnoliopsida; order Fabales; family Fabaceae; genus Inga; species Inga leiocalycina. The sequence goes on along the minus strand of OY725326.1, from coordinate 55,059,989 downwards.
AAGCTCTTTTGAGACCCATTAGGCAACCCCATAGTTTTGCTGTGATGATATCCCAGCACTTAATTTCAGAAGAAAAGCCTCCATCATACAATATTTGCCATCTTTAAGAACACCTTTGCAAGCTGCTTTGTCATTTAAATGACAATAGGTGCCATCCATTTCTACAATAATTTTCCTATCTTTGAATTGATCAACTTCATTGCTATTGTTGATGTTTGGATCAATCTTCACGTAATTATTGATGCTCCTATAAACTTTGTCCCTTGTTCTTCATCAAGCTTCAACCTTCTTTACTCACCACTCAACACCCACACTTCGTTATTTTAAACGATGGCGACTTGTTTACAATTGCATTCCTAGTAGAAACACTATAAAAAAAAATGTGATTTAATAGCGGTTAAAAATACTTATTAGTAGCGGTTTATAAAATCGCTACTAAATCGTATGTTGCAAGCAGTTTTGTAGCAGTTATTTAAAACTGCTACTCAAGCAAAATAATCGCTACTTTTTTTGTAACGGTTCAAACACACCGCTACAACATCGCCATAAACAGTAATGATTTTCTGTGATATTAGTAGCGGTTATATAACCACTATAAAGATCAAAAAAGTGAAATTTTCAAAGCGAGAAAAGAAAAATAAATTTCTTTTGCTATTTTGTAGCGGTTCATAAACCGCTACTAATATGAATTTCCTATAATTAGTAGCGGTTATATAACCGCTACTAATTTCATAAAAATTCAAAATTTGCACACAAAAATTAATTTCAGTTTGAAAAAAGGTGTGTTAATTAGTAGCGGTTTAATAATCGCTACAAAAATTAAGAAAATTTTAAAAAAAAAATACAATCATTTGTTTCAGTTTTTTTTATATTAAATTAAATAGTTTATTTTTTTAGTAGTTTAGCTAATTTAATTAGCTTATTATTCAATAGTTTAGCTCATTTATAAATTAAAAGGAATAATTTAATTTAGTTGGATAAGTATAAAGATTGTATTGATAATATTATTAAGGATACGTAGGTAACAAGGAACTATTAAGTTGTCTACTACAATGTGATTGCGTATGAAAAATATATGAAAATGAGATAAAGCTCTGAAATATTTGAAAAAAAAATTGTGAGAATAAATTTTATGTGAAGGAATAAAGTATTCAAATAAAAAATTTAAAAACTTGTTACCATATTTGATCATATTGTTAAGCTCCTCAGCTCATACAAAAAATTTGTAAATGAGAGAAAATGAAAAAAGGGTAAGGTGAAAAGAAATGGGGAGTGTTTGAAATGAGATGTGGTGAGGGTATTTATAGGGATCCACGTAACATTTGTAGCGGTTAATGTATCCATTTTGTAGCGGTTTTTAATTAATAGCGGTTATTTTTATATATGTAGTGGTTTTCAAACCGCTACAAATATTATTTTATTTTATTTTTATATATATTTTTTTCAATATTTTTTTAAAGACAAAAACATAATTTGATTTGATCACTCATCCTTACCATCCCTACAGAAATTATGTAGAAAAATTATTATTAGTGATGTATTATTTTATTTAAATGATGTGGACTTAAAAAATTGCACCGCAGTAAAGGTAAATTGTCATCGCCTTCAGGGAAGTAGTTTTCAAAATCGGCAGGTTGAAATGGGTCACTCTCCTAGGCGATGTTATCGCCTTCACCCTGTCGTAAAGGTCTCGTGGCTTTAAATGAACGACCATGTGCCAATCCCTGTGCCTCTCGTCCTCGACATAATAAACCTGATGTGCCTCTGAAGCAAGAATATACGGCTCATCATCTTGAGAAATACCAGTATGAATTAGCCGTGAGAAATTGACTGATGTGATCCCTAAGTCGTCAGTTGTCAGTCCTCGAGAACTAGTGGTATTTGCCCACAAATACTTGAACAGCGTCACGGTGAAACGGCCTTGATAATTAAGTTCGACCACATCAAGAAGCTTTCCATAGTAAGGGACGCCTTCGAACTGCATGTTGGCGTCATTGCTGCTCGCATAACTCCTTGTCCCAAATATGTCATAAACACCCGAATTTTGAGTTTGCAATCCTTAATCCCGTGAAACCGTGCAAAACTTGAAACCATTGACATTGTATGTTGTCAACCTTTTTGCATGATCAAGAGAGGCCGATTGCGAGAGCTATGAAATCTGGTGAGTGTGGGTTGTGGTAATTTAGTATTCTGCGGGCAAACCAGCTCGGGAATTCTCTGTGGACCTTTTTGTCAACTTCTAAGGATGTTTGTGTACGGATCCTGAGTTGACGCTTAACATGACTTCTGAATTCCCTGTAATTAATAATTTAAAGGCGATAGTGAAATGAAAGTGAAAAATGTTACGAAAGATATAGAATAACATGTGAGTGTACAATTCTTACTGTATGAAAGGTTCAACTTGAGTGCAATTAATCAAGACATGTCTATGTGCTTGCAACTTCTCAGTTGCCATTAGTTTGAAGTTCTCAGTTCCTCCAACTGGTTTACCAACATGAGGGATAAATTCTCCTGATGTTGGCGCAGGTTCAGGACAATCGTCAACAAGAGGTAGGCAGTTGAAAGCTGTCTCAAGGTCATCAAAGTACCTTAAACAAAAATACAACACTTCATCCCCTATATAGCCTTCAGCTATAGAATCTTCTGGCCACGCCTTATTCCTTACGTACGATTTTAATTTCCCAAGGAACCTATGAAGTAAAGAAGAGAAAATTGATACTAAATGCTGAAAAGGATGACTAGCAAACATAAGAACTAACAATGAAGCACATATTTAAAATAAGTACCTCTCAATCAGATACATCCATCGATATTGTTCTAGGCCAGCGAGCTTTGTTTCATGAACGAGGTAGACTGTAAGGTGAACCATCATATCACAGTAAAAAAGGACGGAGGAAAGATCATCTCCAAATAACAAAGCGTAAGAATGATTTTAGACTCACTACTACAAAAAGGTTGAAAGGTGGCGCACATATTGTGGCCCTTCCTTAATGAAGTGCCACAGCTGCTCATTTATTATTTTTTTTTATATTTTATGTTTTTTTTACCAGCTGTGGCACTTGGAAGGGTAGGCGCCACAGCTGGTATGGTCAAGTGTGGCGCTTGGCTAGGCAGGCGCCACACTTGACCAGGTGGTACCAGCTGTGGCACCTGACACGCCAGGCGCCATACTAGCTTCTGACCCATTTTTTTTAAAAAAAATTTTTTATGGTCAGGTGTGGCGCCTGCCTGGTCAGGCGCCACACCTGACTCATTTTAAAAAAAATTTTTATTTTTGTCAGGAGTGGTGCCTGACCAGGCAGGCGCCACCCCTGACCCTTTTTAAAAAAAAAATTTGTCAGGGGTGGCGCCTTCCTGGTCAGGCGCCACCCCTGACCCTTTTTTTAAAAAAAACAAAAGTTTGGATGTTCCATCCCTTCCCCACCAATCAGAATCCATCCCGCCCCACCCCCTTATCCTTTTGTTTTCCCGCCTCCCCCCCAATCACTTTCCTTTTCCCGCCGACGCCCCCCATCTCTTTCTTTACCTTTTTCTCTATCTTTAATCATTCCCTCTCTCATTTTCACTTTCATCTATCTGTGCGTGCTCTCCCCTTCCTTCCATTTTCTTATCTTCACATCTTAAAACTACACCCACACGAGCACACGTCTTTGTTTTTTCCCAACTGCCAACCCCACTCCTGTCCCTATTTTTCCCTTTTCTTTGTATTATCTACAACTTTTTGGTCTCCACTCCATTTGGTAGCTCAAATTTCTTCCTTCCCTCACTGAAGATTGCGTCACCAACGGCAATTATGTGGTCCCCCACTCCACTGCACTGATCAACCTGTAAGTTCAACTTGCGTTTTGTTTTTATTAATTTTTTTTTTAAGTTGTTCTGCTTTTTTTTTTATGGCATGCTTGCGATGCTTTTTTTTCCCTGTTATGACACGCATGCTTGTATATTTATGTCATATATAGTCATCTTTTTCATGCATGGTGTTATTATACTAGTACATAAACCAAATTAGAAATAGGCATGTACATAGTATGTAATTTCATCAACACAGGAACAAAATAAAGAATGTAAATAAATTATTGAGGAGAAGACAAGTAAATATACAAAGTGTATGTGTGGTGCCCATGCGCTCTCTCTCTCTCTGTCTCGTCAAATTTTTCTTTTTCTGTGGGTGGACCATCTCTAGTTTTGTTTCTTTGCTCTTTACACAACACCTATATATATATATATATATAATATACAAATGTGTGTGTTGTTTGTGCATGTATACTATATATATATTCCCATTACTAGAGACTTATCCCCATTGTAGGCGTGTGTGTACTGTGTTTTAGCTTTCACTAGTTCTAAGAAATTAATGCAACAAGTTACAAGAACAATGAAAGAATTGAATTTATATGTTATATATAGCCATAAATTTGAACGACAGTAATTAATATACAAGTGAATTGAAATTAGATAATCAAATTAACTTTTAATAATACTGCTATTTCTTTTAAAACTTCTTCAAATTATTTGTTTTCCAAAAATCAAAATCATTTATTTAATATTATTTCACGTATTTAATATATATTTGTGTTAGTGCTATTTTGTAGAGGTAAGAAAATAATTTTTTGTATTATCTTATTAAACTATAATAGAGAAAATCCCATCTAAACCCAATGAAAATAGGAAAAATTGAAATCAGGATAATAAATTGAATAATTCGTTAATTGAGTCATTAACTTATTTAATAATTTTAAAATATGGATAAAATGACTTTAATATATCAATATATATCAATGTTAATATTTAATAAAATAAAATATAATTTGTCTATATTGTTTAACTTTAAATATATTAACTAAAACCGTAAGGGGAAAAACATACAGTAAGGAGATAATTAATGTTGAGAATATGCTTTCTTTTTCATTTTATTTTATTTTCTTTATTTTTTTTTTCTGAATCATATTTTTTGAAATAAGCTAATCATATTTGATTTTATTATATATTGACATACAAGACCATTGTGCACTAATGTTTTGATTTGGTTTATTTCACTTGCAGGAGTATGGACTCACCACATGATTACATTGATAATGTTCCCAGGCACATTGGTAGACAAAGATTTGAGGAGAACGTCATACGTGGCAGGACAATTATGGCGAGGTTGATCAGACTGAGAAGTAACGGAATCAAGTTACAACTGGAGTGGAATGAAAATGGAAACCCGTTTGGCGAGAACAGTACCTCCTTAAATAACTTCATTGGGACTACGGTTCGAGACAGAGTCCCTATTACAGTTCAAAATTGGAAAATGGTAAAGAAAAGTTATGAGGATGAGATCTGGGCTGAAGTACTGAAGGAATTAGGTGCTTTGTCGGCTTTGTGCCTTGGTAACCTTCTTCAAAATTAAACCAAGGATTGCAATATATGGTGCAATCCCGGATCGTCTCTCGAAGAGCTTTTTATTAATTACCTAGAAACTAAGTGCAATGATTGACATGAAATGATTAAAAATGGAAAAATTTAGTCTTTTTAACTATCAACTACTTTTTGCAATTAAGAATTCAATTGTTCTAAACTAATTCTTTTTGGGATTTTTCTTGAAAATATGAAATGGAATGACAATGGTTTTAATAAAATGAAAGAAAAGAATGGAATAAGCAATCCCTCATAGCAATGGCGCAAGCAATCCTCACTTCAAATGATTATGGGAGATTTAATCATGCTAATTCCAAAATAACCCTAAGGGCCACCCCTTAGATTAGGCCTAACTTAGATTAATTAATACCAAGCCACCTTGCATATTAATTTCTCTAAATTAGGTTGATTAAGCACTCTAGCAATTAAATGAACCTAAAAATCATATTTAGCTTTTGATCCAATAACCGAGCCACCTCGCATTACCACTTGATTTTCTCATTAATCTTAATTTAACAATGGCCACCCATATGAAAAATCAAGATTAATGATGCTAAAACCCAATGCTAAATATAATTAATAAATTCACATTCAATTAACCAATGCAAACACAAGACACCATTGATCCACTAATCAAGCCACCTTGAAATTAGCACAAAATGTTCACAAAATTATCAATTCAATGACTAACCAGCACAAAGAAATGATAATTAAGCTAATTAACCACAATGTCAAGTGTCTAACAAAGGTTCAAGCCACAACAAATCTCCAAATACATCAAAATAAATCAATTCAACATTATAAAATTCATCCTAAGACCTAGGAATCACAAATATAATGTAGAAATAGAGAATTGAAATAGCAAAAACTCCCCTATTAAAGCTCCAAGCTCATGCCATAGCCTCTTGCTATAAAGAATTGAGAACTCAGCCACAGCAATTTGTCATCACAAAATGCCCAAATATATTCACAATCCCAGCCATGTAAAATACTGAATGAATTATCCAATTAGCAAAAAACAATGAAGTTGGGGGCTGAAATTGTGATACAGAGAATCAGAGGAAGTCATGGTCTAGACTGTAGAAAGCCAAAGAAGGAGTGACGGTGGTCTTTGTGCAGCTGAAGGAGACAATGAAGCTGTCGAAGATGGAAGACTCTCCTCTGTTCGTGGCAGTTACTGTTCCTCTGTTCTTCAGATACTTCCCGTGTGTCTGTGCAGTAGCTCCGGTGAAGGACGCTGGTGTAATATCCCGAATTTTGAGGCTTGAGCTTAGAGAATAAGCCTGAGATTAGTGGATTGCTAAGCCCCGGTTTAGCAAGATCCCAAATTGTGATTAGGGTTTAATGACTACAAAAGTGGACGTGGTTAGTGATTAATGAACCCTTTTAGAGAATATAAAGAGGATTGTAGTCGCTTGTGTTATGAGCAACGCCAAAACCCTGTATTTGAGTTCAATTGTGGATTAACATCCAAATTGACTTAGAATAGAGGGAAGAATTGAATGGTGTATTATGATGGAAATGGTGTCATGTTGTGGTATTTAATCATTGGAATTGTTTTAAATTGGATTGGACACATTGGTTGCAAAACTGGAAATGCTGTCCAGTGAAACTCTATTCTGGGCTGTCAGTTTGTGTGAACGTTTTGAATGCCCAAATGGTGTCTAACAATTATGAAACTTTCCAGTCTTATAGTTCATATCTCAAGCTTCAAAATGGACATATAATTTGTGCCATTTCATGTTGGGAACGGAGAGATATGACTGTCCAAAGTTTGAGGTCGAAAATGGACTCTGTTCTGGGGCAGTGATGACATTTGTGTAATTCTGGAATTTTGTGGTGCTTTTTAGTATTGGTAAATATTTTTCCTATAAAGAGGACTTCAATACCTTTCATTTGGCTTTGGAATCACCTCATTTCGATTTTTCTAGAATTAGTTATGATTTTTCAAAGTTTGGGCAGAAAATCTGCCAGAAAATCCGAAAATGGGAATTATGACATCATCTCAATACAAGATGACATCAGCATGGAATTAAAAGCATTTCCACCATCTTCATCAGCCATTTCACGACCCCATTCCAGAAAAAAAGACGTGAGAGAGAGCTTGGAGAAAATAGAGAGAGAGAAGGAGAGGAAAAATCTTGCAAAGGTAAGTGATTTCTTCGGTAAATCGGTTCCTAATGCGTATAACTCCGTTCGTAAGCTATTCTTCTATGTGATTCAAGGTTTGGAAGCTCATATTTTGGTGTTTCAAAGGTTAGGGTTTCAGACAAGAAGAGGAAAAGCTAGTGGGAGCTTGAGGTAACTTCCAAACCTTTGTATATTGACTATTCTAGCTGCTGTAGACAATTTAATCGGTGAAATTTCGCCGGATTGTCTTTGGTTCTAAAAATGGAAAATGGGTTTGTGGGGCTGTTATGCTGCCCAAATTGATACTAAATGGTAGTTTTAACCTAATGGAATAGTCAATAAAGTGGTTAGGAGTAGAAAGGAGCGTGTTTACGGAGCCGAAACCGAAAAACCCCGATTTTCCCTGGAAAACCCATATATTTCGGTCTGGGCTATAAATGGGTCTTAGAGTTGGATTTTCAATGATTTGATGGTTCCATTGAGTTCAGGAGGGAAAATTAGGTGGGGTTATAGTTGGGCACTTTTTCGGAAAAGGCCGAGGAAGCATAATTACGAAAATGCCCCTAAAACCCTAAAAGTAGGGCTGCCAAGGGCAATTTCGTAATTTAACATTGAATTTGATAATTCCGAGTCCGGAAATGGATTCCTTGGGCAAAAATATGTCAGGATAGCCCATGTTAGAATTTCGAGAAAAGTACAGCCGGATCGGGTACGATGAGGTCGGGTCCCCGGGGGTATTTTAGTAAATTTTCATAATAGGTTCATATAACCCCCAAAAACACTATGGAAGTGTCTGAACGGTACATTTGGCATTGTAGGATCGAATATGGAGTCCCGAGCTGTTTGCACGTAGATCGAGGCACGCATTTCGAGATGGAAAAAGGTTAAGGTAGGGGACTTACCTTACTTGCATGTATTTGATATTTTTGCTTGTGTAATGATGTATGTGATTGCTTTACTTGATTGTGTAGAGCATATTTGAATAAATGAAGCTCTGTTTCTGTTTTCGCTGTGGCCATAGTCTTGTTGTATGAAACATTGAGCATGCAGAAATGTCATTATGGAGCATACATCTAGATAAAGCTAACATGTCATACACATAGCATCTATCATGCATGCACTATGGTATCTGTTTCCTACTGAGATTCTCTCGAATCTCACCCTCCCCTACCAATAATTTAGACAGGAGAATACAGAAGATATGCTGAGAACAATACAGAGAACCATATGAGGGGATTGCAATGGTGGAACGAAGATGAGAAGATGTCTCCGTTTCACTGGGACGGGTTTAGATACCCCAGTAGCCCTGTGTGGCTACATTGATGGTAATGATCATGTACAAACCCCTATGGGGGAATTTATGTAATCATGCACATATTATCAGTATAGTTATGCTATTCCTGTGTTGCCTATAGAACCGCATGTCGTTTTCCGCGAATACTCTGGTAAAGGTGAAATAAAGATAAGGGCGTGACATTTTGGTATCAGAGCTGCAGTTCCTGGCAAAAATGGGAATTTGCTAGGATAGTGGCAGTAGTTGCTGCCTTAAGTCATAGAGAATGACTTTGTTTGTTGTGGTATACACATTAAGGTCCCTGCTGGTTGTGGCTATATGTGATCTGTGGACTGTGTATACATTATTTGATTATCAGGGAGTGGTGAATCATTGTGGAATCGAAAGATATAATGGTTTACCTGAGCAATAGATGTGTAGATTCAGAGGTGGAGGTAATCAGACCCATCATCTGAGTAGAGAACTAAGGAAAATGATTTCCTAGATGTGTGATATTGAGGTTCTAGGTTGATCATGGCTCCAACCTAGATGTTGGGTAGCTAACCCAAGGGGGTATGATGTTACATGTAGTGACGTCATACAGAGCTTGTGGGTGTAAAGGCCTTAAGACCTAGGGGACCGGTGTGCCTTAGGCTGGCAGAGATATTTGAATTTGAGTTGGAGTTGATGATGCTCCGTGAAACGAGGGAAGTGGTTTCCTGATTCAATTGAGGTTAAGACTTTGAGAACTAGATTGAATTGTGCTCTAAGGGTCAGACTCAATAGCTGGGCTGATTCTTAGGAGTTTGACTTGACCTAGATGGTCCGTGGTACCAGGATGTGGTACTAGATTGGAATTGAAATATGTGTCAGGTATCCTGAGGTTGCTAGTGTTCATCTAGCACAGGGAAAAGTGATTCTAAGAAGAATTTGAATTTGAAAGAGTTATCTACAAGGATTCGGAGTAGAGAGGGCAACCTACGGGGAGTTCTGATCGGAGAGGGCTACCTACGGCGACGTCTGATCGGAGAGGCTATTTGTGTGTTTATTACCTGCGGCCCACTGGGGGTGTGTGTGGCACACAGTGGGAGGACCGTGCCTTCGGGGCGGTGGAGATACGGGGAATATGTGAGTCCTGGGTGAAATGTGAGTAACCCAGCTGCCTGCCAGGCTCAGTGTAAGGGCCGGCCAGCGGAGCCCTGGTACGTAGTTGACCAGGGGGGTGGGCACTCTGAAGGGGTGTGACAATATAAAAAAAAAATTGTGACAGCCACCGTGACGACAAACCCTAGTGTGCAGCTGCCGTGACGACGAACCTTAGTGTGCACTCGCCATGACGTTGAATCGTAGAATAAAGCTCTGGGAACGTTGGGAGTATGGGATCTCAACGAAGTGCTGGTTATGGCTTTGAATGATTCAAGTTGAATCGGGCCAAGGTCTGACGCAGATGAATATATGTTGTGAATGTTGTCAGTTGTGGTGGGAGATTCTTATGGGACTCCTGTTAAATCAACTTGACATTGTTAAAGCACAGATGAGGAGATTGACCTCAGAGTGTGCAGCGGAAGCGTGATGAATGTGATATGTTTGAGAATTGTGTTGAGCAGAAGCTCGAATTTGCAGAAAGTACAATGCGTTAGTGATGGCTTCGGGAGGTAAAACTTTAGGGTTAAGTTGTATTGTGAAAAGGGGTCTTGAAGGATCCCAGTACGTGAAAAGAGTTTGAGATATTGAAGGTGAAGTTGTTAATATGCCTGGTTCCAGCTTGTTGCAATTGTGCATTGTGAGTCTCTCACCTGCTGCCGCATGGGGTGATTCCTATGTCGGAGGACCGTGCCTTCGGGGCGGTGGTTATACGGGGGACAGGCTATTTGTGAAGGCCGACGGGCCATTTGTGAAGGCCAGATAGCTATATGAGCTATAAGGCTATGTGTATGCACTGCCACGCCAATAGTCGCTGAGTAGCTAGCAATGGTTCGGGTAAAGACTGTGTGTCTTCTCGGCGGAGAAAGGGGATGAGGGTGGAGTGTGATGTTGAAGCCGAAAGGCTATTTGTGAGCACCGCTACGCCAACAGTCCCTGAGTAGCTAACAACGGTTCGGGTAAAGACTGTGTGTCTTTCCGGCCGAGAAAGGGGATGAGGGTAGGGTGTGATAATGGATTTTCTTGTGAGTCCTGGGTGAAATGTGAGTAACCCAGCCACTGTCGCGGGGCATCCCCAACGGGGGGTAAAACCGGGGTGGGTGTGACAATAATTGAGTAACCTAGCCACCGTCGCGGGGCATCCCTAGCGGGGGGTAAAACCGGGGTGGGCACCACCGGCACGGGGCATCCCTAGAGGGGGTAAAACCGGGGTGGTTGTGACAATAAAATTGTGAGTCCGGTAACCCACGGGCATCCATCGGACGGGTGTGATGTGGGAGCCAGCCACGCAGCGGAAGCGTGGGCACCCATTAAGGGGGGGTGTGACAATAAAAGGCGCCTGGATAAAAGAGACTGAGACTCTAGGTGGGCCATTACGGTCAGGTACTTTGGATAAAAGAAATTGAGATTCCGAAGTGACCAGATGATGTGATATTGTGTTGATACCCAAAAGTCCCGGTTACCACTAGCGGAGTCACTGGTGGGTGTACGGGTGAGGGCGACACCATGAAAGTTGATACAAATGTGATATTGTTGTGAATTCCCAAAAGTCCCGGTTACCACTAGTGGAGTTATTGGTGGGTGTACGGGTGAGGGTAAAGCTATGAAAGTGGATATAGCAGAAGCTGAATGTTTGTGTATACAGCTGAGGCTGTCGTTTGATGTATCGAGGTTGTGGTGTTTACTCCCGGAAGGGGTAACCAGATTGAGTTGAGCAGAGTGGTGGCCTATGCTGCCTAACTGCCAAAATCTTATTAGATGGCTCATGATTTAGAGCCTCCAGGTATTGTGGTTATGTGATCATAAAGTGTTGTGGCAATCGTATATGGAGGTGATTGCAATTGTTGGCAAATGTATAGTGATTGTGTTTGTGCGGCAATCGTGAAATGGGCCGATTGCAGTTTGTGGCAACTGAGTTGCATTCATTGTTGGAGATTCTTACGAGAATCGAATCTGTGGAGTACCGTTTGTGTGGGTGGTCTAGAAGGGACCATCTAATGTGAAATGAATTGTGAAACGGTAGCTGTTGTGAAGAAGCATCTGTAGTTTGTGGATTAAGTGGGTCGACAAATTTCGAGGACGAAATTTATTGAACAGGGGGAGAAATGTAATATCCCGAATTTTGAGGCTTGAGCTTAGAGAATAAGCCTGAGATTAGTGGATTGCTAAGTCCCGGTTTAGCAAGATCCCAAATTGTGATTAGGGTTTAATGACTACAAAAGTGGACGTGGTTAGTGATTAATGAACCCTTTTAGAGAATATAAAGAGGATTGTAGTCGCTTGTGTTATGAGCAACGCCAAAACCCTGTATTTGAGTTCAATTGTGGATTAACATCCAAATTGACTTAGAATAGAGGGAAGAATTGAATGGTGTATTGTGATGGAAATGGTGTCATGTTGTGGTATTTAATCATTGGAATTGTTTTAAATTGGATTGGACACATTGGTTGCAAAACTGGAAATGCTGTCCAGTGAAACTCTATTCTGGGCTGTCAGTTTGTGTGAACGTTTTGAATGCCCAAATGGTGTCTAACAATTATGAAACTTTCCAGTCTTATAGTTCATATCTCAAGCTTCAAAATGGACATATAATTTGTGCCATTTCATGTTGGGAACGGAGAGATATGACTGTCCAAAGTTTGAGGTCGAAAATGGACTCTGTTCTGGGGCAGTGATGACATTTGTGTAATTCTGGAATTTTGTGGTGCTTTTTAGTATTGGTAAATATTTTTCCTATAAAGAGGACTTCAATACCTTTCATTTGGCTTTGGAATCACCTCATTTCGATTTTTCTAGAATTAGTTATGATTTTTCAAAGTTTGGGCAGAAAATCTGCCAGAAAATCCGAAAATGGGAATTATGACATCATCTCAATACAAGATGACATCAGCATGGAATTAAAAGCATTTCCACCATCTTCATCAGCCATTTCACGACCCCATTCCAGAAAAAAAGACGTGAGAGAGAGCTTGGAGAAAATAGAGAGAGAGAAGGAGAGGAAAAATCTTGCAAAGGTAAGTGATTTCTTCGGTAAATCGGTTCCTAATGCGTATAACTCCGTTCGTAAGCTATTCTTCTATGTGATTCAAGGTTTGGAAGCTCATATTTTGGTGTTTCAAAGGTTAGGGTTTCAGACAAGAAGAGGAAAAGCTAGTGGGAGCTTGAGGTAACTTCCAAACCTTTGTATATTGACTATTCTAGCTGCTGTAGACAATTTAATCGGTGAAATTTCGCCGGATTGTCTTTGGTTCTAAAAATGGAAAATGGGTTTGTGGGGCTGTTATGCTGCCCAAATTGATACTAAATGGTATTTTTAACCTAATGGAATAGTCAATAAAGTGGTTAGGAGTAGAAAGGAGCGTGTTTACGGAGCCGAAACCGAAAACCCCGATTTTCCCTGGAAAACCCATATATTTCGGTCTGGGCTATAAATGGGTCTTAGAGTTGGATTTTCAATGATTTGATGGTTCCATTGAGTTCAGGAGGGAAAATTAGGTGGGGTTATAGTTGGGCACTTTTTCGGAAAAGGCCGAGGAAGCATAATTACGAAAATGCCCCTAAAACCCTAAAAGTAGGGCTGCCAAGGGCAATTTCGTAATTTAACATTGAATTTGATAATTCCGAGTCCGGAAATGGATTCCTTGGGCAAAAATATGTCAGGATAGCCCATGTTAGAATTTCGAGAAAAGTACAGCCGGATCGGGTACGATGGGGTCGGGTCCCCGGGGGTATTTTAGTAAATTTTCATAATAGGCTTATATAACCCCCAAAAACACTATGGAAGTGTCTGAACGGTACATTTGGCATTGTAGGATCGAATATGGAGTCCCGAGCTGTTTGCACGTCGATCGAGGCACGCATTTCGAGATGGAAAAAGGTTAAGGTAGGGGACTTACCTTACTTGCATGTATTTGATATTTTTGCTTGTGTAATGATGTATGTGATTGCTTTACTTGATTGTGTAGAGCATATTTGAATAAATGAAGCTCTGTTTCTGTTTTTGCTGTGGCCATAGTCTTGTTGTATGAAACATTGAGCATGCAGAAATGTCATTATGGAGCATACATCTAGATAAAGCTAACATGTCATACACATAGCATCTATCATGCATGCACTATGGTATCTGTTTCCTACTGAGATTCTCTCGAATCTCACCCTCCCCTACCAATAATTTAGACAGGAGAATACAGAAGATATGCTGAGAACAATGCAGAGAACCATATGAGGGGATTGCAATGGTGGAACGAAGATGAGAAGATGTCTCCGTTTCACTGGGACGGGTTTAGATACCCCAGTAGCCCTGTGTGGCTACATTGATGGTAATGATCATATACAAACCCCTATGGGGGAATTTATGTAATCATGCACATATTATCAGTATAGTTATGCTATTCCTGTGTTGCCTATAGAACCGCATGTCGTTTTCCGCGAATACTCTGGTAAAGGTGAAATAAAGATAAGGGCGTGACACTAGTGGTGGTGAACAGTATGAGCTCTCTGATCGTCTCTCTCTCGCTCTCCAATCCCAGCTCACTCTCCCCTCCACTTCGGTCTTCAACTCACGGCTGAGCTTCCTCTCTCCCTTGTTCGATTCTCTGCTCTTCCTCCCCAGCTCACCACTCACGGCAGCTGCAGCTTTGGGATTGTAGACTCGCCGGCGGCTGTGGTAATGAATGATGCCGCCGGCGAGAGAAGAAGAAGAAGGCGGTGAGAGGTCAGAGAAGGAAAGTCTGGAGGTGCTGTGTTGCGGCTGTTCGTTCCTTCTCTTGCGTATGTGATCTCTGTTTTTTAATTCCCCTCGGCTCCCCAAAACTGATTCAGACCTAATCATATGCTACCAAAAACGCTGTAGTTTAGAGTAGACTGAATTGGCATTTTGTAATTTCATAATATCAAACTGTCATTTCATAAATTCAAACCCAAATTGCAATTTTTAGATTCAATCCAAATTTCCAAGTATTTTCAATTGAAAAACAATTTAGCCAACATCAAATATTCTGAGAAAAATAATTGATTAAGAGTAATTATAATTTTATTGACAATTTTACCCTTTTTACTCCTAATTTAATCCATTTACTCTTAATCTCAATTTATCTCAAGAAAGGCATTTTAGGCTCAATAATTATGACAAAATCCCCAATTAAGGTATAAAAATATATAATAAAATAGGGATTTATCAATTCCCCCACACTTAAACTTTTGCACTCCTGGGCAAAACACTAATCAATTCAAAACTAAACACAAATGACAACTTCAAATGCTCAAGATTAGAGTCAAAGAATTAATCAATTATTACTTGTCAAGCTAACAAAAGTTTTAGCATGGGATAATGCAAATGGACTAAAGTAATGCACAATTAATCAAAAGAAATGTACATAAGAGAATACTCAAGGATTCAAGTGTTTAACTCATCTCACAAGTATGGAAAATTTCGCTCAACACCACCTATACTAGATCCTACCATATGCTTGTAGAAATTCTACTCTCTCCACCACTGTGTAGCACATAGACTCATGAATCAAGGGGACTTTTAAAAGGGTTGAAATAATGGAAATGGTCTCATGGGAGGGATAATGAAACAAGTACTATGCATGCACAAATATATACAATGGCATTCACTTTTTTTTTTCTTAAACTTTATATTCAAATAACCACATCTCCTTGCCAATCAAAACAAATGCCTTATTTATTTTTCTTCTTTATTTCTTTTTTTTTCTATCTTTCTTTTTTTCTTTCTTTTTTTTTTCTAGTTCTTGTTTTTTTTTATAATGCATGTAAATGGCATTTCTTCATACCAATGATATTATGGCAATTCAATGACCTTTGGATGCCAATCTAATGCGAATAGGATGCATACATAGTGCTTGTTAATAAATGATGGAATTTAGAATGTGAAGGGCTCAAAGAGGGTTAACAATGGATTAGTGTATAGGGTTTGTGTTTGGGATAAAGAGTGATGAAATAAATGCCCCTATCATATTCATTAATCTAAATGCAAATGTGATTTTGAAAAAGAATTTAAACAAGTTCTAGAGGTACACTAGAATAGGTGGCAAACACACATTAATAAATGGAAATTAGGCTCAAAATCCTTCCAACAAAGGTTTTCTTCTCAAATGCACATTCACAAAGATTGATTGAACATTAGCCTAATCAAAATGCATTAACTCAACCAATCCAAATGCTAACTCTAAGAGTAATAACAAATCAATTCATTAAAAATCAACCAAGAGCATAAGCAATTCCCATAAGTATTTAGACAAATTCTTAAAACAAGGAGTGGCAAAACTTTAAGAGTGTGGTTTGGATCAAAATTTTTTTTTTTTTTGAAAATGACACATTTTTGCAATTAAGCGCAATGAAGCACAAAAGACCCAATCCTAATCCCTCCCCCACACTTAAATTTTTGCATTGTCCTCAATGCAAAACCTAAGGGCAAAGGAATGACAAAAACTCAAAGCCCAAGGGGGTGAAGAACAAAAGAAATCTACCTTTTACTACTGGATTATGTCTCTCCCCCACACTTATCTTCCTCATACAACAACTAAGCTCAAAGAATCATAAAGATTAGGAAGAAAACAAGTGAGGAAAGAGACAACCTTTGTTAGAATCTTTTAAGGCACTTGAAAGAGAAGTTCTCATCCAATATGAGGAACATGATGGTCTTTATAGTGCATACTTCTCTTTGCTTGATTCTCTTAGGTGGAGGCGGTTCAGGATCAATCGGAAGAGGTCCGAGAATGTAGGGTGGAGCTTGGTACCGCAAAGGATTCTTCCAAGTGTATGCCTGCAAAGAAGACAAGCTAGAAGCAGTACCGAATCCAAAGATATAAACATGGAGAGACTTAGAGGATGATGCAAACATATTAAGAGCAAAACTCTCCAAGTAGAAATCACACCCAAGGAAATCAATTTGGTTCCCTTCAGTAGGAACCAAACTAGTAGTCACAGTTTCAAAATTCTCTTGAGCTTGCAATGGGGAAAATGCGGAATCCAACTTAATGTTGGAGTGCATTACATCATTTTTGCAATCACAAGAGTTGGGAGGTAAAAGAGTGGAAGAAGAAAGAGAATTGATCAAGCTATCACCACCTAGAAATTCAAAACATGTATTTTCATTTGCTATATCAGGTGGCAAATCGCAAGAAAGAACTAAATGAAAAGATTCATTTTCATTTACAATTTTATCATTCAAAATCATTGAATCTTTCCTTATTGAACTATCTAAATTATGTAATTCAAAGGGATCCAAAGGTGCACAATTTTCAAGGCCTTGATCAAGTGTAGCATTCACTTTGATGTTATCAATTGAACTAGATGAAGAATCAAGATCATGAGAAGTAAAAAGCCAATTATTAATTTCCGTACAAATAGCACATGACATTTCACCCTCACATGAACAAATAAAAGTAGAATGTAGGGAAGAGGGAAAAATAAATTCTTCATCTTGTTCAATAGCATTACAAAATTCCAAATCATGCTTGCCAACACTTGAAACAGAAGAAGAATCATGTAAGCAATTATCACTCAGACAATCATTTGAGCTATCATCAGGTTCACACTTTACCACAATTTGAGTATCCAAGCATAATTCATCATTCTCCACAATGTCATGCTTAATATGTTCATCACTCATAGAAGAATTGACAGTGCAAGCAATATCATCAACTACACAACTACTATTAGAGATATCACAGTGAGCATTATCAATATCAAACATTTGAGGGGATTCAACCACAATTTCTTCATCCACCTCATCATCACTCACAACATCAAGAATAGTAGTAAGAAGAGGGTCACCCTCTTCAAGAAGAGAAGGAATAGTACCATTGTTTGGAAGTGGCTCCTCTGGTAGTTGAAAATGCACTTGCTTCGTCCTGACATCGTTTGTGGGAGTAGGCATTGGAGGTATGAAATCTTCCACTTTTGAAGTGGCATTTGGCTCTTGCTCTTTGGTTCCCTCATCATCGAAGTCATCAGTCCATGGAGCTCCTTCTTCTCCTTCGGTCTTTATCCATAGCACATGGTCGACAAATGCCTTGATAAAGCCTTCAATCTCCTCCATTCGCTCTTTCTGCTCCTTGGAAATCACATTTTCCTCATTAAACACGAACAACTTAAAGTATTCAACCTGAAGTTCATCATATATTCTTCTCAATGCACGAGTTCTATCATCCATGTTTGGCAATGTGAGGAAAACATCAAGTCCACTAGGTTGAGGTGTAGGAGATTGTGGTGGAGGTTCATCGAATGATGGAGAGGGTGGTTCATAGGGAGTTCTACATGGCATGGAAGTAGGGGGAAATGGGGGAGGACGAAATGGATATGATGGTTCTTGATAGAGTGGAGTGGGTGATTCTTGATGAAATGGGTAGGGTGAAGAAGTATGGTTGAAGTGGGATTGAGGTAGTTGAAAGGTAGGTTCATGGTCAAAATAGGAGGTTTGTGGACAAGATTGTTCCAAATGTGTATGGAGATGTTGAGGATGTTGAGATTCAGAGGCTCCTCTTCGTTTTATGTCTGCATGGAGGGAATTCAATTCATATTGAAGCAAATCAAGCTTTTGAGAATATGTAAGATCAGAAAATTCTTCACGTCTCCAAGTGCCATAAGATTCATCCGAGAATTGAGAACTTGAGGTTCTTTCATTCCTTAAACAAGAATGCATAGGAGGATTAGTGTAAACTCGAAACTTATGATTCTCATTAAACCAAGCCATTCAAATTACAATCAATTAAATCCCAATGAATCCTAAGTTCTAAAAATGCAAATGCAAAAACAAAGGAAAATCAGGATATTTGTTGATATTTTTGTTCAAAATTTTCTATGGAAAGATGCAATATACTATGAAAATCATGCAAAACTACCTAAACTAACTAAAATGCAACCTAAAGGCTTAAGGTACCAATCAATCAAAAATTGACACTTAGTTACTAGAGAACCAATTACTTGGCTCCCCGGCAACGGCGCCACTTGAAGAACATAAGGCTTTGTCGGCTTTGTGCCTTGGTAACCTTCTTCAAAATTAAACCAAGGATTGCAATATATGGTGCAATCCCGGATCGTCTCTCGAAGAGCTTTTTATTAATTACCTAGAAACTAAGTGCAATGATTGACATGAAATGATTAAAAATGGAAAAATCTAGTCTTTTTAACTATCAACTACTTTTTGCAATTAAGAATTCAATTGTTCTAAACTAATTCTTTTTGGGATTTTTCTTGAAAATATGAAATGGAATGACAATGGTTTTAATAAAATGAAAGAAAAGAATGGAATAAGCAATCCCTCATAGCAATGGCGCAAGCAATCCTCACTTCAAATGATTATGGGAGATTTAATCATGCTAATTCCAAAATAACTCTAAGGGCCACCCCTTAGATTAGGCCTAGCTTAGATTGATTAATACCAAGCCACCTTGCATATTAATTTCTCTAAATTAGGTTGATTAAGCACTCTAGCAATTAAATGAACCTAAAAATCATATTTAGCTTTTGATCCAATAACCGAGCCACCTCACATTACCACTTGATTTTCTCATTAATCTTAATTTAACAATGGCCACCCATATGAAAAATCAAGATTAATGATGCTAAAACCCAATGCTAAATATAATTAATAAATTCACATTCAATTAACCAATGCAAACACAAGACACCATTGATCCACTAATCAAGCCACCTTGAAATTAGCACAAAATGTTCACAAAATTATCAATTCAATGACTAACCAGCACAAAGAAATGATAATTAAGCTAATTAACCACAATGTCAAGTGTCTAACAAAGGTTCAAGCCACAACAAATCTCCAAATACATCAAAATAAATCAATTCAACATTATAAAATTCATCCTAAGACCTAGGAATCACAAATATAATGTAGAAATAGAGAATTGAAATAGCAAAAACTCCCCTATTAAAGCTCCAAGCTCATGCCATAGCCTCTTGCTATAAAGAATTGAGAACTCAGCCACAGCAATTTGTCATCACAAAATGCCCAAATATATTCACAATCCCAGCCATGTAAAATACTGAATGAATTATCCAATTAGCAAAAAACAATGAAGTTGGGGGCTGAAATTGTGATACAGAGAATCAGAGGAAGTCATGGTCTAGACTGTAGAAAGCCAAAGAAGGAGTGACGGTGGTCTTTGTGCAGCTGAAGGAGACAATGAAGCTGTCGAAGATGGAAGACTCTCCTCTGTTTGTGGCAGTTGCTGTTCCTCTGTTCTTCAGATGCTTCCCGTGTGTCTGTGCAGTAGCTCCGGTGAAGGACGCTGGTGGTGGTGAACAGTATGAGCTCTCTGATCGTCTCTCTCTCGCTCTCCAATCCCAGCTCACTCTCCCCTCCACTTCGGTCTTCAACTCACGGCTGAGCTTCCTCTCTCCCTTGTTCGATTCTCTGCTCTTCCTCCCCAGCTCACCACTCACGGCAGCTGCAGCTTTGGGATTGTAGACTCGCCGGCGGCTGTGGTAATGAATGATGCCGCCGGCGAGAGAAGAAGAAGAAGGCGGTGAGAGGTCAGAGAAGGAAAGTCTGGAGGTGCTGTGTTGCGGCTGTTCGTTCCCTCTCTTGCGTCTGTGATCTCTGTTTTTTAATTCCCCTCGGCTCCCCAAAACTGATTCAGACCTAATCATATGCTGCCAAAAATGCTGTAGTTTAGAGTAGACTGAATTGGCATTTTGTAATTTCATAATATCAAACTGTCATTTCATAAATTCAAACCCAAATTGCAATTTTTAGATTCAATCCAAATTTCCAAGTATTTTCAATTGAAAAACAATTTAGCCAACATCAAATATTCTGAGAAAAATAATTGATTAAGAGTAATTATAATTTTATTGACAATTTTACCCTTTTTACTCCTAATTTAATCCATTTACTCTTAATCTCAATTTATCTCAAGAAAGGCATTTTAGGCTCAATAATTATGACAAAATCCCCAATTAAGGTATAAAAATATATAATAAAATAGGGATTTATCAAGTACAGGTAACACCTTCATTATATAATTGTTCGGTTTTCTTTGTTTCATTTCGTTTCAATCTTACATATTATATATGTTTTTTGACTTGTTTACAGAGTATTTTTATTATTGATGATGATCGGAAGAACTTCGTAATAAGAAAAGCCGGAAAACTTATGCGAAAGTTTCGTTATGATCTTGTCAAATATTTCTTGAGGGATGATAATGATGATATCATTACTACACCGCCTTATCCATTGTATGAAGGAATCATCACTCAAGAAATGTGGGATGAGTTTATCAGAACACATACAACTCTTGATTTCCTGGTAAGGGGATTTGTTTGTAACTCCCATATTACGTGTAATGTACGTATTTGTAAGTAACATTTATATATTTATATGAATCATTTTGATCTAACTAGGAGTTGAGCGAGAAAAATCGAGCTAACGCGACCAACATGCCATACCAGTACACACAAGGACCTGTTTCATACACACGGTTAGAAAGAAAAATCGTACGAACAGATGATTATTTCATTCGTAATAAAAATTGTATGAATATCATTTAACTTTGACTAACTTTGATGTGCAGATACAAGAATCAGGCTCAGATATTACGCAGGTTCCACGACATGATCTGTGGGTAGCCGGTGTCACAAATAAGAAAGGTGAAATTCGTAGTGAGGAAGCAAGAAGAGTAGCCGAATATTGTGTAAGTATTCAATTATATTATGCGTTCAATAAATAATTGGCTTTACTAAAATGAACTCCATTTATAATAACTAATTTTCATTGTAATTCTTTTTGGGAAAGCGACAAATGACACAAGAGGATCCTGCGTTGGCGACCTATGTTGGTCGGGACGATTTATTGAGCAGAGCGTTACCAGTACCCGAGTATGATGGTCGTGTTCAGGGTACTGGTTTTACAGTCACCTCATCAGCATACTTCGGACGTCAGAAGCGCTCGAGTAGAAGTAATGTTTCCCACCTACGTGACGAGATGGCTAGCTTTAAGCATCAAATGCAAGAACTTCAACAACAAATGCGCTACAAGGAACAATGAGAAGAAAAATTCACTGAACAAATGCGTTTGATGCAAGAACAGAATGCGTTGTTAACAACGCAAATACAACAGTTGGTCCAGGGTAGGCCAACACCAAATGTTCCGTTTTGTGATAGCCCAAGTTTCAGAGATAGCTGCAATTCCATGCCTAAAGTCCCTTTTCCTTCGGTAATTAATTTCTTTTCTACTTAACTTTATGTTAAATTATAATTAAGAAAACTTTAACATATTAACTCTATTTTCCGTAGGGCGAATTTCAATGCAAGCTATATGTCGAGCAAGCATCCAAGCACTCGGTTGCAGTGGGCGTTGCCTACAACACTGGTGAGGACATACTGCACAATTCACCTTTGCCCGATAACACACTCCGGGTGAGGGTTGACGTCTACATGAACGAAGACGCCCTCTTACCGATCCCGTCTCGGGATGAGCAAAATAAGGTGGCAGATGTTGTAGGTGGCTATGTTGCTTGGCCAATAGGTCTTATCGAGCTATGTGAAAAGGTCGTTCATTCAAAATTCCCTGCACTTTTCCTTCGAACTTTCATCTCAAACTGTGATTTAATTTTCTGATTTGCGCAGGGTAAGATTTCAAAGTCTTCAACAACACAACCCAAGTCAAAAGCATCGGCTAGCCAACAGAGCAGAAGAAGACAGACCTCACTTCTCGATCAATTAATATCGATTGCACCACAATTGATCGGTGAGGGAGTAGTGCAATTATGTATTCCAAGACATATCTACAGTGTTGGTGGTCTAGTTGATTATGTTACTGCCGAGGTCGTGCAGGACATATGTGCTCGTGATTGGGTTAGTGCTTCGGCTATCAACATCTGGATAAGGTACTTCACTATCATCGTTTATCACTGTTATTAATATATCTCGTTCCATTTATTTTGTTTCTCATGACACTGTATGTTTTATACCAGGCATTTGGACCAGGACGTTTTAATGGATACACATAAGGTCCAATTCGTATTTGTCAACCCTTTTCTCGTTGGTCATCATGAGGGTAAACTAGATGTAACTGCGCAGTCTAATGAGCTGAAAGATTACTTTAGCAAGAAAGCGACAGCAAATACATTATTTTTAGTGCCGTATAATGCGGGGTAAGTTATTATTGGTACAATTTTTGTTTTTATTGTTTAACTTCTATCATAACATGATTGTTCAAAAAAAAATTTTAAAATATATTTTAGGCGCCATTGGATATTGATCGTTATCAATCCAGCAGAACCTTCAGGCCCTCGCATTTATTATGTGGATCCTCTAAAAAATGGTCTTCCACAAGACCGTTTTGATATGTTGCTATTGATCAGTAGGTAAGTATACGTGCCTATGTATAAATATTTATGAACGTGATTGAATAACCAAAAGTAATCATTTTCTGTTTCTTTTGTTAGCGCATTGACTGCGTATCGGTCGTCTGTCTCGTTAAACTATTCTAAAGCTACTGACCCCCGCCTTAGCTATCCTTGGAAGAAGATACAGGTATTGATATTTGACTTTACTTAGACTTTGTTAGTAAACACTTTTTATTCATGAACAAAGTTAAATATTGCATTATATTTTTGCAGTGCCCTTTCCAACCTAATGACAATGATTGTGGGTACTATATCATGAAATTTATGAAGGATGTTATTATGCATGATCAACCATTTATTCCTCAAAAAGTAAGTCATTTAGTTGCACTTCATATTGTGTTGTAATGAAATTGAATTAGTGCCTGACAATTATGTTTTACTAATTTTAATTCGTTCTAACTTGTGTCTAATTGTATATATCTGTAGTATTATGAAGATCAACGTTGTGACGCTTTAACAGACCATCAGGTTAATGAAGTGATCGAGGAATGGTGTGAATATGTGTTTAGGCAAATCTCTAGGTAGCTATATATACTATTAAATTCACTAGCTGGTCTATTTTGTGTTGTTTCTAATTGCCAATTGTTGTGTCACGCATGTTTGTTGTATTATATTTCATTCAGCTAGGTTTACAGTATATTGTATAACAATTTTCAGTACTACTTTAGCTAATCAATCATTTGTTGGTATCATTTTAAAGTTATCTATTATTGTTCTTATTAAACCTTGCAGACTATAATTATATATGCATGGGAGATATATATGAGGAAAAAATATGCTAAAAAAAAACCAATACGAAGAACCCAAAAAATATGAGGAAAAAATATGCTAAAAAAAACCAATACGAAAAATTAAAAAAAAAACACCTCCTGTGGCACCTGGCCAGCCAGGCGCTACAGGAGGTTATTTTAAAAATAAAAATAAAAAAATCTGTGGCGCTTCCAAGCACCACAGCTTTTGTTAGTAGCGTCCAGATAGGTGGCATTTCACTAGCGCCACAGCTAATGCAATTATAAGCGCCACAGCTTTGCTTTTTTGTAGTAGTGACTGTAGCTGATCGAGCTCCTCAACGATCAAAACCTTAGAACACAACTTTCGAAAGAAAGAACAAAGTTCCACCAAAACGATAGACACATCGGGAGAAAGTGCATTCTTTATAACCAGAGGGAGTAACTGTTGCATAAGAACATGTAAGTCATGACTCTTCAGGTCAAGAAACTTTCGAGCCTGCAAGTCAACACATTGAGAAATATTGCTTGAATACCCATCAGGAAATTTTAATTTCTTCAACGTCGCGAGGAAAACTTCCTTGTTCGGTTTTGTGAGGGTAAACTTTGCCAGCTAAAATTTGTCATGCTCATCTGGCCAAGCATATTCATGAACTCCCATGGCGCGTAAATCTTTCCTCGCTTGAAGGTGATCTTTTGTCTTGCCAGGTTCGTTAAGCAGCGTATATAGCACATTATCACAAACATTCTTTTCAATGTGCATGACATCAAGACTGTGGCGAAGTAACTTAGATCTCCAATATGGAAGAGTGAATAAAATACTTATCTTCTTCCACTGTTAAGGCGCTGAAGTCCTACGCGTCTTTTGGTGAGTTTGTGCTAAATCATCGCTTTTTCCAAACTCGAACTCAACATTTTTAAGCTGCTATAAGATTTCTGTACTGGACAAAGTCTGAGGTGGTCCTCTTTTTTCTAGTTTCCCATTGAAGCGATTCCGCTGCAATATGAACTTATACCTTCCATCGAGAAACCTCTGATGGCCCATGAAGCACCACTTTCGGCTGTGGGGAAGGCGTACTGCGTCAGAGTCAAAATTACAAGTTGGACACGCTGACCCAGTATGCACATTCCAACCAGATAATATGCCAAGGCCAGGCAAGTCACTAATCATCCACATCAAGGCTGCACGCAAGTTGAACAATATCTTCCCGAAAGCGTTGTACGTCTCGATGCCAACATTCCACAAGTCAAGCAATTCCGCAATAAGCGATTGGAGATACACATCAATGTCATTACCCAGTGCCTTTTTGCCTGGAATAATCATAGACATAATAAAGGAGCTTTGTTTCATACACATCTAGGGCAGCAAGTTGTAGGGAACCAAGACTACCGGCCAAATACAGTAACTTGTGCTAAGATTCCCAAATGGATTGAAACTATCGGTCGCCAAAGCAAGCCGAACATTTCTAGGGTCAGCCGCGAAAGATGGAAAGTCATTATCAAAAGTTTTCCAAGCGTCTGCATCCCGGGGATGTCTTAATTTACCATCTTTATTATTATCAACGGCATGCCACCTGATGTGCTCCGCAGTTTTGGACAACATAAATAATCTTTGTAGGCGAGGTTTCAATGGGAAGTACCTAAGAATCTTTGTAGGGTTCTTCTTGTAACACCCCAAATTTTGATTAAGGGCTAATGATAATTATTGAGAATAATTATTGAATTAAAGTGGAATAATTATGGGTTATGTGGCAATTTTTAACTAATATGCCATAATTAGTGAAAAATTGAAAGAATGGAATTATTGGGCAAATAGTTAGTGATTAAGGGAGAAATTAATTACTAACTAAGATAAATGAGATGTATAACTAAATGGCTAATGGAGTGATTAGAGTAACTAATTGGTTACTTGCTTTATGGGAGAACCAATGAGGAGTGGAAATGTGTCAAGGTGGAATGATGGGAGAGTGGTTAGAAAAGTCAAAAATGGGAATTAAAAACTATTTTCCCTCCCTCTCTCCTCCTTGTGTTCGGCTGAAATGGTATGGGGAAGAGAATCACCATCATTTCTCCATCTTCAAGCTCTTTTCTCTCTCATTTCCTCTCTCTTGTGCGAGCAGCCATGGAAGGTTGAGAAAAAAGAGAAAAGCTTGAGATTTAAGGTAAGAAGATGACCTCTATTGACAAAACTTCCTTCTATAAAGTTGTTCCTTGAGTTAAGAGCTTTCATTCTATGGTTTTAGATTTTCCATTGGTGGTGTTTTGAGCACACAAGGAAATCTAAAAGTTGGAGAACCAAGGAACTTCTTTGGGAAAGTTGTTGAGGTGAGTGAAAGCTTCATTTTTATATAAGTTTTGTGGCCTTTGAATTAGTTTGGGAATTTCTGGAATTATTGGCCTATTTTCTAAAATGAGAGTTATTGGGAGTTTGGTATGTTATTGTTATGGAAATGAGTGTTTTGGTATGTGTTTTGGATAGATAGATCGATTTGAGATTGAAATGGTGTGTTTAGTGATTAATGTTGCCCAAAACCAAAGCATGATAATGGAATAGGAAATGGGTAATTCTCATGGTTCCAGTGGATTCCTTGGGTGTTTGTGTGTGGGAGTAGCCTTGGTTGAGAGTTTGAGACCATTGGAATCAATTGGACAAAAGTGGGGAAGTGCTGTCATGCCTTCTGCGTTTTCTGGTTTTTGATAGCATCACTCGAGTGATCTGGGGTCCACTCGAGTACGGGATAAGCATCACTCGAGTGAGGATGGGTTCACACGAGTGTGGTAGTGTATTTTCCCTTTTTGCTTCCAGTTTCATATTGCACTTTCGTGTATAAAGGGCAAAAGTGTTGCCTCACTTGCGGGTGTGGAGGGTTTCCACTCGAGTGAGCCCCGTCCTACTCGAGTGATGGTGGGTCTAGAACCATGAACTCTCGTCTCAAGTTGTCACTCACAATCAACTTCTCAAAAGTGTCTTAGCACTCGTAAGTGCTAAGCCATCACTCGAGTGTATTTGTTCCTGCTCGAGTGATGTCATTCTCTGAAAGTTTCTTGTGCTCTCGGGTGAGCACTTCCTAAACTTCACTTTGGGGTACTCGGGTGAGCATTAGGCTTCCACTCGAGTGATAGAGGTCATGCTCGAGTGCGGCGAGCAATTTTGGGTGCTGTTATTCCGTTTTGCTCTTGGGTGAGCACTTTCTATACCGCACTTCCTAGAACTCGAGTGAGTATTTGGCTGTCACTCGAGTGTTCACCTTTGTGCTCAAGTGCAAAGTTCCTCATCACTCGAGTGAGGCCTTCTTCACTCGAGTGTAACAGTGAAAAACCAGTACTTGTGCTTCCAAAAGGGGATTTTTGGGATAGTTCTTCCAATTCTTTAGGGCTTTTGCTAGAGGTGTTTGTAGCTTCCTAAAGAGCATAAATGATAACCAAATTAAGTGATATGAGGTCATTTAAGTATTGGAAAAGAGTATAACACTTCGTCCCTAATTGTGAATTATAGGATTTGACATTTGCCCTACTCGAGAGAGACCGGTGCTGTAATATACTGGATTGTAATTAAGGATTAATAACTTCAAAGTAATGTAATTAAAATTAATTGAGCACTTTTGAAGTAGATATCGTGCATTGTGATCATCAGGGGCAAAACGGTAAATTTACCGACCGACAGGTTAGACACCATTGAGAACACTTATTAGTAATCAAGATGAATGGCTAAGATTGAAAGACCAAGAGGTGGAATCTTGTGCATGCAAATCTATGTGAAATCATGGTAGGAAGGGTAAGATTTTGCCAAGTGTCATCATAAGGACCCTTGGACCAAAGTCAAATATTCTTCCCTTTCTCTTTCCTTGTCAAGGTTGGCTATATGTGTGTATGTGTGAAGGAAAAAAAACTGCATCATCATCTTTCCTTTTCTCTCTCATTTAACTTCCATTTTCATTGAGCTTGAGCAAGGAAGAGAAAGAGAAAAGCTTGAGTTGAGGTAAGTGAACATCTCCATATGCTCAAATGTTCTCTACTAATGTTATGCAAGAAGTTGAGAGCTTTAAACCTATGGTTTCAGAATTTTCATTGGTGGTGGTTGAGAGATTGTGAATTTTGGAAAGTTGAAGAATCAAGAAGTTGGCTTTGGAAGACATAAGAGGTGAGTAGTTGATGCACTTTGGTATGGTTGCTTTGATCATTGGTTGAGTCTTGAGGACTTTGGAATTTGCCCTGATTTTTGGTAAATTTCGAAAAGCATGACTTGGTTAGTGTTTAGTGTGGAAATTAGTGTCATAGAGTGTCTTTGTGCATTTGGAATTGGCTTGGAATTTTGGGTTGGAATGGATTGCAATGTGTGTGTTGATTGGAGATGTTAAGGTGACATGTGGTGATTGTGGTAGAACATGCTCATGGATAATGAATATGGTCATTTTGATGGCTCCAATGTGTTCCTTGAGCCAAATTGGGTAAAAATAGTATGTGATTTGAAATTAGGGACCATTGGAAGCCAATTGGCAAAATCAGGAAAATCTGGTCAATGTAAGTCTGTTCTGGACAGTCAGATGGTGTGGACGTTCTGACTGGGCAAATGGTGTTGAAAAATTATGAAACTTTCCAGTCTTAAAGTTTACATCTCAAGCTTCAAAATGAACATAAATTGTGTGCCCTTTCGCTTTTTGAGCTGGGAGTTTGAACTGTCCAAAGTTTGGCATCAAAACTGGACCCTGTTTTGGCACAACGCTAGGTTTTTGGTAAATCTGGGCTTTTGTGGTGATTTCTAGTTATGGCCAATATTTTTCCTTGAAAGAGGACTTAAATAGATTTCATTTGGCTTTGGAATCACCTTATTTTGATTTTTCCTGAATTAGTTATGATTTTTGGAAGTTCAGCCAAGAAACTGGATTTTCTGGGCCGCAGCCCAAATGTTTCTGAGTGTTTCTGGATAGTTTTGGGCCGCAGCCTAAATGTTTCTGAGCATTTCTGGATAGTTTTGGGCCGCAGCCCGTGGATTGTGGGCCGCGGCCCACCCCCAAAAATTAGTGTTTTGTACTTTTTAAAGGTGGTTTTCGGTATAGCCTTTCCCAACCCTTTGGGCATATGTTTAGGCCTTTAATAGCCACCTAAAGAGTCTAAATGATAACCAACTTAAGTACTATTAAGAACTTGGGAAAGAGATTGATTTATTGTCCCTAATTTGGTTTATAGGATTCGACATTTGCCGTCCTCGTGAGCCCATTGAGCCAGCAAACGTCAGGAAGGAACGAGGTAGTAACTTTTCTTTTCGTACCATATGTGATGCATTGAATGTGTGTATTATCATTGATTTGTGATAAATTCGTATGCTGCGACATTGTGAATATGTGTAAACACCGTCATACCAATAGTCCCTGAGTAGCTAACAACAGATCGGGCAAGGGTTGTATGCCTTCCCGGCGGAGAAAGGGGATGAGGGTGAGGTGTGGTATATGTGATTATGTGGGCCGAAAGGCTATTTGTGGAGGCCGACGGGCCATTTGTGAAAGCCAGATAGCTATATGAGCTATAAGGCTATGTGTATGCACTGCCATGCCAATAGTCCCTGAGTAGCTAACAACGGTTCGGGTTAAGACAGTGTGCCTTCCCGGCGGAGAAAGGGGATGAGGGTGGAGTGTGATTTGTGCTGCTGCTGCTGTATGATGATTTGCTTACATGCCGTGTACTTATATGTGGTATAAATGTTTTGTTACTACTGGGATTCTCTTGAATCTCATTCTTTCCTTTAACTAACCTTTCAGACAGGGCGAGTGGCTCTAAGGAGAAGCGTACGACCCGGAGCAGTTAGAACCCTATAGGGACATTTACTTTTGGATGTGTTGGTTAAACCTGTTGGACAGGAATCTTGTAAATTATTTTTGGGCTGTATTTAGCAACAGATTATAGTTGTGTAATCCCCTATATGGGAAGTTTAAACCTTCTAGTGAATGAATGGAACCCGGGGGTTGCCGGGATTGCTATTAGATATTCTAATATGAATGAATGTAAATTAACTGCACAGGTGATTGTATTCGATAATTGAATTTGAGACCGGAGTAGGAAAGAAGTTTTGAAAATTTTGTAAAGTCCCTACCATAAAAGGAAGTTTTAAACGAGTTTTGAACTATTCGACGGTCTCTAAAACAACTTAATTAAGTGATATCGAACTATAATTACGTGTTTAAAAGCAGGGGGTTACAGGTGCCAGAGCATGCTCGAAGGACCAAGGTAGTGACTTTTCTCTCATGTTGTGTATGATGCTTGCTATGCATGACTTATCATTGTGAATGTGTTATCTCCCGTAGTGCATTACAGCGTGAGCAATTTAGCGTGAGCAGTCGTAGGGGGTGATGGTTATCACACCTATCCCTGTCATTATTTCTACTGTTGTAATTACCAGGGGTGCGTTATGGAATCGTGGATCCTGTTTGAGTATCCAGCCAGTGTGGTTGTGTGTATATGTGAAATATTTTATATGGATCCCAGCTGTGGTGATATATGTGATATGATCATGTGATTGTGCAATACAGCGTGAGCACTTCGAGGTGAGCAAACGTAAGGGTGACATGAGTCATACTTGCCCTTGCCGCTGTAACTGTCGTTGTAGTTGCTTTGTGTTGTGTGATGATTTGCTTTCATGCTTTGTTGTTATGCATACTATGAGTGATTTGACACTACAGGGATTCCTTAGAATCTCACTCTCCTAAAAACAATGTTTAGACAGGGCTGAAGGATCTAAAGGGAAGCGGGTGACGAAGAGTGGACACTACTACAAAAAGGGTAAAAAGTGGCGCACATTTTGTGGCACTTCTTTAAACAAGTGCCACAGCTTCTCTTTTTTTTTTTTTACCTCTATAATTTTTTTTTTAAATTTTCGGTACCAGCTGTGGCGCCTAATAGATTAAGGGCCACAATTGAGGAGGCCTAGTGTGGCGCCTGCCTACACAGGCGCCAAAGTTGGGGCCATAAAAGCAGCTGTGGCGCCTAACCCACCAAGCGCCACAGCTGCAGCATTGAAATTTTTTTTTTTTTTTTTTAATGTGGGCATGTGTGGCGCCTAATTAAATAGGCGCCACACATGCTAATGTATTGTTCAGCTGTGGCGCCTAATGCTTAGGCGCCACAGCTGAACAAAGAGGCAATTGTGGCGCCTAATTATTTAGGCGCCACAATTGCCCACATTTAAAAAAAAAAAAAAAATTTCAAC
This sequence comes from Inga leiocalycina, assembly GCA_963242795.1. NCBI lineage: Eukaryota > Viridiplantae > Streptophyta > Magnoliopsida > Fabales > Fabaceae > Inga > Inga leiocalycina. Next base: position 55,028,720 of record OY725326.1, on the reverse strand, counting down.
TTCTCTTTTTGACCACAATTATTTCATTTCCCGCGTAGTGGTTTTGTGTCCGCCCCCCATTCCTTCTCTTTTTGACTACTACTCCACTTTAATTATTTAACTACTCTCTCCTCCATTAAACTATTTTCCCTTTCTCATCTTCTTAGTGGATCCGTCGACCTCCTCCCTCCATTTCCTATCATCTTCACACTAAAAAACGCACCCACACGCTCACTCGTCACTCAAGCTAGCATCACCAACGTGGTCTCCCACTCCCTGCGCTGGTCAATTAATAGATTTGTAAGAAGAAGACTATTTCATTCTAGCTTGCTTTGTTTAAATTTTTTTTTTAGTCAAGATAAACCGTAATATAACATTTGCCTTTATGTTCCTAATTTAATAGGAAAGAATGAAAACCTAACTTGTTTCGTTTGCCTTTTTGCTTTGTTTAAATTTTTTTGCCGACAAGCTTGCGTTTTTTAGTAATCTTTTAATTTACTTAATTAGTTGTTGATGTACTGTGTTCACATATCAAGTTCTTGTATTGTGATATTTTTTATGTTAGCTTTGGAGAGTATTAATATAAGAACATTATTGTTGGGGAACTTGAATTTTAAATATGAAAATTATATATATATATATAATAGGTTGAAATATAAAATAGAAAGATTGACAATTTGTGGAGATGATAAACACGAAATCCACTCATTTTATATAAAATTTCACAATCAGGAAGCATAAAAAAGAGCCACAGGAAAAAAAAGAAGAAGAAGAAGAAAAAAGAAAAAAAAAAAAAGACCCTATTGTGGCGCTTGCTCAAGCAAGTACCACAGGAGGGGGACCTCCTGTGGCGCTTGCTCAAGAAAGCGCCACAGTAGGGCCCCCCTACTGTGGCGCTTGCTCACAGGAGGTCCCCCTCCTGTGGCCCTTGCTTGAGCAAGCGCCACAATAGGGTCTTTTTTAAAAAAAAAATTTAAAATATTGTGGCGCTTCCAAGCGCCACAGCTTTTTTTAGTGGCATCTAGATATGTGGCACTTCTCTAGCGCCACAGTTAATGCAATTATAAGCGCCACAGCTTTACTTTTTTGTAGTAGTGGGATAAAGCTCCGGGCTAGGAGTTCTTTTTTGGTTATTGGTTATCATGGTTTATTATTGGATATTTAGTGGGAAACAACTTGTATATTTTGGAATTATAATGTAAATTTGTGTAATCCCCTAGTAAAGGGAAATTGATTGTAGGCATTGTTGCCTTGTAAAACCCGTATCGGATTAATAGAACTCGAGTGTGTCGGGAATTTACATTGTACTCTGATATTTATAAATGAAATCATACTGTACAGGCCATTTGTGAAATTGATATATGGATATGAGACCGTGTTGAACAAGTTTTAGAAAGGTTTTTGTAAACCCTAATTTTGGGAAGTTTAATTTTGAATAAGTCCCAAATCCTCTTATGGCCTCTAATTCCACATAATCACGTATTTATGAACTTAATCTCGGCCTTGATCATGAAGGGGGTTACACTTCTTCTACTTTTTCCCCTTCTGAATTGTCTTGTACCTCAATGTGTGGCATCTCTTACAAGTCTCCCTGCTAGAAATGTCTCCCCAATACAGCATACAATCGTTGGGGCATGCATCAATCTTTTTGATAGTTCAACCCCAACCTGTTGATAATCTTCTTGGCCTCGTAGAATGTTGTGGGAATCTCAACGTTGGGGAATGCATCTTGTAATAATTCGAGCAACATCGACATTCCCTTATCTGTGATTTCATACAAGCACTTGATATGATACAATTTGATCAAAAAAGATAATTAGAATATTTTCGACAACCTTGATATAAAGGACGATCTGCTTCATACATCAAACTGAAAAAATCCTGAGCTGCTTCTCATTCCTCATGAACACCGGCTCAGAACCTTGCACTTCTTCGTTGAAGTTGTCACCTTGAAATCCAAATGCATCACACACAGCATCATTCACAGGATCATCTTCATCTAGTTGAACTCCTACTTGCGAACTTCGAGGAAGAGCATTATCATATCTCATGTCAGCCTTCTCACCATGAACTACCCAGAACGTATAGTCCTCTGGGAAAGGCTTCAGAAGCAAATGTTCCTTAACAACATTTCGCGCATGCCACTTCTTGAACTTACATCTCCGACACGGACAGACAATCTTGCCATTACAGCTGGCGTGAGTGAATGCAAAATCCAAGAAATTGTTTAATCCGTACAAATATTTCGGAGAATTCTGTGGCATCCTAATCCATGACTTATCCATAGCTACTAGTGAGAGAGAAGAAAGTATAATGAAGAAGATGAGTGAATAGAGAAAGACGAATGCTTGGAACCTTATATTCTGAATTTCCAACGTTTAATATTTTGTAGCGGTTCATAAACCGCTACAGTAACCGTTATGGTACTAAACATTTGTAGCGGTTATATGCCTAAAACCGCTACTAATTTTCAAGCCGTTGGAAATCAATTGAAGAATTGGTTTTAAACTTGTAGCGGTTATAGGAAAAAATGCTACTAATATACATTTGTAGCGGTTATACATTAGTAGCCGCTACAAATTTGCACAAAGTGGGGAGAAATTCAAAATTGAAATGTTGAGTATTTGTAGCGGTTATTTACAAAACTGCTACAAATATTCAACATTTCAATTTTGAATTTTCCTCACACATGTTTTACATTTTTAGCGATTTTTGTATTAACCACTACTAATATGGAACTATATTTGTAGTGGTTTTTATAACAACCGCTACAATTATGTTACTATCTTTGTAGCGGTTTTTGTATTAACCGCTACTAATAAGATTTTCTTATATTTGTAGTGGTTTTATAATAAAACCGCTACAAATATATATATAATTAATTTTTTTTGTTTTAGAAATATAAATAATACGGTTGCAATTAATTCACAAATTCAACAACGCAGTCTAAGAATATAAATATAACTATGCTAAACGCAATAAGAATTTAAGTTCTAAAATAAAAAATTATATATATTTATTTACAAATGTTTCAACAAGAAAAAATAAATATGTCCTAGACTAAGTAGCAGGGGGTTGATTATCTGGTCCTCCCTCAGGTGCTGTTGGAACGGGGTGTTGGGCAGAGTTAACAGCACCATTATCATCAGCATGAGGAGGAGGAGTAGTAGTCTGGACGATGAACTGAGGGACAGGGGGAACCTGTGGATACTGCTCGTCCGGGAAGAGGCGACTCCACGACCGCTCGAGCATGTTGTTCGTGATATCACACCACTACGTCTGCTGAGTGTAGATGAAATCAGCCTGCTACTGCATCTGTTGCAGATATAGCTGCTGCATCTGCTGCTGCTGCTGAGCCACTACAGCCTGTATCTGGGCCAAATCTGACCTCAGCTGCTCAACAAACTCATCCCTCGGACGTCTAACCCCTTTAGAGCTGCCAGCCTCAGAGGCGGTGCTCCTGCCGTAGACCATGCTAGGTTTGGCGCCTATCCCCATCCTCTACAAGTGTCCGGGGTGCTCAACCTAACTCAGACCTGCCTTCAAAGGAGTCGTGGGGTCCACTAACCCCTGTGACTCCTTGGCCTGGGTCTCTCGCAGCTCAGCTTGCGACTGCTATATCCGCTCCTGCCATTTTATAAAACAATTACTTATTAGTATTTTTCATAATTAAGTTGGTTCTATAAAAATTATAATAATGAAATCACTCACAATGGCCGCCTCTGCATGCTGAGAGGTCAGAGTCCCGTCTCGGTGTCTGTGTGTGATAGCGAACAACTCTCCATAGTCCGTCTGACGGTTCTCCTGCTGTGCCTTCCTCTCCTAAAACAATTACAAAATTCAATTAGTATTATGAAATAACCAGCTAAAAGTAATTGATATTATGAAAAGTTACCAGCTCACTGTAAGTGACAGCAAAAGTCTTTGATCCTGTTGTGTTGTGGATCGTCTACTGCCCACGGCACCTCGTGTTCCTCTGAGAAAGTGCCTGGGAAAAAAACAATATTAAATGTATTAAAACAATATAGAACATTTAAAATTAAAAAAGTTCAAATTAAAATTAATTAAATTTAAATTATAATTTAATAATTATCAATTACAAAATTATATATAAATAATCTAATAAATACATTACCTGCCCCTCAGCGCTCCTCCTGAACTGGATGAGACATCGAGCAGCTGCTCCAGAGGCATCGTCCCATCCTTATCCACACTGTGGATGAGACAATTCCTCCTGTTCCTCCAGCCGTCACCCATCTTCATCAGCGTGTACCTCTTCCAGTTGGCCCGGATGGCAAACTGCAGCTGTAAAACAATTATTTAAATAAGAATAATTACAAATATCCTATTAAAAAATATTAATTAAATATAATTAATTACAAAAAATATTAATTAAATACTATTAATTACCTGCACCACCTCCTCCCATGCTAGGTCCTTCGGCCCCTTCCAAACGTGCCTCCATGTCCTTAAGTGAAGGGGGAACCACATACAATTCGAGCCCAAGTCGTTCAGGAAGCGGTTGAACAGGTGGCCCCCATTGTCGATGGGCTGGTCCGTGCCCTTATTCCATGATACTACAACTCATAATGTTCGGTTCATGCTGTTCAGACCGGCCACATCCAGCCTCCTCGTGGACACGTTCCCCTGCTCATCTGCACAATTTACCGCACATTAGATAAATTGTAATTCAAATTTAACATTTCAAATTTAAATAAATCATTTATTAAATAAAAAAATTTATTTACCTTGGACCTGCACCTCAAACCCAATAGACCACGAAGATGAGGGTTGTTGTGCTCCAGCTTCTGCTCCTCATCGAGGAATTGCTCCATCTCTCTGATCCCAATTGGCATCTCGAAGTCCTTGTTCGCGTCATAGTCATCGACACTGATATCTCCCTCCCCTAAATCAGGCACCTTTGGTGCGGTCGTCTCTTGTGCGATCGTCTGCGGTGGCTGTGGTAGGGCCGACTCTTGTGGCTGCTGTGGGGGGATGGGCTGAAATGCCGCGGTCGCCCTCCCTCTAGGCTGCCCCGTCCCTCTGCCCCCTGCTCTACTGCTGTCACCCCATAAAATCGGTCTGGGGACCTCAAGATCCTTCTCCCTATCCTGTCTTAAAGCCATATCAACTACAAAAATTCAAATAAAAAAACATTTTAGTCACATTATTATGAAAAAATATAATAAAAATAAAAATATAAATAAAATACGTATTGTTCGTACCTCAAGTACAAATAATGACAAATGGTGTAGAAAAAATTCTTTCACTGACCTCTGAAATTCTGTAGCGGTTATAGATTTATAACCGCTACAAATAGGCAACGTTTGGAATTTTGTATCGGTTTAATTGGAGAAACTGCTACAAATAACTGCCACACTATTGGCGCATCTTGGTCACACCAAGTGGCTGGAATTTTGTAGCGGCTTTTATTATGTAACTGCTACAATTTTTGGTGGGAAATGCGCGCCATATTTGTAGCGGTTTTTTTTATTAACCGCTACAAAAAATGTTGTCAATCTGTCACGCCAGTTGGCGCATAGCTTGCCACTACAAGTTTGTAGCGGTTTAGTTTATAACCGCTACAAATGTTACTATTTGTAGCGGTGAATTATAACTGCTACAATTTCACCACTACAAAATGCCATTTTTTTGTAGTGAAAAGACCGTTTGAAGTTTGTTTACAACCAAAAAAGAACAAAAATATATATAATACACTTTTGATGGCTATAACCTGAATCTAAAAAGAAATTAGAGACCAAATACATATTTGAAAAATAATCATTAGGAAATCTGCAAGTCCAACCAATTGAATCCCTCCCATGCCCAAATGCAAAATCGTTTTCTATCACTAAGCATATGGTTATGCTACTCCATTCAGTTAAATCACAATAATTAGGGGATAAGCTTATTATGAATGACACATTTGGATGCCTGGATTCTTTGTCACGAAAGTAGTTCTAATTACAAAACCATGATGGCACTTTGCTACCTGGCATTGTTAATGTGCGAGTAGTTTGCGTGAAGAAATCATGAGGCTGGAACAAAAAAAAGATTGTGTTATAAGTGTGATAATTAATACATAAGAAATGAAAATATATACAAGTCAAATAAACTAGATATTTATCATCAGAGAAATTAAGAAAAAAAATCATGTTATTCTAAAAACTCACAATTTGTGAACCCAATGTTGTAATTGCAGATTTGAAATTTAGATCAACAACTTTAACGAGATTAAGAACCTATAAGAAAAAAATTTCCATTATCAAAGAAGCATAATGATTAAGGGGAAAGAACAAGTGAAGACAAATAATTTTTTCAAACACAACCCTTTGCTCATTGGTCATAGTTCTCTGCAAGTTTTCACATCTTGCTTTCTCCTGCTCTTTGTTGTAGTTCAACTCTTGAAGGATAAGATGATTTGATGTGTCAATAACATTATCTTTTTTAGGCTTTGGCATTGAAGGATAATCGTCCAAGCTTTTACAATTACGAAGAAGGAGCTATTAAATATGACAGTCCTGCTTCCTCTTTGTCTGTCCATGGAATTTGTACATCTGACAAAAAATGTGGTGTACACTTATGAGTAAAAGTCATTATTAGTGATAAATTCTTTGCAAACTTTGAGTGAAAATGATTTCAAAATCATTCTATCATTACGTAATGAATATTGGTAATTAAACGAAAGTCATACGTAAAATTTTGGCACCCATATTTGCTGATGGATTCATGGATTTAAAAAAAAAACTTCCACAAAAATTTATTACATTCCGGAAATTTGAAGTTTCGGTAATTGCAAACAAAGACTCAATCTGTTGTATCAAGCATAGTTTATAATTTATTTACTATAAGGCATTGTATATGTGCCTAAGTAACGCTAGTCGTTGTGATTGATGCTCAACATATCTTCACATAAAATCTCTTTTGTTTTCTCCCATTCCATAGATGGTTGTGAAAAGGAGTGGCTTAACAACATGCTCACAAAAAAATGATGAAGGTAATTGCCAGATGCCCACATTGAAGCTTCCTTTATGGCATCTATGTGCTCCTTATCATTATCTATCAACCTTAGAACGTAACATGGTTCTCTAAACGTTGGGTAGACAACGTTGTTGACAGTTCGGATTTCTGCATAATTTTTTGGACCTCAAACTTTTGTCAGTAGTAATCGCATGTAATATAATTCACCTTGAGATGGAGTACAATGTCCCAACCTTCCAATTGAGAATCCACAGTACTCATGAAGCTTCCATATTTCTTTTTCCTTCATGAATGTATAGAAATTAGGGAATTGAGAATCCACACTCATGAAGCTTCCATATTTCCTTTTCCTTCACGAATGTATAGAAATTAGGGAATTGAGAATCCACACTCATGAAGCTTACAAACGTTAGTGTTCTTGCAAAAGGATCATCAGCATTTTGTGCCATCTATGAAAGAAACATGGATTCTTTAACTCTGTGATTGTTCACCAGCGAAGACATCCTGTCCCTTTTAGTATAGTGCACTGGTTGTTGTTGTGGAAGATGGAAACTCAACCTTTCAATGGGGGATATCTATGGTGGATATCAAATGAAAAGATTCTCCACGGAACTTCACAGGATAATATATACGTACAATTTAGGTAATGAGATATTTCATCAAAATTCTATTGTGATCCTCCTATATCACTATTTCTATATATCCCTATGATTACACGACTATTTCCCTTACTTATGTATTTGAGATGGTACTTGATCACACGGGATTGGTTTTGTCTTCTCCATGTCAAATGGCCATGGAATAATTTTAGCAATCTAGTGCTGTAGAGAACAACAAATTTGTTGCTGAGTTGTACTCCCTTCCTAGTTATCGTATGACCATCATTTCTTCTACGGTATGTCAGGTAACCGTTCTCATCTAACAGTGTACGTTCTATGTATCTTTTTGGGAAGCATTTTGAACAACGCCAATCCTTCATACATGGAGCATTTCAGTTAGAAGATCCGCATGGCCCATACACCATATAGCTTCCAACTAATTCATATAATTCTGGATCTTCATCTTTGTCTAGTATTTTTGTAGAAATAATATTGTTAACATTTGCTGGGGTCCTTGGTTTGTCAGCATTTGCGAACCACAATATGGGCGTGTGGTAGACCTCTTTTTTGGAATTTAATAGTGTATACTTCTGAACATGATTGGGAAACTATTGTTAGAATGAGAGGTGATGTTAGATGTTGATAGTTGTTTAAATTTTGTTCTAATAAAGAATCAAATTATTTAATCATAATCAGTATAAATTTAAAGACTATATGCAAAAAAAAAAAAAACATACATATAAAATAAGATAGGATAGCAAACATTAGCTTTACCATTTTGTTAAATAAAGGTATAAGTCCGCTTTTTAAATGATTACATAAAAATTTAATGCACTACCTATGCTAAATTTAAGGGATAATTGTCAGATGACTATTTAAATATTTACGAGCAATTAATGAAATGTAATATAGTGACAAAACGTAAAGTATTGCAGAAAGACCAATAATTCTAGGGAAAATTATAATAAAGGACCTAACATAAATAATATTTATCAAGAAGAACCATAAAAATGGTAATTATTTTGAAGGACCAGAAATTAAAATATTAAAATAGAAAAACTAAATTACCCCTGTGTTATCTCCAAATCCTCTTCTTCCTAGTCTTTGCCATTTCGCCGGTAAGGTTTTTCAGGTGCGGGGTTCTCGCTCATACAGAGCAACTATCAAAGGGAATCAATTATTAAAGTATTATCCAAGAGTGATCCAAACGCTATTCAAGTATTTCCTTTATGCACATAATGCAGAATTAAAGAGGCACATAATGCTTATTGCTTTTTACATATCAGGCGGAAACAATATATTGACCGTGCGATACAATAACAAACGTAAAAATATATGCCTATTGAAGATTAGAAAAGAAATGAAACAAATTAAGATGAACAAAAACAAGAATGTTACTGGAAAGAACTGGGAGGTGAAGAATTGGGAGTCACACACTTAGATGCAAGTCATCAACAAAATCGAAAATGTTAATGCATATTTCCTTACAAAAAGGTCATCTCTTTGTGATATAGTTTTACACATTATTTTAGTGAAACCACTAGTCTGTTGAAAGTGAAGTCACCTTGTTTTGGGAAAATAAGGTAATTTGAATTGGTATCTATTTGTTATTAATCATCAATCACTCCAAACCCTCAATTAAAAAAAATCACTCCAGATTTGGTTAGAGAGAAGATAGAAAATCTGACTTAGGGTAATTTAGTCTTTCTATTTTAATATTTTAATTTCTAGTCCTTCAAAATGATTACTATTTTGATGGTTCTTCTGAATAAATATTATTTATCATATGTCTTTTATTATAATTTTCCCATAATTCTACGAATGTTACTTCCGATAATATTTCAAACTTTTTAAAAATATTTAATTCTCACTCCAATAGTTATAGTTCCAAATCTAATTCAATTATAAGTTAGTGCCAAAAATGTTTTCGCGTTTCAGCATGTGCATCAATAACTTTGCAGTCCCTACCGTGGGAATTTCATTAGGGGCCCGTTTGATATACAGAATTAATTTAGATGGATATAGAAATTAATATAGATATGAAAATGGAAATAAGGTTTAGAAGTGTGTTTGGTATGTCATGGAAATAAGATATAATTTTTACATGTACAGACCAAAATACCCCTTTAAATTAAAAAAATAATAAAATGTTCCCCAATATCCCATCCCTACGAGACTTGCTATGTGGGTCGGAAATCTTAGTCAAAATTGAATACCCAGGAAAAAAAACCGAATCAATAGCATCAAATAAATAGCTCGAACCCATCAAGCTCACAGAAACATCTTGCTTGATGATGGAGAAATTTGTAAATCTGGAGAAGTTTTGAAGTGTCGCCAGTGGGAGATTAGAGAGAGATCACAGAATCGAGCTCATAATCGTGAATCAAAGGGACTGTAGAGTCGTGGGTTGCCGTCCAGCTTGAAATTGGATTTGGGTTTATTACTGGTGACTTTCTGAGACGAGGATGAGACGCCGCTGCCGCCGCGGATTGCAACAGGTCGCTGCAGTGATGATAGAGATGGAGATGAGACGACGCCGCCGCTGTCGCCGCTGTGGGTTGCAACACGTCACTGCAGCGATGATGGGGATGGAGATGAGACACCGCCGTGGGGATAGAGCATAGGCTCAGTGGGAGGAGATGAACGAGGGTAAAAAGAGAATTCCATGGAATTTGTTACAATTCCTTAGGTTGTATGATGGAAGCCCAATTCTATCACTTTTGATAGAATTGGCTCCTCGATAGAGCCCAATTCCATGACCAGCTTTTTAAATCAAACAAACTTTATCATCAAAATGAATTCCATTTCTATATCCACCCACCCCAATTCCAGCGTCTCAAACGGGCAGGAAAGTCGCGTCCCAAACGGGCAGGAAAGTCGAAGATAGCGAGTTTCAAATTTTCTGAAACTATGAAAGCTTAAAAATCTCAAGTCTTTTCTCAATGGAGATTGGCTCTTCTCCCTCAACCTCCTACTTTCCACCAGCTCTCCAACCACTAATTAAAACTGGTACTAGTGTGTCTACTTGCTGCTGGAGGAACAGAAGAGCTTTCGTACAGAGCTTCTCAGTCTCTTACCGGAAGTTCTTCGACTTCGCTTTGGAAGAAACCAGACGCCACACTCATTTGGTCCTTTCCCCTTTACAAGTATGGCCAAATATATGTATTACTCTGGATTACGCCCTGTTTCTGATTCATCTTAGGGTTCTTGAACTGGTTGTAGTTGATTGTTAAATTTACATTTCTTCCTGGTTTCTACCTTGGCATTTAATTTGAACCCAATTATGAGCACTTCAAATTGGTAGGATTTTGAACTTACGACTGTGGGGTAGGACTAAAGAGATAACATTGACCGAATTTTCTAATAATTCTTTGTTTCCAAAATGAGGAAACAATCACTTTGGTCAATATTTCATTTTTCTATTTTTTACTTTTTTAAAATTAAAGTATATTTCAATCTGTTTCATGGCTTTACCTTATTTTTCAGTTTTTTGTTGGATTGTCTTGTTCCTCAAGCAGTCTCCCGATATCCTTCCATCATATATATGATTGCTTGTCTTTGAAATGTATTTTATTCCTTTTGGAAACCGATGGTCCTCTGAAATGTTTCACTTGCTTTAATTTTAGTTTGTACTGGAGAATGTTTTAGGTTACTAAATTGTTGATACAGTATGATTTAGGTTACAGGATTGTTGGTAGTATCCCGTCAACATCAACAAATGCTTACCAGGAAAAATTCAGTTCCATCAATTCTAAGGATGGTAAAGGAGTGCTTCATATGCTATCCTTTCAAGGTGCCAAGATTAGGCTTCTGAGAAGTTTTAGCATTGAAACAGAAACAATGTAGGTATTCCTTTCCTATTTGGTTAGGAAAGGACATGTTTTATCTTTGATTTTAAAGTGCCCCATAATACTACGTAACTTCTGGATTCTTCGTGGGATACATTTGTACTTTTTAAATATTTCATTGACACTGTTATTTAATTTGATGGAGCATATAGGATTGATTTTCACTACCATCTAACTGGTGCTTTTGTACTGGCTGTTAATTTATTATAGTTAGAATGATTGATTAACCTCAATATTTTTTTTGGTGATAGATTAACCTCAATATTTATTTAAACTCCGTGTTGTCAATTGTTGCTTACCTTTTTATCCTCCTCATTCATGAAATAATGAATACTGAGTTATTTTAAAAGTTCATAGAAAACAATGTATGCAAACCAAGTCCAGAATACCTATTAACTCATTGTTAAATTCTCAGTGAGGAATGACAGAACACTATGATTCTCAAAATCAAAGATAACAACATTCTCAGCAAAACTATCTCTGTTTCCCGTGCATTCGAGAGCATAGTTCATAAACCATCCTCAAATATTCCGTTTTTTCACCTATCTCCATCACTGGTGAACGAATGCTAGTGATATTCGAAGAAGGAGAGCCTGTGACTGCCATGCTTCTATTGTCGTCGCTAGGTCTATTTCTCACCTCTTTCAGAATAGTTGCTAATAAAACATCCACTGTATCCATCCTACTCTCTGAGTGTTACACTCCCTGCTCTGTTTTTTTCATTTTAGCCTCCAATGCCTCCACTTGTTGCTCCATTCTAGTAATTACCATCCTTCAACTCTCTCAGCAGAACCATCTCAACTTCCTATGCATTTGAAATGCACAGGCTCTCCCAAAACCATTCCAAAATATTCCTTACCTTTCTCTCTCCCTTAAACCATCTATATACAAAACTATTCTTTTCTCACGTGCAATGGCCAAAACAAAAAATTCCCTAATGGCCCTTATACTAAGTCTTGGGATTGGGCTTTCTCCTTGAGTAAGTGAATTTAGGTCCATTTCCATCATAATATTTTAAACAGATCCTCCAAACTTGTCTTTCTGTATGTTTATTTTTGCATCACATTGCATCCATCTTACTGTTATTATCCTGTACTATCTTGCCATTTGTATTTCTAATTTATAATCACAAAGATTGCTATCCATACATATACATACATGTAAAATGAAAACAGAATAGAATTATTTACTTTGTGGAGATCCTTAATATTTTATCATGACAAATTGAACCCATAAGATGAGATGAACATAAATTCTCCAGATTTTCTCGCATCCATATGAAATAGGACCAATTTTGAAGGTCTGAGTGAATGAAAGAAAAATAGAAGTCCTTGTTTAAGTTCTCTGAATCTTCTTTCCGTTGGGTTGGGTTGGAAATTATTTAAGTATGATACTTGCTATTTCTTTTCTTTGCAGTAAATAATAACTTTGTCTTGAACCCTTTTGTGCGGGTTCTGGACTTTACTTTCTTTCCGAAAGTAGAATATGACATACCCATATTTTGTGCTAACATTTTCACAAATGGCTGGTCAAACATTATTGTGTTGTAAGTTAGCATATTCTCTACTAGTTGAGCGTGCTTTTTTCTAGCTGCAAAGCCTTCCTCCAACTTGCTGAGCAACAATGAAATTTGTTCTATTATTGTGGTTGCTGAATTTGGTCCTATGCTAATGGAGATTCAAGTCAATGCAATATTTCTTGATCAAGCTTAATTCACCAATTTAGAAAATTCCCTTGGGTTGAACTTCATTTTAAGTAGATTTTATTTATATTTAAGTTTTCATTGGTATTTGTTGCACAGCACCTGACCTATGAGGATATTCTACTGTTGGAATTATATAGCATGCAACTTTACATCATTATTTGCGTGTATGATGTCAATGTATTTGAGGGGAATGACAATTAGGTCTCAAAAGACTAAGTTAATGACAGTTAGGTCTTGAACAATTCTGAAGGAAGATAGATGGGTTGCAAATAGCATATACATAGATGTAAATACGAGTCATAGTTGCAAATCACTAGAATCAAGGCATTTAAGTCCCTTAGTCACTCAATAATTTCTATTTAAGACTCCTACATTTGCAATTGCTTGTATGGGTATTTGCAACTCAATTACTTTCTAATTGTTTTGGGACCTTGTAGTGATTAAACTGGTCTTTTGGGGCTTAACTGTTACTCTCCCACTATTTTACTGGGCCATAGTGTCAGTCTCCTTAATTAATTAAAAAGATCAATTTTATTGGAAACCCTTATTGACCTGGGTGAAAATAAATATTCTATTTACAAGGCATTAATCATCCTCAGTAGACTTTAGTGAAAGGATGTGTCATTATTCTTTGGACAAGGTTCACACCTCTTTATCAATTTGTATTTGAAAATATCAGAATAGATGTGTCTATATTTTTGAAGCAGTTTTTTTTGATGTGGTTCAAAATTTGTTAGGCAATAAGAAGGCTTAGAGTAGCTCTCATTCTTTCCTTTTGTTTCCTCTTTTTCTTTCCTTTCCAGTTTAAGCTTCTTTCCCTCTCTTGTTTTTCATAGTATATTCTTTAAATTTTGTTAGCATTATTAGGCATTAATAGTTTGATTTTTTTTCTTGTTACTGCAAGTACAGGGTCTTAATGAAAGTGAAAAAGTCTTGTTCTTATATTCATAACTGCTACATACAACCATTACAATCTTTGCTTGCCATGCTTCTTCGACCCTTCTGATTTGTTAGAGTTTACATAGATTGGCATAGATTATTTAGATTGGTCGATGCATTTTCAAAATTAAATGTGCTAACTTCAAGGTATTGAACTTCATAAGCAACTATAGTGTCAAAGAAAAGCCTTTCTTGACTCAGTAACTATAGAGCGTGATTGCCTAATTTGGGCAATATGGCTTCATTTGTTCATTTTGGCGCAGTGCTTTTCCTTTAATACTGTGTTTTATGTGGAACACTAACTTTGGAGCATAGCATTAAAAATTTACAGGGGCCTTAACCCATTGCACGATATTATTAATTGGCAGGATTACAAGGAAAAGTACTTTAGCAGCTTAATTCCTGTTAGCCTAAAATATGCTGAGGTAACTATAAACATATTAGCTAGCCACTTTAAAGTTACCAAGTGCGTCTTTGAATCTGTTTTTCATAGCAGTTCTTTGACTTCTTTCTATAATGATCTAGGTTTCTTAACAGAACACAAATTTCATGCAGCTTCTACCATGGGGAGGGAAGCTCACAAGCGAATTCCTTCAATTCTTTTCCCCCATTGTCTTATGGACCAAGTTTCCATAAGCCCAAAAACCTATGATATTCTGTATTCTGCATTCCAGGATTACTACAAAGTATTAATACTATGATATTTTTCATACTATATTATTATCTTGAATATATGACGCTTTAAGGGCCATAATTTTAGTTCCTTTTCAAAAATATTACCCAATAAAGTACAAATTTTTCTATAGGACCATTAATTTTCAGGCATGGCTGGAATTAATAAGCAAAGCAGTTGAGGAGACAAATGCATCTCAGATATCATGCGATTGTGAAGCACAACATAGATATCTGACGTGGAGAGCAGAAAAGGTAGTTAGGATATATATTGTAACTCACTGCATCATATGATTGGTCATTTGACCATATTAACCTTTATGCCTGCCAAATTATTATTAGGGAGAATTTCAGTTAAGTCTCACAGGACCAAATTTATTTCAATCAATCCCCATAACATTCTGAAATTTCAGTGCACACCCAAGGACCAAAATGAAAATAAGTTTTGTAGGTAAAAAGACAACAATGCCCCTTGCTTTATTTTTTTTAAAAAAGGTTTGATCGTCATTGGAGCTCCGACGACTGGTCATCAGTAGCCTGCAGGCTGGACCGGCCACCACTGGCTAGCCGTCAAAGCTCTAGCTCTGGCCGGCCGAGGCTTCGGCCACCAGAAATTAATGTGTTGTTCATATATTTATTCTATTTGTTCATGAAAAATTGCACACTTGCAAATGAGACTTGTTGAATTTGTGTTGTTCATTTGCAAGCATTGAACAAAAAATCGGATTGGACCGGATCGACCGGTTGAACCAGGAACCGTTCTGCAGTCCGGTCCGATCTGAAAATTAAACCGTAAAACCAGTTGAACCGATCTGGAACCGGTTGAACCGGTCAAAACCGGTAAAACCGGCCTGAAACCGGTTGGAACGGTTTTCTTTTTCTTTTTTTAATTTTTATTTTTTTCTATTTTTTAGGGGAAAATGGAAAATTGAAGACTAAAATGAAGAGAAAAGTAAGTAAAAAAAGAACAAATCTAAAAAAAAAGAAGAAGAAGATAATGAAAAAAAATATTTAAAAGGATATAATAATTATAGGAAAGGAGATATCATTACATAAGTATAAGTATTATAACTAATATCAATAGATTTAAGTATTTTTTTCTAAAAATCTTCATTTTTATCTATAGAAGTTTAAAAATATATTAATATATATATTGTCAATAATAAATTATAATATTTTAATATGACCGGTTCAACTACCGGTTAGACCCCGGTTGACCTATTAACCCTTGAACCTGTACCGTGACCGGTTCATTGCCCGGTCCGGTTTTTCGTTCCTTGTTTGCAAGTGTTAAGCTCCTCATGAATAAGTGAAATAAGTATATGAACAACACAAATTAATAGGTTAACAAGAATACATAGGATCATGAACAAGTTCCATTTGCAAGTATCCAACTCTTCATGAACAAGTGGATTATATATATGAACAATACAAATTGAATAAGTCTCATTTGCAAGTGTTCTACTCCTTATGAATAAGTGGAATAAGCATTTGAACAATACATTAATTTCCGGTAGCTGAAGCTTCGATGACCAGCTGAAGGTTGCCACTCTGGGGACTAGCTACGGGTGACCGGTTGCTGGAGCTTTGGTGACGATCAAACCCTTTTTTTTTTTTTTGAAAAATAAAGCAAGGGGCATTATTGTTTTTTTAACCTACAAATCTTCTTTTCATTTTGGTCCTTGGGTGTGCAGTGATATTTCATAATGTTATGGGGGTTGACTGAAATAAATTTGGTGTTGAGGGACTTAACTGAAATTCTCCCTTATTACTAACTTAGCATCTTTTACATAGCATGTGGATACAAAGCTCCCTAGCATTTGTAATCTTCCCCCAAGATGTTTTAAGAAAAAAAGGAGAAAATAATAGATTGATGATGCCTTTTGTAGTTGGTAATTTAACTCAACTTCCTTTATAATTAATCATACGATGTCTCATTATTCATATGGGATATCATATGCTGCTTGAATTAACAAATTCATACTTAGATATGTGGCACCGGCATTTCAGCAATGCATTCTTTAAGTGTTACCATTGTTAACGGATTGTTAATGAACTGAAGGCCTGAGCAAAAGGAGAGAGTGATATATGAGGATCACAATATATAATGGTCTCTAAGTACATTTTAATTAAGCCTGGAAGAATCATTGTAGATTTTGCATTTCTTTTTCTTTTGTTTTTTTTTTTATGACAAAAGAGTTAACCTCAAGATTCTGCATTTCTTATATATCAGTTTAGACTGATAATTTTCCCAGGTGTGTTGGTCATACTATGAATTTCACTTCTTATCAATGTCCTGGAAGATTTGGATAACTCACCCTAGAGCCCATTAAAAGCTATTTTCCAGAATTTGAAGCAGAAGTTTATTGATACAAGGTGAATTTTATGTTTACTAAGTAATACTGGACACCATGTTTCAGTAACTTAGACAGAGAGCTTACATTATATTTGTAACATATCCTTTATGAGCTTCATTTATGGAAACTTTTGGAAAGTAGGATCCAGGTCAAGGACTTTTAAAGAAGCTTGTTGGGGACACACTTGCAAAGGTATCCTTATTATGAGATCAGTACTTTTCCTCAACAAACTTGAAGTGCATTTTAATACTTCTTGTCTTATATCTTGTAGGACTTGCTGAAGAACTTTCTATTCAATGGAGTTGATGAACTTGGAAGCAAAATGTTCCTTGATTACTTTCCAGAATTCTGCTGCAAGGATGGCACTGTAAATAATACACAGCATTGTTGGAAAGTCTTATGAAAATTGCCCTTGGGACGCGAGAGGGGAATTCATCGGCAGCTGATTTCACTATCTGATTTTGGTAAATTGCTGTTTTGTTTTTGTCTCTTCTATTTGATCTCTTACCTTGTTACCCCCTCACAATTTTGGCTTCCCCGTCATCTAATTTATGTTGTTCTTTGATCTTGAATGTAATATTAGTTGCATGCCTAGCTTTTATTGGAAAGGTGAGTAAAAATAGTCTAGCTAATTTGGTTTAATTTTAGTTTGATTCACACAATAGATAATAGTCTTAGCTATTTTTGATATAGCTATATGATTAGATTTGAGCTTTCTCAAGCCCAATTGTGGGTAACTCTTCCAAAGACCTTTTTGTCATTCACATCGACTTAAGTTTCCATGCTTAAGTGGCTAACATCTCTTCTCTACTAAGATCAACACCTGTTGGTATAATAGTCTTAGTTATTGATGGAATTGCTATTTTGGAAAACTCTTTCATTCTTCATCTGTCTAAGTTGTATTATTATGCTCTCCCATAGTTCCCTTGCACTCATGCAAATCCCTCAAGACATGCAAAGTGTCTTCTGATTAATTTCCACATTATGCACACGTCTTAGACGAATTGAACTCATTCTCAAGCAATTTGTTAGAAGTCATTCATGAAGGATGATAGATGAGAACGATTGTGTACCTTCTAAGTTCTAAGCCTCTTTTTTTTGTTTAATAGAATATCCACATTTAAAAATAGGCTAAAGGATACGTTTAATTTTTTATGTTTGCATCAAGTTTCATTTTAGTCCCTTATTTATAAAGGGCACTTTTAGTCCTTTAAACTTAATGTCATTAGTCCCATTTAAAGGACAACGCTGAGTCAGCAAACTTAAGGGATGACTGTGTAATTAAAAGCTGACAAGGCATGTTGACTTTTTAATCTTTAAAATAGTGTAACTTGTTTTTGGCCTAAAAAATTTTGTAAATTAAAAAAAGATTTAAAATGAATATAAATACTGTATCTTTGCAAATGTGAAATTGTTCTAGGTTTAGTCCCTGCAACTCACCCTTGCTACTGTGTAAAATCTCATCCTGCAAGGGGCAATCCATCCAGTAAGTATTTTGGTCTGCTCCTTTCTCTCATCCTTGCAAAGCGAAAGCATCAATTTGCTTTTGATAACCCCAAAACGAGTTGTAACATTGAGCCAAATATAAAATTACACGTAATATCCAAAATTACAAGCCCAATCAATAACCTTGAATAAAATCCACAATACCTACCGAACTAGCAAATCAAGATGACAACATCCTGATATTATGATGTATGGAGTCAAAACCCCTAGGCACAAATTCTGAATCAGCGAACTAAGCTTTATTGAACCACCAACAAAACTTTATCCTTCCCTCTCTCCTCAATCCCCAACGGTAAATTCTAAGGACGATTTTAGGGACCCAATCATTGGCATAATCTTGAATGATAAGCAAAGTTTTGTAAGCACATCTATTTACTTTGATACCGAAAAAAAAAATCTATGAGCTTAAAAATTAGGATACATCAAATCAGTAACATTCATTATAAACAAACGGATGTCATCTCATTTTCTGGTGGTGCACATGCATGGAACTATGCTAAGAATATCTAACCTTAGAGTAGGCTTCAAAAAAGACAATAAAAAAATTATAGAAGAATGCCTGAAATGTACAAAAGAAATAGAATTACAGTGACGAAGAGGAACCGTTCACTGGCATATTGCATTTTCTAAGAACATTAGTGATCACTTGATGGGAGCAACATGACCTCTGGAAAATCTTTGTGAAGATGATGAGTGCCGTAAGAATTTTTTCATACGGGCTTTGTATTAAGGTAGTAGCTATCTACAATGCTCACAACCCATTTCTCCATTCAAAACCTATTTTCATTCTAATAATGAATAAATAGAAGCCCAAAAGCAAAACGGAGAAAACACAAGATAATAGATGGATAGAAGCATTCAAGAAGATCAAAAAAGGAATTTATGAATGAGAAGAGAAGAGAATAGAATAGTGGAAACTTACTGTTAAATGCTATTGCACTGTTGCACAATTTGGACTTAAATCTTACTTTCTTACACAACTTGAACTTACGGATAGATTCAAAGGTTTGCATTAAAGATGAGGAACAATTCTGATGAAGATAGTGCCTTGGATATTGACTTTAATGATAGTAAAGAAGTTATGAATGTTTTCTAGGTGACATTGAGGTCAATGTAGAATTTAGAGAATATTCAAATGAAGAGCATGAGGAGCAACTTTGGAAAGCCTTGATGGCGAGGAAGAAGCTAGAGATGAAAATGGAGACGGAGATGGATGCATTATGAATAGTTTTCCATTGCATAAGTTGGTAACAAATATGAATGAATACAAGTGGGAGCTAGGAACCCTTTCCAACATCGGAGAGGATTTTAAAGAAGCCATAGTCTTGTATGTTGTGCATGCTGGTAAAGGGCTTAAATTTGTTAAAAATGACAAGTAAAGGATTCGAGCAAGGCACAAGCCAAGCTGTGATTCAAAGGCATGTTGTGCAAAGTTAAAGGGAGAAGATTTGAAGGAGACTTGCTGCATAGTAGAGTTATGCTGCATATTGAGATAACTATTTTAGGATGAGATTTGGTTGTTTAACTGGGAAGTTTATTAATGTGGCTGCTATTTACATTTTAATTTTGTTTGTGTCAATTTTAATCCAAACAAACCCACATTTTTTCAAAGTTTTCTCTTGGAGATAAAAAAGAAATGGAGCACTTGATTTAGCACTTGCAGTCCTGTGTACAACCAATTTCTAGTGTTATATGTATGTATTGACTGATGATTATTGAAGCGTTCTATCAAAACTTTCATTTTTTGCTCAGTTATTCTGTTTTATATCTTGGCACTTCTGACTTAGAACTATAAAGCATGTCCTCATATGTGTTCATGTATCTCCCTGCTTTTCTGATGTAGCTTTTGTTAGTGCTTTGTTTTTCTTTGTAGCAAGAAACAACTCCCCCCGCGTTGCGCGGAGCATCATCTATAATACTTGAGACACAAATTGACCTTGTATGCATTTACTTCCATTGCATTCATAAGCCATGCATATGCTTCAAATTAATACAAAACAATTTTATTCCATATCTTAAATTTTTTACATACGATAGTCCAATTAAAACTTTTCCGAATACATAACATTTCAAGTACAAACTCCTTCATGAGTTACACAAACAGCATCCGCTACATTTCACATTCAACCAATGCACTTACCTTCCACTCATCCATTTACAGTTTTCAATGATAGTATCAACATTAATTAAAGGAGTTAAGAACTTCAACAATATCAGTTACATTTCATTTCTCCAACTAAAATGTCTTCTTCAACAATATCAGCTATATTTGTTTGGCCAAAAAAAAAAACAATATCAGCTATATTTCATTTCTCCATTTGAAATGTCTTCTCATACATGACATTATAGGAACTATCCCTCCATTTTTTAAAAAATATTTCTCACACACACACCAAGGTCATGAACAATATTTGCAAGATGCACTGTCATCTTTTGGATTGATCTTTCACAACTTTGAAGTCCTGTCACAAAGCTAGTTTTTCAACCCAACAAAAAAAAAAGGAAAAGAAGATGGAAGATAATCAGTTTTAATTTAAATCAGCCTTCATACTGCAAAAGGTCTCATTTATCCACCATCCATTCTCTGTAATTGACCGCCTTGAATTTTCTTCAAGTTTATTTGATATGGGATTTTCTCCTAAATCTTCCCTCTCTTTCCTAATGAATCAAACTTTACCAAATTTACAAATCTTTTATTAGGGGGAAAAAATCAAATTTACATATCTTCAAACTTAGAACAACTGCATTAAAGCTCCATAGGCAGCAACATCTATCTGCTCAACTGATTTCTCAGTCAAAGAAGCAAAAAGCAAAATGCAACAGGAAAATAATCTCTACTTGAAATGTACAGTTAAGAAGCCTCGCTATATATACACATACTTAGAGGTGAAGATGAAGTTCAGAAATTGCCAGCAAAATCCCCTATAGCGATATTAAGTTCATCAATTTTAATTGTCACTCATACAAAAAAAAAAGGAAGAAGAAGAAGAAAAGAAGATAGTTAGTAAAAACGAAATACCCGAACGGCGGCCTGGGCTTCCGTCGACAGCATACACAGAACATTGTGATAAGGCTAGAGCTGAATCTTCGATCTTCTGTAACGGAGACCGAGTGATGACGACGGAGTGGGCTACGGAGGAAGGAAAGGATTTTTACAGAACCGATAGCTCTTTTTTCTCCAACTTGACCAACTCCAATTCAATGCCTGACAATGAAAATGACAACGCAAATGGGCAAAGCAAATATGATGTGACCGTGTCCTTGACGCTACTTTTTGCAACCATGAACTGTTCACTTGGAGTTGAAAATTAACAAGCCAAATGGAGTGAAATCGGCTCATGTGAGTTAGCCGTTACTGTTGTTGTGAACAGTAACTTGTGAGACAAAAAGCAAATTTTAAAAGTGAATGGCTTATTCCCCTATTGCTATTATGTATATATTGATTATATAAACAGTATTGGATATGTATATATTGATTATATAAACAGTATTGGATTGTTTTTCTAGGGAAAGGACAAAACAATATATTAAAAACATGTAGTCTTACAGATTTTGAAAGGAAATAGAACTAAAATGCAGATGGTTAAGTCTAGTTAATGAATTTAAATTAGTACAATATACTTGGTAGGAAAGTACAATATGCTTGGTAAAAAATGAAGTCCTTCAGTAAATAAATTCTGAATATCTTGGATCACCACATTGATTGTTTCCTCTTGAAAAGCAATTTTGTTGATAAAGGATATATCTATGCACCAGATCTGAAGTTTCTGTTTCTCTAAAGTGTAGAAGGAACCATGGGTCCTAATCCATAATAGGGCATCCCACAGACGGTGATAATAGAAGTCTGCAAACTGAGAACGCGATTCCAGAAAAAATGGTTAATGGTATGCCCTCCATAACATAGGGATGGTTGACAGCCTTTTTGCTTGTTGTTTCTCCTTTTGAGCTTCTGTAAGATTAAAATCCAGTCTCTAGAGCAAGGATTTTTTCTATCAAAAGGCTGACAGAGGGTGTTACATTTTGAGATGCACGTATGATTTGGAAAAATTATAAGTAAATGATGTCATATCAAGACTCTCCTTGATAATTTTCGTTGGATGAATTAATTGACCATGAAGTCATACCAAGTTTTCTTTTCTGCGAAATAACACTGATGAGTATAATGATTTAGGAAACAGGTGATTTCTCCTCATCCCTGTGCAGTCTAAAGAGAGTGGATTTGAGCCATCGGTATCGCAAGAGTTTCCCAGTTGCTATGAATATGAAGAGCAATGTGTGAACACGCCACTCACACATGCTTCTTTTGATATAGAGTGTAAAGTGATACATTCTCTTGTCCTTAATATATGATCTTGTTAGTAATATAAATTACACTACAAACAAGATCTTGTATCAAAGACTAGATGCAGTATATCAAGTTGGTTCAATTACTACAAAACAAGAGCAATGGATACGCATAATATAGAGGTGAAGGCCAACTGCACCAACTACTTGTTACTCCCTCCATTCTTAATATAAGACATATTTTAACTAATTTGATTAAAGGGAAAATCCCTGAAAAATACCTCCGAAATAGCAAAATCCCTATTCAGTACTCTGAAATCCAAAATTCCGGATCAATACCCTGTCAG
Organism: Inga leiocalycina; assembly: GCA_963242795.1. Classification (NCBI taxonomy): domain Eukaryota; kingdom Viridiplantae; phylum Streptophyta; class Magnoliopsida; order Fabales; family Fabaceae; genus Inga; species Inga leiocalycina. Next base: position 55,005,503 of record OY725326.1, on the reverse strand, counting down.
TAAGGATGAACAGTGCGGGGGTGCCAAAAGACAATTTTGCCCTTCAGCCCTCATTCTCGCCCACTTCAGAATAATAACACGAGGCTCTTGATTAACAACTCCCCATTCTTGATTAACAACTCCTCTTTATTCTTTCACATATTCGTATCTCACAAATATAGTGTTAATGTAAAATACGGTGTTGTTAATAAAAAAAGAGGTGTTGTTATTGGCCCTGAAACTTAAATTACGAAGTTGTGAAACAAGAAATGGAAGTTGTTAATGTAGAATATGGTGTTGTTAATGACAAGATCGATGTTTTTATTGTGAAATTAAAAAAGATGAAACTGGAGTTGTTAATCAAGAATCGGGAGTTGTTAATTAAGAGCCTCGTGTTGTTATTCTGAAGTGGGCGAGAATGAGGGTTGAAGGGCAAAATTGTCTTTTGGCGCCCTCGCACTGTTCATCCGTACTGACAGGGTACTAATCCAGAATTTTGAATTTCAGAGTACTGAATAGGGATTTTTCTATTTCGGAGGTATTTTTCAGGGATTTTCCCTTGATTAAATTAAGGAGGTTAATTAAGTTAGTTAATATGACAGTATTTTTTAAAACACCCTAGTCATCTTTCTTAATTTCCTCATTTCCTCTCCTCCTGATTATTGTTGAGGGAGCATCAATAGAGGTAAATTAAGAAAAAGATTAAAAAATATAAAATTAATATTTTATATTTATAACCAAGATCAACTCTCAAATATGTCTTATATTAAAGATTGAAGGAGTAATATCCTCCTATGCTTATCACATAGCCCTTCGTATGGTCCTTGATATAAAACCTTTTGTCTAAAGTATTGGTTTCTTATCCTAATTGTCTTTTACTTTGATTTCTTAACTAAACAACCTCGTCCAATATTGAACTTGGTCATTGAAGGTAATTTCAATTTTTTTAAAAAAGATTAATGACTAATTTTTACTAAATTCTTTAATTTACCATATAAAATTGTTATTAACTTTTTATAATAAGGGCGGGAGAGTGTTGGACAATCACAATATACAACTAAAGATGCATCTTAAGGAAATATGTTAGTGTAACAAATTAACTTCATCGCAGTATGACAAATTATTTTCTAATACTAGGCAAACGGTTATGCCCCATCATTCGATTGAACGTCAAGGGTATATACTAAAAATATAATCATGTATATCTTTATATGAAGATTCTTGTTTGAAATTGCGTAAAAAAACTAAATATGATACATAATTATATGATGTGCTAAAACATACGTAAAATCTTCTTCAAGTTATGACCTCTGCCACAAATTCAAGGAAATAATAAAAAAAAAATCAAGGAATTGCATAAAATCCTTTTTTTGCTTCTTAATATAGGATCTAATTGACTAATTTGAGAAGATTAATAGAGCAAAAATATTACTTCAAAGTATTTATATTTATCAATGCTACTTACAATCTTAGCTATCTCCTAGTGATGATTAATAATACAATCTCAGATATTTAAGTACAATGATTTACATTGTTACTGGCGATGATTGTTGTAACTTTTTATAACATCAATTTGTAAAAACACTCTTTCATTGCAATCATGCGCACTATCTAGTTAGTTGGAGTTGCGAACTAATGATTTAAATAATGAAAGCATGACTTGTATAAATTTTTTATCGTTTAAATTCTTCGCTCTAGTATTTGACGTCATCAAAAGTACATCTAACGAATAATAGTCTTAGCTATTTTTGATAAAGCTATTTAATTGGATTAGATTCATTGTAACTTGGAGATAGCTGTTCTAAAAATATTATTTGCATTTACAAGGACTCGCAAGCAAGATTTTGTTTAAGCAGTCAAAAATTACATAAGCATCAATTTTGGCCAAAAAAAAAGGGGCTAACGCACATACGTACCCGGGAGAACTTCTTCCAATGTATTGCATTTTGTAAGAGATGATTGAGCTGCCAATGTCTATATCGCTGGTTTTATATATATATATATATATGAAATGAAGCATGAGCTGACATATCTATCCAACTAGGAAAAGTTTATATGTGGAAAAACATGAATTTAAAAAATGAATAACATTTATGTACGTGCGAACCTTGAATCATTAATTCATCATAGTTTTCTGCGTTTTGTAGGAGGCATTTGGATGTCTACATCAAGATTACACTGACCATCTTCTTGAGAATTGCTTGAGCTGTCACTTGTTGCTTCTATGGTAGTCGTCTGAATCAATATTGTTGGTGCTACATCCCTCACCCCTTGTTCTTCGCCATGCTTCAATATCTTCTTTAAACAATACACGCCACCCACACTTCCTTATTTCAAACTTCACTTCCGTGGTATAGTTGAAGACTTTAAAACTAAATTGAAGTCTTTTCTTATCGACGCATGGAAAACAGAATAAAAGAAGTTCATTATGATCATCATGGTGGTCATGAACTAGGCGGCCACACTCAATTGGGATATCATCTCCAGCATTTCTACAAATCCAAAGAACAGTAACACGTGTCTGTTCCTTATAAGAACCATAATGACCTTCTATAACTAAGCATACAGCTATTCCCAACCATTTACTTGAATGGTGATGATCATGTATGTCCGTTATAAATGACACATTTGGCTGAGCCCAAGCATCATCACAAAAGCAATTTTGATTGTGAAACCATGATGACACTTCACTTCCTCCAATATTCATAAAAAACGGACATGTTAAACTTAAGCCCTCCTGCAACAAATATTAGTATGTTGAAGTATAATGATCATAGTATGTAAGGAAAACCTCCAGGAATATTCAAAATGTTACACACTCATTTTAATTCATGCCATTTTGAAGAGAATTCTCACACATAAAGTTAGAGATGTATAATGATTCAAATGTGTATGTAAGAAATGTCCTTAATTATAAGTAAACAAATCAAACAAACCTGATATTCAAATCCTTCAAAGATCTTCCACAGCTGTTGGGAATCCAATCTATGCTTCATTGAAGGACAATCACTTGCCCGTATAGTGAATACATTTGATGGAGGTCGTGGAGACGACTGAAGCCTTGTGTAATGATTGAAGTAAACATAATAAAGCTTCAAAAGATTTGAGAAGAAGCCAACAGACAGGTTAACAAAATTGTTTCCACTCAGATCAAGCGTCACTAATGATGATAAACCATTAATATCATTTGGAAGAGACTCATCAGAGAGGTTGCAATAACTTAGATCTAAGTCCTTCAAATTTGATAAACTTAATAAAGAAGAGGGTAGCAATAACCCAGTGGATATTGAAGGCCTTGTAAGCCTAAAGAACCTTGTCCAAAAAGAAGAGAAATTTGGTGAGGATGATTGTGCTTGCCCACTGCATCCACTAACAGAAAGTGATCTTAAATTCTTCAAATGAAGTATTGATGAAGGAACTTCCATTATAGCAGTTCCACTAGCATCAAGCTCCTCCAAAGCTACATTTTCATTCAGATTCTCTGGCAGTCTTGAGAGTTTTGGGCAACCAGAAATATTGAGAATTTTTATAGACTTCAAGTAGTGAATCACATTTGGAAGGCATATAAGATTTTTGCAGTTCCTTAGATTTAAAACGACAAGCTGACACAAATTGACAAGTGATTGAGGTAGTTTTGTAATGTCAGTCTCCTCTACATCAAGTTTGGAGAGACAGTTCATACTTTTCCCAAATTCTGGAAGTCGCCTAATTTGTAAGCAACCTGAGAGTACAAGAGTCTCAAGGCCTTTCATCTCAAACTTACTCGGAAGAGTTTTAAGATTTTTACAACCCCTCAAATTGACCAAGACAAGGTTCTGATGGTGTCCAAGAGATGGATGTACTTTAACAAGGTTTATACAACCTTGAAGAATGAGATTTTGAAGATCAGGAATTTCATCAAAATTTGGTGTCTTGATTAGATATCTTGAATAGCTTAAATCCATAAATTTAAGCCTTCCAAAAACCTGAGAATGACAACATAAAAAAGTTAAAAAAGTAAAAAATATATATATTAAATAAAAGTGCATTAAATTATTAAGAAATTTTATGAATAGAGAGACCATAATTACCTGTAATCCTCGCCATAGTTGTTTTGATGGACTAGATTTCATTTCACAATCAATGAATTCCTCATGAGAACCATGACTTGGCAGATCATCTAAACAAAATCTGTTCCATTGTAGGACTTTTAATGCACTTGAAAAGCATTCGATCCATAAGGAAGATTCAAAAAACAATGAGGGTCACGTGAACAACTTGTTATGATAAGCAATTTAAGATTGCTCATCTTTAAGAAGGCTTTAGGGTCCCAATATGACGTACACTCTTGGTCTAATCTTAATACTATACCTCGGATTGCTTCTGATCCCTGTAAATAAATTAATAAGTCAAGCTAATAACATATTAAAAAATGAAAAGATTGCTAAGTAAAGAGTGCACAATCACAAACATTATGAGTATTACCTGTTTTCCTTCTAACACAGAATTAGCATCTTCCAAGGACCATATCCTACTACGTGTGCCAACATCATTGGGTGATTCTTGGAAAACAATATTCTTACCCATTTCTTGAAGTATGTCATGCACCCACAAAATCCCTTTATCATCAATTACCAATGATTTATCAATAAGAACTTTTATTCCAACTATTAGGTGAAGATCCATATTTTTTAACATTTGTATAACATAATCTTTCTGCTTCCCATTAAGAAAGCAAGCAATATCCAAAAAAATGGTCTTCTCATCGTCATCTAATCCATCAAAACTCACTTGAAGTATCTTCAAGACATCATTCGGAAGAACTTTCCTGAACTTAGGTATTGCATCTTTCCATTCTAATATACTTCTTCCACAAAGAAATGAACCTAACACTTTGAGCACCAGAGGAAGGCCTTTAGCATATTGAATCACAGTTCTAGAAAGCTCCATGAAATCTTTGTTTGGCTTATTTCCTTTAAAAGCATTTTGATGGAAAAGTTCAAGAGACTCATCATCACTCAAGAAGTTCATGTCATATTGCGTAGATACATCATATGATGATAACACATATTTATCTCTAGTTGTTACTAATATTATGCTCCCTTCACCAAACCATCCGTGTTTCCTAGCCAAGTTCTCAAGTTGGCTTATTTCACTCACATCATCGAGGACAAGTAGAACTTTTCTATTGCATGACATGTTTTTTATCAACTTCCTTCCTTCATAACAGTCACTCACATCGATGCTTCTTTTATGCAGAGAAGAAAGAAGTTTTCTTTGCAACGAAATCAAACCATCTGTTTTAGATACTTCTACAACATTATGAAGAAAGCAATGACCATCAAAGTTTTTGTGCACTCTCTCGTAAAAAGCTCTAGCAAGTGTAGTTTTACCTAAGCCTCCTGTGCCCCATATTCCGACAAATTGAACTCCACCCATTCCATTTGTTATGAATGAATCTAATTCTTCTAGTTTTGATTCAATTCCAACAAATATCTCTGAGTCAAATGGAATTTCATCATATAATTTTGACCACACTTCTTCTACCACAGTTTCAATGAGTTCTGTTTCATGCCTGTGAATGAAAGTAAAATAGTACCATTAACATATAAAACAGAAATTATATTGTAATCCATTTAAATAATTTTTTCGAAGAAAAAGTTGTTAAAATGACAGTAAACATTTTGTTTGAAATTGTTGGTTCAAAAAAAGTCATGATATTGATTTAGAGTTTTCAAAATTACCAAATGTCAGAGTGCCAGCCAGATAAGTTGGCAACTTCTTCTAACGCATCCCTCCATCTTTGCACCTTCATCTTGTCTTGTGTGAATTTTTCTTCAACTTTTTGGAATGCTTTTCCAATATTTCCTGTTTGATGTCGAATGTCAGACGGATCTACACCATAAAAGATTGGAAATACCAATAAGCCTATTTGTTTTTGAGAATGAAGAATCTTTAAGAGCTCATCCAAGCACCAAGCTGAAGAAGCAAAATTTGCAGATAGAACAACAATAGCAGTAAGTGATTCTTCAATTGCTTGAAGCAAACTTGGTTTAATAACATGTCCCCTCTCAAGTTCTTCATCATCCCTGAAAGTTATGATTCCCTTGCGTTGCAAAGCACGATACAAATGATCTGTAAAACTTTTACGAGTGTCTTCTCCTCGGAAACTTGAGAATACATGATACTTCCATCTCTTAGCTGAACCAGAAGAGCTTGACGGGTACGCAGCTCTATGTGCATTAAGTGCCATTTCAATAATTTGGAAGCTGAACCATGCAAATTACAAATACGTCTATCAGCATCCGGACATGTGTGTGGAGATATATATATATGATACATCTTAATCCCGCGAGGAAAGAAAAAAATCCCATAAAAAAATTTATTTTCTACATCACATCTGTTCTCAGTTCATTATGAAAGCGAAAATTCACAGATCTAAGATAGTCATTTAACTGAATAAATCTAGAAAGAAAAAAATCCCATAAAAAATTTATTTTCTACATCGCATCAGTTCTCAGTTCATTATGAAAGCGAAAAGGAGACGGTCAGGCTGCTTGTGGAGGTGTTATCCGTGATTACCAAGGTAATTGGATACGTGGATTTCAGCAGAAGTTAGGACATACTTTCCCAACTGCTGCGGAAATTCATGCAATCCGATGTGGTCTCCTTCTGTGTAAACAGTTGGGGCTAAAGAAAATCAGGATATTCACTGACTCAATACAGGCAGTCCATCTACTATCCACTCATTGTGATTCGGATCATCCATTATATGATGTTATCTTGGAAACCAGATCTCTCGTTTATAGTGACTGGGAGGTAGAGATTTCCCACGCTCACAGGGAAAGCCTTCGCTGTGCGGATTATCTTGCAAGAAGGGCACACATGATTCCGCAGGACCGTGAGGAACTTGGGTTTTCCCCAATGGAATGTTTTCATTTTTTTGCTTTGGATTGTGGCTTTTTAGCGCAAGAACATCCTGTAGGACCTAGCCTATAGTGGTTGTCATTTTCAAGCTTTGCTTGCCTTTGTATCAAAAAAAAAAAAAGAAAGCGAAAATTCACAGATCTAAAACATTCATTTCACTGCATAAATCTAGAAAGGAAAAAGGAAGAAAGTAGAAACCTTAAGGATGAAATAATATCAGAAGATTTGTTCGATTTCGACCTGATAAGATGAAGTCTAGCAGCCTACAGATAATACAAAGAAAAATGGAGAAAGCATTAAGAAGTAAAATGGTGGTCAAGTCTTCTCTCTCTCTCTCTCTCTCTCGCCAGAGGTGATCAAGTCTTCTCTAAATATAGCCTTCAGTTCAAATTTCAAACCGTGTTATGGACACCAGTGTTCGGTTTCTCCGGAGGACAGAGCAATGGGACCTGGGTTTTTACTTCAAATATATATATAACCTAATTACTTGTTTTTTTTTTGCCAGTATATATATAACCTAATTATTGTATATTACTGTATTCGAGCAAAAAAAACTATTGTAGATAGATTACAGGTTTAGCTTTAAGTTCGATTTTACGTTTTAGAACCAACTATTTTCCAAAAAAACATTGTAACTCAAAATTTTTTTGAAAAGTTGATTTCAATTTAATGTTTAAATCTACCGTTGATCCATTATTTCCTTGTAACGCCGCAGCCCCGCTCCATACTTCCCCGTCTATTTTTTTCTATTATTGTTCAATTTGAAATATATTTGTCTGTTTTAATTTAAAGGCCACATATTATATATGCGTGTGTTGTGATATGACATGAACCAAAAATAAATTACTAATAGTTCATAGCTATTTAAACTAGGGAGAATCCATAAAAAATGAATTTAAAAATTGGAAAATGACAAATCATTCATTTTTCAAGAAAAAAATTGAAAATTGTTTATCATGTTTCTACATTTTCTAAACAATTTTTGGTAAAAAAATTCATTTGTCATTTTCCAAATTCTAAATTCTTTTTAAGGGATTCTCCCTTTAAACTATTTCATATTTTATACGTATTTTGCCTTCAAATATAATATATAAATAATCATGTTTATTTATAAAAATAAAAAAATAAACTTAAGGCTGAGAGATAAGCTATAATCTCTTTATAATATAAGAAGAATTAAAATGAAGCCTCAAATTATTCTTAAAACATGTCTGTACAAAAATAGGATGAAAGTATGAAACAGTGGTAGCTTAGTGAAAATCATATCATGCAATATTTTATGATTAGTGGAATTAAAATAATATGATTTAAAATACCCTGAAAGTATAACAGTTAAGCACACAAATCGTCAAGTTGTTCTCAGACATAATTATACACAATAAATCCCAAATTTACTAAAATAAAGTGTCAAAAGCACAAAATAAATGTGGGAAATTATATAAAATAATTGGAAATATCATTTAGTGCCTAATCTGATGCATTGTCTTTTAAATTAGGCTAAATATATAGCAGCAGTGTACCAACAGCGTACAACAAGCTGTTGATTAAGGTAGTAAGGGAACTCATCTTAGTAAAGAAGAAAACACAAATTCAGATCTCGGCAATGCATTTATTGAGAGAGGTGAGAACTCTTTGCCCTCTAAACCTCAAGGGGGAAACCCTTGATCAAATAATATATATATATATATACTCCATTCGATCTTATTTATAAGCAATTTTCTCTCTCATAAGGCTGGTCCCTTTTCTAAACAACTTTTACTTTTTGTCTGAAAATGTAAGCTTCTCTTTCCTATTTTACCCTTATTAAAAATCATTTTCTTTCATATCTTATACTCATTATATTATCTCTCATACTTTTTATCTATTCTCTCTCCTATACTCTTTTCATAAATAGGGGCATATATGGAAAAAAATATGGCATTTTTTATACACTCATTACTTTTAACTACCAGTTCGTTTTACGCAATAAAGGGGAAAATTGCTTATAAATAGGACCGGAGGGAGTATATAACAAGACATTATTTGACTCAACCCTATTATGAAACTAGCACAAGAGTAGATGAAACTTTGGGGTGTTTACATTAATTGTGGCAGAACTGACTTTTTTCCAATTTGAATATTACAAACTTAAGTTAAGGTAGAAGTCATATGATCTAATATAATTTATATTTGGATTCTAACAAAAAAAGAGTTCGGATTGACTTATTAAAAAAGTTTGTTTGACATAGGAAAACTTATTTAGATGATAGATTAAAAAAATTAAGTCAGATGTAATATGACAAAAAAAAACATGAGTTTTAAAAAATATGTATTTATATGTATACAATTTGATGAATTTAGAGAAAAATTTTAAAATTATAATTATAAAGATAAAAATAGTTAACATATTATTGAGAAAAATTCGTAAATATTAAAGACGCTTGATTAAATATATTTATTGACTAAAAATTTATATAAATTATAAATCAAGAATACCAAATTTTATAACTATATAATATTGCATAAATAATTGAATATCTTTATTAATAATTCTAAAACTTTAGTACTATGATAAATAAGTTCAAACTAATTCATGAAAAATAATGATAGCATGAGTGACCAGTTTGTGAAGTTGAAGACCACAAGGTCCTCATGCTGAAGGAAAAAGGTGAATAATAATAATATATGGGTGGTTGGGAACAAGAGCAGTGATGCGGAGTGGAGGGTAATGGAGAGAATGTACAGTGTACCCCACTAAGTTCGCCTTGACAAAACAAGGGGATCTTTTTTTTTCCTCCTACTCATTGTGTGTGTTTGTTTGAGCGTTTGGAGTCCTAAAAAGTCCGATTGGGCCAGTTTAAGTCAGATGGTGACTTAAAAAAAAATCTCTCATGTTTGATTGGGCATTCAATCAATCAGGTTTTAATTGCTTTTAAGTTACTTTTAAATAATCACCAAAGTGTAGCTTTTTCCTCATTGCATGTGGGATATTACCGTTAAAGGCATTAATTGCCCTACCTAAATTATTAATTTCTCTCTCTCCTCTTCTCTTCTCCTCTTGTCTCCTCTCCTCTCCTCTTTTCTTCGTGCGTCTCGGTGGCTCTTCATAGTGCTGATCTTCCCACTCTCGGCAGCCACCTAATCGAGTTCCAACTGGATCCTGTTGTTCTCTCCATCGAAGTGTTAGCTGGGTCCTGTTGTCTTCAGCGGTGGCGGTGAAAGCGGCGTTCAGTGTCAGTAGCCATTGGCCTTAAGGTCAAGCTGATGGTGTTGGAGTCCGGTGGGAAGCTAATATAAAATGACGGTGACCAATCTGTGAGTATGATGCGGTTTGGGTGAGTTTGGTCTGCAAGGTTTCGAGCTTCTAAGGTAGGCCGGCGCGATCTAGAATATCGATCTATGGTTGAAGGTGGTATGGTGGTGGATCTGCTTAGTCTTCAGCGGTTGAAGGTGGTGTGGTGGTTGAGGTAGGCCAGCGCAATCCAGAATACTGATCTGTCTCTCACTTTGTCGTAGCTATTGGTTGCTCAGGTACGTTTGCTCTGCCTTTCTCCATGTTCAATGAACAACACTTTGCTCTACTTTTCTCCGATCAGTGATCTGCGGTATAGGTAGATCAATGTTGTGTGTTTGCTTGGTTTGGGTGGGTTCGAGTGGTCGTCTCTGTGGCTGTGTTCTTCATTTTTTTTTGCATTGGTTGGTGTGGTTGTCTCTGTGTGCCAAGGAATGAAAAACCAGACTGCGCAATGAACTGATCACAACACAAGTTCAAGGTTTAATGGATCAACCGGGGTCCAACCGGTAGTTGAATCGGTCATATTAAAATATTATAATTTATTAGTGGCAATATATAAATATATTTTTAAACTTCTATGGATAAAACTGAAGATTTTTTTTTAAAAAAAAGCTTAAAATCTATTAATATTAGTTATAATGCCTATACTTATGCAATGATATCTCCTTTTCTATAATTATTATATCTTTTTAAATAATTTTTTTCATTTTCTTCTTTATTTTTTTAAGATTTGTTCTTTCTTTACCTACTTTTCTCTTCATTTTGGTCTTCAACATTCTATTTTCCGCTAAAAAATCACAAAATAAAAATTAAAAAAAAAAAAAAAACCAGTCCAACCAGTTGACCTACCGGTTTTATCGGTTCAGACCAGTCCAACCGGTTTCAGACTGGTCCAATCAATCTGACGGTTTAATGATCAAACCAAACCGGACCACTGATCGGTTCCCGATTTAACCGGTCAAACTGGCCGGTCCGGTCCGATTTTTTGTTCTCTACTGTGTGCATGTGGCATTGGAATTTGCCCCTGCTTCGTGGTGTGTTCTTTTCCTCAGCATTGTGTGGAGTATTCTAGCCTTGTGTTGAAAATTATGAATGCAAACTTTGTCATGATTTGTGTCCTAGAGCGTGACAATTTTAAGGTCTATTAGAGTCTCTATTTTTTGCTCTCAGAAGAAATCTTTTCAGCGTCTTTGTGATCATTCTGTTGAAGTTAAAAAACAGGAGAAATGTGTTTGTGGTTACTACATTTCTATTTGGAACTTTTATTTTGTTTAATTTTTTTTATTGGTCTTTTAGGATTTCTTTTCTTTTGTTCGTAGTCTCTCTATTTCTTTTTTTTTCCTGAATAACTTAGCTGCATGCATTTGTGCTTTGAGAGCAAGGAGAAAGCACGGAGACTTCTGCATAATGTATAATGTTTGCTGAAACCAGGGGGTTATTATTTTGGAATTACTCCTGACGCATCTACGACATGGTATGAGACATGTGATTGCCAAAGGCCCCTTCTTGGATTTAGTTGCATGTACCATTCTTTCGGTTTTATTAAAGTGTATGGTTCATCATTAGGGAGGTTTCTGAGCTTGCCGGTCATTTAGTATGCTTGTTCTAGTATGCTTGTTCAACCATGTGCTTGATACCTGTTATCATGACTACTATGTTCTTGATGTGTCTGGTTTCTTAATATGTACTGTAATCTTTATTTTTTATGCTTTAATTCGGGTTTAAGACTTTATACATGCTGGTCCTAATTTATTCACATTTTAATTGTAATTTTATTAGTTAGTTTACCATTGCCAAACTTGATATGTTAGAATGCTCTGCTGTTTGATTGGTATGAGTCAAGCGCAAAATTATGTATTGTGTATTTTGCTAGTATACATGAAACTAAAGCAGATTTGTAGGTGAAGAATGTGCAAAGAACTGTTATCTGGATGGGTAAGCGGCATAAAACTTTAGAGTATGTGTCTTGTGGTAACACTATCGCCATTAGATGGTTTGGATCAATTTATCACCAAGAATGTCACTTTAACAAATGAGAAGGAGGTGGAAACGGTTGTCTTCATATGTGCCTTTTGCATTGCTTGTCATGATGATCATAACTCTTAAGCATTTTAATTAAAATTGTACCATTGTCAAATTTTCAAAGTTAATTTTTGGGAAAATTGTGAAAAATCTCTCCATGTGTAGATATCTTCCCAGGTCCTATTTGGCAATTAAGTTGTCAATGAGGTTTTTTTTCACAATTATCCCTTCATTTTTTCATTTTTCATAATTTTTACAATTTTTTCTCTTAAATAACACAAAAGCCATTTATGCAAAAGTCAAACCAAACATCTTTCACTTTTTCATAAATCATTTATCCAATCGCCAATCCAAACATTCATCATTTTACCCAATCTTACTTTTTTTCAATCTTAAGATTCCATAAGTCAACATAAAAATAATTCACTTATCTAATCGCCAATCCAAACACACCCATTATCTTTTCATAATCCAACTTCCATCTTTAGATCATGAAATAGATGGTTTATATTTAATATTTTATAAAATTACTATTATAATATTTTATAAATTAAAATTTATTTATTTATTCTGTGTTGTAGTTATGAATTGTATAGATCAGATATTAGGAGTTTAAATTTACTTATTTATGTTTATACTAATAATTTTATAAAGTATTGAATCTGAACTATTTATTTATTTTTCAATCTAACTGTATATATGGGATTATAAAAGAAAATGAGAAAGAGGAAAATAAGAGAAACACAACCTGAAAGCTCATTAATCTAATAAGCCAATCACTAAAAATGCTAATTTAAACATCATTAAAATGTAAAAAGTTTGGAGGCGTGATCCCGAATACACCCTTAATTAGTCCAAGAGTTAATAGTTTGGTTTACCAAACCAAAAGGTTTAGATAGGACACAAATCTCATTTAATTCACATACTCAAAAGTTCATGAAAATTTCAAAAATAGTGAGTAAATAGAGATCTAAAAGAATTGTGGCAAGGAAGAAAATAGATCCCACAGGTATTGATTGAATTAATAACTAATATAGAAAGCATAACTGAATGAAACGGCATATGTCTAATTAATCAGAAAGTTCAAGCTTGAAGATTTCTCTTTCCGATGTATTAAAAAAAAATGTAATGCTTGAAGAGTTAAATCCATTTCACTGAATAAAACAAATAGAAATTAAGATCAAACAGAAAGTAGTAGCCATGACAGTATAATTACTGGCAAGAATATAATCACATGTCGAAGCAAAATCTTACTTCCTTATATTACAATTATTTTTTTTAAAATAATGGTTTGAATTTAATGTTCAGACCAGCCATTAATCCATCAGGCCAAAAAGGGGGAAAAAACGCCATTAATCCATTATTTCTTTTTAACTCTGTCGGCCCGCTCCATAACTACCCTTCTATTTTTTATTGTTCAATTTGTTTTGCCAAATTTTATTATTCAATTTGAAACATATTTGTCTGTTTTAGTTCAAGGGTCACATATTTTTTATATATATGTTGGGGTATGACATGAATGAAAAATGAATTAGTTTATAATGATTTAAAATAATTTCAATTTTGTACATATTTTATCCTCAAATATAATACATAAATAATCAAAAAATAAAAAATAAACTGGGCCTGTTTGATTAGATTGCATTGCACACCTGTGATGGTAATCTTTATTGCATTACCATTGGTGGCCTGTTTGGTTGGGTTTATTAATGGTAATATAGATTACAATTGTAAAATAGATTACACATTTTTTGGTAATCTCCATTCATAGGGGGTCCCCTATGAAAACTCATTGCAGGCCTGTAATCATTGATGAAATCTCACTTTTAACCCTACTAATATAATGAAAAGACAATATATGCCCTCAATAGACAAAACATTAGAAATCGTGATCATTCTTTTTCCTCTCAAAAGCCCTAACATTGAGAGCAGAACATCGAAAGCAACAGAGAAGTTGAGAGCGATGTGCTCCACGGCGAAGGACTGCAGAAACAGAGACCCCTGCTTTACTGTGGCCAGCGAGGTAAGTTTCGGGTGATCATCAATTGCTATGTAGAAATTGTTTGCCAAAATCTCGTCTTCTTCTTCTTCTTCTTATAGGATTAGATGATTTAATCGCTAGGTTATTGTTGTGATTCAATATACCGGATGTAGAAATCTGAGATTGTTGGCTATTTGTCCATAGTTTATTCCAAACTCAGAGCCTCGAATTTGCAGACAAATATCTGGGAGAAAAAAAATAGAGTAAAAAGCAGTGTGTCAAAATAATGAGAAAACATGAACTGTATAAAATTTAGGAAGAAAAATATTGATTGTGGAATGGGCAAAAGGAGATGACGAACCAGAAAGAGTGAGAAGCAGAAATAAGGCAATGAAGGACAAGGAGAAATCAGAGAACATGGATGAGATGTTGGCCATGGATTTCAAAGAGAGCAGAGGATATAAGAGAAAACGAAATTAAAGAAAAACACAAGTGTTCATGGAATATTTATAGAAATGCAATAGACATTGAAGCATAAAAGTTTGTTACATTCCATCGATTCCAACGAACGAAAAACCGGACCGGGCAATGAACCGGTCACAGCACAGGTTCAAGAGTTAATGGGTCAACTGCGGTCTAACCGTTAGTTGAACCGGTCATATTAAAATATTATAATTTATCAGTGGCAATATATTTTTAAACTTCTATAGATAAAAATGAATATTTTTAAGAAAAAAATACTTAAAATATATTAGTATGAGTTATAATGCCTATACTTATACAATGATATCTCCTTTTCTATAATTATTATATCTTTTTAAATAATTTTTTTCATTATCTTCTTCATTTTTTTTAGATTTGTTATTTCTTTACCTATTTTTCTCTACATTTTGGTCTTCAACTTCCAATTTTCTCCTAAAAAAAGCAAAAACAGAAAAATAAAAAAAATAAAAAAATGAAACCGGTTCGACCGGTTTCAGACCGGTTCCCCCGGTTTAACCATCAAACCAGACCAGACCACTGGCCGGTTCCCGATTCAACCGGCCAGTCCGGTCCGGTTTTTTGTATAGTGATCAATTCATCTTTCATTTTGCATTTTATTACAGAGTATTTTTTATTAAATAAGAAGGGAGGTCATTTAGCTGGAGAGTAATAAAGGGACAAAACATGAAGTCCAAATAATAGGGATAAGCTCAGGACACTGCAAGCGTAATGTTTTTCGTTTTTCTTTTTTAACAATATATATATATGCTGATGAACATATACATAACATATCCACGTTCCCTAACCCAACAAGCTCGTCTCTGAAACACCACTTCACGTTGTTATCTTTAACATTAAAACTAAAAAAAGAGTGATATAATAAAACATTGATGGGATAACCTTTGAGTAAGAGAAGAAATTTTCTTCCCTAATAGTTGCACATTAAAAGAGACACTACAGACACCACTACATTATCCAAGAGACCCATCCATCACAAGAGATCGTTTCAAGCATCACTCCCTCAAGACTTATTTATTCATTATCCGTTACTTATTTATTCTTGAGAACATGACAGTGGTTTTTTTTAAGAAAACCACACGCGAAAATTCAAAACACACACGAAGAACCAATAATATTTTTCATATTTTTCAGGCCAGCACTATTTCTCTTAATTTGATAATTCTATTTTACTTGTCACATTGTTTTAAGAACATCGAGTGGAGGAGGAGATTCAAAGTTAAAAGCCGAGGGCTGCAATGGGTATTCAAAGGCAATTAGGGAGGAGGTCACAATTGTGTTGGCGGCAACGACTACGAGATCTACGATAGTGAGCGACGACTTCAACCTCTACCTCTCCAGCAACCCATATCCTCTCTCACGCAGAACCAAATTTCTGAGAATAAATACCAATTAACAGTTACACCCACGGCAATATCTTGATTTTGCTCGGAAGCATATCATTACTGGCCATGAAAGGTGGAGGACTGTTCTTGGGTGATTTTTTCAAGTTCTAGGTTCTCTTCCTTCATTATTATTCATTTGGATTTGTCAGGTTATAGGAAGTCCACACTGTGCGAATATGAGAGAGATAAAAGAAAAGATGCTTTTCTCCCTTCTTTTATCAATGTAAAGCAGTAGTAATATTCACGCCTCAGACTTCCAACATATTTCCCATTTTCTTACAGATTGTCCCCCAAAAACCTTCTCTTGATCTCCATTGTTTTTATTCGCCCTGTCACCGTCTCCAGCTCAACTCTTATTTTATTTCTTAGAAAATAGTAACATTCTTTGTTCTGGCTGTAAAAGGTACACCAGCCATCTGTTCGACAAAAAGCCCAAACGAAAGCCTGGAAAGTAAATTGAACTTCCACTTTCAAAAATGAGGGATTTCCCTTCTTGCTTTGGTGAAAACGGGGTCCAAGTTGCAGATTCATCGTCATCCAACTCTGGTAAAACTACCCAAAATCTGGTTGCTTGTGTTTATCAATGCCAAATACGGGGTTGGTCTTGCCTGATTACCATCACATGGAGCAAGAACTTGATTGGGGAGGGCCTTAGCGTTGGGATCAATGATTCTTCAAATCAATGCCTCTGTAAGGTTGATATCAAACCATGGCCATTCTCTAAGAGAAGAGGTTGCAAGAGTCTTGAAGCTTATTCCAGCGAAATTGATGTATATTGGGCCCTCTCTTCGGCTAAATTTGCGACGGGTCCTGAGCCATTCAATTTTGCTTTCATTTTCCATATATTTCAATAATTTCACAGTGGGAAGGTTTTTTTTTTTTTTGAGTCAGGGAGTTTTGGTATTTTTAGAATAATTGTATGGGTCCCACCATGAAAACTAACAACGTCAACTAAGATTTAACAGTTCTGTGATTTTTGCCCCAGTTTTCAAAGTTCATAGTTACTTTTGCTCTTCCAAAAAGCATTTGGTGTTGGGTGCACTTTTAGAAAAAGCTCATGTGTATTTTTGCACGTTAACCCTGATAATAATTGATAAGCACATATGAACAACCGTCATAATATATGGTAATGCTTACATAATACATAACGGTCTCATTTTGACAAACGTCATTTATTTAGTAACATAAATAATGTTTTTTTTGTGACTTTTAATAACACTAAATAACAGTCCTATGTAGACAACTCTTATATATTTAGTATATAAATAAAGGTTCATGAATAAGAATCGTGAACTTTTATAATACATGACGGATGTTATATAATAACAGTGATACATGGTTGTGAAACTCTTCAAGTGAGCATTTCTAATCTAGTTGGACTAGACTATATATAATAGAACAGTACCTCTTACATCGAGTTTCTATGCAATATGAGATAGATTAGGATATTCCAAGCTTTGTGGAGAGAATCAATGGCAACTATGTTGGCGGTTACTCCTAAATTATCATGTGTAAAATCCTTTCCTTAAAACTCAATTATCCCTACATTTTATAACACCCTCATTTTCAAAGCGTATGAACGGCTTAAGTGCAGTAATATCTTTAAAAAGGAGGTCGATAATCTTTTGTAAACAGCAGAAGTCCCAACTTCAAGCAGAGTATGGCGCTGCACTTGAGTGGGTTTTCAAAAATTGTTTTCAAATTTGGTCTCATATTATTTTACAATTTATTTTAAGCCATCTGTTTAAGTTCATTTCTTCATATCAGAGTTTTTACCAATAAGTTCTCTGCTGGAACCCAAACAACTACAATTAATTAACGGCCCTAGATGGATAGCTGTCCACTACTGGTTCGGATGCCGCTATGCGTTTGCTTATATACAGGCACTTATTTACATGTCTACGGACTTGCCAGTACGAGACTGACATCACTTAGACACAAATTAAGTACAATCTCTAAAATAGATAACCAATAGAAAATTAAATTTTAAGTCCTTTACTTCATTCGCCCGTGTTTACCTTCTTGCCTAAGAAACTACTTCTCCGAGCTGAAAATTTGTTTTGGAAAAATAGGGTGAGATTCAATGAATCCTAGTAGTAACATATATCACTCATATAAGATGCATACATATAATATGCCATGTCAACCAAAGTTTCAAGACAAACAACATATTCAACATTCAGAGATAAATTCACGATATGCAAAAAGCATAAAGTTATCAATTCAAGGACAACTGTCCCTTATCACAGTACTAGGAAATTCTATTGGGCCTTAGCCCTTCTCATATGAATGTTTTAAATTCTCAATGGTACAAATATTCATATAACATATCAGATAATATGTGAGGGATAAATTACTACCTGACAATTTTTCAAAATCTTGATCTTGATTGGCGTGCTTTGGACGTCCTGAATAAGTGTCAAGTCTTATAAATTATAATTTATGGGCAATTAGTTATTACTTAGTCTAATTCCTTCATAAATTATTCTCTTATGTTGGTTATCATTAGAGTCACTTCATTAGGCCCAATATGTAGCTAATGAGCTCAAGCCAACCCCAAATACTAAACTTAGCCCTTTAAGGTCTAATTCTATTACAAAACCCCTTTACTTTGAATTTTTGTACAATTACCACAAGCTGGCAGATTTTTCACTAAATTTGAAAACTCATAACTAATTCTAGAAAAATTCAATTGGGGTGATTTAAAATTCTATGTAACCCTTATTAAGTCTATTTTAAGGAAAAAAATACTTTTAGTAGCCACCTATCCACGCACACTTCCCAGTTTTTCTTTTTCCCCTGCTGCCAGAAAATCTGACTAGTTTTAATGTTCTACTTCAAACACTCATAACTCCTAGTATACTTAACTAAATCATTCATAATACATATCAAATCAAAGGTCTTTAAGTATACTTTGATTTTGGAAGATCTCATCATCATCAGATGAATTTTGGATAGTGAAAGTTTTGCCACAATAAAACTGCCTGACAAAAACGCACACTGGCAGTTTTGTTACACAAGGAAACTTAATTTTCAGTCTGAATCTTTAAACCAATCTGTCAAAAATCATAACCAGAGCCTATTCCTACACAGTTTTTCATGTAGAATCCAATGGAAAGCTCAAAAATACCAAAATCAAATTCTTTCTCCTAGGTTTTACCCCTAACCGAAATCTGCCTCCCAAAACAACAAAAACCCAACTTTGTGTTTTTAACTACTAAGAAGTCTAATACTTCAAAAAAAAAAATCATATATCACCTTAAACATGATTAAAAAGATCATCTTGCTTCAAAAACTCCCCTTAGTTGAAAATCAAAGGTGGCACAAGAGTCAAGAAATACTCAACGAAAACATGAAGTAATCAGTTCAAAACGAAGTCGAGGCTTACCTCTTCACATTTCTACAAGTAGTTCAAAATTCCAGAGGCACTCCCGCAGACTTACTAACACAAAACACCTCAATTGAGAAATCTAAGACCATAGAATTGAAGCTTACAGTGAGTAGAAGAAGTTTCCTGAAGAACTTATCGGACGATAATGGAGTTTCAAGGTCGGAATTGACTTTGGTAGTCAGGAGAACTCACTATTCACTCCTCCTCTCTTCTTGTGTTCTTGAGTTTAAGAAATTATATTTCTCTCTCTTCCTTACTTGGCTGAAATTGCCACTTAAAAGGGGAGAGAATGGTTGAGATTTAATCTTGCAAAGTGATCTCATCTTAGTTTGCCAAGTGTCATAAGTTTAAGGCTAAAGAGTATCATGTGTCATGCAACCATTGGTCTTCCATTTTCTCTTTCTTAGGTGAGACATAAATGGTCAGGGAAAAGGGGAGGCTTGACAATTTCCCCAAACCCCTGGGTTCAATGTTCAAAACATAAAGTACGTGACCCGACCAGAGACCAGTGGATTCCTCGAATTTAGCTGCTAGGTAGCGCACTCTGGAGATGACAACACGAAAGGCTTAAAGTGGGTGTAATGATGTGTAATGATGAGGAGCACATGTCACCTCCTCATTTGGCCAACACAAAAACAACCTTTTACTTTGTAATGATTTTGGGACACTTGTCATTTCCTTATTTAACCAACATAAAAGGTGTGTCATCATGAGCTAACATTACATACTTTATTGAAGTTATTTTAATAAAGTAACTTCCTTGGTGCATTACTTGGAATTCTACTCGGGACTGTGGCACACATATCAAGGCAAGCCATGCGACTCCCTAATCCCTCTAATCTTGCAACTAACGCCTCTGTGCCTTGCAACCACCAACGAATTTTCTTCCGACTACTTACATTCGTATTTTACAATCCTGACTTCTCGACTTCAGCGAATGACACAATGAACATTTGGGAATTCCAAAAGTGACTCTACCTTTATTTTTTAAATACCAGTATTTATTTATTCATTCCACTATGTCTATATTTACATGTTTTCAGTATTATAAAATTTGGTATATTACACATTTAATCAAATCTTTTGATAATGAACAATACTATGACATAGAAGAGAAAACTTAAATCTAAAGGTCTACTATAGTAGAAAAGATTACAACTCATTTTTCAAAAGTTAACCATGATAGAAAAAATGTTCAACTAACCATTTGAAAGTATTATCATAGAAATAAATGATTTAAATCACTACAAATATCTATCAATGATGGAAAAGAATAGATTAGTTATTTAAAATTTATCATGGATAATAAAACTCTTATTACTATTTCACAAGTCAAACCATAATTAATCAAAATCCTTAGGGATTGAAATTTTTAAATCTAGAACATAATCATTTGACTACAAATCCACCACCAAACTCAATATCAAAATACTTAAAACAACAATTTTCTCAACTATCATTTGAGTTACTTGTACAAGATAGAAAATAGCGTAATCCCAACCTTCACAGAATCTCATAGTCTTTTCTCAATGGAGATTGGCTCTTCTCCCTCAACCTCCTGCTTTCAACAAGCTCTTCAACCACTAATTAAAAATGGTACTAGTGTGTCTACTTGCTGCTGGAGGAACAGAAGAGCTTTCGTACAGAGCATCTCAGTCTCTTACCGGAAGTTCGTCGACTTCGCTTTGGAAGAAACCAGACAACACACTCTGGATTACGCCTTGTTTCTGATTCGTCTTAGAGTTCTTGAACTGGTTGTAGTTGATTCTTAAATTTACATTTCTTCCTGGTTTCTAGCTTGGCATTGAAGTTGATCCCAATTGTGAGCACTTTAAAATGGTAGGATTTTGAACTTAGGACTGTGGGGTACGACTAAAGAGATAATATCGATCGAATTTTCTAATACTTCTTTGTTGCCAAAATCAGGAAACAATTACTTTGGTCAATATTTCATTTTTCTATTTTTTACTTTTTAAAAATTAAAGTATATTTCAATCTGTTTCATGGCTTCACCTTATTTTTCAGTTTTTGTTGCATTGTCTTGTTCCTCAAGCAGTTTCCTGATATCCTTCCATCGTATATATGATTGCTTGTCTTTGAAATGTATTTTATTCCCTTTTGGAAGCCCATGGTCCTCTGAAATGTTTTACTTGCTTTAATTTTAGTTTGTGCACTGGAGAATGTTTTAGGTTACTAAATTGTTGATACAGTCTATGATTTAGGTTACTGGATTATTGGTAGTACTAGGAAAATTTTTCTTACTAGGAAAATTCAGTTCCATCAATTCTAAGGATGGTAAAGGAGTGCTTCATATGCTATCCTTTCAAGCAGCCAAGGTTAGGCTTTTGAGAAATTTGAGCATTGAAACCAAAACAATGCAGGTATTCCTTTCCTAGTTGGTTAGGAAATGACATGTATTATACTACGTAACTTCTGGATTCTTTGAGGGATACATTTGTACTTTTCAAATATTTCATTGACCTTGTTATTTAATTTGATGGAACATGTAGGATTGATTTTCATGACCATCTAACTGGTGCTTTTGCACTGGCTGTGAATTTATTATAGTTAGAATGATTGATTAACCTCAATATTTTTTTTGGTGATAGATTAACCTCAATATTTATTTAAACTCCATGTTGTCAATTGTTGCTTACCTTTTTATCCTCCTTATTCATGAAATATGAATGCCGAGTTATGTTAAAAGTTCATAGAAAACAATGTAAGGAAACCATGTCCAGAATACCTATTAAATCATTGTTAAATTCTCAGTGAGGAATGACAAAACACTGTGATTCTTAAAATCAAAGATAATATTCTCAGCAAAACTATCCTTTTTTCCTGAGCATTTGAGAGGCATAGTTCCTAAACCATCCTCAAATATTCCATTTCTTTCACCTATCTCCATCGCTGGTGAACGAATGCTAGTGATATTCGAAGAAGGAGACTGTCGTGTTTCTATTGTCGTCACTAGGTCTATTTCACTAGGAGAGCCTGTATCCATCCTACTGTCTGAGGGTTACACTCCCTGCTCTGTTTTTGTCATTATAGCCTCCAATGCCTCCACTTGTTGCTCCATTCTAGTAAGTAATCCTCCAACTCTTTTAGCCGAACCATCTCAACTTCCTATGTATTTGAAAGGCACAGGCTCTCCCAAAACCATTCCAAAATCTTCCTTACCTTTCTCTCTCCCTAAAACCATCTATGTACAAAACTATTCTTTTCTCACGTGTAATAGCCAAAACAGAAAATTCCCTAATTGCCCTTATATTAAGTCTTGGGCTTGGGTTTTCTCCTTGAGTAAGTGAATTTAAGTCCATTTCCATCATAATATTTTAAACAGATCCTCCGAACTTGTCCTTCTATATGTTTATTTTTGCATCACATTGCATCCATCTTACTGTTATTATCCTCTACTATCTTTCCATTTCTATTTCTAATTTATAATCACAAAAATTGCCATGCATACATATACATACATGTATAATGAAAACAGAATAGAATTATTTACTTTGTGGAAATCCTTATTATTTTATCATGACAAATTGAACCCATAAGATGAGAAGAACGTAAATTCTCTAGATTTTCTGGCCTCCATATGAAATAGGACCAATTTTGAAGGTCTGAGTGGATGAAAGAAAAATAAAAGTCCTTGTTTAAGTGCTCTGAATCTTCTTTCTTGTGGGTTGGGTTGGAAATTATTTAAGTATGATACTTGCTATTTCTTTTCTTTGCAGTAAATCAATGACTTTGTCTTGAACCATTTTGTGCAGGTTCTAGACTTTACTGTCTTTCCGAAAGTAGAATATGACGTACCCATATTTTGTGCTAACTTTTTCACAAGTGGCCGGTCAAACATCATTGTGTTGTAAGTTATCATATTCTCTGTTAGTTGAGTATGCTTTTTGCTAGCTGCCAAGCCTTCCTCCAACTTGCTGAGCAACAATGAAATTTGTTCTATTGTTGTGGTTGCTGAATTTGGTCCTATGCTAATGGAGATTCAAGTCAATGCAATGTTTCCTGTTCAAGCTTAGTTCACCAATTTAGAAAATTCCCTTGGGTTGAACTTCATTTTAAGTAAATTTTTTTTATATTTAAGTTTTCATTGATATTTGTTGCACAACACCTGACCTATGAGGATATTCTACTGTTGGAATTATATAGCATGAAACTTCACATCATTATTTCCGTGTTTGATGTCAATTTATTTTAGTGGAATGACAAATAGGTCTCAAAAGACTAATTTAATGACAGTTAGGTCTTGAAACATTCTGAAGGAAGATAGATGGGTTGCAAATAGCATATAAATAGATGTAAATACGAGTCTTAGTTGCAAATCGCTAGAATTAAGGCATGTAAGTCCCTTAGTCACTCAATAATTTCTATTTAAGACTCCTACATTTGCAATTGCTTGTATAGGTATTTGCAACTCAATTACTTTCTAATTGTTTTGGGACCTTGTAGTGATTAAACTGGTCTTTTGGGGCTTAACTGTTTATCTCCCTCCATTTTACTGGGCCATAATGTCACAATCGCCTTAATTAATTAAAAAGATAAGTTTTATTGGGAACCCTGATTGAACTGGGTGAAAATAAATATTCTATTTATAGGGCATTAATTATCCCCAGTAGACTTTAGAGAAAGGATATGTCATTATTTTTTGGACAACGTTCACTCCTCTTTATCAGTATGTATTTGAAACTATCAGAATAGATGTGTCTATATTTTTGAAGTAGTGTTTTTTATGTGGTTCGAAATTTGTTAGGCAATAAGAAGTCTTAGAGTAGCTCTCCTTCTTTCCTTTTGTCTCCTCTTTTTCTTTCCTTTCCAGTTTAAGCTTCTTTCCCTCTTGTTTTTCATCGTATATTCTTTAAATTTTGTTAGCATTATTTGGCATTAATAGTTTGATGTTTTTCTTGGTACAAAGTCTTAACAAAAGTGAAGAAGACTTGTTCTTATAATCATAACTACTACATACAACCATTACAATCTTTACTTGCCATGCTTCTTTGACTCTTTTGATCTGTTTGAGTTTACATAGATTGGCATATATTATTTAGAGTGGTCGATACATTTGCAAAATTGAATGTGCTAATTAACTTCGAAGTATTGAACTTCATAGGCAACTATAGTGACAGAGAAAGGCCTTTCTTGACTCAGTAACTACAGAACATGATTGCCTAATTTGGGCAATATGGCGTCATTTGTTCATTTTGGTGCAATGCTTTTCCCTTAATTATGTATTTAGCAATACATTTGATTTACATCATTAATAATTTAACTGTTAAAGAATAATTCTAAATTTTAGAAGGGTAACCTCTACTAATTTCATGAAGAATGGCCTGATATCTTGTTGGGTTCACTTCGCCATTTCACTGTTGGCAATGAGCTTACAAAATCGTGCCTCACCTTTATTTTTTACGTTCTTGATGTCTTTTTGTTTTGAAGTTTCTTTTTCTGATGGTGCTTGCAACACTACAAGAGTTTTGCACTTTTCCTTTTGTAACTTCAAATTTCAAACATTACAAACAAATTGCTGTGTTTTATTTGGACCACTAACTTTGGAGCATAGCATTAAAAATTTACAGGGACCTTAACCCATTGCACGATATTATTAATCAGCAAGATTACAAGGAAAAGTACTTCAGTAGCTTAATTCCTCTCGGCGTAAAATATGCTGAGGTAACTATAAACATATTAGTTAGCCATTTTAAGGTTACCAAGTGCATCTTTGAATCTGCTTTACATTGCAGTTCTTTGACTTCTTTCTATAATGATCTAGGTTTCTTAAGAGAACACAAATTTCATGCAGGTTCTACCATGGGGAGGGAAGCACACAAGCGAATCCAATCAATTTTTTTCGCCCATTGACTTATGGACCAAGTTTCCATCAAGCCCAGAAAACTATGATATTCTACATTCTGCATTATAGGATTACTACAAAGTATTAATACTATGATCTTTTCATACTATGTTATTAACTTGAATATATATGACGCTTTAAGGGCCATAATTTTAATTCCTTTTCAAAAATATTACCCAATAAAATACTATTTTTTCTATATGACCATTAATTTTCAGGCATGGCTGGAATTAATAGGCAAAGCAGTTGAGGAGACAAATGCATCTCAGATATCATGCAATCGTGAAGCACAACATAGATATCTAACATGGAGACCAGAAAAGGTAATTATGATATATATTGTAACTCACTGAATCATATGATTGGTCATTTGACCATATTAACCTTTATGGCTGCCAAATTATTATTTGGGAGAATTTTAGTTAAGTCTTACTGGACCAAATTGATTTCAGTCAGCCCCCATAACAATATGAAATTTCACTGCACACTCAAGGAACAAAATGAAAATAAGTTTGTGGGTAAAAAGACAAAAATGCCCTTTGCTTTATTATTTTTTTAAAAAGGTTTTGATCGTTACTAGAGCTTCAAAGACCGGTCACTAACAGCCGGCAGGCTAGACCAGCCACCATTGGTCGACCATCGAAGCTCCAGCACTGGCTGGCCAGAGCTCTGGCCACCTGAAATTAATTTATTGTTCAAATATTTATTCCATTTGTTCATAAAGAGTTGCACACTTGCAAATGATACCTATTGAATTTATGTTGTTCATTTTCAAGTGTTAAGCTCCTCATGAACAAGTGAAACAAGCATATGAAGAACACAAATTAATAGGTTAACAAGAATACATAGGATCATGAACAAGTCTCATTTGCAAGTGTCCAATTCTCCATGACCAAGCGGATTATACATATGAACAACACAAATTGAACAAGTCTCATTTGCATGTGTTCTACTCCTTATGAACAACTAGAATAAGCATATGAACAGTGCATTAATTTCAGGTAGTTGGAGCTTCAATGGCCAGCCGGCTGTTGCCACTCCGACATGGTGGTTGCGGGTAACCGGTTCCCAGAGCTCTGGCGAAGATCAAACTTTTTTTTAAAAAAAAATAAAGAAGGGGCATTATTGTCTTTTTACCCACAAACTTTACTTTCATTTTGGTCCTTGGGTGCACAGTGATATTTCTTAATGCTATGGGGGTTGACTGAAATATATTTGGTTCTGTGTCCCTTATTCCTAACTTAGCTTCTTTTACACAACATGTGGATACAGAGCTCCCTAGCATTTATAATCTTCCCCTATAATATTTTAAGAAAAAAAGGAGAAATTAATGGATTGATGATGCCTTTTGTAGTTGGTAATTTAACTCAACTTCCTTTATAATTAATCGTGCGATGTCTCATTTTTCATATGGGATATCATATGCTGCTTGAATTAACAAATTCATATTTAGATATGTGGCAATAACATTTCAGCAATGCATTCTTTAAGTGTTAATATTGTTAACGGATTGTTAATGAACTGAAGGCCTAAGCCAAAGGAGAGAGTGATATATGAGGATCACAATATATAATGGTCTCCAAGTACATATTGATTAAGCCTGGAAGATTCATTGTAGATTTTGCATATCTTTTTCTTTTGTTTTTTTATTGCAAAAGAGGAGTTAACCTCAAGATTCTGCATTCCTTATATATCAGTTTTGACTGATAATTTTCCCAATTGTGTTGGTCATACTATGAATTTCACTTCTTATCAATGTCCTGGAAGATTTGGATAACTCATACTAGAGCACATTAAAAGCTATTTTCCTGAATTTGAAACAGAAGTTATTGATAATAAACATAGGAAGGTGAATTTTATGTTTACTAAGTAATACCGGACACCGTTTTTCAGTAACTTAGACAGAGTGCTTACATTATATTTGTAACATATCCTTTATGGGCTTCATTTATGGAAACTTCTGGAACGTAGGATCTAGGTCAGGGACTTTTGAAGAAGTTTGTTGGGGACACACTAGCAAAGGTATCCTTGTTATGAGATCAGTACTTTTCCTCAACAAACTTGAAATGCAGTTGAATACTTCTTGTCTTATATCCTATAGGACTTGCTGAGGATATATCTATGCACCAGATCCTTGTTGATAAAGGATATATCTATGCACCAGATCTGAAGTTTCTGTTTCTCTAAAGTGTAGAAGGAACCATGGGTCCTAATCCATAATAGGGCATCCCACAGACGGTGATAATAGAAGTCTGCAAACTGAGAACGCGATTCCAGAAAAAATGGTTAATGGTATGCCCTCCATAACATAGGGATGGTTGACAGCCTTTTTGCTTGTTGTTTCTCCTTTTGAGCTTCTGTAAGATTAAAATCCAGTCTCTAGAGCAAGGATTTTTTCTATCAAAAGGCTGACAGAGGGTGTTACATTTTGAGATGCACGTATGATTTGGAAAAATTATAAGTAAATGATGTCATATCAAGACTCTCCTTGATAATTTTCGTTGGATGAATTAATTGACCATGAAGTCATACCAAGTTTTCTTTTCTGCGAAATAACACTGATGAGTATAATGATTTAGGAAACAGGTGATTTCTCCTCATCCCTGTGCAGACTAAAGAGAGTGGATTTGAGCCATCGGTATCGCAAGAGTTTCCCAGTTGCTATGAATATGAAGAGCAATGTGTGAACACGCCACTCACACATGCTTCTTTTGATATAGAGTGTAAAGTGATACATTCTCTTGTCCTTAATATATGATCTTGTTAGTAATATAAATTACACTACAAACAAGATCTTGTATCAAAGACTAGATGCAGTATATCAAGTTGGTTCAATTACTACAAAACAAGAGCAATGGATACGCATAATATAGAGGTGAAGGCCAACTGCACCAACTACTTGTTACTCCCTCCATTCTTAATATAAGACATATTTTAACTAATTTGATTAAAGGGAAAATCCCTGAAAAATACCTCCGAAATAGCAAAATCCCTATTCAGTACTCTGAAATCCAAAATTCCGGATCAATACCCTGTCAGTAAGGATGAACAGTGCGGGGGTGCCAAAAGACAATTTTGCCCTTCAGCCCTCATTCTCGCCCACTTCAGAATAATAACACGAGGCTCTTGATTAACAACTCCCCATTCTTGATTAACAACTCCTCTTTATTCTTTCACATATTCGTATCTCACAAATATAGTGTTAATGTAAAATACGGTGTTGTTAATAAAAAAAGAGGTGTTGTTATTGGCCCTGAAACTTAAATTACGAAGTTGTGAAACAAGAAATGGAAGTTGTTAATGTAGAATATGGTGTTGTTAATGACAAGATCGATGTTTTTATTGTGAAATTAAAAAAGATGAAACTGGAGTTGTTAATCAAGAATCGGGAGTTGTTAATTAAGAGCCTCGTGTTGTTATTCTGAAGTGGGCGAGAATGAGGGTTGAAGGGCAAAATTGTCTTTTGGCGCCCTCGCACTGTTCATCCGTACTGACAGGGTACTAATCCAGAATTTTGAATTTCAGAGTACTGAATAGGGATTTTTCTATTTCGGAGGTATTTTTCAGGGATTTTCCCTTGATTAAATTAAGGAGGTTAATTAAGTTAGTTAATATGACAGTATTTTTTAAAACACCCTAGTCATCTTTCTTAATTTCCTCATTTCCTCTCCTCCTGATTATTGTTGAGGGAGCATCAATAGAGGTAAATTAAGAAAAAGATTAAAAAATATAAAATTAATATTTTATATTTATAACCAAGATCAACTCTCAAATATGTCTTATATTAAAGATTGAAGGAGTAATATCCTCCTATGCTTATCACATAGCCCTTCGTATGGTCCTTGATATAAAACCTTTTGTCTAAAGTATTGGTTTCTTATCCTAATTGTCTTTTACTTTGATTTCTTAACTAAACAACCTCGTCCAATATTGAACTTGGTCATTGAAGGTAATTTCAATTTTTTTAAAAAAGATTAATGACTAATTTTTACTAAATTCTTTAATTTACCATATAAAATTGTTATTAACTTTTTATAATAAGGGCGGGAGAGTGTTGGACAATCACAATATACAACTAAAGATGCATCTTAAGGAAATATGTTAGTGTAACAAATTAACTTCATCGCAGTATGACAAATTATTTTCTAATACTAGGCAAACGGTTATGCCCCATCATTCGATTGAACGTCAAGGGTATATACTAAAAATATAATCATGTATATCTTTATATGAAGATTCTTGTTTGAAATTGCGTAAAAAAACTAAATATGATACATAATTATATGATGTGCTAAAACATACGTAAAATCTTCTTCAAGTTATGACCTCTGCCACAAATTCAAGGAAATAATAAAAAAAAAATCAAGGAATTGCATAAAATCCTTTTTTTGCTTCTTAATATAGGATCTAATTGACTAATTTGAGAAGATTAATAGAGCAAAAATATTACTTCAAAGTATTTATATTTATCAATGCTACTTACAATCTTAGCTATCTCCTAGTGATGATTAATAATACAATCTCAGATATTTAAGTACAATGATTTACATTGTTACTGGCGATGATTGTTGTAACTTTTTATAACATCAATTTGTAAAAACACTCTTTCATTGCAATCATGCGCACTATCTAGTTAGTTGGAGTTGCGAACTAATGATTTAAATAATGAAAGCATGACTTGTATAAATTTTTTATCGTTTAAATTCTTCGCTCTAGTATTTGACGTCATCAAAAGTACATCTAACGAATAATAGTCTTAGCTATTTTTGATAAAGCTATTTAATTGGATTAGATTCATTGTAACTTGGAGATAGCTGTTCTAAAAATATTATTTGCATTTACAAGGACTCGCAAGCAAGATTTTGTTTAAGCAGTCAAAAATTACATAAGCATCAATTTTGGCCAAAAAAAAAGGGGCTAACGCACATACGTACCCGGGAGAACTTCTTCCAATGTATTGCATTTTGTAAGAGATGATTGAGCTGCCAATGTCTATATCGCTGGTTTTATATATATATATATATATGAAATGAAGCATGAGCTGACATATCTATCCAACTAGGAAAAGTTTATATGTGGAAAAACATGAATTTAAAAAATGAATAACATTTATGTACGTGCGAACCTTGAATCATTAATTCATCATAGTTTTCTGCGTTTTGTAGGAGGCATTTGGATGTCTACATCAAGATTACACTGACCATCTTCTTGAGAATTGCTTGAGCTGTCACTTGTTGCTTCTATGGTAGTCGTCTGAATCAATATTGTTGGTGCTACATCCCTCACCCCTTGTTCTTCGCCATGCTTCAATATCTTCTTTAAACAATACACGCCACCCACACTTCCTTATTTCAAACTTCACTTCCGTGGTATAGTTGAAGACTTTAAAACTAAATTGAAGTCTTTTCTTATCGACGCATGGAAAACAGAATAAAAGAAGTTCATTATGATCATCATGGTGGTCATGAACTA
Source organism: Inga leiocalycina (assembly GCA_963242795.1). Taxonomy (NCBI): domain Eukaryota; kingdom Viridiplantae; phylum Streptophyta; class Magnoliopsida; order Fabales; family Fabaceae; genus Inga; species Inga leiocalycina. The sequence goes on along the minus strand of OY725326.1, from coordinate 54,974,729 downwards.
GGCGGCCACACTCAATTGGGATATCATCTCCAGCATTTCTACAAATCCAAAGAACAGTAACACGTGTCTGTTCCTTATAAGAACCATAATGACCTTCTATAACTAAGCATACAGCTATTCCCAACCATTTACTTGAATGGTGATGATCATGTATGTCCGTTATAAATGACACATTTGGCTGAGCCCAAGCATCATCACAAAAGCAATTTTGATTGTGAAACCATGATGACACTTCACTTCCTCCAATATTCATAAAAAACGGACATGTTAAACTTAAGCCCTCCTGCAACAAATATTAGTATGTTGAAGTATAATGATCATAGTATGTAAGGAAAACCTCCAGGAATATTCAAAATGTTACACACTCATTTTAATTCATGCCATTTTGAAGAGAATTCTCACACATAAAGTTAGAGATGTATAATGATTCAAATGTGTATGTAAGAAATGTCCTTAATTATAAGTAAACAAATCAAACAAACCTGATATTCAAATCCTTCAAAGATCTTCCACAGCTGTTGGGAATCCAATCTATGCTTCATTGAAGGACAATCACTTGCCCGTATAGTGAATACATTTGATGGAGGTCGTGGAGACGACTGAAGCCTTGTGTAATGATTGAAGTAAACATAATAAAGCTTCAAAAGATTTGAGAAGAAGCCAACAGACAGGTTAACAAAATTGTTTCCACTCAGATCAAGCGTCACTAATGATGATAAACCATTAATATCATTTGGAAGAGACTCATCAGAGAGATTGCAATAACTTAGATCTAAGTCCTTCAAATTTGATAAACTTAATAAAGAAGAGGGTAGCAATAACCCAGTGGATATTGAAGGCCTTGTAAGCCTAAAGAACCTTGTCCAAAAAGAAGAGAAATTTGGTGAGGATGATTGTGCTTGCCCACTGCATCCACTAACAGAAAGTGATCTTAAATTCTTCAAATGAAGTATTGATGAAGGAACTTCCATTATAGCAGTTCCACTAGCATCAAGCTCCTCCAAAGCTACATTTTCATTCAGATTCTCTGGCAGTCTTGAGAGTTTTGGGCAACCAGAAATATTGAGAATTTTTATAGACTTCAAGTAGTGAATCACATTTGGAAGGCATATAAGATTTTTGCAGTTCCTTAGATTTAAAACGACAAGCTGACACAAATTGACAAGTGATTGAGGTAGTTTTGTAATGTCAGTCTCCTCTACATCAAGTTTGGAGAGACAGTTCATACTTTTCCCAAATTCTGGAAGTCGCCTAATTTGTAAGCAACCTGAGAGTACAAGAGTCTCAAGGCCTTTCATCTCAAACTTACTCGGAAGAGTTTTAAGATTTTTACAACCCCTCAAATTGACCAAGACAAGGTTCTGATGGTGTCCAAGAGATGGATGTACTTTAACAAGGTTTATACAACCTTGAAGAATGAGATTTTGAAGATCAGGAATTTCATCAAAATTTGGTGTCTTGATTAGATATCTTGAATAGCTTAAATCCATAAATTTAAGCCTTCCAAAAACCTGAGAATGACAACATAAAAAAGTTAAAAAAGTAAAAAATATATATATTAAATAAAAGTGCATTAAATTATTAAGAAATTTTATGAATAGAGAGACCATAATTACCTGTAATCCTCGCCATAGTTGTTTTGATGGACTAGATTTCATTTCACAATCAATGAATTCCTCATGAGAACCATGACTTGGCAGATCATCTAAACAAAATCTGTTCCATTGTAGGACTTTTAATGCACTTGAAAAGCATTCGATCCATAAGGAAGATTCAAAAAACAATGAGGGTCACGTGAACAACTTGTTATGATAAGCAATTTAAGATTGCTCATCTTTAAGAAGGCTTTAGGGTCCCAATATGACGTACACTCTTGGTCTAATCTTAATACTATACCTCGGATTGCTTCTGATCCCTGTAAATAAATTAATAAGTCAAGCTAATAACATATTAAAAAATGAAAAGATTGCTAAGTAAAGAGTGCACAATCACAAACATTATGAGTATTACCTGTTTTCCTTCTAACACAGAATTAGCATCTTCCAAGGACCATATCCTACTACGTGTGCCAACATCATTGGGTGATTCTTGGAAAACAATATTCTTACCCATTTCTTGAAGTATGTCATGCACCCACAAAATCCCTTTATCATCAATTACCAATGATTTATCAATAAGAACTTTTATTCCAACTATTAGGTGAAGATCCATATTTTTTAACATTTGTATAACATAATCTTTCTGCTTCCCATTAAGAAAGCAAGCAATATCCAAAAAAATGGTCTTCTCATCGTCATCTAATCCATCAAAACTCACTTGAAGTATCTTCAAGACATCATTCGGAAGAACTTTCCTGAACTTAGGTATTGCATCTTTCCATTCTAATATACTTCTTCCACAAAGAAATGAACCTAACACTTTGAGCACCAGAGGAAGGCCTTTAGCATATTGAATCACAGTTCTAGAAAGCTCCATGAAATCTTTGTTTGGCTTATTTCCTTTAAAAGCATTTTGATGGAAAAGTTCAAGAGACTCATCATCACTCAAGAAGTTCATGTCATATTGCGTAGATACATCATATGATGATAACACATATTTATCTCTAGTTGTTACTAATATTATGCTCCCTTCACCAAACCATCCGTGTTTCCTAGCCAAGTTCTCAAGTTGGCTTATTTCACTCACATCATCGAGGACAAGTAGAACTTTTCTATTGCATGACATGTTTTTTATCAACTTCCTTCCTTCATAACAGTCACTCACATCGATGCTTCTTTTATGCAGAGAAGAAAGAAGTTTTCTTTGCAACGAAATCAAACCATCTGTTTTAGATACTTCTACAACATTATGAAGAAAGCAATGACCATCAAAGTTTTTGTGCACTCTCTCGTAAAAAGCTCTAGCAAGTGTAGTTTTACCTAAGCCTCCTGTGCCCCATATTCCGACAAATTGAACTCCACCCATTCCATTTGTTATGAATGAATCTAATTCTTCTAGTTTTGATTCAATTCCAACAAATATCTCTGAGTCAAATGGAATTTCATCATATAATTTTGACCACACTTCTTCTACCACAGTTTCAATGAGTTCTGTTTCATGCCTGTGAATGAAAGTAAAATAGTACCATTAACATATAAAACAAAAATTATATTGTAATCCATTTAAATAATTTTTTCGAAGAAAAAGTTGTTAAAATGACAGTAAACATTTTGTTTGAAATTGTTGGTTCAAAAAAAGTCATGATATTGATTTAGAGTTTTCAAAATTACCAAATGTCAGAGTGCCAGCCAGATAAGTTGGCAACTTCTTCTAACGCATCCCTCCATCTTTGCACCTTCATCTTGTCTTGTGTGAATTTTTCTTCAACTTTTTGGAATGCTTTTCCAATATTTCCTGTTTGATGTCGAATGTCAGACGGATCTACACCATAAAAGATTGGAAATACCAATAAGCCTATTTGTTTTTGAGAATGAAGAATCTTTAAGAGCTCATCCAAGCACCAAGCTGAAGAAGCAAAATTTGCAGATAGAACAACAATAGCAGTAAGTGATTCTTCAATTGCTTGAAGCAAACTTGGTTTAATAACATGTCCCCTCTCAAGTTCTTCATCATCCCTGAAAGTTATGATTCCCTTGCGTTGCAAAGCACGATACAAATGATCTGTAAAACTTTTACGAGTGTCTTCTCCTCGGAAACTTGAGAATACATGATACTTCCATCTCTTAGCTGAACCAGAAGAGCTTGACGGGTACGCAGCTCTATGTGCATTAAGTGCCATTTCAATAATTTGGAAGCTGAACCATGCAAATTACAAATACGTCTATCAGCATCCGGACATGTGTGTGGAGATATATATATATGATACATCTTAATCCCGCGAGGAAAGAAAAAAATCCCATAAAAAAATTTATTTTCTACATCACATCTGTTCTCAGTTCATTATGAAAGCGAAAATTCACAGATCTAAGATAGTCATTTAACTGAATAAATCTAGAAAGAAAAAAATCCCATAAAAAATTTATTTTCTACATCGCATCAGTTCTCAGTTCATTATGAAAGCGAAAAGGAGACGGTCAGGCTGCTTGTGGAGGTGTTATCCGTGATTACCAAGGTAATTGGATACGTGGATTTCAGCAGAAGTTAGGACATACTTTCCCAACTGCTGCGGAAATTCATGCAATCCGATGTGGTCTCCTTCTGTGTAAACAGTTGGGGCTAAAGAAAATCAGGATATTCACTGACTCAATACAGGCAGTCCATCTACTATCCACTCATTGTGATTCGGATCATCCATTATATGATGTTATCTTGGAAACCAGATCTCTCGTTTATAGTGACTGGGAGGTAGAGATTTCCCACGCTCACAGGGAAAGCCTTCGCTGTGCGGATTATCTTGCAAGAAGGGCACACATGATTCCGCAGGACCGTGAGGAACTTGGGTTTTCCCCAATGGAATGTTTTCATTTTTTTGCTTTGGATTGTGGCTTTTTAGCGCAAGAACATCCTGTAGGACCTAGCCTATAGTGGTTGTCATTTTCAAGCTTTGCTTGCCTTTGTATCAAAAAAAAAAAAAGAAAGCGAAAATTCACAGATCTAAAACATTCATTTCACTGCATAAATCTAGAAAGGAAAAAGGAAGAAAGTAGAAACCTTAAGGATGAAATAATATCAGAAGATTTGTTCGATTTCGACCTGATAAGATGAAGTCTAGCAGCCTACAGATAATACAAAGAAAAATGGAGAAAGCATTAAGAAGTAAAATGGTGGTCAAGTCTTCTCTCTCTCTCTCTCTCTCTCGCCAGAGGTGATCAAGTCTTCTCTAAATATAGCCTTCAGTTCAAATTTCAAACCGTGTTATGGACACCAGTGTTCGGTTTCTCCGGAGGACAGAGCAATGGGACCTGGGTTTTTACTTCAAATATATATATAACCTAATTACTTGTTTTTTTTTTGCCAGTATATATATAACCTAATTATTGTATATTACTGTATTCGAGCAAAAAAAACTATTGTAGATAGATTACAGGTTTAGCTTTAAGTTCGATTTTACGTTTTAGAACCAACTATTTTCCAAAAAAACATTGTAACTCAAAATTTTTTTGAAAAGTTGATTTCAATTTAATGTTTAAATCTACCGTTGATCCATTATTTCCTTGTAACGCCGCAGCCCCGCTCCATACTTCCCCGTCTATTTTTTTCTATTATTGTTCAATTTGAAATATATTTGTCTGTTTTAATTTAAAGGCCACATATTATATATGCGTGTGTTGTGATATGACATGAACCAAAAATAAATTACTAATAGTTCATAGCTATTTAAACTAGGGAGAATCCATAAAAAATGAATTTAAAAATTGGAAAATGACAAATCATTCATTTTTCAAGAAAAAAATTGAAAATTGTTTATCATGTTTCTACATTTTCTAAACAATTTTTGGTAAAAAAATTCATTTGTCATTTTCCAAATTCTAAATTCTTTTTAAGGGATTCTCCCTTTAAACTATTTCATATTTTATACGTATTTTGCCTTCAAATATAATATATAAATAATCATGTTTATTTATAAAAATAAAAAAATAAACTTAAGGCTGAGAGATAAGCTATAATCTCTTTATAATATAAGAAGAATTAAAATGAAGCCTCAAATTATTCTTAAAACATGTCTGTACAAAAATAGGATGAAAGTATGAAACAGTGGTAGCTTAGTGAAAATCATATCATGCAATATTTTATGATTAGTGGAATTAAAATAATATGATTTAAAATACCCTGAAAGTATAACAGTTAAGCACACAAATCGTCAAGTTGTTCTCAGACATAATTATACACAATAAATCCCAAATTTACTAAAATAAAGTGTCAAAAGCACAAAATAAATGTGGGAAATTATATAAAATAATTGGAAATATCATTTAGTGCCTAATCTGATGCATTGTCTTTTAAATTAGGCTAAATATATAGCAGCAGTGTACCAACAGCGTACAACAAGCTGTTGATTAAGGTAGTAAGGGAACTCATCTTAGTAAAGAAGAAAACACAAATTCAGATCTCGGCAATGCATTTATTGAGAGAGGTGAGAACTCTTTGCCCTCTAAACCTCAAGGGGGAAACCCTTGATCAAATAATATATATATATATATACTCCATTCGATCTTATTTATAAGCAATTTTCTCTCTCATAAGGCTGGTCCCTTTTCTAAACAACTTTTACTTTTTGTCTGAAAATGTAAGCTTCTCTTTCCTATTTTACCCTTATTAAAAATCATTTTCTTTCATATCTTATACTCATTATATTATCTCTCATACTTTTTATCTATTCTCTCTCCTATACTCTTTTCATAAATAGGGGCATATATGGAAAAAAATATGGCATTTTTTATACACTCATTACTTTTAACTACCAGTTCGTTTTACGCAATAAAGGGGAAAATTGCTTATAAATAGGACCGGAGGGAGTATATAACAAGACATTATTTGACTCAACCCTATTATGAAACTAGCACAAGAGTAGATGAAACTTTGGGGTGTTTACATTAATTGTGGCAGAACTGACTTTTTTCCAATTTGAATATTACAAACTTAAGTTAAGGTAGAAGTCATATGATCTAATATAATTTATATTTGGATTCTAACAAAAAAAGAGTTCGGATTGACTTATTAAAAAAGTTTGTTTGACATAGGAAAACTTATTTAGATGATAGATTAAAAAAATTAAGTCAGATGTAATATGACAAAAAAAAACATGAGTTTTAAAAAATATGTATTTATATGTATACAATTTGATGAATTTAGAGAAAAATTTTAAAATTATAATTATAAAGATAAAAATAGTTAACATATTATTGAGAAAAATTCGTAAATATTAAAGACGCTTGATTAAATATATTTATTGACTAAAAATTTATATAAATTATAAATCAAGAATACCAAATTTTATAACTATATAATATTGCATAAATAATTGAATATCTTTATTAATAATTCTAAAACTTTAGTACTATGATAAATAAGTTCAAACTAATTCATGAAAAATAATGATAGCATGAGTGACCAGTTTGTGAAGTTGAAGACCACAAGGTCCTCATGCTGAAGGAAAAAGGTGAATAATAATAATATATGGGTGGTTGGGAACAAGAGCAGTGATGCGGAGTGGAGGGTAATGGAGAGAATGTACAGTGTACCCCACTAAGTTCGCCTTGACAAAACAAGGGGATCTTTTTTTTTCCTCCTACTCATTGTGTGTGTTTGTTTGAGCGTTTGGAGTCCTAAAAAGTCCGATTGGGCCAGTTTAAGTCAGATGGTGACTTAAAAAAAAATCTCTCATGTTTGATTGGGCATTCAATCAATCAGGTTTTAATTGCTTTTAAGTTACTTTTAAATAATCACCAAAGTGTAGCTTTTTCCTCATTGCATGTGGGATATTACCGTTAAAGGCATTAATTGCCCTACCTAAATTATTAATTTCTCTCTCTCCTCTTCTCTTCTCCTCTTGTCTCCTCTCCTCTCCTCTTTTCTTCGTGCGTCTCGGTGGCTCTTCATAGTGCTGATCTTCCCACTCTCGGCAGCCACCTAATCGAGTTCCAACTGGATCCTGTTGTTCTCTCCATCGAAGTGTTAGCTGGGTCCTGTTGTCTTCAGCGGTGGCGGTGAAAGCGGCGTTCAGTGTCAGTAGCCATTGGCCTTAAGGTCAAGCTGATGGTGTTGGAGTCCGGTGGGAAGCTAATATAAAATGACGGTGACCAATCTGTGAGTATGATGCGGTTTGGGTGAGTTTGGTCTGCAAGGTTTCGAGCTTCTAAGGTAGGCCGGCGCGATCTAGAATATCGATCTATGGTTGAAGGTGGTATGGTGGTGGATCTGCTTAGTCTTCAGCGGTTGAAGGTGGTGTGGTGGTTGAGGTAGGCCAGCGCAATCCAGAATACTGATCTGTCTCTCACTTTGTCGTAGCTATTGGTTGCTCAGGTACGTTTGCTCTGCCTTTCTCCATGTTCAATGAACAACACTTTGCTCTACTTTTCTCCGATCAGTGATCTGCGGTATAGGTAGATCAATGTTGTGTGTTTGCTTGGTTTGGGTGGGTTCGAGTGGTCGTCTCTGTGGCTGTGTTCTTCATTTTTTTTTGCATTGGTTGGTGTGGTTGTCTCTGTGTGCCAAGGAATGAAAAACCAGACTGCGCAATGAACTGATCACAACACAAGTTCAAGGTTTAATGGATCAACCGGGGTCCAACCGGTAGTTGAATCGGTCATATTAAAATATTATAATTTATTAGTGGCAATATATAAATATATTTTTAAACTTCTATGGATAAAACTGAAGATTTTTTTTTAAAAAAAAGCTTAAAATCTATTAATATTAGTTATAATGCCTATACTTATGCAATGATATCTCCTTTTCTATAATTATTATATCTTTTTAAATAATTTTTTTCATTTTCTTCTTTATTTTTTTAAGATTTGTTCTTTCTTTACCTACTTTTCTCTTCATTTTGGTCTTCAACATTCTATTTTCCGCTAAAAAATCACAAAATAAAAATTAAAAAAAAAAAAAAAACCAGTCCAACCAGTTGACCTACCGGTTTTATCGGTTCAGACCAGTCCAACCGGTTTCAGACTGGTCCAATCAATCTGACGGTTTAATGATCAAACCAAACCGGACCACTGATCGGTTCCCGATTTAACCGGTCAAACTGGCCGGTCCGGTCCGATTTTTTGTTCTCTACTGTATGCATGTGGCATTGGAATTTGCCCCTGCTTCGTGGTGTGTTCTTTTCCTCAGCATTGTGTGGAGTATTCTAGCCTTGTGTTGAAAATTATGAATGCAAACTTTGTCATGATTTGTGTCCTAGAGCGTGACAATTTTAAGGTCTATTAGAGTCTCTATTTTTTGCTCTCAGAAGAAATCTTTTCAGCGTCTTTGTGATCATTCTGTTGAAGTTAAAAAACAGGAGAAATGTGTTTGTGGTTACTACATTTCTATTTGGAACTTTTATTTTGTTTAATTTTTTTTATTGGTCTTTTAGGATTTCTTTTCTTTTGTTCGTAGTCTCTCTATTTCTTTTTTTTTCCTGAATAACTTAGCTGCATGCATTTGTGCTTTGAGAGCAAGGAGAAAGCACGGAGACTTCTGCATAATGTATAATGTTTGCTGAAACCAGGGGGTTATTATTTTGGAATTACTCCTGACGCATCTACGACATGGTATGAGACATGTGATTGCCAAAGGCCCCTTCTTGGATTTAGTTGCATGTACCATTCTTTCGGTTTTATTAAAGTGTATGGTTCATCATTAGGGAGGTTTCTGAGCTTGCCGGTCATTTAGTATGCTTGTTCTAGTATGCTTGTTCAACCATGTGCTTGATACCTGTTATCATGACTACTATGTTCTTGATGTGTCTGGTTTCTTAATATGTACTGTAATCTTTATTTTTTATGCTTTAATTCGGGTTTAAGACTTTATACATGCTGGTCCTAATTTATTCACATTTTAATTGTAATTTTATTAGTTAGTTTACCATTGCCAAACTTGATATGTTAGAATGCTCTGCTGTTTGATTGGTATGAGTCAAGCGCAAAATTATGTATTGTGTATTTTGCTAGTATACATGAAACTAAAGCAGATTTGTAGGTGAAGAATGTGCAAAGAACTGTTATCTGGATGGGTAAGCGGCATAAAACTTTAGAGTATGTGTCTTGTGGTAACACTATCGCCATTAGATGGTTTGGATCAATTTATCACCAAGAATGTCACTTTAACAAATGAGAAGGAGGTGGAAACGGTTGTCTTCATATGTGCCTTTTGCATTGCTTGTCATGATGATCATAACTCTTAAGCATTTTAATTAAAATTGTACCATTGTCAAATTTTCAAAGTTAATTTTTGGGAAAATTGTGAAAAATCTCTCCATGTGTAGATATCTTCCCAGGTCCTATTTGGCAATTAAGTTGTCAATGAGGTTTTTTTTCACAATTATCCCTTCATTTTTTCATTTTTCATAATTTTTACAATTTTTTCTCTTAAATAACACAAAAGCCATTTATGCAAAAGTCAAACCAAACATCTTTCACTTTTTCATAAATCATTTATCCAATCGCCAATCCAAACATTCATCATTTTACCCAATCTTACTTTTTTTCAATCTTAAGATTCCATAAGTCAACATAAAAATAATTCACTTATCTAATCGCCAATCCAAACACACCCATTATCTTTTCATAATCCAACTTCCATCTTTAGATCATGAAATAGATGGTTTATATTTAATATTTTATAAAATTACTATTATAATATTTTATAAATTAAAATTTATTTATTTATTCTGTGTTGTAGTTATGAATTGTATAGATCAGATATTAGGAGTTTAAATTTACTTATTTATGTTTATACTAATAATTTTATAAAGTATTGAATCTGAACTATTTATTTATTTTTCAATCTAACTGTATATATGGGATTATAAAAGAAAATGAGAAAGAGGAAAATAAGAGAAACACAACCTGAAAGCTCATTAATCTAATAAGCCAATCACTAAAAATGCTAATTTAAACATCATTAAAATGTAAAAAGTTTGGAGGCGTGATCCCGAATACACCCTTAATTAGTCCAAGAGTTAATAGTTTGGTTTACCAAACCAAAAGGTTTAGATAGGACACAAATCTCATTTAATTCACATACTCAAAAGTTCATGAAAATTTCAAAAATAGTGAGTAAATAGAGATCTAAAAGAATTGTGGCAAGGAAGAAAATAGATCCCACAGGTATTGATTGAATTAATAACTAATATAGAAAGCATAACTGAATGAAACGGCATATGTCTAATTAATCAGAAAGTTCAAGCTTGAAGATTTCTCTTTCCGATGTATTAAAAAAAAATGTAATGCTTGAAGAGTTAAATCCATTTCACTGAATAAAACAAATAGAAATTAAGATCAAACAGAAAGTAGTAGCCATGACAGTATAATTACTGGCAAGAATATAATCACATGTCGAAGCAAAATCTTACTTCCTTATATTACAATTATTTTTTTTAAAATAATGGTTTGAATTTAATGTTCAGACCAGCCATTAATCCATCAGGCCAAAAAGGGGGAAAAAACGCCATTAATCCATTATTTCTTTTTAACTCTGTCGGCCCGCTCCATAACTACCCTTCTATTTTTTATTGTTCAATTTGTTTTGCCAAATTTTATTATTCAATTTGAAACATATTTGTCTGTTTTAGTTCAAGGGTCACATATTTTTTATATATATGTTGGGGTATGACATGAATGAAAAATGAATTAGTTTATAATGATTTAAAATAATTTCAATTTTGTACATATTTTATCCTCAAATATAATACATAAATAATCAAAAAATAAAAAATAAACTGGGCCTGTTTGATTAGATTGCATTGCACACCTGTGATGGTAATCTTTATTGCATTACCATTGGTGGCCTGTTTGGTTGGGTTTATTAATGGTAATATAGATTACAATTGTAAAATAGATTACACATTTTTTGGTAATCTCCATTCATAGGGGGTCCCCTATGAAAACTCATTGCAGGCCTGTAATCATTGATGAAATCTCACTTTTAACCCTACTAATATAATGAAAAGACAATATATGCCCTCAATAGACAAAACATTAGAAATCGTGATCATTCTTTTTCCTCTCAAAAGCCCTAACATTGAGAGCAGAACATCGAAAGCAACAGAGAAGTTGAGAGCGATGTGCTCCACGGCGAAGGACTGCAGAAACAGAGACCCCTGCTTTACTGTGGCCAGCGAGGTAAGTTTCGGGTGATCATCAATTGCTATGTAGAAATTGTTTGCCAAAATCTCGTCTTCTTCTTCTTCTTCTTATAGGATTAGATGATTTAATCGCTAGGTTATTGTTGTGATTCAATATACCGGATGTAGAAATCTGAGATTGTTGGCTATTTGTCCATAGTTTATTCCAAACTCAGAGCCTCGAATTTGCAGACAAATATCTGGGAGAAAAAAAATAGAGTAAAAAGCAGTGTGTCAAAATAATGAGAAAACATGAACTGTATAAAATTTAGGAAGAAAAATATTGATTGTGGAATGGGCAAAAGGAGATGACGAACCAGAAAGAGTGAGAAGCAGAAATAAGGCAATGAAGGACAAGGAGAAATCAGAGAACATGGATGAGATGTTGGCCATGGATTTCAAAGAGAGCAGAGGATATAAGAGAAAACGAAATTAAAGAAAAACACAAGTGTTCATGGAATATTTATAGAAATGCAATAGACATTGAAGCATAAAAGTTTGTTACATTCCATCGATTCCAACGAACGAAAAACCGGACCGGGCAATGAACCGGTCACAGCACAGGTTCAAGAGTTAATGGGTCAACTGCGGTCTAACCGTTAGTTGAACCGGTCATATTAAAATATTATAATTTATCAGTGGCAATATATTTTTAAACTTCTATAGATAAAAATGAATATTTTTAAGAAAAAAATACTTAAAATATATTAGTATGAGTTATAATGCCTATACTTATACAATGATATCTCCTTTTCTATAATTATTATATCTTTTTAAATAATTTTTTTCATTATCTTCTTCATTTTTTTTAGATTTGTTATTTCTTTACCTATTTTTCTCTACATTTTGGTCTTCAACTTCCAATTTTCTCCTAAAAAAAGCAAAAACAGAAAAATAAAAAAAATAAAAAAATGAAACCGGTTCGACCGGTTTCAGACCGGTTCCCCCGATTTAACCATCAAACCAGACCAGACCACTGGCCGGTTCCCGATTCAACCGGCCAGTCCGGTCCGGTTTTTTGTATAGTGATCAATTCATCTTTCATTTTGCATTTTATTACAGAGTATTTTTTATTAAATAAGAAGGGAGGTCATTTAGCTGGAGAGTAATAAAGGGACAAAACATGAAGTCCAAATAATAGGGATAAGCTCAGGACACTGCAAGCGTAATGTTTTTCGTTTTTCTTTTTTAACAATATATATATATGCTGATGAACATATACATAACATATCCACGTTCCCTAACCCAACAAGCTCGTCTCTGAAACACCACTTCACGTTGTTATCTTTAACATTAAAACTAAAAAAAGAGTGATATAATAAAACATTGATGGGATAACCTTTGAGTAAGAGAAGAAATTTTCTTCCCTAATAGTTGCACATTAAAAGAGACACTACAGACACCACTACATTATCCAAGAGACCCATCCATCACAAGAGATCGTTTCAAGCATCACTCCCTCAAGACTTATTTATTCATTATCCGTTACTTATTTATTCTTGAGAACATGACAGTGGTTTTTTTTAAGAAAACCACACGCGAAAATTCAAAACACACACGAAGAACCAATAATATTTTTCATATTTTTCAGGCCAGCACTATTTCTCTTAATTTGATAATTCTATTTTACTTGTCACATTGTTTTAAGAACATCGAGTGGAGGAGGAGATTCAAAGTTAAAAGCCGAGGGCTGCAATGGGTATTCAAAGGCAATTAGGGAGGAGGTCACAATTGTGTTGGCGGCAACGACTACGAGATCTACGATAGTGAGCGACGACTTCAACCTCTACCTCTCCAGCAACCCATATCCTCTCTCACGCAGAACCAAATTTCTGAGAATAAATACCAATTAACAGTTACACCCACGGCAATATCTTGATTTTGCTCGGAAGCATATCATTACTGGCCATGAAAGGTGGAGGACTGTTCTTGGGTGATTTTTTCAAGTTCTAGGTTCTCTTCCTTCATTATTATTCATTTGGATTTGTCAGGTTATAGGAAGTCCACACTGTGCGAATATGAGAGAGATAAAAGAAAAGATGCTTTTCTCCCTTCTTTTATCAATGTAAAGCAGTAGTAATATTCACGCCTCAGACTTCCAACATATTTCCCATTTTCTTACAGATTGTCCCCCAAAAACCTTCTCTTGATCTCCATTGTTTTTATTCGCCCTGTCACCGTCTCCAGCTCAACTCTTATTTTATTTCTTAGAAAATAGTAACATTCTTTGTTCTGGCTGTAAAAGGTACACCAGCCATCTGTTCGACAAAAAGCCCAAACGAAAGCCTGGAAAGTAAATTGAACTTCCACTTTCAAAAATGAGGGATTTCCCTTCTTGCTTTGGTGAAAACGGGGTCCAAGTTGCAGATTCATCGTCATCCAACTCTGGTAAAACTACCCAAAATCTGGTTGCTTGTGTTTATCAATGCCAAATACGGGGTTGGTCTTGCCTGATTACCATCACATGGAGCAAGAACTTGATTGGGGAGGGCCTTAGCGTTGGGATCAATGATTCTTCAAATCAATGCCTCTGTAAGGTTGATATCAAACCATGGCCATTCTCTAAGAGAAGAGGTTGCAAGAGTCTTGAAGCTTATTCCAGCGAAATTGATGTATATTGGGCCCTCTCTTCGGCTAAATTTGCGACGGGTCCTGAGCCATTCAATTTTGCTTTCATTTTCCATATATTTCAATAATTTCACAGTGGGAAGGTTTTTTTTTTTTTTGAGTCAGGGAGTTTTGGTATTTTTAGAATAATTGTATGGGTCCCACCATGAAAACTAACAACGTCAACTAAGATTTAACAGTTCTGTGATTTTTGCCCCAGTTTTCAAAGTTCATAGTTACTTTTGCTCTTCCAAAAAGCATTTGGTGTTGGGTGCACTTTTAGAAAAAGCTCATGTGTATTTTTGCACGTTAACCCTGATAATAATTGATAAGCACATATGAACAACCGTCATAATATATGGTAATGCTTACATAATACATAACGGTCTCATTTTGACAAACGTCATTTATTTAGTAACATAAATAATGTTTTTTTTGTGACTTTTAATAACACTAAATAACAGTCCTATGTAGACAACTCTTATATATTTAGTATATAAATAAAGGTTCATGAATAAGAATCGTGAACTTTTATAATACATGACGGATGTTATATAATAACAGTGATACATGGTTGTGAAACTCTTCAAGTGAGCATTTCTAATCTAGTTGGACTAGACTATATATAATAGAACAGTACCTCTTACATCGAGTTTCTATGCAATATGAGATAGATTAGGATATTCCAAGCTTTGTGGAGAGAATCAATGGCAACTATGTTGGCGGTTACTCCTAAATTATCATGTGTAAAATCCTTTCCTTAAAACTCAATTATCCCTACATTTTATAACACCCTCATTTTCAAAGCGTATGAACGGCTTAAGTGCAGTAATATCTTTAAAAAGGAGGTCGATAATCTTTTGTAAACAGCAGAAGTCCCAACTTCAAGCAGAGTATGGCGCTGCACTTGAGTGGGTTTTCAAAAATTGTTTTCAAATTTGGTCTCATATTATTTTACAATTTATTTTAAGCCATCTGTTTAAGTTCATTTCTTCATATCAGAGTTTTTACCAATAAGTTCTCTGCTGGAACCCAAACAACTACAATTAATTAACGGCCCTAGATGGATAGCTGTCCACTACTGGTTCGGATGCCGCTATGCGTTTGCTTATATACAGGCACTTATTTACATGTCTACGGACTTGCCAGTACGAGACTGACATCACTTAGACACAAATTAAGTACAATCTCTAAAATAGATAACCAATAGAAAATTAAATTTTAAGTCCTTTACTTCATTCGCCCGTGTTTACCTTCTTGCCTAAGAAACTACTTCTCCGAGCTGAAAATTTGTTTTGGAAAAATAGGGTGAGATTCAATGAATCCTAGTAGTAACATATATCACTCATATAAGATGCATACATATAATATGCCATGTCAACCAAAGTTTCAAGACAAACAACATATTCAACATTCAGAGATAAATTCACGATATGCAAAAAGCATAAAGTTATCAATTCAAGGACAACTGTCCCTTATCACAGTACTAGGAAATTCTATTGGGCCTTAGCCCTTCTCATATGAATGTTTTAAATTCTCAATGGTACAAATATTCATATAACATATCAGATAATATGTGAGGGATAAATTACTACCTGACAATTTTTCAAAATCTTGATCTTGATTGGCGTGCTTTGGACGTCCTGAATAAGTGTCAAGTCTTATAAATTATAATTTATGGGCAATTAGTTATTACTTAGTCTAATTCCTTCATAAATTATTCTCTTATGTTGGTTATCATTAGAGTCACTTCATTAGGCCCAATATGTAGCTAATGAGCTCAAGCCAACCCCAAATACTAAACTTAGCCCTTTAAGGTCTAATTCTATTACAAAACCCCTTTACTTTGAATTTTTGTACAATTACCACAAGCTGGCAGATTTTTCACTAAATTTGAAAACTCATAACTAATTCTAGAAAAATTCAATTGGGGTGATTTAAAATTCTATGTAACCCTTATTAAGTCTATTTTAAGGAAAAAAATACTTTTAGTAGCCACCTATCCACGCACACTTCCCAGTTTTTCTTTTTCCCCTGCTGCCAGAAAATCTGACTAGTTTTAATGTTCTACTTCAAACACTCATAACTCCTAGTATACTTAACTAAATCATTCATAATACATATCAAATCAAAGGTCTTTAAGTATACTTTGATTTTGGAAGATCTCATCATCATCAGATGAATTTTGGATAGTGAAAGTTTTGCCACAATAAAACTGCCTGACAAAAACGCACACTGGCAGTTTTGTTACACAAGGAAACTTAATTTTCAGTCTGAATCTTTAAACCAATCTGTCAAAAATCATAACCAGAGCCTATTCCTACACAGTTTTTCATGTAGAATCCAATGGAAAGCTCAAAAATACCAAAATCAAATTCTTTCTCCTAGGTTTTACCCCTAACCGAAATCTGCCTCCCAAAACAACAAAAACCCAACTTTGTGTTTTTAACTACTAAGAAGTCTAATACTTCAAAAAAAAAAATCATATATCACCTTAAACATGATTAAAAAGATCATCTTGCTTCAAAAACTCCCCTTAGTTGAAAATCAAAGGTGGCACAAGAGTCAAGAAATACTCAACGAAAACATGAAGTAATCAGTTCAAAACGAAGTCGAGGCTTACCTCTTCACATTTCTACAAGTAGTTCAAAATTCCAGAGGCACTCCCGCAGACTTACTAACACAAAACACCTCAATTGAGAAATCTAAGACCATAGAATTGAAGCTTACAGTGAGTAGAAGAAGTTTCCTGAAGAACTTATCGGACGATAATGGAGTTTCAAGGTCGGAATTGACTTTGGTAGTCAGGAGAACTCACTATTCACTCCTCCTCTCTTCTTGTGTTCTTGAGTTTAAGAAATTATATTTCTCTCTCTTCCTTACTTGGCTGAAATTGCCACTTAAAAGGGGAGAGAATGGTTGAGATTTAATCTTGCAAAGTGATCTCATCTTAGTTTGCCAAGTGTCATAAGTTTAAGGCTAAAGAGTATCATGTGTCATGCAACCATTGGTCTTCCATTTTCTCTTTCTTAGGTGAGACATAAATGGTCAGGGAAAAGGGGAGGCTTGACAATTTCCCCAAACCCCTGGGTTCAATGTTCAAAACATAAAGTACGTGACCCGACCAGAGACCAGTGGATTCCTCGAATTTAGCTGCTAGGTAGCGCACTCTGGAGATGACAACACGAAAGGCTTAAAGTGGGTGTAATGATGTGTAATGATGAGGAGCACATGTCACCTCCTCATTTGGCCAACACAAAAACAACCTTTTACTTTGTAATGATTTTGGGACACTTGTCATTTCCTTATTTAACCAACATAAAAGGTGTGTCATCATGAGCTAACATTACATACTTTATTGAAGTTATTTTAATAAAGTAACTTCCTTGGTGCATTACTTGGAATTCTACTCGGGACTGTGGCACACATATCAAGGCAAGCCATGCGACTCCCTAATCCCTCTAATCTTGCAACTAACGCCTCTGTGCCTTGCAACCACCAACGAATTTTCTTCCGACTACTTACATTCGTATTTTACAATCCTGACTTCTCGACTTCAGCGAATGACACAATGAACATTTGGGAATTCCAAAAGTGACTCTACCTTTATTTTTTAAATACCAGTATTTATTTATTCATTCCACTATGTCTATATTTACATGTTTTCAGTATTATAAAATTTGGTATATTACACATTTAATCAAATCTTTTGATAATGAACAATACTATGACATAGAAGAGAAAACTTAAATCTAAAGGTCTACTATAGTAGAAAAGATTACAACTCATTTTTCAAAAGTTAACCATGATAGAAAAAATGTTCAACTAACCATTTGAAAGTATTATCATAGAAATAAATGATTTAAATCACTACAAATATCTATCAATGATGGAAAAGAATAGATTAGTTATTTAAAATTTATCATGGATAATAAAACTCTTATTACTATTTCACAAGTCAAACCATAATTAATCAAAATCCTTAGGGATTGAAATTTTTAAATCTAGAACATAATCATTTGACTACAAATCCACCACCAAACTCAATATCAAAATACTTAAAACAACAATTTTCTCAACTATCATTTGAGTTACTTGTACAAGATAGAAAATAGCGTAATCCCAACCTTCACAGAATCTCATAGTCTTTTCTCAATGGAGATTGGCTCTTCTCCCTCAACCTCCTGCTTTCAACAAGCTCTTCAACCACTAATTAAAAATGGTACTAGTGTGTCTACTTGCTGCTGGAGGAACAGAAGAGCTTTCGTACAGAGCATCTCAGTCTCTTACCGGAAGTTCGTCGACTTCGCTTTGGAAGAAACCAGACAACACACTCTGGATTACGCCTTGTTTCTGATTCGTCTTAGAGTTCTTGAACTGGTTGTAGTTGATTCTTAAATTTACATTTCTTCCTGGTTTCTAGCTTGGCATTGAAGTTGATCCCAATTGTGAGCACTTTAAAATGGTAGGATTTTGAACTTAGGACTGTGGGGTACGACTAAAGAGATAATATCGATCGAATGTTCTAATACTTCTTTGTTGCCAAAATCAGGAAACAATTACTTTGGTCAATATTTCATTTTTCTATTTTTTACTTTTTAAAAATTAAAGTATATTTCAATCTGTTTCATGGCTTCACCTTATTTTTCAGTTTTTGTTGCATTGTCTTGTTCCTCAAGCAGTTTCCTGATATCCTTCCATCGTATATATGATTGCTTGTCTTTGAAATGTATTTTATTCCCTTTTGGAAGCCCATGGTCCTCTGAAATGTTTTACTTGCTTTAATTTTAGTTTGTGCACTGGAGAATGTTTTAGGTTACTAAATTGTTGATACAGTCTATGATTTAGGTTACTGGATTATTGGTAGTACTAGGAAAATTTTTCTTACTAGGAAAATTCAGTTCCATCAATTCTAAGGATGGTAAAGGAGTGCTTCATATGCTATCCTTTCAAGCAGCCAAGGTTAGGCTTTTGAGAAATTTGAGCATTGAAACCAAAACAATGCAGGTATTCCTTTTCTAGTTGGTTAGGAAATGACATGTATTATACTACGTAACTTCTGGATTCTTTGAGGGATACATTTGTACTTTTCAAATATTTCATTGACCTTGTTATTTAATTTGATGGAACATGTAGGATTGATTTTCATGACCATCTAACTGGTGCTTTTGCACTGGCTGTGAATTTATTATAGTTAGAATGATTGATTAACCTCAATATTTTTTTTGGTGATAGATTAACCTCAATATTTATTTAAACTCCATGTTGTCAATTGTTGCTTACCTTTTTATCCTCCTTATTCATGAAATATGAATGCCGAGTTATGTTAAAAGTTCATAGAAAACAATGTAAGGAAACCATGTCCAGAATACCTATTAAATCATTGTTAAATTCTCAGTGAGGAATGACAAAACACTGTGATTCTTAAAATCAAAGATAATATTCTCAGCAAAACTATCCTTTTTTCCTGAGCATTTGAGAGGCATAGTTCCTAAACCATCCTCAAATATTCCATTTCTTTCACCTATCTCCATCGCTGGTGAACGAATGCTAGTGATATTCGAAGAAGGAGACTGTCGTGTTTCTATTGTCGTCACTAGGTCTATTTCACTAGGAGAGCCTGTATCCATCCTACTGTCTGAGGGTTACACTCCCTGCTCTGTTTTTGTCATTATAGCCTCCAATGCCTCCACTTGTTGCTCCATTCTAGTAAGTAATCCTCCAACTCTTTTAGCCGAACCATCTCAACTTCCTATGTATTTGAAAGGCACAGGCTCTCCCAAAACCATTCCAAAATCTTCCTTACCTTTCTCTCTCCCTAAAACCATCTATGTACAAAACTATTCTTTTCTCACGTGTAATAGCCAAAACAGAAAATTCCCTAATTGCCCTTATATTAAGTCTTGGGCTTGGGTTTTCTCCTTGAGTAAGTGAATTTAAGTCCATTTCCATCATAATATTTTAAACAGATCCTCCGAACTTGTCCTTCTATATGTTTATTTTTGCATCACATTGCATCCATCTTACTGTTATTATCCTCTACTATCTTTCCATTTCTATTTCTAATTTATAATCACAAAAATTGCCATGCATACATATACATACATGTATAATGAAAACAGAATAGAATTATTTACTTTGTGGAAATCCTTATTATTTTATCATGACAAATTGAACCCATAAGATGAGAAGAACGTAAATTCTCTAGATTTTCTGGCCTCCATATGAAATAGGACCAATTTTGAAGGTCTGAGTGGATGAAAGAAAAATAAAAGTCCTTGTTTAAGTGCTCTGAATCTTCTTTCTTGTGGGTTGGGTTGGAAATTATTTAAGTATGATACTTGCTATTTCTTTTCTTTGCAGTAAATCAATGACTTTGTCTTGAACCATTTTGTGCAGGTTCTAGACTTTACTGTCTTTCCGAAAGTAGAATATGACGTACCCATATTTTGTGCTAACTTTTTCACAAGTGGCCGGTCAAACATCATTGTGTTGTAAGTTATCATATTCTCTGTTAGTTGAGTATGCTTTTTGCTAGCTGCCAAGCCTTCCTCCAACTTGCTGAGCAACAATGAAATTTGTTCTATTGTTGTGGTTGCTGAATTTGGTCCTATGCTAATGGAGATTCAAGTCAATGCAATGTTTCCTGTTCAAGCTTAGTTCACCAATTTAGAAAATTCCCTTGGGTTGAACTTCAGTTTAAGTAAATTTTTTTTATATTTAAGTTTTCATTGATATTTGTTGCACAACACCTGACCTATGAGGATATTCTACTGTTGGAATTATATAGCATGAAACTTCACATCATTATTTCCGTGTTTGATGTCAATTTATTTTAGTGGAATGACAAATAGGTCTCAAAAGACTAATTTAATGACAGTTAGGTCTTGAAACATTCTGAAGGAAGATAGATGGGTTGCAAATAGCATATAAATAGATGTAAATACGAGTCTTAGTTGCAAATCGCTAGAATTAAGGCATGTAAGTCCCTTAGTCACTCAATAATTTCTATTTAAGACTCCTACATTTGCAATTGCTTGTATAGGTATTTGCAACTCAATTACTTTCTAATTGTTTTGGGACCTTGTAGTGATTAAACTGGTCTTTTGGGGCTTAACTGTTTATCTCCCTCCATTTTACTGGGCCATAATGTCACAATCGCCTTAATTAATTAAAAAGATAAGTTTTATTGGGAACCCTGATTGAACTGGGTGAAAATAAATATTCTATTTATAGGGCATTAATTATCCCCAGTAGACTTTAGAGAAAGGATATGTCATTATTTTTTGGACAACGTTCACTCCTCTTTATCAGTATGTATTTGAAACTATCAGAATAGATGTGTCTATATTTTTGAAGTAGTGTTTTTTATGTGGTTCGAAATTTGTTAGGCAATAAGAAGTCTTAGAGTAGCTCTCCTTCTTTCCTTTTGTCTCCTCTTTTTCTTTCCTTTCCAGTTTAAGCTTCTTTCCCTCTTGTTTTTCATCGTATATTCTTTAAATTTTGTTAGCATTATTTGGCATTAATAGTTTGATGTTTTTCTTGGTACAAAGTCTTAACAAAAGTGAAGAAGACTTGTTCTTATAATCATAACTACTACATACAACCATTACAATCTTTACTTGCCATGCTTCTTTGACTCTTTTGATCTGTTTGAGTTTACATAGATTGGCATATATTATTTAGAGTGGTCGATACATTTGCAAAATTGAATGTGCTAATTAACTTCGAAGTATTGAACTTCATAGGCAACTATAGTGACAGAGAAAGGCCTTTCTTGACTCAGTAACTACAGAACATGATTGCCTAATTTGGGCAATATGGCGTCATTTGTTCATTTTGGTGCAATGCTTTTCCCTTAATTATGTATTTAGCAATACATTTGATTTACATCATTAATAATTTAACTGTTAAAGAATAATTCTAAATTTTAGAAGGGTAACCTCTACTAATTTCATGAAGAATGGCCTGATATCTTGTTGGGTTCACTTCGCCATTTCACTGTTGGCAATGAGCTTACAAAATCGTGCCTCACCTTTATTTTTTACGTTCTTGATGTCTTTTTGTTTTGAAGTTTCTTTTTCTGATGGTGCTTGCAACACTACAAGAGTTTTGCACTTTTCCTTTTGTAACTTCAAATTTCAAACATTACAAACAAATTGCTGTGTTTTATTTGGACCACTAACTTTGGAGCATAGCATTAAAAATTTACAGGGACCTTAACCCATTGCACGATATTATTAATCAGCAAGATTACAAGGAAAAGTACTTCAGTAGCTTAATTCCTCTCGGCGTAAAATATGCTGAGGTAACTATAAACATATTAGTTAGCCATTTTAAGGTTACCAAGTGCATCTTTGAATCTGCTTTACATTGCAGTTCTTTGACTTCTTTCTATAATGATCTAGGTTTCTTAAGAGAACACAAATTTCATGCAGGTTCTACCATGGGGAGGGAAGCACACAAGCGAATCCAATCAATTTTTTTCGCCCATTGACTTATGGACCAAGTTTCCATCAAGCCCAGAAAACTATGATATTCTACATTCTGCATTATAGGATTACTACAAAGTATTAATACTATGATCTTTTCATACTATGTTATTAACTTGAATATATATGACGCTTTAAGGGCCATAATTTTAATTCCTTTTCAAAAATATTACCCAATAAAATACTATTTTTTCTATATGACCATTAATTTTCAGGCATGGCTGGAATTAATAGGCAAAGCAGTTGAGGAGACAAATGCATCTCAGATATCATGCAATCGTGAAGCACAACATAGATATCTAACATGGAGACCAGAAAAGGTAATTATGATATATATTGTAACTCACTGAATCATATGATTGGTCATTTGACCATATTAACCTTTATGGCTGCCAAATTATTATTTGGGAGAATTTTAGTTAAGTCTTACTGGACCAAATTGATTTCAGTCAGCCCCCATAACAATATGAAATTTCACTGCACACTCAAGGAACAAAATGAAAATAAGTTTGTGGGTAAAAAGACAAAAATGCCCTTTGCTTTATTATTTTTTTAAAAAGGTTTTGATCGTTACTAGAGCTTCAAAGACCGGTCACTAACAGCCGGCAGGCTAGACCAGCCACCATTGGTCGACCATCGAAGCTCCAGCACTGGCTGGCCAGAGCTCTGGCCACCTGAAATTAATTTATTGTTCAAATATTTATTCCATTTGTTCATAAAGAGTTGCACACTTGCAAATGATACCTATTGAATTTATGTTGTTCATTTTCAAGTGTTAAGCTCCTCATGAACAAGTGAAACAAGCATATGAAGAACACAAATTAATAGGTTAACAAGAATACATAGGATCATGAACAAGTCTCATTTGCAAGTGTCCAATTCTCCATGACCAAGCGGATTATACATATGAACAACACAAATTGAACAAGTCTCATTTGCATGTGTTCTACTCCTTATGAACAACTAGAATAAGCATATGAACAGTGCATTAATTTCAGGTAGTTGGAGCTTCAATGGCCAGCCGGCTGTTGCCACTCCGACATGGTGGTTGCGGGTAACCGGTTCCCAGAGCTCTGGCGAAGATCAAACTTTTTTTTAAAAAAAAATAAAGAAGGGGCATTATTGTCTTTTTACCCACAAACTTTACTTTCATTTTGGTCCTTGGGTGCACAGTGATATTTCTTAATGCTATGGGGGTTGACTGAAATATATTTGGTTCTGTGTCCCTTATTCCTAACTTAGCTTCTTTTACACAACATGTGGATACAGAGCTCCCTAGCATTTATAATCTTCCCCTATAATATTTTAAGAAAAAAAGGAGAAATTAATGGATTGATGATGCCTTTTGTAGTTGGTAATTTAACTCAACTTCCTTTATAATTAATCGTGCGATGTCTCATTTTTCATATGGGATATCATATGCTGCTTGAATTAACAAATTCATATTTAGATATGTGGCAATAACATTTCAGCAATGCATTCTTTAAGTGTTAATATTGTTAACGGATTGTTAATGAACTGAAGGCCTAAGCCAAAGGAGAGAGTGATATATGAGGATCACAATATATAATGGTCTCCAAGTACATATTGATTAAGCCTGGAAGATTCATTGTAGATTTTGCATATCTTTTTCTTTTGTTTTTTTATTGCAAAAGAGGAGTTAACCTCAAGATTCTGCATTCCTTATATATCAGTTTTGACTGATAATTTTCCCAATTGTGTTGGTCATACTATGAATTTCACTTCTTATCAATGTCCTGGAAGATTTGGATAACTCATACTAGAGCACATTAAAAGCTATTTTCCTGAATTTGAAACAGAAGTTATTGATAATAAACATAGGAAGGTGAATTTTATGTTTACTAAGTAATACCGGACACCGTTTTTCAGTAACTTAGACAGAGTGCTTACATTATATTTGTAACATATCCTTTATGGGCTTCATTTATGGAAACTTCTGGAACGTAGGATCTAGGTCAGGGACTTTTGAAGAAGTTTGTTGGGGACACACTAGCAAAGGTATCCTTGTTATGAGATCAGTACTTTTCCTCAACAAACTTGAAATGCAGTTGAATACTTCTTGTCTTATATCCTATAGGACTTGCTGAGGAACTTTCTATTCAATGGAGTTGATGAACTTGGAAGCAAAATGTTCCTTGATTACTTTCCAGAATTCCACTGCAAGGATGGCACTGTAAATAAATTACACAGCATTGTTGGAAAGTCTTGTGAAAATCGCCCTTGGGACGCTAGAGGAGAATTCATCGATTGCTGATTTCACTATCTAGTTTTGGTAAATTGCTGTTTTGTTTTTATCTCTTCTATTTGATCTCTTACCTTCTTTTCCCCTCACAATTTTGGCTTCCCCGTCATCTAATTTATGCTGTTCTTTGATCTTGAATGTAATATTTGTTGCATGCCTATCTTTTACTGGAAAGGTGAGTAAAAATAGTCTAGCTAATTTGGTTTAATTTGAGTCTGATTCAAGCAATAGATAATAGTCTTAGCTATTTTTGATATAGTTATATGATTAAATTAGATTTGAGCATTCCCAAGCCCAATTGTGGGTAACTCTTCTAAAGGCATTTTTGTCATTCACACAGACTTGAACTCAAGATTCCATGCTTAAGTGGCTAACATCTCTTCTCCACTAAGATTAATGCTTGTTAGTATAATAGTCTTAGTTATTGATGGAATTGCTTTTTTGGAAAACCCTTTCATTCTTCATCTTTCTAAATTGTATTGTTATGCTCTCTCATACCTCCCTTGCACTCCTACAAATCCCTCAAGACAAGCAAAGTGTCTTCTGATTAATTTCCACAGTATGCATATGTCTTAGACGAACTCATTCTGAAGCAATTTGTTAGAATTCATTCATAAAGGATGATACATGAGAACAATTGTGTACCCCTTCTAAGTTCTAAGCCTCTTTTTTTTTTGATATAAAATCCACATTTGAAAATAGGCTAAAGGATACATTTAGTTCTTTATATTTGCATCTATTTTCATTTTAGTCCCTTGTTTATAAAGTGCCCTTTTAGTACTTTAAACTTAACGTCGTTAGTCCCATTTAAAGGACAATGCTGAGTCAGCAAACTTAAGGGATGACTGTGCAATTAAACACTGACAAAGCACGCTGACTTTTTAATCTTTTAAATAGTGCAAATTGTTTTTGGCTTAAATAAATTTTGTAAATAAAAAAAAAGATCTAGGGAGAATGACAGAAAAATACCACTTCAACTTCAAAATCCCAAATTAGTCCTTTGACAAAGATTTGCGTTGTCAATCCAATTACTATTCTTGTCAATGGGAGTTTGAAGTTCAAATGGTATTTTTTTGTCATTCTCCCAAATATCTATAATGAATATAAATATTGTATCATTGTGAATGTGAAATTGTTCTAGTTTTAGTCCTTGCAACTCACCCCTGATATTGAGTAAAATCTCATCCTGCAAGGAGCAACCCATCCTGTAAGTATTTCAGTCTGCTCCTTGCTCTCATCCTTGTAAAGTGAAAGCATCAATTTGCTTTTGTTGTCATTGAATGATAAGATATAAAATCTGATAACCCCAAAACGAGTTGTAACACTGAGCCAAATATAAAATTACACACATAATATCCAAAATCACAAGCCGCATCCAATATAACCTTGAATAAAATCCTAGATAAACAATACTGTTAAAAGTCAGAAGGACTTTCGATGCAAGCCTAAGATTTTTGATTTGCACCGAAAGCCTCTTCAATCTCCTTCGATCACTCCTCACTGTCTCTCTAATCTTACTGTGTTTTTTGGATTCAATTTCTCTATATATATGCACATTGTAATCTTTGTTTTGCATCAAGTAAGAATGAGATCATATAATCTCATATGGTATTAGAGCTGGCCTTAAAAGGTATGGCGACCAGAGAGGCGGTGAGGAGAGTGAGGGAGACGTAAGAGAGAGAAAAATAGGGGAGGATAGTGTGCTCCAATCTCCCAAACGGTGGCGCGTTAAAGCACACCGCCCACCCAAGAAGAGGTGGAAGGCACTGATTGTCGCATCCCAGAGGAGCACCGGCATTCTGACCATGCATTGACACTCTAACCGGCACGTGAGCTCCAAGCGCCGCTGCTCACAGTGGTTTTTGGCGACCATTTTTTCCAGAAACATGCATTCCTCTGAATTTCCTCCTATTTTTGGCTCTCTTCCTAGAAATCCACCCATAACCGAGGCTACTCCAATGGCACTATGTCTGGTACAAATCCTAAGACTCAAGACTCATCTTCTTCTCATTCCTCTACTACTAGCAAAACGGTGACCTCTCCAGAACTCTCCGATAGTCAGATTATAGCCATTAACCATAGGTTCAATGGATGGAACTATCTCTAGTAGTCCTAAACCGTGCTAAGGTATATTCATGCCAAGCGAAAGGAGAAATATATCAATAGAGCATCAATTCAGTTTGCCCCTGATGACCCTCATTTTGATACATAGTTTGCCAAAAACAATTAGGTTATGACTTGGTTGTGCAATTCCATAACTGACAACATCAGTTAAGGTTATCTCTTAGCAACCACTGCAAAAGAGATCTAGGATGAAGCAAAACAAAACCTACTCTTCCCTTGATAACACAGCTGCCTTAATCCATATGAAACAGCAACTTTGAGATATAAGACAAGGTAACTCGACAGTTACTGATTATTAAAATGCTTTACATAAACTGTGGCAACAACAAGATCTTTTCAAATCACATCCATGGGAGATTGCCAAAGATGCTCAGTTACATAAGAAGATAGTAGAAGAAGGACGAGTGTATGACTTCCTCTTGGGACTCAACGACTCAGTTGAAGAGATAAGAGGCTGAATCATGGGACTAAAACCCTTGCCACATCTGTTTGAAGTAGTCAACCATGTGCAATTTGAAGAAAGCAGACAACTCTTGAATCAATGCAGTTCAAGCTCAATTGAAAGATCAGCCCTTACAGTAAAACGACCACAAGATGAATGACAAAATAAATGGTGTAATTATTGCAAGAAGAAGGGCCACACCAAAGAAGAATGCTAGAAACTACATAGAAAGCCAGCAATTAACAAACAAAGCCATCTCACTACCACTGAGCCAGAGACTGACGATAATGATTTATTGAGCAAAGAGGAACTGCAGATGCTTCACAGGATGCTAGAAAAATAGAATAAGTCTAACTCTATGCCCAATATTAACCTTGTATAATCAGGTAACTCTATTATAGCTCTCAATACTATACGAGCTTGTGAGAATGCTTAGATTATTGATTCAAGAGCAACTGATCACATGATTGGTAATCGCACATTGTTTGCAACTCTTAAACTAATTCATGAGAATTTTTGAGTCAAAGTTGCTAACGGCCTGTACACTACAGTTAAAGGAATTGGCACAATCATACTCTCTAATTCACTAAAAATTCACAATGTTCTATTTATGCCTGCACTTACTACCAATCTTATATCTGTGAGTAAATAACTAAAATTCAACTATGCCGAGTCATTTTTTATAACAATCTTTGTGTTTTTCAGGATTTAAAATCGAGGAGGATGATTGAAACTTCTAGAGAATGGGATGGACTATTCTACCTTGAAGAATCAAACTTGAAATCAGAAGATGCAAGGAAGGCAAGAAGGGCAACGGTTAGCTCCAACTCTCAAAATAATGATGTACACTTATGGCACTATCGCTCAGGCCACCCTAGTTTTGATTATATGAAACATTTGTTTCTAAATTTATTCAATAAAAATTTCGTTCCTTTTCATTGTGAAACTTGCCAAATTACAAAACAAACTGGATCTTCTTATCGCAATCAACCCTACAAACTTCCTCACCATTCATACTAATCCATAGCGACATTTGGGGTCTTCCACGAATAAAACCCCTCACCAATGCTAGATGGTTTATTACTTTCATAGATGACCACACTAGATGTAATGACCCAATTTTAGTTAAGGGATAATGACTCTAATGTTGATTATAATTTGTGTAATTAAGCACTTTTGGGAGGAATACGATGTAAATTTGATATAAGTGTATTTGGAGATTAGGGATCAAGGGTTGAGATCTATTGGCTATGGGGCGAAATCCCATGCTTTGCACTTGTGTGAGCTCATAGTAGAAGTGAGAAGATGGTGACGTGTGGCATTGTGTGGACCATTGGATGTGGCACAAAC
This sequence comes from Inga leiocalycina, assembly GCA_963242795.1. NCBI lineage: Eukaryota > Viridiplantae > Streptophyta > Magnoliopsida > Fabales > Fabaceae > Inga > Inga leiocalycina. The sequence goes on along the minus strand of OY725326.1, from coordinate 54,945,678 downwards.
GACAAAAGTCCACTTTTCTCTCTCTTCTCTCTCTCTTATTTGGTTGAGGGGGAATATGGGCAAGGGAAAGCAATCATCATCATCACACTATTTCTCTCTCTTCTCTCCATTGTTTCTGACGCACAAGCAAGAAAAGAGGGAAGGAAAGCTTGGATTTTGGGTGAGTTGTGATCCTCTTATGCTCAAATCCTCTTCTCTAATGTTGTGCACCTCATTGAGTGCTTCATTGTGGTGATTTCAGAATCTTGAAAGGTGGTGATTTGGGTGTTGGACGAAATTGAAAGTTTGAGAATCAAGATTCTAGTTTTGGCAAATTGAAGAGGTAAGCATTTAGTACTTTTTGATATATTTATTGTGATTTTTGGTTAAGGTTGATGAAATATGGAAATTTGCCCGGGTTTTGTGTCATGTTTGAATGTATGAATTTCATAGTGGATGATGGGGAAATGAGTTCATTGTGAAGCTATCTAAGTGTTGTGTATAGTTTTGAAGTTGTGTTGAATGAATTTGGGAGTTGTGTGTGTCATATAGACCAAGGGCATAGATTGTGGTTAAAATGGTTTTGGAAGTTGCCAATGTGTTCCCTAGGCATGGTTAAGTGTGTATGAGCTTTGTAAGAAGTTTGGTAACCATTGGGATTGGTTTTGACCATCTGGGAAATTTCTGTCATTACTGCGATCTGGGCATTCTGATAGTCTCACTCAAGTGAGGGAGGAACTCACTCGAGTGCTGCGTGTATTTTGCCCTCTGTGCGTGGTGTTTTGCCTAGGTTCTCATGAAGGGAGCTCGAGTGCACTTCTTGTCCGTAAGTGATGTTGGTGATCACTCAAGTGAGCAAGGGACTGCTCGAGTGATGGTGTGAGTCCAGAGTTAGAGTTGCTCTTAGGTCCTCACTTGCTGGCCATTTGTCAAGAGTGCACTCTGACACTTGCAAGCACAGTCGTTTCACCCGAGTGCTAGGGGTCATGCTCGAGTGAGCTTTTCCCTATGGTGTGGTTTGTGCTCTCATGTTGTCACTCTTTGTGTTGCACTTTCAGGTACTCGAGTAGATTTGGAATCATCACCCGAGTGCAAAGCGTTATGCTCGAGTGATGTGAGCACTTTCTGGTCGAAGTAGTTGCTCACTGTCAAACACTAGCGAGTGAGAGCCGTTCTCACTCGGGCATGAGTCTCTCATCACTCGAGTGAGGTTATCTTCACTCGAGTGAGCCGGCCAAAAATCAATATTTTGCCTTTCAAAAAGGGGTCTTCAGGGTAGTTTCTTCCAACCCTTTAGGCATATGTTTAGGCCTCTAATAGTCACCTAAAGAGTCCTAAATGATAACCAACTTAGAGTATTATGGAAATATGCATTTGGAAAAGAGATTAATCAATTGTCCCTAAATTGGTATAGGATTTGACATCTGTCAAACACGTGAGCCCACTGTGCCAAAGAACGTCAGGAAAGATTCAGGTAGTGACTTCTCTCTTATACTTTGTGTAAATGTATTGTATGTTTGCCTATCATGCGTTGTGTGCTGCTGCTGCTTTGTGCCTTATGGAGCATTGTGCATTGTGGAGCTTTGTTCCTTGTTATACGTTGTGCTTTGAGATACTTTATGCATTGTGATGCTGTTGTATAGTGGTTACAGCGAAAGCTGGGATAGTGTTTGTAGCGAAAGATGTCATTATGATTACTGCGAAAGCGGGCATAGTGCATTGTGATACAGTTGTGAGTGTTGTCGGTTGTGGCATGGGCCATGACTAATAGTGTTGTTGCTGCTCATGATTAACATACATGCTTTGTTTTTATATATTGTATGAGTGATTGGTTACTATTGGGATTCTTTTGAATCTCATTCTTTCCAAATGACTAACATTTCAAACAGGATGAGTGGTTCGAAAGGGAAGCGGCCAACCAGGAGTGGTTAGGGCTTTAGGGACATTTTACATTTTGGATGTTGGTTATCTAGTTGGCTTTTGGGATTACTGTATATATATGAGATGTATATAGCAATTTTGGTTATGTAATCCCCATTTTGGGAAACCTTAAAACCCATTCTTTATATATAAGTGACCTGGGGTTGCCGGGATTTTGGTTTCGCACTCTGATATTTTTCAATGTGATTTGATTTCTCAAGTAATTATATTCATAAGTGAACGCGAGACCAGGTTGAATTATGTTTTGAACTGTTTTTGTGATACCCCATCTTTTAGATGAGGAAATTAGAAATGTTGATTTTATCTTATTGGTCTCTATTTCACTTAATTTTCATAAATCTGATGTAATTACGGTGAGGGGGGTTACACTAGAACCACATGGGTTTATTTAATGAAAGACCAATCCGAAGTAGCCAAGGTCTTTAAAAACTTCTATACCTTTGTGCGAACCCAATTTAATGTTTCTATTAAGGTACTATGAAGTGATAATGCCAAGGAATACATGAGCAACACCTTTAACGAATTTCTTGATCAACAAGGAATTCATCATCAAACTTCCTGCCCATGCACACCTCAACAAAATGGAGTAGCTGAGCGAAAGAACCGTCACCTATTAGAAGTAACCCGAACGTTACTAATGGAACGAAATGTTCCTACCATCTTCTAGGGTGGTGCCATACTAATTGCAACTTATCTCATTAACCGCATGCCATCTAAAGTCCTCAAATACGACACCCGTATCCAAAAACTCCTAGAATACTTTCCACATTGCTCAATAATTGCTTCATTGCCTCCTAAGGTGTTTGGTTATGTTGTCTTTGTTCACAAAAATGATGGCAATAAATTTGCTGCTCGAGATGACAAATGTCTATTAATTGGCTACTCCCCTACTCAGGAAGGGTACAGATGCTACTGTCCTACTTCCAATAAGGTTATTATCTCTCGAGATACAGTCTTCTCGGAAGAAGAAGCATATTATCCCAAATTACCCATCAGGGGGGAGTATACTGACACTGAATGGCTAATGCTGAATGAATCTAAAAACTTACCACCATCACCACCACGACCTAATCTTATACCCATCATTGACTCCCTACCTCCCACAAACGAACCTAGTCCTACCCAACTTGATCATGAATCTGATTATAATCCACCTCAACCTAAACCCTCACCTAATGAACTAGAAACAAATGTTGAAATCAATGCAAGGATGGATGCAGAATCACGACAAGAGGAAGAATCCAGATTACAAGTTCCAGATGAACCAAACACTAGTAGAACTATCTCTCCCATTCAGAGGAATGACTATGACTCCAATCTAGTATTAAATCCTAAAGAACTGGGTTGGCCTATTGCACGAAGAAAAGGGGTAAGATCTTGTACTCAACATCCAACTCAATGGTTTGTTTTATATGGTAATCTGTTTGTAAAAATGCAAAGCTTTGTTGTAAACAGTGCACAAATAAAAATTCCAGACACATTTCAACATGTTATGACTGATCCGAATTAGAAACAAGCTGCAGAAGAAGAGTTGAGGGCACTCAAGGAAAATAAAATATGGGAGATTACAACTCTTCCTAAAGGAAAGAAACCAGTAGGATGCAGGTGGATCTTCACCCCAAAATTCAATCCTGATAGTACAATCAACAAATACAAGGCAAAACTTGTTGCAAAAGGATATACCTAGATATATGGAATTGATTATTAGGAGACATTTGCTGCAGTAGTCAAATTTAATACCATCCAAGTGTTACTATCAATTGTAGCCAACCTGGATTGGTCGTAGTATCAATTATACGTGAAGAATGCATTTATGAATGGAAACCTGAAAGAAGAAGTATACATGGAGATTCCAGATGGAATTCTAGCTCCTAACAACTCTATGTGTAAACTCAACAAGTCGTTGTACAGACTCGAGCAGTCTCTTAGGGCATGGTTCGATAGATTCACCAAAATAATGAAAGAACTTGCATATACTCAAGGACAAGTAGATGACACATTGTTCAGTAAATGTGTTAATGACAAAGTCACCATCTTAGATTGTCTATGCTGATGACATAGTCATTATAGGCAATGATGAAGAATCCATTGCTCAACTAAAATAGGATTTTTGAACTAAGTTTCAAGTAAAAGATCTTGGACAAATGAAGTACTTCCTAAGCATGGAAGTGGCAAGAACTAAAAAGGGCATCAACGTATCTCAGCAAAAGTATACCCTAGACCTATTACAAGAGACAGGAATGTTGGTTGTCCAACTAGAAGGGATACCAATGGAAGAAGGGTGTCACTTAGAGATCAAGCCACAAGGTGTGCCAGTTAACTCAGAAAGATACAGAAGACTTGTGGGAAAACTAACATACTTAACCCATACACGTCCTGATATTAGCTATGTATTTGGAATAGTAAGTCAATTTTTGCATCAGCCATAGGAAGAGCATATGGAGGATGTATACAGAATTCGGAGCTATCTGAAACTTAACCTTGGAAGAGGAATCTTTTTTAAGAAAGACACTACCAGAAATATCGAAATATACACTGATGTAGACCATGCAAGGGATAATGAGACTAGAAAATCAACCTCAGGGTATTGAACATATGTGTGGGAAATTCTGGTTACATGGAGAAGCAAGAAACATACTGTGGTGTCAACAAATAGTGCCGAAGCCAAACTGAGAGCTATTAACAATAGAGTATGTGAAGGAATTTCGGTCATCAGATTACTAAAGGAGTTGAGAATTCCACATGAGAGACTAATACAAGTTTTGTGTGACAACAAGGCCAGAATTGAAATGGTCAAGAACCCAGTTTATCATGATAGGACAAAATATATTGAGATAGACAGACACTTTATTAAAGAAAAAAATTAAAGCAGGCATCATGCATCTGTCCTAAATCACACCTATAGACTAGATTGCAGACATAATGACAAAACCACTAAGCAGAACTAAGTTTGAAGGATTTCGGTGCAAGCTGGGAATGGTCAACATATACTTTGCAGCTTGAGGGGGAGTGTTAAAAGTCAGAAGGACTTTCGGTGCAAGCCTGAGATTTTTTACTTGCACCGAAAGCCTCTTCAATCTCCTTCAATCACTCCTCACTCTCTCTCTAATCTTCCTGCATTTTTCTGATTCAGTTTCTCTATATATATGCACATTGTAATCTCTGTTTTGTATCAAGTAAGAATGAGATCATATAATCTCATAAATACCTATCGAACTAGCAAATCAAGATGACAACATCCTAAAATTGTAATATATGGAGTCAAAACTCCTAGGCATAAATCCTGAATCAGCAAAAATAAGCTTTATATTGAACCAGCAACAAAAATTTATCCTTTACTCTCCTCAATGCCCAACGATAAATTCTAAGGAGCATTTTAGGGACCCAATCATAGGCATAATCTTGAATAATAAGCAAAGTTTTGTAAGCAAATCTACTTACTTTCATACCAAAAAAAAATCTATAAGCTGAAAAATTAGGATACATCAAATCAGTAACATTCATTATAAACAAATGAATGTCACATCTTTTTTTGGTGCTGCACATGCATGGAATTATACTAACACTACTACAAAAATGCTTTTAACGTCCCTTTTTTAGGTCTTTTAACGTCTGAAAACAGGGACACATCTATCTGAGCGACGTAGAAAAAACTGTCAATAACGTACCTAAAATAGGGGACGTCTTTAGGCCAGACTTTAGGAGTCTCCAGTCGTAACTAGGGACATCTAAAGTCAGGCTTTAGACATCCCCAGTTCAAACTAGGGACATCTAAAGTGATTCAGAAACACTTTAGACGTCCCTAGTTACGACTGGGGACGTCTAAAGTTTTTTTATGGCCTTTTATATACATCATTGTCCGACAAATTTAAACTGCAGAAATTGGATAGAAGAAATATTGCATAAACCAGAATGGAAACAACGGCAGTTCAGCACTATCTAATAAAAATGTTATCCAACAATCTAATAGTATGTACAACAACACAACTCTAATTCGCACCTTGGAATATAGAAATGTTTGAATCCCCTTTAACAACTAACCAATCAAATAAAGAAAGAGATAGGCAGACAAAATTTCCCCTTAAAAGTGAGACATCCCAAAATCAAAATAACAAACCGTCTCTGCTTAATTTAAATGAAACTAAACTAATTAAGGCAATTCATATTCAGGACAATGTATCATTGTGATTTTTTTTACCAAGCAACCCATGCCAAGTTCAAGGTTCCAACTAAACAATTTTCAAGCCTCCACAATTTTTAGATAAGTATTATTCATCCCATCACAAGAAATGAGCTCTCTTAGAATGCATGTACCACCCTAGAAAGAAATTGCCATCTTCATACCTATTTTATGGCATAATTGATGTTGTATTATATTGTACCTCATCAACATTCCAGAACCATACACGCATTTCAGGCAAAACTCTGACATATTTTTGTAATTTAGTTGACTTTTGAATAATGTTAAACTATACTAACCTAAGCCAAAACAAATTCATTCCTAAGCCAAACCAAATTCATTCCTAAGTATCATTGTCATGTTTTTTAACTCATGTCTATATATATTTACATCATCGTGTTGAAGTCTGCTGACGAAAAAAACAAGTATGCAATAATGACAGTCCATTTCCATATTAAGCAAATTAGAAGCAGATTAAAAGTATGCATATTCAAGTTACTCTGTTTTTCCAGTTTCATAACTTGACTTAAATTAACAGTTACAAGCATTTGTTCAATCATTTGTGTCCAAAGTTGTGGGAGTGAGAGACAAACCTGTGGACGACGGAAATGGAGATGACTCACGGTGCCACCAGCTGGGAAGACGACAGTTGTGAGAGGGAGACACAAACGATAGTGCTCTTGTCAAAGAAGAGAGAGGGAAAAATAGAAATATGATTATGAGAAAGAGGAAGGCAGACGGGGAAGGAAGCACGGGAAAGAGAGTTGCAACAATGAACTGAGAAAGAGGAAGGAAGACAGGAAAGGAAGCAAGGGAAAGGGGAAAGAGGAAGACAGCTGGGAACGAAGCTCACGGGGGAAGACGGAATGAAGCTTAGGGAAGGAAAGTAAACCTGCTAGCCTGCTGCTGATGGGATAGGTGACTGACAGGCTTTTCCACGTCCCCAGTCAAAATGGGGACATCTAAAGCTCACTTTAGACATCCCCAGTTTGACTGGGGACGTCTAAAGTGCATAAAGGGCACACTTTAGACGTCCCTAACGACTCTGGGGACGTCTAAAGTGGTACAAATTTTTTTTGTTTTAAATTCAACCAGCGCCAATGGTTCGTGCTAAAGACAAAGAATATCTAACCTAAGAGTAAGCTTGATAAAAGACAATGAAAATATTATAGAAGTATGCCTGAAATGTATAGAAGAAATAGAATGACAGTGATGAAAAAGAACTATTCACTGGCATAATGCATTTTCTAAGAACATCAGTAATCACTTGATGGGGCCTCCCAATATGACCTCTGGAAAATCTTTGCGAAGATGATGAGTGCCGTAAGAATTTTTTCATATGGGCTTGTATTAAGGTACTAGTTGTCTACAATGCTCACAACCCATTTCTCCATTCAAAACCTATTTTCATTCTAATAATGAATAAATAGAAGCCCAAAAGCAAAACAGAGAAACCACAAGATGATAGATGGATAGAAGCATTCAAGAAGATCTAAAAAGGAATTTTATTAATGAGAAGAGAATAGAATAGTGGAAACTTTCTATTAAACGCTATTGCACTGTTACACAATTTGGACTTAAAATCTTGCTTTCTCAACACTATTTGGACTTATGTATAGATTCAAAGGTTTGCATCAAAGATGAAGAACAATTCTGATGAAGATGGTGCCTTGAATATTGACTTTAATGAAAGTGAAGAAGTGGATGAATGTTTTCTCGGTGACATTGAGGTCAATATAGAATGTAGAGAATATTCAAATGAAGGGCATGAGGAGTAAATTCGGAAAGCCTCAATGGCAAGGAAGAAGCTAGAGATGAAAATGAAGACGGAGATGGATGCATTATGAATAGGTTTCCATTACATAAGTTGGTGAAAAATACAAGTGAATACAAGTGGGAGCTGGAAACCCTTTCCAACACCGGAGAGGATTTTAAAGAAGCCATAGTCTTGTATGCTGTGCATGCTGATAAAGGGCTTAAATTTGTTAAAAATGACAAGTAAAGGATTCAAGTAAGGCATAAGCCAAGCTTTGATTCAAAGGCATATTGTGCAAAGTTAAAGGGAGAAGATTTGAAAGAGATTTGCTGCATAGTAGAGTTATGCTACATATTGAGATAAATCTTTCAGGAAGAGATTTGGTTGTTTAACTGAGAAGTTTATTAATGTGGTTTCTATTTGCATTTTAATTTTGTTTATGTGTCAATTTTAATCCAAACAAGCCCAATTTTTTCAAAGTTTTCCCTTGGAGATAAAAAGAAATGGAGCACTTGATTTAGCATTTGCTGTCCTGTGTACAACCGATTTCTAGGGTTATATGCTTGTATTGACTAATGATTAGTGAAGCGTTCTGTCAAAACTTTCATTTTTTGCTCATTTATTCTGTTTTATATGATGGCACTTTTGACTTAGAAACTATAATGCATGTCCTGAAATGTGTTGATGTATCTCTCTGCTTTTCTTATGCTTTTGGTAGTGCTTTGTTTCTTTTAGTAGTTATATAAATAATATTGGATTGGTTTTTTTGAGGAAAGGACAAAACAATATATTAATAAAATGTAGTCTTACAGATTTTGAAAGGAAATAGAATTAAAATGCTGATGGTTAAGTCTAGTTACTGAATTTAAATTCGTGCAATATGGTAAGAAATGAAGTCCTTTAGTAAATAAATTCTAAATATCTTGGATCACCACATTGATTGTTTCCTCTTGAAAGGCAATGTTGTTGATAAAGGATCTATCTATGCACCAGATCTGAAGTCTCTGTTTCTCTAAATTGTAGAAGGAACCATGGGTCCTGATCCATAATATAGCATCCCTCAGACGGTGATAATAGAAGTCTGCAAACTGAGCCAGAAAAAATGGTGAATGTTATGCCCTCCATAACATAGGGATGCTTGACAGCCTTTTGCCTGTTGTTTCTCCTTTTGAGCTCCTGTAAGATTAAAATCCAGTCTCTAGAGCAAAGATTTTTTCCATCAAAAGGCTGGCAGAGGGTATTACATTTTGAGATACATTTCTGATTTGGAAAAATTATAAGAGACAAATGATGTCATATCAAGAATCTCCTTGATAATTTTCGTTGGATGAATTAATTGACATGATGTAATACCAAGTTTCTTGAGCATAATGATTCCGTATACAAGTGATTTCTCCTTATCCCTGTGCAGACTAAAGAGAGTGGATTTGAGCCATCAATATTGGATTTGGAGTTGGAGACAAGGGATTGGCACCAAGTAGTTTGTTGCGGTTACTTTGGTCGCAGGAGATAATTATGATGGAAATAGTTCAGTGTCACACCCCACCGGCCCACACACACGGCTCCACCGTGGCCCTCACCGATGGCGGCGGACTCACAAGAGTCCCTCACTCCCCAAGCGAGGTTTTTCGCCTCCGTGGGGAACGAAGCCACTACCTGGGGGTAAGTAGTGCCTCAATGCATCCCCACTACCACTTGAGCTACCTAGCTCAAGTGGTAGTGGGGATGCATTGAGGCACTACTTACCCCTAGGTAGTGGCTTCGTTCCCCACGGAGATGAAAAACCTCGCTTGGGGAGTGAGGGACTCTTGTGAGTCCGCCGCCATCGGTGAGGGCCACGGTGGAGCCGTGTGTGTGGGCCGGTGGGGTGTGACAATAAGTAGCTCAAGTGGTAGTGGGGATGCATTGAGGTGCTACTTACCCCCAGGTAGTGGCTTCGATCCCCACAGAGGCGAAAAACCTCGCTTGGGGAGCGAGGGACTCTTGTGAGTCCGCCGCCATCAGTGAGGGCCACGATGGAGCCGTGAGTGTCGGCCGGTGGGGTGTGACATTCAGTACAACATAGGCATGAATTTCACCTCTCTAGCACCTTATAATTTTCTCTTGCTTCGCATAATTAAAAGTTCATGGGTCTATTCTAATTAGCTGAGCGGCATTTAGCCTTATTGGTTTTTTTTTTTGGCAAATTTTTGACAGCATTAACACCAATAAGTGCAAAACCAAAGTAAGTGGTAAGACGTACCCCACGAAAAAAATCAAATTCGACATAACATTATCACCAACAGCAAAAATTATAGCTTTCCATACACATGCTCAACAAATAATGTAAAAGATTTGGCTCAGTGGAACAAAAATCTCACCTTATTGTCCCCAGAAAAAAAAAAAATCTCATCTGAATCTGAAGCCTTGGCTTCATCAACAGTGGCCCTCTCTTTTACAAATGTATTCCCATAGATGTGCAGTCTTGGCGATAGATGTGCCTTTCACCTCGCGTCGCAGAAGTGGAAGGAGGAATGGAAGTAGTGGTGAGGTCACATATTGGTTTGAAGAAGAGGAGAAGGCGTGCCTTTTCTATTTACCATATTTGTTTTTATTGACAGCTTCCTATATTGGGTCGACAATAGAAAATAATAAATGCGAGAGAATATATTGATGAAAATATGAAGATATGTGCAAATATAATGGAATCTTAAAATTAATAAGCAGTAAGTTTTTTTTTGGTTATAACTAAGATCAAAGTTATTCTTTTTCAAATGCATACATTATAGTTTTGTTGGTTCGTCCCACAGAATCACTCTATGGTAAAATGATATAAAGTCACTCGTCAAGCAATGAAAAAGGGCTCGAATGGTTTGCAAGAGTTTCTCAGTTGCGATGAATATGAAGAGTAATTTGTGAATGCCCGCAACTCACACATGCTTCTTTTAAATAGCATTGACTTGATACACACTATAAAATGATACAATCTCTGGTCCTTAATATATGATCTTGTTAGTAGTATAAATTATACTACAAACAAGATCTTATATTAAAGACTAGATATAGTATATCAAGTTGGTTCAATTACAACAAAACAAGAGCAATGGATATGCATAATATATAGGTGAAGGCCTAATGCATCAACTACTTGTTACTCTATCCATTCTTAATATAAGACATATTTTAACTAATTTGATTAAATTAAAGAGGTTATTTAAGTTAGTTAATATGACATTATTTTCTAAAACACCCTAGTCATCTTCCTTAATTTCCTCATTCCCCCTCCTCTTGATTATTGTTAAGAGAGTATCAATAGGGGTAAATTAGGAAAAGATTGACAAATACAAAAACAATATTTTATATTTATAACTAAGATCAACTCTCAAATATGTTTTATATTAAGGACCAGCAAAGTAATATCCTCCTATGCTTATAACATAGCCCTTTCCTATGGTCCTTGATATAAAACCTTTTGTCTAAAGTATTGGTTTCTTATCCTAATTATCTTTTATTTTGATTTCTTAACTAAACAACCTCATCCAATATTGAGCTTGGTCATTAAGGGTAATTTTAATTTTTTTAAAAAACATTAATGAGTAATTTTTACTAAATTCTTTAATCTTTAATTTACCATATAAAATTTAAAAAAACATTAATGAGTAATTTTTACTAAATTCTTTAATTTACCATATAAAATTGTTATTAAATTTTTTATAATAAGGGCGGGAAAGAGTGTTGGATAATCACAATATACAACTAAATATGCATCTAAAGGGAATATGTTAGTGTAACAAATTAACTTCATCGCCGTATGACAAATTGTTTTCTAATACTAGGCAAACGGTTCTGCCCCATCATTCGATTGAACGTCAAGGGTATATACTAAAAATCTAATCATGTATATCTCTATATGAAGATTCTTGTTTTTGTTCATAATTGTGTAAAAAAACTAAATATGATATATAATTATATGATGTGCTAAAACATACGTAAAATCTTCTTCAACTTATGACCTCTGCCAGAAATTAATGGAAATAATAAAAAAAATCAAGGAATTGCATAAAATACTCTTTTTGGTCCTTACTACAAGACTCAGTTGACTAATTTGGAGAGATTAATGAAGCAAAAATATTACTTCAAAGTGTTTATATTTTTCAGTGCTACTTATAATCTTAGCTATCTCCTAGTCACAGGATGATTCACTATGGAGATTTGGTGGTAATAAATGTTTGAACACATCACTCGAATGATTATTCAAGTGATCTTCTTTTGTAAAAAGATTAAAGATCCCCATGATGATTTAGCTAGGATTTATCACATCACTCAGTGGTCACTCGAGTGATTTGTTTTTCTACTTCCAGTGATCACTTGCAGTGATAAAATCATATCACTCGAGTGATCTAGCAATTTTTGCAAATAGTGATATTTTGCTTGTTCAAATCACATTGTTCATCGTGCAAATTCTTTGCAAAACCTTTCTAAGATTTATTATCATCAAAACATAGAATCTAACAATTTATTGACTATTGTTGATGATTATTCTAGGACTACTTGGATATTTTTCATGAAATTTAAATATGAAATTACTGGTTGCACTAAGAACTTTGTTGCTTACAATGCTACTCAGTTTTCTGTTCATGTTAAGAGAATGCAAAGTGATAATGGTACAGAATTTGTCAACAACGATCTTAAAACATTTTTTTGGAGAGAAGGGGATTGTTCATGAAACTAGTTGCCTCTATACTCTTGAACAAAACAGGATTGTAGAGAGAAAACATCACACATTGATGCAAGTATCCCGCAGGCTCATGCTTCAATCCGGGTTCCCACCTAGGTATTGGGGAGAGTGTGTTCGCATGGCTGTATATGTGATTAACCAGGTTCCTCCTAAGGTTTTGAATTACAAAACACCTTATGAAAAATTTTATAGGGAAGAGCCTAATTTTGAAAACCTTAATGTATTTGGTTGCCTTGCCTATGCCACAAATTTAAATGTGATAGACAAACTACAATCTAGGAGTTTTCCTTGTGTTTTTCTTGGATACCCCAATAATCAAAAAGGATTTTTTTTCTTCTAGACCATATATAGTGAGTAGGCATGTGACCTTCCTTGAGCATAGATTCCTATTTAGGGAGGAGGAGAGTTCTATCCAAGGGGGAGTGTCTTGTGAGATTAGAGACATGTTCTTATTTATTGATGATTCCATATCTTATTTTCCTCCTAAAGAACCTAGGGAAGTGCCGCATAATTGGATTAATAGAGAGAGAGTTAAGGGGGATATAGCGCAACTTGATGACCGAACTACACATATACCTAAAGAAAACATCCTCACCCATCTCAAACAAAAGTGTATATAGAAAGAAGGCCGCCCATATGGGCTAAAGACCATACGTGCAATTTGATCACTAAAGGGTACTTGCATAGGGTGTTTGCATCTGCTGTTTCAGAGGTCGTTTGAATGGAAGGGCCCTTGAAGGAGTTAGGACATCCCCAATCAAAGTCAGTTGATGTATATTGTGATAGTAAAGCTGCCATTTATATCGCAATGAATTCGATCTTCCACGAGAGGACAAAACATATTGAGATAGATTGTCACTTCATCCGTGAGAAGGTTCAATTGAACTTAATTAAGCTGTAGCGTGTCAAAATGACAGAACAAAAAACTGACATTTTAACCAACCCTATCACTATGGAGCTACAAAATAAAATTCTACGCAAGTTGGGTGTTGTAAACGTATATGACCCCCAACTTGATGGGGGATTGTCGGAATATATTGTAAATATAGGATATAGGGTTATTGGGCTGAGCCCAAATATACTGTGCTTAATATTAGGTTGCTGGCCCATGGTTGTTACTAGCAGGAATGTGTATAAATATGGAGTCAGCCTCGTAGTCCGGTGGTTGTTGAACATTATTTTTCCAATTATGAAAGAGAACAGCTTGTCACAGGCTGCCATTTCAGTGTGTTGAATGTTTGACAAACCAACAGGCGGAAATTCTGGAAAGCTCTGGAAAATTTTCTTCCGATCTTTAAATTTCATTCAATTCCACCTCTGCTCAGGTCGCTGCTCCTCTTGTTGCCGTTACCGGTGAGTATGTTTGATCATCACCTCTTCTCTCTCCGTCCTTTCTTTCCATTTTTTCTTCTCTTTCTTCTCTTCCCTGCAGCCGAAAAATCAAAACAGGGGATGGATAGGAGTATTCATCAGCTGAAACATTGAAGGGGAAAAAAGATCTTCTATTTAGAGGCATTAATTCTTGTAGGGTTGTATTTCTTGTTCATGTCTTGATGAAAGATCGAAATATAAAATCTGATATTCCCCTTCTATCTCAATGTCAAATTAATTCAATGACGTAGCGGGGGCTTATTTGATTATTGAATATAAGGATCTTTAAGTCTTGAGAAGTTTTGTTGATGTCCGTAAGTGGCTTGGTAAGTGATTTGAAGAGGTAAGGAGCATGGTATAATGACCTTTTTTTTTTGTTTTGGTGAAAACTTTTCTTTCTTTCTTTCCAAAAAGGATTATAATCACATCACTTTGTTATTTATTCTTTTATAGGAACATCACTTTATCAGGACCTTTATTTTAGTTTGAAGATCGCTATAGTTGTCCAGAATGCAAGTTGCATATATCTTCATAAAGGAACTGAGCATAGAATGAATTTGGCTTGTTTCGTCATTTGAGACTGGCTTAAATTATTTTCTGAGTTTGATGGTCTATATTTAGATTTAATATTTAAAGTTTTCATGGATTACAATAATGCTATATGTAGGCTCATTATGAATGGAAAGAATGATTATGGGTTTAAACTAGTGAATGGTTTGGTACCAATTTATGCCTAAGTCACTAAGTGCATGACATGGGATGATATTATAACTTGTAATTGACACAGGATGATTTGCTTTGTTAATTATAAGATGGAATGCAATTTTTATTCTCATGAGCTTTATAACCATAGAAGTGTAATCTCCCTGTGCATCACATGCAGGGGGCTGTAAATGAAATCAATATCATTTTAGCCATTCAGGATAATTTAGTTGCTTAATATATTTAATAGCATTGTAAGTACAATGGGACTTACAATTCTAGCTATCTCCTAGTGATGATTAATAACACAATCTTAGCTATTTAAGTACAATGATTTACATTGTTACTGGAGATAATTGTTGTAGCTTTTTATAGCATCAATTTGTAAAAACACTCTTTCATTGCAATCATGCGCTCTATCTCGTGGTTTAACTTCCAGTTAGTAGGAGTTACGAACTAATGATTTAAATAATGAAAGCATAACTTATATATAAGATAAATATTTTATGGTGTAAATTCTTCCCTCTAATATTTGACATCATCAAAAGTAATTATTAAGGACATCTAACAAATAATAGTCTTTTGATAAAGCTATTTAATTGGATTAAGATTCATTGATATTAGACTTAATTGGAGATAGCTCTCCAAAAAGTATTTTTTGCATTTACAAGGACTCACGCAAGATCTTGTTTACGCAGTCAAAGCTTTTTTCATTAGGATTGATTACTATTGGTTTAATAATTTTAGATATTACTGGAATTACAATTCTTAAAAACCCTTTCATTCCTAATATTCTTAAGTTGTGTTATTATTATCCTAGTTTTACATGCATAACAAATTTCCACAGCAAATATATTAGAGAAATGAAAAATCGATGTTGGAGGTGAACCTAGTATGCAGGGAAGCTGGAAGATGTGACTAGAGAGCACGAAGAACAAAAACATTTAATTAATCATTGGCAAGATTAAAATAAAATAAAATAAAAATAAATAGAACCTACCTTCCAAGTAAGTCAGTTCCTCATTCTTAAGGCCTGTCTGAGAAAGCGGTGGAAAAGCACGTTCATGTAAATCGAGATAAAACTCTTCTCACAAAATTACCTTATATATCGTAAATCATGTTGGAAAAGCAGTTTTTACCGCTAATCCAAATAGGCATTAAGAAAATAAGTCTAATCTTCCCTTGTAACATCAAGTGGTACCCTAACAGTACATACATGAGCCTCTTCAGGGTCTTCGAAACTGTCATAAAACTTCTGTTAATCCATGACGATGGTTCTTGTATGACCTTCCATTGCGTCCATACAAAATGTTCAAAATTAAATATAAATATTTAACAAAAATAAATTGAAAAATTAACAACCAAAGCTTGATAAATACTTTGTTGTTCTTCTCTGTGGGATTTTAGCCCATTCTTGATAATAAAGATTATTTTAAAAGTTAGTTAAATATAAAAGATCAAATAATTTACGAGATTAATAATACATTTTTCCCAACAACACAACAGATCTTGTTGTGAAGACTTTTATTTTTATATATAAGTATGGCTTCAAACCTTCGTTATTATTACAAGAGTTTTTTGAAGAAAAAAAAAACAAAAGAGAGAATCAACGTACAATTTGAAGGGCATGTAATATTATTGAATCAGTGGTGTTATATATGTAATAAAAGAAGCAAAATATATTCATCCAACAAGGAAAAATTACAGAAACATCAATTTTGGCTTAAAAAGAAAACGGCTAACTCACATACGTACCCGGCAGAACTTATTCCAATTTTTTGCAATTTGCAAGAGATGCTTGAGCTGCCAATGTCAATATTGCTGGTTCTATATATATATATATATATGAAATGAAGCATGAGCTGACATATCTATCCAACTAGGAAAAGTTTATATGAGAAAAAACATGAATTTAAAAAATGAATAACATTTATGAATGTACGAGACATTTGGGTTTCTACATCAAGATTTACACTGACCATCTTCTTCACTGCTATTGATGAATTGAGAATTGCTTGAGCTCTCACTTGTTGCTTCTGTTGGTACCACATCATTAAGACTATGGTAGTTGTCTGAATCATTATTGCTGGAGCTACATCCTTCACCGCTTGTTCTTCGCCATGCTTCAACATCTTCTTTACGCAATACACGCCACCCACACTTCCCTATTTCAAACTTTACTTCCCTGCTAAGGTTGATGATTTTAAAACTAAATTGAAGCCGTTTCTTATCGACGCATGGAAAAAAGAATAAAAAAAGTTCGTCATGATCATAATGGTGGTAATGAATTAGGCGGCCTGACCCATGTGGGATTTCATGTCCAGCATTTCTACAAATCCAAAGAACAGCAACTCTTATCTGTTCCTTATAAGAACCATAATGACCTTCTATAAGTAAGCATACAGCTATTCCCAACTGTTTACTTGAATGGTGATGATCATGTATGTCCGTTATAAAAGACACATTTGGTTGTTCAAGCCAAGCATCATCACAAAAGCAATTTTGATTGTGAAACCATGATGGCAGCTCACTTCCTCTAATATTCATAAAAAACGGCCGTCTTGAACTGAAGCCCTCCTGCAACAAATATTAGTATGTTGAAGTATAATGATTACAGTACGTAAGAAACAACCATATAAGAAAACCTCCAGGAATATTCAAAATGTTACTCACACATTTTAATTCATGCCATTTTGAAGAGAATTCTCACACATAAGTTAGAGAAGTATAATGATTCAAATGTGTGTGTAAGAAATGTCCTTAATTATAATTAAACAAATCAAACAAACCTGATATTCAAGTTGTTCAAAGATCTTCCACAGCTGTTGGGAATCCAACATATATTTCATTGAAGGACAATCAATTGCCCGAAGATGATCTTCATTTGATGGAAGTCGTGGAACCGACTGAAGCCTTGTGCAATGATTGAAGTAAACATGATAAAGCTTCAAAAGATTTGAGAAGAAGCCAACGGGAAGGTTAACAAAATTGTTTCCACTTAGATCAAGCGTCTCCAATGATGATAAAGCATTAATATCATTTGGAAGAGACTCATCAGAGAGGTTGCAATAACTTAGATCTAAGTTCTTCAAATTTGATAAACCTAATAAAGAAGGGGGTAGCAATAACCCAGTGAATATTGAAGGCCTTGTAAGCCTAAAGAATATGTTCAACACAGAAGAGAAATTTAGGGAGGATGATTGTGCTTGCCCACTGCATCCACTAAAAGATAGAGATCTTAAATTCTTCAAATGAAGTATTGATGAAGGCACTTCCTCTATAGCAGTTCCACTAGCATCAAGCTCCTCCAAAGCTACATTTTCATTCAGATTCTCTAGTAGTCTTGAGAGTTTTGAGCAACCAGAAATATTGAGAATTTTAATAGACTTTATACATTGAATCACATTTGGAAGGCATACCAGATATTTGCAATTCCTTAGATTTAAAACGACAAGCTGACACAAATTGTCAAGTGATTGTGGTAGTTTTGTGATACCAGTCTCCTCTACATCAAGTTTGGATAGACAGTTCATACTTTTCCCAAATTCTGGAAGTCGTCTAATTTGTAAGCAACCTGAGAGTACAAGTGTCTCCAGGCATTTCATCTCAAACTTACTTGGAAGAGTTTTAAGATTCTTACAACCCCTCAAATTGACCATGACAAGGTTTTGATGGTGTCCAAGAGATGGATGTACTTCAACAAGGTTTATACAACCCTGGAGAATGAGATTTTCAAGATAAGGAATTTCATCAAAATTTGGTGTGTTGATTAGATATCTTGAATAGCTTAAATCCATAAATTTAAGCTTTCCAAAAACCTGGAATGACAACAAAAAAAGTTTAAAAAATAATATATATATATATATATATATATTAAATAAAAGTGCATTAAATTATTAATAATTTTTTGACTAGAGAGACCATAATTACCTGTGATCCTCGATGTAGTTCTTTTGATGGACTAGGTTCCATTTCAAGATCTTTGAATTCCACATGAGAACTATGACTTGGTAGATCATCTAAACAAAATCCGTTCCATTGTAGGACTTTTAATGCACTTGAAAAGCATTCAAGTCCATAAGGAAGATTCAAAAAACAATGAGGGTCACGTGAACAACTTGTTATGATAAGTAATTTAAGATTTCTCATCTTTAAGAAGGCTTTAGGGTCCCAATATGATACACACTCTTTGTCTAATCTTAATACTATACCTCGGATTGCTTCCGACCCCTGTATATAAATCAACAAGTCAAGCTAATAACATATAAAAAAATGAAAAGATCACTAAGTAAAGAGTGCACAATCACAAAAAAATTATGAGTATTACCATTTTTCCTTCTAACACAAAATTAGCATCTTCCAAGGACCATATCCTACTGCGCTTGCCAACATCATTGAGTGATTCCCGGAAAACAATATTCTTACCCATTTCTTGAAGTATGTCATGCACCCACAAAATCCCTTTATCATCAATTACCAATGATTTATCAATAAGAACTTTTATTCCAACTATTGGGTGAAGATCCAGATTTTTTAACATTTGTATGACATAATCTTTCTGCTTCCCATTAAAAAAGCAAGCAATATCCAAAAATATGGTCTTCTCATCATCATCTAATCCATCAAAACTCACTTGAAGTATCTTCAAGACATCATTCATAAGAACTTTCTTGAACTTAGCTATTGCATCTTTCCATTCTAATATATTTCTTCCACAAAGAAATGAACCTAACACTTTGAGGATCAAAGGAAGGCCTTTAGCATATTGAATCACATTTCTAGAAAGCTCCAAGAAATCTTTCTTTGGTTTATTTCCTTTAAAAGCATTTTGATGGAAAAGTTCAAGAGACTCATCATCACTCAAGAATTTCGTGTCATATTGAGTAGATACATCATATGACGATAACACATGCTTATCTCTCGTTGTTATTATTATTATGCTACCTTCACCAAACCATCCTTGTTTCCCAGCCAAGTTTTCAAGCTGGTTTGTTTCACTCACATCATCAAGGACAAGTAGAACTTTTCTATTGCACAACATGTTTTTTATCAACTTCCTTCCATCATAATAATCACCAACATCCATGCAGCTTCTTTTATCCAGAGAAGAAAGAAGTTTTCTTTGCAAGGAAGTCAAACCATCAGTTTTAGATACCTCTCTAACATTATGAAGAAAACAATGAACGTCAAAGATTTTGTGTCTTCTCTCGTAAAAAGCTCTAGCAAGTGTAGTCTTACCTAAGCCTCCTGTGCCCCATATTCCTACAAATTGAACTCCACTTATTCCATTTGCTATCAATGAATCTAGTACTACTAGTTTTGATTCAATTCCAACTATTATCTCTGAGTCAAATGGAAGTTCATCATATAATTTTGACCACACTTCTTCTACTACAGTTTCAATAAGTTTCGTTTCATGCCTGTGGATGAAAATAAAATAATATCATTAACATTTAAACAATTTTTTTTTATATTGTGATCCATTTAAATAATTTTTTGAAGGAAAAAAAAGCTAAAAGAATGGTAAATATTTTTCTTAAAATCATTGCTTCAAAAAAAGTCATGAAATTGATTTAGAGTCATCGAAATTACCAATTGTCAGAGTGCCAGCCAGATAAGTTGGCAACTTCTTCCAAAGCATCCCTCCATCTTTCCACCTTCATTTTGTCTTGTGTGAATTTTTTTTCAAGTTTTTTGAGTGCTTCACCAATATTTCCTGTTTGATGTCGAATATCTGACGGATCTACACCATGAAAGATTGGAAATACCGATAAGCCTATTTGTTTCTTTGAATGAAGGATCTTCAAGAGCTCATCCAGGCACCATGCTGAAGAAGCATAATTTGCAGATAGAACAACAATAGCAGAAAGTGATTCTTCGATTGCCCGAAGCAAACTCGGTTCAATGAAATGTCCCCTCTCAAGTTCTTGATCATCCCTGAAAGCTATGATCCCCTTGCGTTGTAAAGCATGATACAAATGATCTGTAAAACTTTTACGAGTGTCTTCTCCACGGAAACTCAAGAACACATGATACTTCCATCTCCTAGCTGAACCAGAAGAGCCTGAAGGGTACGCTGGTCCGTGATCTCTAAGTGCCATTGCAATAATTTGGAAGCTGAACACTCCAAATTACAAATACATCTATCAGCATCCGGACATGTAATATAAATGTGAAGATAAATTAACAAATGAAAAAAAACAGAAAGAAGAGCAGTTTTATTCTACGAATAAATTGTAGATTATTTGGGATGCTTAAACTATAGTTTATGATTTTTCCTACCTATATGATATGATTTTTCAAGATTTAGGCATGATTTTACAAATCTAAAAAGAAAATCTGGAAATAGCTAAATAAATTGACCCTTAAGGTTAAGCGCCAGTTTGATTATGATCTAATCTTTATTTTTACATTCTTAGAATAAGTCCATAGAGTATTTTTTTATAATAATTTTTGGAAACAAAAAAAATCTTAAATCATTATTTTGAAGAGCATCATATATAAAATAGTGAAGTGAAGGGTAGAAGAATAGTTTTCTTTATTAGTATAATTGTTTCGAATGTAAATACTTTTTTTTTTTTTGCCTCTTCTCTAATTTTGCACAACAAAAAGTAATAAAACATTGTAAGGATTTTCTACTTTTTTATTTTTCAGAATAAATTTTATTTTATTTTTAGAAATACAAGAAAAAAATACAGTATCAAACATGTTTTCTTTTAAAAAAACTGTTTTGAAATACGATACTTTTTGTCTCTAATTTATTTGAAATTTAGGATAGTTTCTTTGTTAGTAACAATCAAGATATTGAAAATCGGATCGGTTAATAAACTAGTTGAGAGAGTGGTTCAAACTGGGATCATATCACTCATAATCAAAATAATATTTAAATAAAAAGTATTAATGCACAAGTATACAGAATATAGTCCAACAAAATAGAGTTACAAGAGCACAACTATATTGGCATATTTGTTTTGGTGTTGAGATTGCGTATAAGCTATTTTTTACATAAATCGAGATAAGACTCCTCTCATATACTTATCTCATATACCATAAATCACGATTGAAAAGCTATTTTTAAGCATTCCAATCGCTGTTCCAAACGAGCACTATAATTGATTGTACTTTTTAACCTTAGGACGATATCATTTCAGACTTAATAAGGAAGGGGGGAAAATCCAACTTGACTGACTCCATTCAAAACTCTTTATCAGACCGGTTAAGGAACTAGTTCACTTATTGTTGAATTGGGTACGTTTTAATGGGAGAGAAATGTCTCCATTAATCTCATACATTCTTAAAGTAAGATGTTATACAATGATGGGGAGTATAATTAACAAAAGCAGGAACCAATGACTAATAATGTCTCCTAATTAAGCTTTTTGGCTAATTAAATAAGCTTAAATTACGTATCTTAAATATAATGTTTATTTTCAGACTTAATTCTTGTTATCTCTCATATATATATATATATATATATATGATACACATGAGTTTGTCTTCAAAGTGCGCCCAACATCAAATACTTTTTTAAAGGATAAAAGTGACCATGAACTCCCAAATATATGCAAAAATACACATTGACTGTTTCTTGACTTTTAAGTCTGACAAGGATGCTGATTGGGCAATGCTTTACGAGAAGAGTTGGTTCTGGTGGATTTATTCTTCTACAAAACCCAGAATGCCCCGTCTCTCCGATTCTTAAAGATCATATGTATGTTGGATTCTTTGTTTCCACTGGCCTTCTTGCTAGCTCCCATTACATCTTTGGAAGAAGCTTGAAAATCAATACTCCAGCTCGATCTCTTGATCTCTCACAACTTCCAGGTCCAAAGAAGAAATAGACAAAGTTCATCATCGGCATAACAATGCCGGTTATACTGATTACATTATCGGTGGTAGCCATCAGTATTTACTTGTTTAGAAAAATAAAAAATGCCGACATAATAGAAGCTTGGGAGTTAGAAATCGGACCCCATCGATAAGGAGCTTCTCAGAAAAAGATGCATTTGGTCGAGTGTACAACGGAACGTTTCTGAGTTTGAAAACCCAAATGGCAGTGAAATGAATTTCCCACAAAACCAAATAGGGCCTTAGGGAGTTTGCCAGCATTGGGCGGCTTTGTTACCGGAATCTCTTTCAACTTATGGGCTGGTGTCACCGGCGAGGCGACCTCCTCCTCGTATATGATTACATGGCCAATGGGAACATAGAGCCAACTCAAGTATGACAAGAGTGGTGCGTATATTAGGCTTTTGAGCTCCTGAATTACCTCGAACTACTAGAGCCACTCCAAGCTCTGATGTGTATGCTTTTGGTGCTCTCATAATTGAGGTGGTTTGTGGAAGAAGGCCCATTGAATCGAAGGCTTCACCAGATAAGTTGGTTCTGGTTGATTTATTTAGCTTTATTTTTTGTTTGCAAAGTATATTTGTTCATTTGTTTTACCTTGCCCAATCAGCATCACGTCATCATTCATGTCAGCCTTAAAACTCAACTAACAGTTATTGTGTATTTTTGCACCTATATTAAAAGTTCATAGTCATTTTTGCCCCTTAAAAAAGCATTTGGTGTTGGATACACTTTGAGAAAAAACTCATATATTTTTGCACCTTAACCCTATATATATATATGTTGATTCTTCTGATTAATATTCGAAGTTCCATCTTGATCATTTAATTTGTTTAAATAATCTATAAAAATATTTTCTATTATACACCAGTACAATTCATTATCAAAGAGAAATTTCACAGATCTAAAACAGCCATTTCACTAGATAAATCTAGAAAGGAGAAAGGAAGAAACTAGAAACCTGAAGGATGAAATAATATCGAAAGATTTGTTGGATTTCAACGTGATAAGATGAAGTCCAGCAGACTGCTACAAATTCTGTGGAAAGAAAAATGGAGAAACATTGACAAGTAAAATCGTAGGAGTGAGCTTGATTCTTCTCTTCTCTTCTCTTTAGTCTTACTCTTTCCTTTAGCGTTTCGGCGTTCAAATTTCAAACCGAGTTACGAACTACAATGTTTGGTTTTGCTGAAGGGCAGAAACATGGGACCCCATGTTAGTGCTTTATTGGGTTTTCGCTTTATATATGTATAGAATGTAATTATCGTATATTACTATAGGTATATTTTTAGTATTTAAATTAGATTCGATTTTACTTTTTAGAACTATATCCTTATATTGCAATTATTTAAAAAGAATTGGCATCAGTTTAATATTCAACCTATTATTTCCTTTTAATGCTGCAGGCCCGCCGCCCTGCTATATTCTTCCAAATCTATTTTTTATTTTCAATTTGAAATATATTTGCCTGTATTTTTTTGGATTTCTCTCGGTATCAAGCACTACAAGCAACAGACTAATTCAGCTCGTTGGAATGTAGGCCCACAATGGGAGAAATCTGACGACCTCTAAATAATTATTGGAGCTGCATACCTTGAGCTTGAATACGAGATCACTAATCAAGTTAGAATAATGGTCGTAGCCATTTGCTCTAAGCACTTGACGGTATATTCATTTGTTTTAATTCAAGAGTTACAGATGTGTGTGTTGTGTGGCATGACATGAATTAAAAATAAATTAGTCCATGATGACTTAAATTATCACTTTTTATACATATTTTATCCGCAAATATAATACATAAATAACCATTTTGTATAAACAAAATATAAAATAAGCTTAAGGACGAGAGATCAACTATAGTTTTCTTACGATCTATGATGGATTGTAGGGTTGTGTAAGAACTAGAAGGAACCAAGTTGGTTAATTTAATGCCTAATCTGATGTCTGATCCTGTAGATAGAAATAGAGATAATATAAGTAGAATTAGAATGGAAGAAAATAGACGATCTGATCTAGCTCAGTATGAATACATGGCACAAGATCATACTAGACTTAGTCTCCAGAGTTAATAGACTGGTTAACCAAACCAAAACTTGTAGATAGAATTCATAAATCTCATTCACAAATTCAAAAGTAGATGAAAATTTCGAAGATACTAAGAAAGTAGAGATCTTAAAGGAAGAAAATAGATCCCAGCTGGTTGATTGAGATGATACCGAATTAAAGTTAAACAAACAGTGGTAGCCATGACGGCGTTATTGGCAAGAATCTGATCATGGATCAAATAAGAGTGAAAGATTTCTTTGATCTGCGACCTTATCAGAAGATGAAAGATGAAAAACAGTTAGGCACAAATTTGTAGTTTTGAGAATTAATGAAGCTTTTGGAGTCAACTCTTCACGCGTTCAAACAGCGTGGCTGTTTTCCTCTTCGCAAGATTTGTTGACTTAATCATAGAAGTAACGGCTCAGCAATTTTACAGGCCGGCACCTTCTAATACTATAGCCGGCAACGTAACGTCAAGGAGGCGTTGTTCTGATACGTAAGCAATTGTAATTGATTACCAAGACCTGTTATTAGTTATATATACGAACAACTTGTCATCTGTTTTTATTTAGTCTGACATGGCATATCCTGTCAATAGCAAGGGATCGGTAAGGTTCAGGGTAGCCATGTGCAACTGCCATATACACATTTTATTTCAGAAGCAAGTGAGATAACTGAAGGGAGCAGTAACAACGCAGTAGATGTAAAAATTCTATCAGATTATTCACTCGTAACAAGTCTGGAAGATAAATTGTAAAACCTTTCTCCTTTGTCCACTAAATGCAGCATTTGCAGAGTTCGTATTCATCTCAAGAACGAAATGAGAAAGCCTTCACTCTTCGATAAATTTCAATCAGTATGATCATTTTTTTGGCCCATGGAAGCTTCGGTTCATTAAAACTGACATTCTTTTATTTCTTGACAACCAAGAACCTTTCTTCGTCATCGAGGACCTTCTTTCAAACCAAATCAGATACTATTCCCATGAATAACGATGTACGGCGTTCAGCAATCATGCTAACATACGAGTTCTTCGAAAGGAAACTGAATCAGTTAGACATATAGAACTGTGGCTTCACTGCATGGAGATTTTGAAAGAAGCAATTTCTCCAGAAAAAACATATACCATTTCAGGTCACAACTATTTATAACGAATAGACAATTAATATATCAGTAAATGATAAGTTGTCCATGCAATCCGCTTGTTAGAAGTTCCTTAGGATCAATCTGTCCTTTTTTCTTACTCTTCTTTTTCTTTGATTCTTTTGGTTTATTCCCCACTTTATTTGCATCTTCTAGTTCCTTCTACATGCTCATAAATGTGAGAGTATTAATCAATGAGTCAGATGCATAAAATCTCATGGTTTTTGTCTCCATCACATGGCAAAACCAATGGTCATGTAAAAGTGTAGGACCAAATATGTAGCCACAATCCCCAATATTATATCTTAAGTGTTTAGGAAGGATTTCCACTTCATTTTCTGTCAAAGACCACTTTGATGGATCTACCACAATTTTGTGCATAAAGTCAGTTGCAAAAATGTGTCTACTAACTCTACCATGGTTCTTTTTTGGATCAGTCACCGAGGTCTTCGTCACCATTGACATTAACTATATGAGGGACACAAATAGTTAGCTATCACAAACATTATATTAATCATTATTTTTACTATATACCAATGCCATACCTTGTCATTAATTCATCCTCTAGGTCAGAGACAATAGAGCTCCCTCCTTTTGAGGAAAACAAACAATCAACAACTCAATCAAATTATGATAATAACTTCACATAAATGCTTCCAAGTATAGAAGTATGTTAGACTTACATGTCACCCTCCTTATCAGTGCACCTTGTTGTGCACAGTTCAAATAAATTGTCCTTCTCATTATTTATCCTGTTACCCTTACCCTTCATCTTTATATCAATCCATGGAGATTTTACAACCCAACTAGGCATTATTACCCTTTTTTATCTTCTCAATTTAAATGACAATAGGTGCCATCCACTTCTGAAATAATTTTCCTTTCCCTGAATTGATAATGATTTTGCGGGCAATAAGTATAACGTTCATTTTTCTCAACTTCATTGATATTGCCACTACAACCTTTATCCCTTGTTCTTCTCCAAGCTGCAACATCTTCTTTATGCACCGTTCGCCACCCACACTTTATTTCAAACGTTGGTGACTTATTATTAATAGCATTCATAAAAAAAAAATACCATTTGAAGTCCGTCCACAACCAAAAAGGAACAACAAATATAAATAATAAAAATTGGATGACTATGACTGAATTGTGAACAAACACAATCCCTTGGAAAATACTTGTTTGGAAAACCGTGATCAGGAAATCTGAAAGTCCAATGAATTGAATGCCACCAACGTCCAAATGCGAAATCGAGTTCTATCACTAAGCATGTGGCCTTGATTGAACCATAATTTTACATGATTTTTCATGATTAATTTGGGATTTTTAATGTATTTTTTGGAGCATTATTGCATGATTAAACACTAAATTTAGTTAGGGGCATTTGTATTGAATTAATTGTAAATAGGGGCAAAATAGTCATAAATTTGTTAATTATTCATACAAGTGTTTTCTTGGACTATTGATATTATATTGTGTTTAATCTTACATTTCAGGGGTTTTAGAAGAAAATTGCAGATTTTGGAGGTCATAATTAATATTTAGATGATTGGGAAAAATCATATAAATGGCCCCAGAATTTGTGGATGTTGCAAATTTGTGAAAGAAATGGTCAGAGAAAATTACATAAAAGACCCAAAATTTCATGATATTTTTATTAACCCTGAAATATTTCAAAACAATTCCGAAGTCCCTCCTCAAAAACTTTTAAAATTTTCAAATAGATCCCTGGTCAAAACGCAAGTTTTGACCAAGGACCTTGGTTACTATTCCCGAGTCTTCTTCAGCGAAACGCACAGATCCGAAACGGAGATTCAGACAGAGGGCCGCGCAGAGGACCTTCATCGCATCTCATCATCATCTTCTTTCTTCCTCGCCGGCGACTACCTTCTCCACCACGGTCGTCAGCGTGCACCGTTCTTCCGTAATCCACCACGCTGCAACACAGATCCGGCGAGCTTTGCCTCTTAACCGTGCTGCCACCAAGCCGGAGCTGTGAGGAAGAGAGACGCGAGCTGAGAGTTTAGGAGAGGAGAGTGCCGCGGAGGATTTGATGGGGAGACCTTCACAGAACCGGAGAAGACAGACTAGAACCACCACCACCGTCCTCCATTACCGGTCAAACAGAGCTAGAACGTGGCAGTACCACCACCGACACTTATCTGCTCTGCATCACATCACCTCCATCACACCATTGACACCACCAGCTCTTAACCATCACCGACCACCACTTCTTCCTCCAGCGTCATTTCCTTCATTCTCTACCACCGTGTCTCTGCCTTCTTCCTCCCTAAACCACCATCACTTTTCTCACTTTCTCCTTCCAGACCCTTCCTTAACATCATTCTCTCATCATATTTCCCTTTAATTCATGGCTGCCATGTTTCTGAAATTTTCTGTTATTCTGCAATTAAAGTGAAGGGTGGCTAATTCTCTTGTTTTTGGTGGTAGAGTTGTTTTTGGTGGTAGAGGAGGTGGTTAGAGTTTATATGTGGTTTAAAGGGGAGTTTTTTAGTTTTCAATTAGTTCATTATATGTATTAATTGTGATATGTTTTGCTTAATTCTGAATTGGTACATATTTTTTTTGAGATTTGGATGGGTGTTTATTTGTCGTGGTTAGTTAACAATTGTGCTGAATTTTGTGTTGATGCACTTGAACTATATGTTGAATTTATTTTCTTATGTTTTAATGAGATTATGCATTATATGTGTTTATTATAGTGTGTAGTTGAATTAATTCATATTGAGTGTCACAATTGTCCTCTCATTTAAGAGGAAACAAGTGCATTGAAATGATTTTCAAACACACATCAAGTGGTTTTTAACAATTTATCTAAGAGATGACGATGAATGAGATCATAGGATTAGTAATTAATTAGGTAAATTGGACTCAACGCGATTGCTTGAGGTTTTTAATTTGACTTGATGATAAATTAATTCCCAAATCATTTTAAGAAGCTAGGAAAGCCATTAACTTTGCTATCAAGACTCATTTCATCATTCACATTTCCAATTTCAATTCCTTTCCATTCACTATTTGGAAAGACCAAAAAAATCGTAGCCTTAGGATTTTAATTAAATTCTGCATTTATCTATTTTCAACAAAATCCAAAACAAATTTTCCTTTGCTTTCATTTCATTTACATGACATTTAGATTACTTAGGATTTAATAAAAAGCTCATCGAGAAAAGAGAACGATTCTAAGTTTGCCTATACGCAATCCTTAGTTAATTTTTTATTGTGACCCCAAAGCTAAGAGACAAAAAGTCCATCAATCAGCCATGCCCCACCATTCACTTGAATCACAATAATGAGGGGATATGCTTATTAAGAATAACACATTTGGATGGGCGAATTCTTTGTCATCAAAGTAGTTTTGATTATAAAACCATGATGGCACTTTGCTACCTGAAATTGTTAATGTGCGAGTACATTGCCTGAAGAAATCACAAGGCTGGAACAAGAAAAAAAAAGATTGTTTGTGTTAGTATGTCAGAAATGGAAATATATACAAATCAAATAAACTAGATATTTATCATCAAAGAAATTAAGAAAAAATCATGTTATATATTCTAAAAAACTCACAATTTGTGAACCCAACGTTGTAATTCCAGATTTGATATTTAGGTCAACAGCTTTAATGAGATTATTGAGAACCTATAAGAAAAAAATTTTGCTTGTTAAAAGAAGTATAACGATTAAGGGGAAAGAACAAGTCAAGACAAATGAAATAAACCTGCTGAGGTTGAAATGATTCAATGAAATGCCACAAGTGTTGTGAACTTCCGTAGTGTCTCATTGATGAACAACCAATTGCATAAATAACTGATAGATTCGATGGGCGTTGTGGCAAAGACCGAAGCGATAGGCAATAAACCAGAGGAATACCTTTAAGCTTTGAAAGATTGGAAATGAGACCGTATGGTAAGTCAATGAAATTGTTTCCAATTAGATTTAATGATTCCAATGATGATAACTCGCTGATGTCATCAGGAAGTGATCCATCATGGAGATTGCAAATGACTAAATTTAGGTCGCTCAAGAATGACAAAGATGGTGGCAACAAAAAAATTTGTTGATCTTGAAGGCCTTTGAAGAAGTAAGAAACAACTCCATGATGATAAAGATTGTGATTCACTATTGTACTCACAAAGTGATAGCCCTTTTATAGAAATGTCACTCAAATCAAGCACTTCCAAAGCATTTTCATTCAAATTCTCTAGCAGCCTTGAAAGCTTTGAGCAGCCAGAAATTCTGATAATTTTTAGAGCTTTCAATTTACAAACATTATATGAAAGACAAACCAGCTTTTTGCAGTTCTTCAAATTTAATTCAAGGAGGCCAATCAAATTGCCCAGAGATTGAAGTAGTTTGGCTATAGTAGTCTCCTCTAACTCAAGCTTAGATAGACGTTTCATATCTTTTCCAAATTTAGGAAGTTTTCTAACTTTCGAACAACCAGATAGAACAAAAGTCTCCAAGCAATTCATCTCAAATTTTCTTGGAAGGGTTTTAACCTTTTTGAAAATCAACAACGACAAGTTTCTTATGTTGCCCAAGAGACTAGTGAATTTCAACCAAGTTAGAACACCCTTCAAGAATCAATTTTTCAAGTTGAGGAATTTCGTCAAAATTTGGGGTTTTAATGAGGTGTTCTAAATGAGATAAATCAATGGACTTGAGGCTTCGAAGAGCCTAACAATAGGGGAAAAAACACAATGAGGAGACAATAAGCCGTCCAAAACCAAAAGCTAATTATAATTATAACTTATAATTAAATTATGGACAAACAATTTAAATGAAAAAGTTGTAATTACCTGTGTTCCTCTACAAAGTTCTTTTAAATTGCAATGTCACATTTTTAGATCAACAAGTTCGTGGAGTTGAGTTTGACTTGGCAAATAAAATCATGGATACCCCTCCTATACGATGACTTTCAACTCGTTGGAGAGGGACGTCAATCCATGTGGAAGATTCAATTGGCCATGTGAAATATGAGTGACTTGAAATGATAAGTGACTTGAGATTACTCATCTTTGAGAAGGCTTCAGGATTCCAAGACACATCACATGACTTTTCTAATTTTAGAACTACTCCTCAGATTGCTTTTGTCCCCTATAAAACAAGTCAAGATAAAAATTTACAAGAGTTAAAACATAGATCATTATAGAAAGAGTGCTTGAGCACAAGAACTTTGGAATGCCACCTTATGTCTTTCTAGTACATGATTGGCATCCTCTAGAGACAATATCCTAGAATGCTTGCCGGCGTCATAGGGTGATTCTTGATAGACACTATATTTACCCATATCTTGGAGAATTTCATGCACCCACGAATGCCCTTCATAATTAATCACTAGTGATTTGTCAATAAGAACACTTATTCCAATTATTGGGTGAAGATCTTAAGTCTAGTTACTGAATTTAAATTAGTACAATATATTTGGTAAGAAATGAAGTCCTTTAGTGCCCGTTTGGTTCACGGAATTGAAGGTAATGTAATGGAATGTAATGCAGTGTAATGAAATATAATGTAATGATGATTACATAATTTGTTTGGTTCGTCATTAGAGAAAGATGATATATATACATAACAATGTTTGGTTAGATTACACTGAAAATGAGAAATACATGGGAATAATATAGCAAGGGACAAAATTACCCCTGTCTACATATATAATAATGTACACATTAGGTCCATGATAATTTTTTAATTCTGTGCAATATACACATTGGGTTCATGGTAATTTTTTAATAGTTAATGATGAAAATATTATTCAGTGTATAGGTTGGGTTCATGTTAATTTTTTTAATATTTAATGATGGAAATATTATTTAATGATATATTTTAATATTTTTTTAAAGGTGGAATATAATTTTTTAATTTTTAATGGGGAATATTTCTTAATTTTCTATATTATTAATTATTTTTTTAATATTTACTGGTGATAACTAAAATTATTTAATATTTATTAACAGCATTTATGGGTGGGCACTTTGGTCAATTTAAAAAATTATGATGGCAATAATGTCATTTTCACTTGATTACAAGATGTCTGCATCCTCATTCATCAGTCATAGCAGTGTAATCGTGATTACATCAAATGATGTAATCACGATTACAAAATGTAATCCTGTTTATATTACATAAGTGCAACCAAACGCTGTAATCACTCTATTACATCAGGATTACATATAATCCTCTCTCATGTAATCGCACCAAATGGGCTATTAGTAAATAAATTCTGAAAATCTTGGATCACCACATTGATTGTTTCCAAAAGGAAATTCTATTGATAAAGGATTTATCTATGCACCAGATCTGAAGTTTCTGTTTCTCTAAAGTGTAGAAGGAACCATGGGTCTTGATCAATAATAGAGCATCCCTCAGACGGTGATAATAGAAGTCTGCAAACTGAGTATGATTCTAGAAAAAATGGTGAATGGCATGCCCTCCATAACATAGGGATGCTTGACAGCCTTTTTGCCTGTTGTTTCTCCTTTTGAGCTTCTGTAAGATTAAAATCCAGTCTCTAGAACGAAAATTTTTTCCATCAAAAGGCTGGCAGAGGGTGTTACATTTTCAGATGCATTTCTGATTTGGAAAATTATAAGAAGTAAATGATGTCATATCAAGAATCTCCTTGATAATTTAAGAAGAGGAGAAGGGTACGCAGCTCTATGTGCATTAAGTGTCATTGCAATAATTGGAAGCTGAACCATGCAAATTACAAATACGTCTATCAGCATCCGGACATGTGTGTGTTTATATATAATATATCTTAATCCCGCGAAGAAAGAAAAAAATCCCTTAAAAAAATTTATATTCTACATCGCATCAGTTCTCAGTTCATTATCAAAGCAAAAATTCACGGTTCTAAAACACTCATTTCACTGAATAAATCTAGAAAGGAAAAAGGAAGAAAGTAGAAACCTGAAGGATGAAATAATATCGGAAAGATTTGTTCGATTTCGACCTGATAAGATGAAGTCCAGCAGCCTACTGATAATACAAAGAAAAATGGAGAAGCATTAAGAAGTAAAATGGTGGTCAAGTCTTCTCTAAATAGCCTTCAGCTCAAATTTCAAACCGTGTTACAGATTACAGCGTTCGGTTTCTCCGGAGGACACGCCATGGGATCCGACATCAGTGGGTTTTTACTTTTTACTTCAAATATATATATATATAACCTAATTATTGTATATTACTGTATTCGGGCCAAAAAAGGATTATTGTATATTACTGTATTATATATAGGCTTAGCTTTAAGTTCGATTTTACGTTTTAGAACCAACTATTTTTTTAAAAAAAATTAAAACTCAACATTTTTTTTTAGAAAAATTGATTTCAATTTAATGTCCAAATCTTCATTAATCCATTATTTCCTTGTAAGGCCGCAGCCCCGCTCCATACTTCCCCTTCTATTTTTTATTATTGTTCAATTTGAAACATATTTGTATGTTTTAATTCAAGGGCCGCATATTATATATGTGTGGGTTGTGATATGACATGAACCAAAAATAAATTACTAGTAGTTCATAAAGATTTAAATTATTTCACTTTTTATACATATTTTGTCTTCAAATATAATACATAAATAATCATTTTTATTTATAAAAATAAAAAAAATAAACTTAAGGCCGAGAGATAAGCTATAATTTCTTTATAATATAGGAAGAATTACAATGAGGTCTCAAATTATTTTTAGACATGTATATACAAAAATAGGATGTAACCGTGGTAGATTAGTGAAAATCACATCATGCAATATTTTATAATTAGTGGAATTAAAATAATAGGATATAAATTAACTGGAAATTTCATTTAGCACCTAATCTGATGCATGGTCTTTTAAATTAGGCTAAATATATAACAGCAGCGCACCAGCAAGTTGTTGGTTGAGGTAGTAAATGGCTTCATCCTGATAAAGAAGAGTACATAAATTCGAATACCGAGAAATATATTTATTTAGAGAGTTGAGAACCCTTTGCCATATAAATTTGGGAAAATCACTGTCAGGTCCCATGGAAGCAAAATATTGTCAAAAAAGTCCCAGGAAAAACTGAAATATCTGAAAAGTCCCTAGGGACTTTTCTGATATTATTTTCCAATGTAAAAAGACACACTTGCCCCTCTTGTTAATGTAAAAGTGGAAGCTTCAGAAAGAGGAGGGAAGGCGCAAGTTTTTTTCCGGAGACACAGAAACGACGCGAAAGGGACTGGTGTGAACTCCAACATTGAAGGGATCAAGTGTAATGTTGAAGTTCTTGGTAAAGGATCAAATTTGCAAGCTCCACGTACTAGAACCGAGGTAGAACACGAAACTGAATTTTTTGTTTTTGGTTCTGTGTGATATTTGGATAAAGTGAAATTGAATGATGGTGAAAGGTTGGTGCTTGGTGGCAATAGTGGACAAAGTGGTAGGAGGTAGATGAGTAATGACATGATTTAGGTAAAGTTATGAGCTTGAGCGTTGTAGTTGGGGTTTGAATGAGGTTGGGTAGTGTTAATGTGATAGTGCTCTGTTTTTTGGGGAGGTGACAGAGGAAATGATACCTTTAAAGTGGGAATAGCTGATTTTCAGGTTGGTGGGGTGCTGTAAAAATTGTGATATGGGAAGAAATTTAATTGTTGTTAATTCGTGCAGTTGGTGTTGTTAATATAACTGAAGTGGTTGTTAATACAGCAAATGGCTTTGGGTGTCATAATGCTCTGTTATTGTGGAACAAAACAGAGAAAGTTGGACGTTTGACGTGGGAAAAGTTGATTCTCATGGTGGTGGGTTGATGTGAAAAGGGTGATATGTAAATAGCTCAAGTAGTTGTTAATTCATGCAGTAGTAGTTGTGAATCTAACAGTTTTAGTTGTTAATTCATTCAGGTGTGCACTTTATAAAGTCTTGGGAGACTTACCATTCACTTGTGCATGTGTCTAACTTACTTCATACAATAGGCAAACAACTTGCCAACCACTTGATAAAATATGCTACAATCCAGCTCTTATGAAAATTTGCATCAGAAGTACTGCTGCAGTCACGCGATGAGGTTGTGAAAGGAACTGAAAGGGTTGTTAATGAACGCTTCACAGGTTGTAAATAGCTCAACTGGTAACAGTTACAGTGAGAAAACGATGGGAGGAGGTTGTTAATTGAACTCAAAGGGTTGTTAATGAACGCTTTAATGGTTGTAAATAGCTCATTTTCCAACACTTAACATCAGATAACATTGTCAGAGAGAAACTAGGGGGAGGTTGTTAATTGAACTCACAGGGTTGTTAATTAACGCTTTAAGGGTTGTAAATAGCTCATTTGCCAACACTTAACGTCAGATAACGTTGTCAGAGAGAAACGAGGGGGAGGTTGTTAATTGAACTCACAGGGTTGTTAATGAACGCTTTAAGGGTTGTAAATAACTCATTTGCCAACACTTAACGTCAGATACCGTTGTCAGAGAGAAACGAGGGGGAGGTTGTTAATTGAACTCACAGGGTTGTTAATGAACGCTTTAAGGGTTGTAAATAGCTCATTTGCCAACACTTAACGTCAGATAGCGTTGTCAGAGAGA